>OW121768.1:11907500-13107500 GCA_933228765.1 Miltochrista miniata
TAATTGGAAGTTTTTTTGCTTTGGAATTTTACAAATGCCGAAACTCAAGTGTTCGTTTAATGTCAACATACAAGCAAAGTAACCATTTATTGAGCAAACGATCGATTATTACCTATGGTGCCGTGCTGTGGAAACTTACAGTGGGGCTAGTCCATACCCTTAAAGTTGCACAGCGAGCAACGGTCTCCATTAGAGAACCAGAGTGGTTGACATAGTTTGCAGAGTCTGCGTTTTAAAGTGGTAGTGGGCTTAGCTACATTATGTAGAACAACCGATGGCCGAACGAGGAAACGAGTTCTTGAGCTCGCAGCTTGATAAACGTGGGGTAAGACGACGGACGACCCCTCCGCCAGATGGGCCGACGATCTAGAAAAGGTTGCTGGCTGGGACTGAATGCGGGAGGCGCAGGACCGTGTATTGTGGCGTAGATTGGGAGAAGCCTACGTCCAGGAGTGGACTGCCATAGGCTGATTTGATGTTATCAAACAAAATAGGTACAAAAATCAGACAAAAAGGAGATATAGGAAAATACTTCGTGGAGGATCGAAAGAAGAAAAAAAAACACACGTGCATTCTGTGCCCAAGAAGGTTGACAAGACCGACTCGGCCAATTACAGGCCTATAGTAGTCCCTTCTATCAAAGGTGATGGAGCGTCAACAATACACAGCTCTTAAGGTACCTTGAGGAACACGACCTGCTCAGTGACCGGCAGTAAGGTTACCGTCACGGTCGCTCGATGGGCGGTCTCCTTGTGTGCCTCACACGGCTGGGCTACCGAACTATGGCTATCGAGAGTAAGGGTGGAGCTCTAGCAGTGAGACCGGATCTGGCACCGCGGTCTTCTTGCGAAATTGCCCTCCTATGGACTGCCCGAGAGTTTAGGCGGTGGGGTGTCCAGCTTTCTGGCTCGTAGAAGCATCAAGGCCGTCGTTGACAGCAGCTGTTCTGATTGATGGTTATAAACACTAGAGTACCACAAGGCTCAGTGCTGTCCCGTACTCTGTTTCTGCTGCGTATCAATGACATGTTGTCTATTATTAACAGCATTCATCGTTATGCGGACGACGGGACGGGGCCGACACTTGCTATAGGCACGAAAAAACTTGTGTCTGAAATAGAGAGTACTCTCACCAGAGTGTCCGATTTCGGTAAACAAAATCTTGTTCAATTCAACCCTGCCAAGACACAACCCAACGAGCAAAAAGCGGTTTTATAATTATTCTAAGACCAATTTTCAATAGACTTATAACGAACTCTTAAGAGCTTACAAGCCCGGAAAAGGGCCCACTTTATTAGTGTATTCAGTTTTTTAACAGTCTAATAGTACCCTCATGGAATTCAACTAACGACTGTAACAGCAGTGTAGCGGCATTTTGTAAAACTATACAATCCTTCCAAATCTATTAATAGTCTCTTAGAAAACTAAACTAGATTGTTAAGCACTTTACAACTGTTCTACAAGTTCTCATTTCGTTCATTTCGTTCAGTCAATCATTCAGTTATTAATATTGGGAGTTTTACACACTCCGTGTACATAATACTAAAAACTTTATTAAAATACTTACTAATAATATTTTGGACATTAATAAGGCAAGTTATATGATAATTTTTCAGAGTCCTCGTATTTCATGATGTTAATCAAAAACGTACTGGGAACTCGTATTTCTCGTGCAACATACCAAGTTTCTGGTGAAAATTTTAAAGCCCCTCTTAAAATAAGTAATTATACATTCGTATTCATTATTTTAAAATAACAAAATGTTTCCCATTAGTCATTTTTGGTAGCCATTTTTAGTTTAGCATTTGGAAGTGTTCTACTATATCTCTATAGACAAACTCGGTTCTATAATGTCTCATAGTCGCTGCATTCACTCCCCATGTTTTTATCTTTTGGGGATCCGTGGTGAAATAAGAAAAACGCTAAATATACAACCTAATATTGAATTTCTTTCTTTTTTATACCACTAAGGTGGCAGACAAGCATACGGCCCACCAGAAGGACTGGTGGTCACCGCAGCCTATGAACGTTGGCAACACCAGAGGCATTCACTCGCCATGTTGTTATCTTTTGGGGATCCGTGGTGAAATAAGAAAAACGCTAAATATACAACCTAATATTGAATTTCTTTTTTTTTATACCACTAAGGTGGCAGAGAAGCATACGGCCCACCAGAAGGACTGGTGGTCACCGCAGCCTATGAACGTTTGCAACACCAGAGGCGCCACACTCGCGCTGCCGACCCTGTAAAAACCTTCTTAGACCCCTTTTGAAGAACCCCATACTGTAGGCGTTTGGGAAAACCGAGGCAATAACTCCTGTAGGTGGTATTTGTGTTCATGAATATAAGCAGGACGATTTGTGTAAGTAATTAATATTTTTTTGAGTTAATGCGCTTTTGCTCTAATACTAACAGTACAAGTTTGTCATATTTATTCATGAGCATAATCACCACCTAAGTGGTTTGGTGTTACTTCTTCTGTATTTGAGTCATAGTCCAATATACGGAACCCTTGCCAGGTTTTGTGACTTGAACTTCACAAGGTCGTACTGCGAATCAAAAGAACTATTTTGGCCCAAACCTATTGCAAGAGTAAATAATCTTATAATGACTTTACCAACGAATCAACAAGTGTTTCTTTGACAATAACAGTATTGAACTTAGCTCGTATAAAATCATTACACTTATAAGAGCATGTGGCAAGTATGTTATTAGTAAAAGTAGTATCAATATAAGCTCTTATTAAACTAGATTCAATTACGACTTACAAATGGTTTTATAAAACTACTTTATTTGTAACGGATTCAAATATTGCACTTATTAGCGCTTATAAAACTAAGTAACAAGTGTAAATGGAATCAAGTGTATTTACACTTATGGGCAGCTTTAATAGGAGATTCGGGTCTATAGTAGCCTAATAAGTAATCTTAAAAGCGCTTACAAGTGCTTGTTATAAGAACCTTCGTTCTTAAGTCTGATTGCTCTTACTAAAAGCTTTTACAAGAGGGTGCGGCTTATTGTGATCTGTATACATAGTATTATAAGCCCTTAAAAGGCTAATTATCAGAATAATCATGATCAAAAACCAAATAGCATTTTTTGAGACGCATATAAGAGTAATTGCGAACGCCAAAATCAATATAAGAATCTTATTAGTGTCTTATTCCTGTAACACATGTGTGCTGAGGCTATTTTGCTTGTTGGGAAGTTTGTGTATTCACTGCAAATAAAGAACCGATTTACTGTAGCGCCACAATTTCAAGGCACATCTCTCCCCATCTCTGACAGTATAGGTATCCTAGGTGTTGACATCTCCAGTGACGTTAAGTTCCGAAGTTATTTGGAGAGCATGGCCAGGCTGGCGTCCAGGAAGCTCGGTGTGCTCAACAGCTCTATTTTACTGCGGCGCAAACACGGCTACTCTCTAAGTCGCAAGTGCGGTCGCACAAGGAGTACTGCTGTCACCTTTGCACGGGGGCACCTGAATATCAGTTTTGACCGGTCGACTCGGTTCAAAAGCAAGCCATGAGAGTTGTCAAGGATCCCATGCTTCTAGGTGGTGTGGAACCTCTTCGCGACGGAAGAGACAGACTATGTGCGTGGTCTACCGCCTGTACAATGGTTTGAGCTTTGAAGAATTGTTTAATATGATGCCCACGGCTACTTTCTATCATCGCACCGCTCGCCATGGACATAGTGTTCGTCCTCACACTTTGCTTGTCGCCTTAGTGCTATAAAAAGGGGGCGGGGAAAGGGGACAGGGGGGGGGGCTTCCATAGAACATTTTTCATCTATGTGCGCAAATCCGACTTGCACTTGGCTGGTTTTGTCTATATTCTGAAATTATGTTTATTTAAATTAACCTGCTAACTGGAGTATAAAAAGTTATGTCCCGTTTTGAGATCAAAAATAAATGGTCAGTTTATGCATGGACCCTTGCTTCCAAGTCCCATAGAGGGGTCCCGGCTAGAAGACATGCCGCCTCAACTGAGATCGTGCGGTATCACCTTATCACCCTGACAGCCGTCGCCTTCTGCGGGCTAAGCAATCTAGCCGCATTGCTGGCCATCAGGATCTCCGCCCATACGGGGACCCCGTATAGGGCCATGCTCCGCACGATCCCTAGGTACAGTCTCCCGCAGGGAGCGTTGGGTGTCCTGATATTGGGCAACAACCGCGAGAGTGCGGCTGGTGCCTCCTCCCCCAGCTATGGGACCAAACTTCGGAAATGGTATCCGAAGTTCCACCGGCTATCGTGTACGAGCCCCAGATACATCATCGAGAGCTCGATGCCGATGCTGACGCCTCCTAAGTATATGTAAGCTGGATCCCGCAGGTGGCCTCTGGGCTGCGTCTCGGTGCGTTGCTCCTCGCGCTGTAATGAGAGAGTCGTAACACGTTACGCCGACACCTCTGAGCAACGGACCACGCAGCACCCAATCGTAACCGATGTTCCACAGAAGCGGTCCTAAGACCGATCCTTATGGAACACCGAACGACACATCTCGCGGACCCAGCCCTAGCCAGCGGCTAATTCGACGGAGGTATGGAGGCATACCATGGTAAATAAGCGCTTCCCAAACGCAGCTCCAGGGCAAGGTGCTGAAAGCGTTGGCGATGTTATGATGAGACACTGCCACCACCACCTCACCCTGTTCTAATGCCGATAACAAAAAATACCTACTAGAATCAGAAAAAAGCATCCACACAACAAACGTAATTTTGGTGGCCAATTTTTGTAACTGAATCCTCTGTGCGGAATCCAACTCGCACTTGGCTGTTTTTTTTTTTCATATGAACACGTGATGTCCGGAAATATGCCATATTTTAACCGACTTCAAAAAAGGAGGAGGTTACTCAATTCGACCGCATATAATTTTTTTTTTATGTTTGTTCGCGCAGAACTCCGTCGTTTATGGACCGATTCGAATTTTTTTTTTTCGTTTGAAAATAGATACTTCCATGGTAGTCCCATTTTAAGGAAGTCAGGATCTGATGATGGCATCCTGGAGAAATCGAAGGGAACTTTTAAAAAATTGAATTAAAGGGGCATCTAGGGCGTTTTTAATTCTTTTTTATTAAGGGCTTTAAAAGTAGTACAATTTAATGAAGGTCTGAAGTCGATCTGATGATGGAGACGAAAGACAGTAGAGAGAATTCCCTAACGATATACAGCAGTTACCTTGTGTTTGGGCTTGATTAATTTGTACAGTCAAGAACTTTACACCTAGATAGATAGATTTTCAGTCATGTCACTAAAAATGGTGAAAAAAAATTTTGAACAAAATAGAAACCGACTTCAACAAAACTAAAAACTGAAAAATAAAATTTACTAAGCACAAAGTTAGTATATTCTCATTTATCAGATATCTATCTATCTATCTACCTTCACGCCAAATTGTTTGCGGGGTAGGCAGAAAGAACCGAGCGCCACACCGCACGGTCCATACACACCTCACTTGCTTCTTCAACTTTCATTTTTCTTTTTATGCATGCACGTTGGTTCCTTCGGCTCTTGACACCACCTTCAACTAACACACGATTAATTAGGTCGTAGTAGGTGTGTCGTGGCCTTCCCCGACCTACGTCCATCCACTATCGCGTTGTATATCTGTTTGTCATTCTTTCATCTCCCATTCGCTCCACATGCCCGAACCATCGTAGCATGCCCTTCCTTACTTTAACACCGACACTATCTTTCAGACCAACTCTCTTTCTTACATCTTCATTCCGAACGCGATCTGCGAGCGTTACTCCGCAGATTTTGTGTAGCACGCGCATCTCGACCGCGTTTAATCTACTTTCATGCATTTCCTGCCATACCCAACTCTCGCTTCCATACGTTAGCGTAGGTATCAGCACCGCACTGTGTACTGCGAGCTGGGCCTTTTGGGTTAAGCTTTTGGTAACCAAAAGTTTGCCTAACGCTCCATTCACACTATTTCTCGCAGTTACCCTCCTTTCTACATCAGCGGTGTACCGCCCATCCCTGCTAAATGCACATCCAAGATATACAAACTCATCCACCTGTTCCTGCACTACATCATTTACAGTTATCCTGGCATTCGTTATGTCCTCTTCTCTTTCGAATACCATCACTTTCGTTTTAGTCGCGTTCAAATGTAAGCCTCAGATATCATTAAATACTGTAAAATAATACTGAAGTCGGTGCCAATATGAATATGAGAGAATTATAATGCCTACCTAAACCTAATCACATAGTTTTACTGGGCACCGATTTCTTTATTATATTTAATGATATCTGATAAATCAGAATATTCTAACTTTGTGCTAAACGTTTGTGTAAACTTTATTTTCCAGTTTTTAGTTTTGTTTGAAGTCGGTTTCTATTTTGTGAAAACATTTTTTTCGTCATTAATTATAACTGCAAAGCTTCATTGAGTAGGATGGTGATAGAGTATTGGTATGTTCCTTCAGAATACAATTACTTTCTAAAAAATAAGAATCATATAAGTATGTAGTTACAACTTTTTTTTTTCATCTCTTATCTCAAGAATGTGTTTAAATAGTCTCAGGCTTTATCGATTACAAACAAAATCTTTTCTCTCAAATACCTAGAAGTTCAGACACGCCAATTACCTCAATTGAAATTAAATAGTCTGTTGAAACTACTTGAAGATCGCCTTGAATGTCAGATTGGTTATTGTACCTGCCGTAGCAAATTGATTGCAATGTTGAATTAAAACTTTGATAGGTGTACGGTAAGTAATTTTACGCTCAGTATTATATAAAAAATTTTTCAATAAAAAATAAAACCGACTTCCAACAAATCCTGAAAAATAAAATTTACTTAGCACAAAGTAAAATGTATTTTGATTTATCAGATTTTATTCAATATCATATTGAAGTCGGCGCCAAGTAAACCCATAGGTTTATGTAGGTATTATTCATGGCACCAACTTCAATACTATATTGAATAAAATGTGATAAATCAAAATACATTTTAGTTTGTGCTAAGTAAATTTTATTTTTCAGGATTTGTTGGAAGTCGGTTTTATTTTTTATTGAAAAATTTTTTTTTCATTATTTTAAGTGACGGGTGAACCGAAAAATATATCTATCTAGGTAAAAGTTTTCATCAATACAAATCAATCAAGCCCAAACACAAGGTAGCTGCTGTAAATCGTTAAGGATTTCCCTCGACTGTTTTTCGGTTCCATAATCAGATCGACTCCAGATATTCATTAAATTGTAGTACATTAAAGCACTGAATTAAAAAGTTAACAAATGCACTGGTTGTCCCTACAATTTTCGGTGGTTGCCCTCGATTTCTCCTGGATCCCATCATCAGATCTGATTAAAATAGGAACAGAAGTAAACCCTCAGAAGTAAACCCTATTCAAGAAAGAAAACAATTTAAATCCGTTTATAATTGACGGAAATATCGGTGAACATACATAAAACATTGAGAACTTCCTTTTTTTTTGAAGGCGGACCTATCAATCTAGGTGCAAAGTTCTCATCAATACAAATCAATCAAGCCCAAACACAAGGTTACTGCTGTAAATTGTTAAGGAATGCTCTCGACTGTCTTTCGATTCTATCATCAGGTCGACTCCAGACCTTCATTAAAGTGACGAACATTAAAGCACTTAATTAAAAAGTTAACAAGTGCACTGGTTGTCCCTACAATTTTTGGTGGTTGCCCTCGTTTTCTCCTGGATCCCATCATCAGATCCTGACCTGGTGAAAATGGGACCACCTCAGAAGTAAACCCTATTCAACAAAAAAATAAAATTTAAAATCCGTCTATAATTGACGGAAATATCGCTTGACATACATAAAAAAAAATACATACAGACGAATTGAGAACCTCCTCCTTTTTTTGAAGTCGGTTAAAAAGTCATGTGCATTCCGTAATCAATTTTGTTTCTGCAATAAAAATTGAACTTTCTTTCTCTTCGCTCGTAGCTCTGCAGACTCAGTGTTCTTTAAACGATCACTACAAACTGTAAGCAATTATCTGACCCTTGGATGAGTGACCCCTATGTGACATTTTATTTGCGAGCGTTTCCATGCTTCGGAACGTTAAGTCAAGTTAAAAGCCTTTTATAGCCTTATTTCAACAGCGAGCGGGTCGTCACAATCCGTGCCTGCCCATTTCAGCACGGTAAAAGCTTACCACCTATTCCGTGAAGTTGACACCGATGAAGACGTCAGAAAGGCTTCAACTTTACGACTACTGTTGTTTGACCAATGTTACTTGCACCTGAGCTTCGGCTTAACATGCCTTCCGAAACACGCAAACGTATCTAAATGCCGCCAATGATCACCCCTCCAAAATGCTTATCGCAATGATAGTTTGCAGAAAATTACGCTGATACTACGAGCGTGTCAAATCATTACACTAAACGCCGGTAACAGATTATTGTTTGATTATAGTATGCAAATGAGTAGGTATTGCAGAGCTGCTTTCACTAGCCTTATCTGCAAAACTAGCCATGTGCATTGTGCGTTATCTACACATCATAGTGTGTTGTCACATTGCACGTTATGGGTGCCTTTTCATTAGAGGTGTGCTACGTAGCTATGGATGCGTTTGATATCCACTAATCATATTCATTGCTTTACATAGCAAAACACTGGTGGCAACGGATTCCACCGAAATATGTTTTTTTTTTGGAAAGTTGCATGCCAAAGACTATCGGTGTCCATAACCAGGAGCCTGAAGACGGGGAGGGAGGCACCTCTCCGTGCTTTCTGAAGCAGGCCCAAGACGACATTGCGTGACGTGATACTTTCACGCACGCCACACGCTCTAAGAAGTGGGATAACACCCGAACAACCCCCGAAAGACGCGAGATAGCACCCGAACCAAGTGCACTGAGTGAGGCCGCAGTGGTGGAAATAGGTAGGTAGTGTGTGGTTTTTAGTCTGTAAGAGTCCGGCAAAACTTCCACAACGGATTATCCATACGTTAAACAAAGGGATGCGTGCTAGGGATAATTGCTAATGGATGGTCGCGAGTGGTGTAGCTATTTGAAGTGCAGAGTAGATACTAATGCTTTTTGCGGTAGTAATATTGAAGATGATTATTTACCGCTGCATTGTTCAGTATCAGTGGAAACGGTAACATAGTTTTATAGCTGCTTTACATATTTGCAACATAGCACGTCTCTGGTGAAAAAGGGCTCTAATGCTAACGGTACTTCGTGAACTTCGCAACACGTATATGTATGTACCAATAACAGTTATCGCTATCGTAAAATGCGCGACAACAAATAGGTTTTTATAGTTATAGTGTTATCCATTCCATCTCTTTTCTTTTCATGCATACTCAGTGAACGATTTTCTTTTTCTTTTTTATTTACAGGCTTCGACACGACTATAATTATGTGGTTGTATGGTAATAATACAGATGAGTGTTGTATTCATAGATTTAGAATTTTTCGGTTGTATTACACATGCATTCACGACACCACTACAGAGCATCGCGCGCCCTTACAGAGTTCGCGTTGCTCTATGCGACACCACAGTCGTGACGTCACGTCGTCCGTCAATTTCACAAATAAACAAACGACAAATTTGGTCAACAGTAACCGACAATGAATCGGTTCTATAAACACAAATTGAATGTGGAAACGTAGCTTGACCAAAGAATAAATAACATGAAGTTCTAAGTACAGAAATGACGAATTACTTAGAGGCTGCATCTGCTAGCTATCTCTATCTTTTAGAAGAGCAAACATACATACATACATATAGTCACGCCTTTATCCCCGAAGGGATAGGCCATGGAGCAAATTGGGATAGACAGAGGCATAGTATACGCCCACATTTCACCTTATAGTTTTATGTACCACGTAATAGGTGGTGAGCCTATTGCCGTGTTGAAATGAACAGGCGCAAGTCGTGACGAACGGCGCTTGAAATTTTCCAAGACGCCATACTTGTGTGCGATTAAGTCATTGGCCAGCGCGGATTTTTCAAAGACTGTTCGCCACGGATGGTATACCATCTGTGCCACACCTTACTATCCATCCATCATTCATCAGTCAAGAGCTACCGTTTC
This sequence comes from Miltochrista miniata, assembly GCA_933228765.1. Taxonomy (NCBI): domain Eukaryota; kingdom Metazoa; phylum Arthropoda; class Insecta; order Lepidoptera; family Erebidae; genus Miltochrista; species Miltochrista miniata. The sequence continues at coordinate 11,917,534 of OW121768.1, forward strand.
TACCTCATTCAATGGCAACCCGACTGCCCACATTGTACCCTGCGGTTCAGCTCTACCTGTTCATAGTATTGTAATTAGTACATGGCACTACTTGGCCGACCGAGAAAACTAACTCATCTTTTACCTTTTAGATGTTCTTCGTATACCACAACCTATAATGGATCTTTTTCCACTCACATGTCCTAAAAGATCCATTTTTCATAAAAAATACTTTAAGGTATTAAAATGGACATGATATGTCCACAAAGATCCATGATGGATCTTTTTAATGGATTTTAGTGGACAAAGGGATATCCGTTGCGTTGCGACATCACTAGGTCGCACTTATTTCTTACTTCTTCAAAGATAGGCACATGCATACTAAACACAGTACATTTCACCACTTATTTTTAACAAAAATATTTTTCATAGTCAGGAAATTAAACTATATTTTTAATTTTATTTGTTCAAATAGGCACTCTAACTATATTTATTCGTTAAAGGTAATCAGCTTGAATCTGAAGTGTTTTTGATACCTATAACCTTCCAGCACTAATTACCTTTACAAATAACTATGTCAACAGTACTACAAAAGTGGTTATTAACGATATTTTCAAGGGGTTTTCATTACCTACCACTTACAACATAAATCGTATTCCACGTCTGATAAGGCGATAATGTCTACTAAAAACTATCGTTAAATTGTAACAGTATGTAGCATGAGTACCTACATATTACGAGCTGTAAAGTATGCTCATCATGACACTTACAATTTACCTATATTAGGTCCATCATAGAACTTTTATTTAGAAATTGTATACTTGTACAGTAATGAATGGAGACTCCTAACTCAGACATTATTAGTTTGCCTATCTGGAGTTTCCAAAATCACACTAATGTAAAATGTTTTTGGGTCAATAAACTTTTATTTATTTATTTACTTTATTTATTTAACCCTAAAATAAATCCAAATCGATTCACACCTTTATGAGATACTAGCTGATGCCCGCAGCTTCGCCCCCGATGGCGCAGTATGTGAAAAATGATTTTCCCGCTTTTCTGTTGAACTTTTTCCTGAAATTTCTTTGCTATAAACCTCACGGAGCCCGAGACCTTTCCAACGAATGCAAAACCGTGGAAATCGGTTCGTGCGTTCTGGAGTTATAGCGTCAGGAAGGAAAACCCGACTTATTTTTATATAATAGATTGGACCCCAGATAGACACATACCTAAGCATAATTATACAGATCGGACCACTGTCAGAAGTTTTACGTACTGTGAGGCCCTCCCTAATTGCTAGATGCGTGGCGGCTTTCCATCAGGCTGGCGAAGTCAATTTGGCGAGCTTAATTTTAAAAAAGAAAAACAGTTGAAATTCATAATATTCATTTTCTTTTGCATCGGCCTTTACGTTTTGATTTATAAATTGTTGTATCAAAATATTTACAAAATTATCAAACTGCAGGCATAAATTTAATCACATTTTCGCTATTTTCAGTTTACTGATGTAATAAAACTCTGTTTGCATGTAGTGTAGCTAAGTGTAATACGGTAATACGCAAAAAAAGCATCGATAACTGTGCTCTGAGAAATACTAAAGTAGGATAAATTTCCCTGTGTCCTTTCCAAAATCATCAGCATTTATCATTATTCCTGTGATCAAAAAATGAAAAAGGTCATAGGTATTTAGTAAGATAATAAAAGTGGGGTGTTCAAGATCTTTAGTCGTTTATCTTCAAAGTATTTTTTTTATTTAAAGTAGCTGTTGTTTATAGTAACATTGTTAGCTGAAATGGAAGGCTTACTTACAGTGTTAACAGAGCTTCAAGGCGTAATTAAAAGAGGGTTAGATAATTTTAAGAAAAGTCCTAAAGACAGATTGACAAGAGATTATATAGAAACACGTCAAGAATTATTGGAAAATGATTTTACTTTATTTAAAGTGAAGTACACAACTATTTATGAACAATATGCATTAGAAGATAAAGCGAATGTTACAAAGTTAAATAATTTGTATGACGTGACAGAGGATACCTATATCACTTACAAATGTTTGATTAAATCAAAACTCAATCAATTTAGTTCTTCAAAAGAATCGTCCAAAGATAATAGTGGTGCATCTAAGTCTTATAATTTAGTTAAATTGCCTAAAATTTCTATTCCAAAATTCAGTGGCAAGTACTCTGAATGGACGACTTTTCGTGACTTGTTCGTATCTCTTGTGCATAACGATCAGAGTTTAGATAACGTGCAAAAAATGCACTATTTAAAGACTCATCTCATCGGAGAAGCGGAGCAATTGGTGAGACAGACACCAATAACTGAGGCTAATTATGTTCAGTGCTGGTCTAAATTGGAAAAAAGGTACAATAACAAAAAGTACCTTGTTAATACTATTATGAAACGTCTGTTTAGTCAAAAGCGTATGCACACTGAGTCAGCAAATTCCTTAAAGGAAATGTTAGATACGACAACTGATTGTCTCAGTGCATTTAGTAATTTAGGCGTAGATGTGTCCACTTGGGATATCATTATCATACATATTGTTACCTTTAAACTCGATTCAGAAACGCGGAAACAGTGGGAATTACATGTTAGTAATCAGGAGTCGGATGAATTGCCTACGTTTAAACAATTCTCCACTTTCATAGAAGGTAGGTTTCGTGCTTTTGAGAACATAGAGTCAAAACGGGTTTTGGCTCATCAGGCCAATAGTTCACATGTTCCAAAGGCATTGTTAGCCACTAGTTCAAGCAGCATTCGTTGCGAATACTGTTCAGAAGGGCACAAATTATGTTTCTGCAAATCATTTGCCAAACAATCGGTTAATAACAGGCGCGATTTTGTGGCAAAACACCGTATTTGCTACAATTGTTTGGGCGGTAACCACACCGTAGCCAACTGTCAAAAGCAAACCTTTTGTAAAGTGTGCCGTAAACGTCACCACTCATTATTACATTTGGGTGAGTCTGTCTCTGTGAGTCCAGGAAACAGCGCTGAAGCTAAACAGCCTGTTGATGACACTAGTGCTTCAACTAGTACATCGCAGGTGGTCGCATGTTTCTCAAAAACTAACCGTATGCCTAGGCAGGTTTTACTAGCTACAGCACTAGTGAAAGCCGAGTCCAAATCAGGCAGCTATCAGGTAGTGAGAGCTTTAATTGTAGTAGTTGTGGCATATAGACTTGTTTTGAATCACTCTATATTAAATATTAATTTTTTAATTATTTAACTATCAGTATTCACTTTCATGATAAAAATCATACAATAATAGAAGTCACCTACCAGTGTGAGTGTTATCTCTCTTCAAAACTACTACAGCACTTATAATTTCACTGAAGAACATGGAACCAAACGTACAGGAGTCAATGGCCAGCTTAAAATCAATGTTTCATAAACAGATGATGGTCTTTGAAACGAAGCTGGCAAGCAGCGCTGCACCGGACACTGCAAATATAGTGTCGGAGTTTGCGGCTTTTAAGTCCTTCATATCATCTGCCTTGAATCTCCTTCAGCAACAAGTTGACCATCTGACACGCAAGGTGGATAGTTTGGAGACTCGCAGCCGTCGCAAAATGCTCCTCCTGCATGGTGTGAAGGAGCGTGCTTCTGAGGACACAGCGGAGATAGTTGTGGGTGTAGCGAAGCAGCAGTTGCAAATTTCTGATTTTGTTGCTTCCGATGTTCAGCGATGCCACAGAATGGGGCGCCCATCTTCCCCCCATAAACCTAGACCAATACTTGTCAAGTTTTGCAAGGTTGCTGATCGTGACAGTATTTGGTATTCAAAATCGAAACTTAAAGGATCTGGCATTACAATATCGGAGTTTCTAACGAAGACCAGGCACGAGACGTTCATGGCTGCACGAGAGCGGTACGGATTAGACAAGTGCTGGACGAGAGAGGGGCACATCCATGTAACAGCGTCTGATGGGTCACGTCATCGCATCGCCTCGCTTCAGGAGTTAGATAGGATACGAATCCCTGCGCCTGCGCCTGCGGCTGCCTCAGCGGAAGCTGACAAAGCCATTATAGTTCCAAAATCAACGGCTGCCAGTGCGAAGCCAAGACGCACAGTGACGATCAAAAAATAAGTGTAATAAGTGTTTATCATTGGCTGACACCGTCGCGTCGTGTGTACTTAATTTCGGGTAATGTTTATGCTATAACTTGTTATATAATATTGCAAATTGTTGTTCACCACTTTCACTCTCTATAGTCACAGTAATTTCACTTTCTTTATTTTATTTTCCAAACACCGACGACAAAGAAACAATAATTTTTGTTTATTCTGCTATCATGTCACTGTCTCTTGTAAATCGCTTGTCATTACTGTCAATTAGTTTATTAATTTTCAACCATCTTGGAATCGGCAAAGGCAATTGGACGGATACAGCCTAGTCTTATAATCATGTCAATAATGTTCTCATTACGTCAAAACCCTGAATACGAATTTATTTATTTTTCTTTTTCTTGTTTATAATAATGTATTAATTTGTATTTGCACTCAGCTGGTAGGTGAACCGGACTGTGAACCTAACCCTTTCATTTTATATTATTTTGTTATACTTATATATAATTAATATTTATTCTATTAATTGATTTATTTTATTTATTTATTATTATTATTATTTATATTATTATTTTTATTTTTACAAATTGCTATAGATTATGTCAGAATCGGAAGGCAATGATGACAGTTTTCATATTTGCTCAACACGTACACTAAATAATAGCGCAGTGGTTACTCCTTCACTTGCAGAAGTGCTCGAATCGCATTTCTCTGATGTGCCTCATAACTTCAATGTTTTGCATATAAATGCCCAGAGTATTTCCGCCCATTTTCCTGGTATGCTGGCTAACCTCAACAATAAACATATCCATGCAATTTTTGTATCAGAGACTTGGTTGACACCAGATTTGCCTTCTCTTCCTGTCACTTTGCCTGGATACCACCTAATAAGGAATGATCGCTCGATGGGCCGTGGTGGCGGTGTTGGTATTTATTTAAAATCGCATATCCCTTACAATATTTTACGGGTATCAGCGCAGCCACCGCCGTCAAATTCGGGCGAGTATATTTTTATTGAAGTAGAACTCAATCACACTAAGGCACTTCTTGGTGTTTACTACAGCCCCTCCTACCGAGTGGATTATTTCTCTTCCTTCGAACTTTTGCTGGAAAACCTAGTGCCATCTTATCGACACACTATAATACTAGGAGACTTTAATACTTGTCTTGTTAAGAATGACTCCCTTTCTCTGTCTCGATCTGTCAAGCTATGGAATATTTTGGAAGCTTGTAATCTTTCTGTTCTTCCTTTGGATACTACCCACCATTTTCCTGACTGTGCTCCTTCCCTTCTAGACATCATTATAGTTTCATCTCCTGAGCTTGTAGTAAAACACGGCCAATGCACAGCTGATATCTTTTCCTTTCATGACCTTATTTTTCTCTCTTATAAAGCTCGCCCCCCCAAGGCAAAGTCTAAGGTGTTAATGCAGCGTAACTTCAGTCGGATGAATGGTGAAAAACTTAGAGAAGATGCAAGTAGCATAGATTGGGCTTCGTTGTACAATTGTGTTCTAGTTGACGACAAGGTTCGATTTTTAACTAACAAATTGGTCAGCCTCTACGATATTCACGCACCTGTCCGTCCAGTAAAAATTAAACATCCTCCATCGCCGTGGCTCACTAATGAAATAAAAGATTTAATTAATAAAAAAGGTCGAGCTAAAACAAAATATAAATATCAACCCACCGAATATAACCGCGAAAGCTATGTTAGGATACGAAATCTCTGCAATAAGGTGTGTAGGAACGCACAACGCCAGCACATTCAAATATCCATAGAAAACGGAGATCCAGCTAAAATCTGGAAATTTCTAAGAACCTTGGGAGTTGGTAAGTCGAAACAAGAAGTTAATTCTAGGAATATTGACCTCGACGCTTTAAATAAGCATTTCTCAAATACATCGAGTTTTGACGCTAGTACCAAAACTAATACTATTACTCGCCTTTCACAGCTACCAACTCCTGAATATCAATCTTTTAATTTTAATCAATTCACCGCTTGTGATGTTAAGAAGAGCATAATATCTATAGCGTCTAATGCTGTTGGTAATGACTGTATTAGCCGCAGGATGATCCTTCCGATTCTAGATGTCTTACTACCAATTATCTGTAATATTCTGAACCATTCCATTTCCAGTGGCATTTTTCCATCGATGTGGAAAGAAGCCCAAATTATACCTTTACCTAAAAAATCTAGTCCTTCGTGTTTCTCTCATTACCGTCCTATCTCTATCTTACCGTTTCTATCTAAAGTCCTTGAGCGCCTTGTTCACACTCAACTTAACTCCTTTCTCAACAAAAACTGTCTTCTAAATTCCTACCAATCGGGTTTCCGCCCGGGGCATAGCACTGTTACTGCCCTTGTTAATATTACAGATGACATCAGAATGGGAATGGAGAGTGGAAAGCTTACATTGCTGACGTTACTGGATTTCAGTAATGCTTTTGGTACTGTGGATTTCCGCATTCTGCTTGAGATTCTACGCTCTATTAACATATCTCCGCCAGTGATTGATTGGTTTCGCAGTTACCTGACTGGACGCCGGCAACGTATTTGTATTGATGACTCGGTTTCTTCTTGGAACAATATCTCGGTTGGTGTACCGCAGGGTGGCGTTTTATCTCCTCTCTTGTTCGCAATATTTATTAATTCCATCACAAAGCAACTAGTTTCATCCTACCACCTTTATGCAGATGATTTACAAATTTACTCACAGGCTGCACTCAGTCACATACATGAGGTTTTTAGCGCGACCAATAGTGATTTGGAACAAATATGTGCATGGAGTAATAGCTACGGTTTGCAGGTGAATCCAACAAAAACTCAGGTAATTCTTATAGGTAGTAACTGGATGATATCTCGAGTTCCCTGGCCTCAGTTACCACAAATTACCTTCAATGGCATGCCGTTACCTGTCAGTGATACAGTGAAAAACCTAGGTATATATATCGATAGTACTCTGTCCTGGGGGCCTCAGCTACAGGAAGTCAATCGCAAATTGTTTGCCTCGGCAGGCTCTTTGCGAAGATTGCGTGACCTTCTCCCGATACCGACGAAGATTTCGCTTGCACAATCACTACTACTTCCCATATTAGACTATGCCGATGCCAGCTACCTTGATCTCACGCAGGAGCAACTAGATAAGCTTGAGCGCCTTCAAAACTTCTGTATAAGGTTTATATTTGGTTTACGCAAATATGACCACGTTTCTGAATACCGCAATCAACTCAAGTGGCTCCCAATTCGCTTTCGACGAAATGCTCATATTCTTTCTTTGCTCTATACTATTTTATTTAACCCACTAGCTCCTTCCTACCTCAAGGGACGCTTTGAGTTCCAGTGTGATACTCATTCCAGATTCCTGAGGTCTTCAAAGAACTTGCGATTGCATATGCCAGCACATTCAACAAAATTTGCCAATAAATCTTTTACTGTTGAAGCAGTACGGCTGTGGAATACACTACCGGTCCATATCAGGCGTGCACAAACGTTGGGCGCATTTAAGGTAAGGGTGAAGGAGTACTATCTTTCAATTTAAACCACCGGTATACTGAGTTTTTGTGCGTATAATATAAGTGTAGGAAGTGTAATAACATATGTATAGTTGTATCTCTGTACGTATATATGTATTTAAGTATGTATATTTTTGTATTTATGTGTGTATATGTGTAGGTATGTATGTATTTATGTAGGTATATATTGATCGATTTTATTTTATTTTAGTTTGCTAATAAGTATTATGTGACACCAAACCTGAAACCCCATTATTAAAGTATAACACAGTCCAGTCCATCTAAAGGTTGCCTGGCAGAAATTGCTTCTAGCAATAAGGCCGCCCATTGTACCGTAGAATACCTCCTATATTTTGTTAATATTTATAAGCTTTGGTGTACAATAAAGAATATATTATTATTATTATTATTAATTGATCAAGGCTCTCAGGCGTGTTTTATAACGGAGGCCACTGTTCAATATTTACGATTGCCAAAGATACCGGTACAAGGAATAATATCAGGTTTAGGTAAGAACACGTCCATAGCTAGGTACAGAGTGGATTTAAAGATTCAGTCCAGAGTAGATCACACTTTTGAACTTAATTTAAATGCGTACGTTCTTAATAAAATTACATCTATCTTACCTGAACAGTGCGTTGATAGGAGTACGCTAGAGTGGGCTGATTTGAGAACCCTAAATCTAGCTGATCCCCAATTCGATAAACCCAATCGAATACTATATCTACTAGGGGCTGACGTTTATAGCTGCATCCTGAAGGAGTCCATAAAAAAGAATCCATCCCGTACGTTAGTAGCGCAGAGCACAGCATTAGGTTGGATCCTATCTGGTGCAGTGAATATGGCAGCTAGTTCAAAGGACACTAAACTAAATATTTTAGTAATGCATGCACAGTTCAAGGAAGATGAATTACTCAAGAAATTTTGGGAAATTGAGGAACAGCCAAGCAATGTAAAAAAGCTACTCAGCCCTGAGGAACAGCGGTGTGAAGAAGTTTACAAGGTCACTACTAAAAGGAAAGAAAATGGAAAATATGTAGTACACTTACCTTTCAAGGGCGAAAACCCACAGTGTCAAGGAGGTAACTCTCGCGCCATTGCTGAAAGCAGATTTAGAGCATTAGAAAGAAGATTATTAAGAAATATAGATCTAAGGGAAAAATATACAAATGTAATGAACGAATACTTACAACTGGGTCATATGAAGCCTGTAAAGAAAAATGATAAAAAGAAAGATATAGCGGTGTACTTACCTCACCATGCCGTAGTTAGGGACGACAAAACTACGACCAAGGTAAGAGTCGTATTTAATGCATCTGAAAGGAACGCCAAAGGGATTTCGTTAAATGACACTCTAATGATAGGACCGACGCTGCAAGCGGATTTAAGACATACCGTCTCACGATGGAGAGTGCATCCCATCGGATTAGTAGCAGACATTATTAAAATGTACAGGCAGATATGTATAGCTGATGAACACACAATGTTTCATAGAGTACTTTGGCGCGATGATCCGGCAAAGGAGATACAGGATTATGAGTTGACCACGGTGACCTTTGGAACAGCATCAGCGCCATATCAAGCTGTGAGAACTCTACATCAGGTTGCATACGATGAAGGTGAATCATACCCACTGGCAGCAGACAAGGTCTTGAATAGCTTCTACATGGACGATTTGATGACTGGATGTTCTAATGTAGGAGAGGGAGTAGAAATATTTAAACAAATTACAGAATTATTACGTAAAGGAGGCTTTGAGTTACAGAAGTGGAATAGTAACAATCAAGAAATATTAGATGTTATTAATTCAAGTTCAAGTTCAACTATGGAAAAGGAAAGTCAATCGAAATTAGTACAACCACCCATAGAAGAATACAAGGAAAAGGACAAAGGGAAAATTAGGGCAACGAAGGACAATAAGGAAAATAGAGCAACATTTGTAGGACAAGAGGATGGAGAAGGAATAGACATTAAAACAGATAGCACAATGAAAATTCTAGGTCTTACCTGGAACCGCAACCAAGACTGCTTTCAATACACATTGAATCTCCCACCTATGAAAACGGCACCTGTAACAAAAAGAGTTATAATATCAGACATTGCACGCTTGTTTGACCCACTGGGATGGTTAGCGCCCAGTGTGGTGACAGCAAAAATATTTATACAAAAGTTATGGCTCGCCGGAGTAGGTTGGGACGAGCAGTTAACAAACGAATTAGTAACAGAATGGGTTACTTACCGTGAAGAGCTATCACTCCTTACAGGAGTTCAGATTCCTCGCTGGCTTGGCACGACGTCTGGCGATGATCTTGAGCTTCATGGGTTTTGCGATGCCTCGAAAGCAGCATATTCCGCCGTCGTTTACTTGCGGAAAATAGACGTCGCAGGCAATGTCACTGTATCGTTGGTAGTCGCTAGATCCCGTGTAGCTCCAATCAAACAAATCAGCATACCTCGATTGGAGTTATCTGGTGCGGTATTGCTGTCGAGACTCCTAATAGAAACCGGAGAAGTCCTAAATATCGCCAAGGATAAGATGAAAGCATGGACAGATTCAACGGTGGTACTAGCCTGGCTCAGTACTCATCCGAGTAAATGGAAAACATTTATAGCTAACCGTACCTCGGAGATTCTCTCCGAGATGGAGTCCTCTCAATGGTATCATGTATCAACCACACAAAACCCTGCAGATTGCGCATCTAGGGGTGTATTTCCCAGCGTGTTAATAAAAACGTCATTGTGGTTTACTGGACCACAATTTTTAAAAGAACGAAATATTATTTACAAAAGGCCAAAAGATTTACAAATTAATTTAGAACAGTCAATAAAATCACATGTAGCTACTTTACCAGATACTTATGACATTTTTGAGAAATTTTCGACTTTAAAACGGCTGTTGAGAGTTATAGCATATTGTCGAAGATTTTTAAAATTAGACACAAAAAAGGAACTATATTTACAAAACAAGGAATTAGAAGAGGCATTAGAATGTTGCATAAAAACTACTCAAAGGCAAATATTTATAGACGAAATAACTCAATTAGAAAAAGGCGGTTGCATTAGCTCAAAAACAAGTAAAATAAAATCATTATGTCCCTACCTTGATGAAAAAGGTATTATGAGAGTTCAAGGCAGACTGGAAAAGGCGCCATTGGATGAGCAGACAAAGCATCCAATAGTGCTGCCCAATAATACGCATTTTACGTACCTTCTCGTTACAGATGCTCACCATAAAACGTTGCACGGAGGTCCGCAACTAATGATAAATTATTTAAGAACAGCCTACTGGATCATCGGTGTGAGAAACTTGGTAAAGCGATGCGTTCGGCAGTGTATTATATGTGCTAGACAACGGGCTAATATAAAGAACCCGATGATGGGCTCGCTTCCATCAATCAGATGTTCCCCAGCTAGGCCATTCTTGCATAGCGGAGTCGACTATGCAGGCCCTGTTAGCATAAGAACGACAAAAGGTCGTGGACACAAGTCGCACAAGGGGTACATATGCATATTTGTGTGTATGTCCACTCGCGCAATACACCTGGAAGTGGTGAGCGACATGAGCTCGCAAGCGTTCTTAGCCGCTTTCAGGAGACTTGTGTCAAGACGAGGTCACTGTAGCAAATTGTTTAGCGACAATGGCACCACATTTGTAGGTGCCGCTCGAGAACTGAAAGAAATAGTTAAAGTCCAACCATCCATTGTTGAACATTTAGAGGCAAACGGCACTTCATTTGTCCTCACGCCCCAAATTTTGGGGGTTTGTGGGAAGCAGGCGTGAAATCGACCAAATTCCACCTTAGGCGGGTAATAGGAGAGTCCACTCTAACGTACGAGGAACTCAGTACCTTTTTGGCCCAAGTGGAGGCCTGTTTAAACTCACGCCCTATAAGTACCATCAATTTAGACGACCCTAGTGAGCCAATGCCCTTGACTCCAGGTCATTTTTTGATTGGAGAGCCCATTCTTACCGTACCTGATTGCAATCATGAAAGTTCCACTATAAGTTCTTTAACTCGATGGCAATTCATTCAGCGTATGCTCCAATCTTTTTGGAAAAGATGGTCTCAGGAGTATCTAATGAATTTGATGAATCGATACAAATGGTCATCGAAAACTCCCGAGCCAAAAGTCGGCGACATAGTTCTAATTAAAGAAGACGATTTGCCGCCAAGTCGTTGGTTATTAGGACGAATTTTGGAAAAACATCCAGGTCATGATAGTGTTACCCGAGTGGTCACTTTGCGCACAAAGTCATCCACAATTAAAAGGCCAATCAATAAACTATGTATTTTACCGGTAGAAGGTCAATAGATATATTACAATCTCGTTTTTACAAGCATCGTTTCATAATTACCTTGTTATGTTTAGTTTTAAGTATATACTACTTGTTAATCAATTTATTTACTGTTAATCAACTTTTACATTTATATACAACACTTTTACATTCTTTGCATGTTATTGTTTACTAAGTTATAATCTGAGTTGAATCTCGATTATGGTTTATCAGAATTGTTAAGTCTATACCCTTGTTTACAATATTTTTTAAATGAGATCAACACTGAGCTATCCTATTCACATAATTTGCATTTTTGTTTTGAAGGACATTCTGGCACTAAATGTCCTTAGTGGGCGGTGTGTTCAAGATCTATAGATCATTTTAGTTCATTTTTTGCCGATAGATGGAGTTGTACCATTTTCTAGATCACGGTATGGTTTCGTTACCAATACTATGTTGTAAGTTCATTTTTTTTATTAAAATTGTCTTTAGCTGAGAGATCAAAATACAGTGGTTTCATTTTAATCCTACTAGTATTTACCAGCAGTTCAAATAGTTACGCTCGTCGTAAACATGGGGAAGGAGGGAAACCCAGAAAGTGCAGAAAATTGTGTATTACTATACTCTATACAAATAATATAAAGATGAAAGATTTGATTGTTTGTTTGCATCGAATAGGCTCCGAAACTACTGGACGATTTGAAAAATTCTTTTACTGTTGGGAAGCTACAGTCTTTCCGGTGAACATAGGCTATATTTTATTCCCATATTACCACAGGAACCGAAGCTACGCGGATAAAACCGCTTGACGTCCGCTAGTAATAAATATAGGTGCGGTGCTTGCTTTGCTTGAACTTGGCTCTATCTGAACAATGCTAATTACATAGCCTTTCTTCGCTGTGCCGCATTGCGCTTACTTGTTAAATAATAACGGTCTACCTACAAATAGTGGACGACATTTATCTAGATCAATTACCATAAATATGTCAAGTATTTAGTTAGTCTGTATGTTGAAGAACTACTGTTATTATCACAATTTGCCAGTATGCTGTTAAATAATTTGAGCTGATAACTGTTTATTGAATTGTGTTCGACAGTCAATCATTTGCGTTTGTACGTACTGATAAGGATAGCGTATCCATTCGGTTTTTAGTTACTAGAGCGTATATGATCGATCTAGTATACAATTCAATTTGAATTGAATATTTGATAGATTTTATTTTATGCTCAACTAGCTGATGCCCGTGACATTGCCTGCACGGATATTTGTTACCGATCCCGCTTCTCGTGGGAACTTATTCCCGTGATAAAAGAGTAGCTTATGTGTTATTCCAGACTATTATTATAGTCCATTCCCGGACCAAATTTTAGCCAGATTTGTTGAGCCATTAGAGCGTGAACAAGTAACAAACATACACACTCACAAACTTTCGTATGAAGGGTACAACGGCTCTTCCAATTGGCGGTACTCAACCAGGAGTCACAGGGGGTCATATACATTAGGTGAGGCCGGCGCGCTGCCTCAGTAGCAGCCGTAGGTCTGTTGGGAATATACTGGGGCTATCCTTCCGAAAGCCTACCCGGAGCTTCCAACCGTAGGGAGTTCTAGCATCCATTATGGATTTTTCACACGTTAAATGTACCCCCGTTTGGGTTTCATTTACATGCTGTTTAATTACACATTACACTTTTTACCCGAACTGCCGAAGAAAGGAGGGTTATGTTTTTCGAGACTATGTATGTATGTATGTCCAATTCTTAATTCTTTGTCACGTCCTACAACCTGAACGGCTTGGCGGATTTTGACATGTTCCCATATCTTGGCAGTCGGGTTTTTTGTATTCTTAATAGTTAAGTTTATTTTTATTTATATTTGGGGTATGTGGCATCTGCTCAAAATAATTTACAGGTTAAACATAAAATTCCATTGTTAGATTTTTGTTAAAATTAAAGCTGTTGTTGATAGTGTCAAGTTTTTCAATAACATGCATCGCCACTGTAATTCCTGTTACACATGTAAACATTTTCTTTATTTACACGCACAATGCAAACATAATGACGGTCGCTAATTTGTAAGATTTCTTATCATAACAAACTTGTAAAGCATATAAATCAAGCACTCTCTTACTATATAGATATTAGTTTCTTGAGGTTCTATGATTAAAACAGACAGAGACATAGAGAAAAAGAGAGAGAGGGAGAGTTGCGTCACGAGGCTGTATTTCAGGAACCGTGATAGTTAGAAACCTGAAATTTTCACAGATGATGTATTTCAGTTGTCCGCTATAACAACAAATAGGTACAAAAGTCTAAAAAAAATTTGAGGGGGCTCCCATACAACAAGCGTAATTTTTACGTTTTTTTGGTACGGAACCCTCGGTGCGTGCGTCCGACTCGCACATGACCAGTTTTTGTTTATTTATTTATTATGCACTTTATTGTACACCATGTAAATATAAACAGAGCACATAGATTCCTTACAAGAGTAGGTACAATGGGCGGCCTTATCACTAAAAGCGATTTCTACCAGGCAACCATTGGATGGAGAAAGTTGGTTTAAGGTGATGAGTGGTAGTTGTTCGGTGTACTTATTTCTCAAAATAAACAATTCTATTAACGTATAATCCCTAGTCAGTTTACACTGAAATGTGGCGGAATCGCATGAATCTGCGTGAGGTTACGGCATACAAAACCCCGGGTCCTTTAAACGGTGCGTGAAAGAGCATAATCTTAGCGCAGTCACCTTGAGGGGTTGGAAGCAAAGACTTCTATATAAACTGAGGTAGACATGCCCTACGCACCGATTTTTGAAACCTATAAACTGAGCTAATTAGCAGCGTTGCTCGTACTGTTGTGAGTCAAAACTTCGAAAGTAAGTGCTCGACTTGCTATCGGAGTCCATACGCCTTCTCTTTTACTCTTTATCTATTCGTATATTGCTATTGTGCGTGGTGACAATTACGTAAAAAATATTTATAAGTGAGTGTAGTCTTATTAATGTGTGTTTTGAGGATTGCTTTTGAAATCTCGTTTGTTAAAGTACGGCGCGTCTACCTCAGTTTATATAGAAGTCTTTGGTTGGAAGTAGTTCATAGCGATCGATGTTTGGACTATTTTTATTTATGGCCATGAGGGGGCGTTATTATTGATTTCGTTTGCAGATGAAAGAGTTAGTTAATGTTAAGTAAGCTACTTAAACTTTTAGGTATGTACCTACATCCATGTGACCACTTTGTGACATTTATTTGAGCGTTTCCGTGTCCGTTAAGCCGTTGGTCCTGGTTGCCAGGAAAATGCCAGTCGTCAAGCCAAGTTGAAGGCCTTTTTACGCGCTACGCGGTTTGAAAAAAATCTACAGCAGGCAGTCACAACCTACGCCTGTCCATCTCAACACGGCAATACGGCTCACCGCCTATTACGTGGGACAAATTCTAAGAAAGAGAAATGTGGGCATATAATATGCCGCTGCCTACCCCTTCGGTGATAAAGGCGTGATCATATGTAAAATTTTAAAAAAAGAAAATCTTTATTTTCTCAAAAAACATACAACAATCTTAATTCATAATGTGTCTTAAATCAGGTATTTATATTTATAGGTAAGTACATTGAATTCACAGTAAACATTATAATTTTGAGTTTCGTGCCTAAACTAGATACAATTTATCTGTATTTATAGGACACCGCGTCATCTGATCTCAAAGTAAGCTAGGATAACCTGCTTGTGTTATGGGTACCAGGCAACGGATACTTATAAATATAAGAATAACAATAAATTTATTTTCAACTTTACAAAAGTTTTACAAAAATTTCTTTGTCAGTTAAATTTTCATAATGGTATTCACATATTGAACCTCTAAATGATACATTTTGTGCCTGAACTAGGTATTCCTGTGTTTCAGGCTTTTAGGCAATTATACTTCGTCTAACTCTAGAATAATCATATTTGTGTTAATTATTACAATTAATTATTTATGTCGTAAGTTACATACATCGACTGTTATGATATAATTATACACTTTTAATTTCTAAACCTATATAGGAAAATAAAATTAATTAATACTCGTAACGGAAATTAACACAATCTATTTATAATACAAATATAGGATAATACTATTCAATAACACGCATATCAGTCAGTTTATAGGATTTTTACGGCAAGTAAAGGTTTTCACAGCGGCATCGTCGTCCACACTTCAAATGGACTTACATTAGAGGTATGCACGCGAACATCAACGAAGTCCACCACCATCTTGAAACTGGGAAGCCGACCCTTTTTTTCTTAACGGAGACGCAGATCTCATGTCCGAAAGAAAGATACATCTTACTTAATGTACCCTGCCTACAAGCTTGAGTAGGTACAACTTCAGGTAGAAAGTCGGGGTATGTATGTACGCCCGGGATGATGTCTGCTGTCGCCGTCTTACAAGCATAGTGCATTGCTGGATCTTCTGCTGACAACGCGTCCGGCGGATACGATGTTTCAGTGAATGCTCCACTCGGATCTTCGGACCACTGTGTCGTTCGGGCGCATGTGCCTCTCGCAAGGCCTGAACCACCTCGGCCTAGGGAGCGGTGACATGTGTGGCATTATAAGTCGGCAGACTGGGATGGACTGCGGGAGTTCTTCGTGTCGTACCCATGGAGGTGGCTTTGTTTTGCCTTAGAGGATCTGAATTCCTGCGCTGCAGCAGTAGCTGAGGGGATCTTGGAGGGCATGGAGTGCTACATTCCAAACCGCTGGATCCCTGTAGCAGCAAAAAAAAGCGACCGTGGTTCAATCGGCTCTGCAGAGAAACTTTTATGTTGAAAGAATCTGCCTACAGGGCTTGGACCATGACTCGTGCAAATTCAGGTCCAAACATCTCTGAGGTGAAACGAAAATTAAATGCCGAATCGAGGGCCAGCAAAAGATAGAGAGAAAGAGCAATTGTCAGGGCCAAGTTCGATTTCGTCGACAGAACTGGTGAACGGCAAGCAGGCTACCCTTCAGGGAGCCGCGAATTCTGCTCGCTTGCCAAAGCTGCCGAGGGAAACTTCTGTCAGTCAGGTTTACCACCGACGGTAGTTTGGCCCAGAGCGCCAAGGAAAAAGCCGACCTTTTGTGTTTTCTCTTTGCCTCTAACTCAACCATGAGCGACGGGGGTGCTTTGCCGCCGGGCATTCCGTGGTGTGGAACTTCCATGCCATTTTAAAATCTGATAGGGCAAGAAGGCCACTTAACAAATACCCGATCTTTAGTTATGAGGGCTTTTCATATAGGTGCAGGCACTTCGATTACGTAATTGCAGGTCTCATCATCCTTCTTACCCGACTTGTGGCTTAATTTTATTGAGCTCAGGAAAGTTAAACGTTGACAACGCAACATTTGACAACAACGCTGGGGTGACTATTTTCTACCAGGTGGGCTGTTAAGTACCTAATGGACACTATAACACAGCTTTGACTGTTTTTAACGTGACTCTTACCGACTAAAACGTTGCCCTATTTAATGCCAACGGTTGGGTGCGCTTATTCGGGCCTCGGAAAGATGTTCCAGGATTAAATAAATAAATAAATATTCACGGATATTTCATACAACGTTATCTGATCCCAAAGTAAGCTAGGAATAACCTGCTTGTGTTGTGATGTGCTATTTTAGCTACTCTTATATTTAACGTGTAACCAATGTATCTATAAAACCGAATGCAATTCATGCAGTAAAGCAGTCTTGTTTCAACCAAGCTAGTTATTTATTCCAATACTCAATCCCTACATCATAGTTTTATGGGTATCAGACCACGGATATTAAATACTTATATACTTTTTAAATACATATTTATTAAACATAGAAACACCCAGACTCTTGAGACTAGGGTTGCCAACCGTCCCGCTATACGCGGGACGTCCCGTTTCTGAGACCCATAACAAGACGTCCCGCTCACACCCTGAGCGGGACGCGTGATATCCCGCTTTTCTTGATCTAGCAACAAACGTTTACGTTTACAGTATTTTTAGCGATGCATCAAATCACGGAAATGTGAAGTTATTTCCTATACGTAGTTGTAAGATTCTACTATCCAGAGGAGGGTATTCGCACATGTTTGCTTGATTTCTATGAAGACTCCAATTCCACTCACGTGCTTTTGGTGGCTGTGGCCACATAATGAATTTTGCTCGTATAGCTTTTGGTTGCTGAGGCCACCGAGAGGTCTGCGGTCCTATTAACGGTTTTGTTTATGTTTTAGGCATCGTTTCGTGAGTCAAACTGTTGTGTGTGTACAGTGCATTAGATAAGGAATACTGTAAGTGTGATTTGAAGCACATCTGTCGGCACAATTTTAAATCACAATTGTTTGAAAGTTTAGCGAGTCAACGCCGTTGTTCCTGTCGCGGCTCTTATTTAAAAAAAATGCCCGTTTTATTCAAGTTGTGTTCGTAATAAAAATACCATAGAAAGATAAACTATTATTTGTCTTAATAAAAACAAAAAAAAACATATGTCATCGATTTAAATTTAACAAAAAAAAATCTTTTACAAATAGTTTCTTTGTTCAACAAGAGTTTGAACTTCCTAAATTTTTTATAAAATACTATACTGAGCAAAATTCTCGGAGATAACATAAAAAAATTCTATAACCCTTTAGCTGTACAAATCAGTCAATAGTTTAACAAATACACCAGTGATGGGCAAAATGTAATTAGATTAACCGTTACAAATTATAATTACTTTGTAATGCTTAATTCAATTACTCTGTAACAGATTACTTGAGTAATTAATTACAATGAGTACTAGCAGTAACTAATTAATGAGTAATAGAATTACACGTTAATCTAATTACATTGCAACTAGTTACTCATTAATTCAATTAACCAACACTCATAATTACCAACTCTGTCCTGTGCTGTGGATTCGTCGCGGCCCAACCAAGGGGTGAATCTATATTGATGCGGTTTTTTGATGTAGGTCAATGTGTCCAGGTTGGTACTCAGCTATAAAATTTTAAGACCATCAGCTCAATTCCTGAGTGACGAAGGAATTTCACTGGAATCCCCATACGCTAATCACAAAATTTCATGATGGGCATTGTTTAAGGGGTTTTTTGGTATGCTGAGTACGAATCACATGATAATTTTGCAATCCAATATGGCCGCCGCGCCGAAGTCACAAAATTTCATGATGGGTATCGTTCAAGGGGTTTTTTGGTATGCTGAGTACGAATCACATGATAATTTTGCAATCCAATATGGCCGCCGCGCCGTAGTCACAAAATTTCATGATGGGTATCGTTTAAGGGGGTTTTCGATGTGCTGAGTACGAATCACATGATAATTTTGCAATCCAATATGGCCGCCGCGCCGTAATTACAGAATTTCATGATGGGTATCGTTTAAGGGGTTTTTTGGTATGCTGAGTACGAATCACATGATAATTTTGCAATCCAATATGGCCGCCGCGCCGTAGTCACAAAATTTCAAGATGGGTATCGTTTATGGGGTTTTTTGATGTGCTGAGTACGAATCACATGATAATTTTGCAATCCAATATGGCCGCCGAGCCGTAGTCACAAAATTTCATGATGGGTATCGTTTAAGGGGTTTTTCGATGTGCTGAGTACGAATCACATGATAATTTTGCAATCCAATATGGCCGCCGCGCTGTAATCATAGAATTTCATGATGGGTATCGTTTAAGGGGTTTTTTGGTATGCTAACTGCGAATCACATGATAATTTTGCAATCCAATATGGCCGCCGCGCCGTAGTCACAAAATTTCATGATGGGTATCGTTTAATGATACCCAACATGAACTTTTACAACAGTGGCGCGGCGGCCATATTGGATTGCAAATTAACGCGAAATTCGTACTCAGCGTACCAAAATACCCCAAATACGATACCCAACTAGAAATTTTATAACGGCGGCGCGGTGACCATATTGGATTGCAAAATTAACCCGAAATTCGTACTCAGCATACCAAAATACCCCTTATACGATACCCAACATGAACTTTTACAACAATGGCGCGGCGGCCATATTGGATTGCTAAATTAACCCGAAATTCGTACTCAGCATACCAAAATACCCCTTATACGATACCCAACATGAACTTTTACAACGATGGCGCGGCGGCCATATTGGATTGCTAAATTAACCCGAAATTCGTACTCAGCATACCAAAATACCCCTTATACGATACCCAACATGAACTTTTACAATGGTGGCGCGGCGGCCATATTGGATTGCTAAATTAACCCGAAATTCGTACTCAGCATACCAAAATACCCCTTATACGATATCCAACATGAAATTTTATAACGGCGGCGCGGTGACCATATTGGATTGCAAAATTAACCCGAAATTCGTACTCAGCATACCAAAATACCCCTTATACGATACCCAACATGAACTTTTACAACGGCGACGCGGCGGCCATTTTGGATTGCTAAATTAACTCGAAATTCGTACTCAGCATACCAAAATACCCCTTATACGATACCCAACATGAACTTTTACAACAGTGGCGCGGCGGCCATATTGGATTGCTAAATTAACGCGAAATTCGTACTCAGCGTACCAAAATACCCCATATACGATACCCAACTTGAAATTTTATAACGGCGGCGCGGTGACCATATTGGATTGCAAAATTAACACGAAATTCGTACTCAGCATACCTAATTACCCTTTATACGATACCCAACATGAACTTTTACAACGATGGCGCGGCGGCCATATTGGATTGCTAAATTAACCCGAAATTCGTACTCAGCATACCAAAATACCCCTTATACGATACCCAACATGAACTTTTACAACGGCGGCGCGGCGGCCATATTGGATTGCCGGCTGTGGTATAGATTTGCTTGAATGTATGAAAATTACAAAGTAATGAATGACAAAGTAACTAGTTATAAAGTAATCTAATTACTTTGCAACTAGTTACTTAGTAACTAATTAACCGGAACATCCAAAGTATTTAAATTACAAAGTAATTAATTACTGAGTAATTAGATTACATTGTAACTTAATTACATTGTAATTCAATTATTAATTGAATTATTTTTGTAATTAATTACGCCCATCACTGAAATAAACCCTTGGATTGGTCATAAATTAAGTTTTATTACGGTCTTGTGCTCGATTGTGCGTCAACATCCGATAACTTTGATTCTTAAGCACTTTGGACGTGTTTTTTTCAAAACGTAGGCACGTGAGTGGATAAGAAAGCGATAGATATATACAATAACATTAAGGCCGTTCATAGGGCTAACGACCTTGACCATACAAAACACGCGTCCTTCAAGCTAGGAACTGTTGTATCTTAGATCTTATTTTGTTGTAATAAACTAATCCTCTTACTTATTCAAAATCGAAGAAAACCAAATTATAGATGTATATTTTCTTTTTAAGTTGGCATATCTTTTCTTGCGCATCGATAAACATTAAAGTCATAAAATGCATTCATCTAAAAATTTGGGGCTGACTTTATGATCGTTTTAGACGTTATGTATAATTAATATACTATACAACAAAAGCATAATATATTTTGACACACATCTTGGACCTAGATTAAAAAAAAATTTTTGACTATAATTTTCCGTCTACTTATCCAGACAAAAAATGCTTTTATTTGCACCTCTTTTTCGTCATTTTCTAAACCAGGCCCCTTTTGATTTGCGAAACGCATCTGCATATTCCGCTAATAATGCTAATGTTAATTTCGGGAGAAATAATTCCGTTTTTACACATTTACGAAACCAAAATGGCGACATGGATGCTCAGCACACATGTTGCATGATGCTGTTGCGCATGCTGGTCCAAAATGTGAATTTGATGTGGAAACTTTGGTTTTATAAGTATATGGTCACCTGTCGTATCATGCACAGAGAGTTCAAACACTTAAAGAATTTTTCGCTGATGCTAATCTACAGTATACAAATACAATAGTGAGACATGTGATAACAAGTAACAAGATGGCTCTCATTACATCCTCCTGTCGAGAAAATTCTAAACGAGTTTACTGCTTTAAAAAGTTATTTTTCGTTTCTTAGAGAAAACTTTCCAATCGCTTTGTAGAAATTTTTTGACGAGGATAAGGGTAAAAAGACCGAATACCATCTTGTGTTTTTGACAGCTTTTTAAAAAAAATTCAGTACAGTTACAGTATCATGCGTTTGGAGGAAGAAAATGCGTACGGAAATTATATTTAAACTAAATGATGCTAGCGGCTTCTCCCGCGTGAAATTCAGTAGGGTCAAGTGTTCAACAATGAAACAGTGGTACACAATAAAACATAGTAATATTTCCAAAACGCGACGTTGGCAGTTAGTGCAATATATCGCGTAAGGACACTCAACAGATACCACCGGCGTATCCCAGTTTGCGGCGGCACCGCGTGAGAAAATACGCGTCTGCGGCTCATTTTTACTATTTTCGTCAAAAATTGAATTATTTCTGGCTATGTTTAAAGATTTTTCATTATTTAATGGTTAGGAATATTATATTTTTTATGATTATCCTGCATTCTACATGTTTTGTAGATTATTTTGGCATATTTTATTTGTTTCAAAGTTACAATTTTGTGAACATAAATTAAAAGTTAGTTAGATAAACCCTAGGTAGTCAACAATGAAACAGTTTAACAATGGACACAATGAAACACTGTTTTATAGATTTTTATTGGTTGATATTGTTAAACCTTATCTATTAAAATTTGTTTTAATTTTAAGATGGCGCGTAACAAAGCTGTAAAAAGGACGAGGGGCGTATTGCTTACCAAATGGCAAAAATTAACAATATTCGATATTCTGTTAGCTGGGAAAATGGCTGGAATCGAATGTTTACGGTCTTATAAATCAGGGCATGCATAACTGTCATTAAAAAAGCCTGAAGCATGCAGCATGGCACGTCGTGCCACTGCATGTAACGTAGAAACTGACTGCTCTTTCTTTAATAACTACCTACATTAATCAAAATTTGAATTAGGCACAGTTTATTTATGGTGTTTCATTGTTGAATATATGGTGTTTCATTGTGTACGCCCATATGGACACAATGACACAAATCCCATTTCTTAGTTTTTATTTCTTTGTCGATTCAATCACTTTATTTTAAAAAATCTATAAATGACATTCGATACCCAATCATATTGACTACATGCCTGTAAAATTATAGACTTCTATCAGCAAAAACATGAGATGTACGAGGTTATGAACTTTTAGTGTTTCATTGTTGAACACTTGACCCTACCCGTTAAAGTTTACGTTTTTTAGTATTCTGAACAAAATTCGTAATATCCCGCTTTTTAAACCCTTGTCCCGCATTTGAAATCAACATTTCCCGCAAATTCGCATTTTGAAGTTGGCAAGCCTACTTGAGACACACATTTATGGGTCACAAAAATATTTTTCTTCGGTGGGAATCGAACCCACGACCTCCAGCCTCGCAGGTGGTGGTATCACTACCGACTGCGCCACAGAGGCAGTCACAGATTCCCGACAGACCTTGGCTACCACTACGGCCTCACCTAGGAAAACTCGGTTTGCACACTGAACACCGAGCGCGTCATCCATTTGACACGTTGAAATCAGTGTTTAGTGTTTAGGATGAATGAAACGAATGAATGAAAAAAAAAACCGGCAAAGTGCGAGTCTAACTTGCGCACGTAGGGTTCCGTATCAAAAAATGGCAAAGGTATGTTAGTAATCAGTAATCATTTATTTATTTCCAAGAATATGGTTAGTTACAGATCTTATTTACATAAAAGGTACCTACAGCATATTCTGCCACTTAGGGCGTGCAATTTATATGGAAGTGCAAGTTATATGGAAGCCCTCCTACTTTTTTTTCCGATTTGTTGTTATAGCGGAAACAGAAATACATCATCTGTAAAAAAATCTCTAGACTCTCTATTACGGTTATTAAGATTTAGCCTCGTGACGGTCAGACAGACAGTCAATCAGACAGACAGGCGGACAGCGAAGTCTTATAAATAGGGTCCCGTTTTTACACTCTGGGTAAAAATCATTGGCCCGTAAAGGAATTTCAGCTGGGTGGCTTTATTCAAGTCGCGTTCCAGATATCTTTATCAACAAATTTGACACATGACCGGCACAAATGCGTCATTGTGTAAATCACATCACGATGTTTTGAAAAGAAAAGAATTGTTTGAATTGTTCTGACGTGTTCATGGATCCCACTGCTCCCCATCCAACTCAGTTAAAATAGAGATTGTATAAGTGTATCGAAAATATTTCTGTTTTATTTTAATACAATCAAGCACGTATTTTAATATAGATAACGTAAGGGAAAATCCATCATGGATGCTATGCTATAGACACGGTTCAATCAATCAATGCCACTTTTCGTTGTAATTTTATAACTCAAGAACGGGCTCTCTTATTCAAACCAAATTTTTAGGCTTTGTTCGGACTATTATGCAGATGGTTTATGTCAAGTTTGCACAAAATCGGTAGAGCGGTTCTACATTTACCACGCAAACGAAGTTGCGCGGGTCAGCTAGTAGAGTATTGAAATACGGGGCATTATGATAATATAAACGTGATTTTCTCGTTCTTGCACCTACTGTAAACTCTAGAGTAAAAAATATATATATTTGTGGCAACCACTGAAATATTGTCACTGATCTGATATGGTAATAATACAGATCAGTGAATATTGTGCAGTAGGTATAGACAATATAGATTGACTATAACGCTGAGGCCAAAGGCTGTTAAAAAATATAAAAATAAATCGGTTCCAACCGTCAATGCCATTGAGTTTTCTATTATGACTTTTCTAATACAATATTTATAAATTTCACAATATTTTTAATTATAAGGGAAAATTTTTATGAATCATAAATGATACCTTTTTGAAATCTTATATTTTTATATTCCTAATATTTTTATTTAGCAAATAACAGTAATACAGGAAGATGTTATGATTTGAACTACCTGCCATACCGTATAAAATACCTACTAAGTATTTAACTTAGATTATTTTCTAAATACCAGTTTATATATGCTCATATAGTCAAGCAGTTGTCCCTAACTAAGGGACAAGGGCGCCAAATTAATTGTTTGGTAAGATCGAACACGATATTTTAGTAGAGTCACGTAGATTATAGAGTTCAATTTGAGATAACTACCTTTGAGATATTTGTAGGCTACGAGCATCTACGAATCGTAGCTCCACTAGTTCTTTGTTCTGTAGAGGATTAAGTGTCTTTTGCTACGATCAGAGGGCCTAAAAAGGCAACATTGTATGTTTCATATTATGAAACGTAAAATGTTTGGTATGCTTTGTATGTTCTGTATTTTAAATTATATGAATTTTATGTTTCATATAATGAAACATACAATGTTGCCTTTTTAGGCCCGCAGATAAATGAGGTCTGAGGCGCTTAAAAGGAATCATAGCACGTTTCATTCGTAATCTGATTCATTTGCAGATTCGTACAAGTAATACTTTAGAGACCGTAAAATGAAATGAATTGCAGGAGTTTCATTTAATAATGGTACCTACTTACCTGCAATTCATTTCTTAACCCAATTTTATTGTAATTGATGAAGTTGCTACTTCGAAAAAAATTAGGAGGACGCATCGAAACTCAATTAGACTTTGGCAAACGCAGTAACATGAAACTTTTTATGATCAGATGAAACATACAATGTTGCCTTTTTAGGCTCGCTGTCTTCTTGATAATATAAGGGACCATTTGTGGCATTTTTGTTCACTAGTGTTTCCCTGCTTCGGATAGCAATATAATCCATTGGTTCAAGCTGCAAGTAAAGCATGCGTTATGCTGTTTAAAACCACTGTTTCTACCAATGTTACCTTGGTAGAACAATTTTGAGTAGCTGCCAGTAAAATGTAGCATGATCGAACAAAGCAAGTGTTCCTACTGTTCATAGTGAAGTCTTGCATTACATCCTATCCTCCCGACTCTTGCTTATACGCTGAAGGTAGCATTCCCATCCTGGTACATCCTTCCGAGGACTTGCCAGGAGTTCACGGTCGTAGGTAGTGGTGGGGCACCGTGTGGTTTTAGTCAGTAATAGCACAGCCGACATATCATAGTAGTTCTCTTTATACTGTGGTAATAGTCCGGCAAAGCATCCATGAGGGATTTACCCACAAAAAAAGGCAGAGCTACACCCATAATGTGTGGCACTGGGAACAACATGAACCCAAAACAAACGCGGTTCGAAGACTACTGTGATGTAATTAAATACCTTGCAATTCGCGTTTTTCTCGCTTCAGCGGACATCTCGCAAATTATTATCATCTTTCAAGGATTTCAACTTGAAAACCTCCATTTATAATCCGAGGGCCTACCCGGGGCTTTCGTCTGCAGGCAACAGTAGGGTACCGTGTGCTTTTAGCTGGTAAGAATCCTGCATAGCATCCATGAGGGATTTACCCACAAAAAAAGGCAGAGCTACACTCATAAAGTGTAGCACTGAGAACAATCTGATGTTCGAATACTACTATGATGTAATTAAAAATCTTGGAATTCGCGTTTTTCTCGCTTTAGCGGACATCTCGCAAATTATTATCATCTTTCAAGGATTTCAACTTGAAAACCTTACGCAGCTTGATCTGTTTGAATTTGTGAAATTACTTTATGAAATGTTTAGCTAAACAATCATAAATATTTACCAAATATAAAATGTCAACAGATTGCAATATTGACTGTTTAGGGTCTCCTACTAAAAGGGTAAAATCAGGGCCCTATTAGTGAGACCCCACGATCTGTCTGTTCGCCACCAGCTGCTGATGACGAACTCATCAGCCCTGAAGGCTGTATAACATGAACCGATAGCTAGAAAGTTGACAGTTTCACAGGTTATGTACTTTCTATTGCCGCTGTAAGAACAAATACAAAAATTAAAAAAAGAATTAAAGGGGGCTCCCACACTAACAACAAACATGTTGCTTTTTTTCTTGGCTTCGTCGTTTGTTTCAAGCACGAAGGATTCTGTAGAATCCTTCGCCCGCGAATCCGATTCGTACTTGCCCAGTTTTAAACTATCACCATCACGTTACTCGTGCGATGCAGTATCCTCGTAAACATGCTGAATGTTTTATTATTACTTCCAAAAATAGCCCAGACAGTAGAAAAATGATAAGTAATCGGAATAGCTAGGTAGATTTAGGTCAACGTTAATGATGTTTTTCTGTGGCCACAGCATTTTCAAAGGTTAACACATATTTTATGTATCACAGATGTTATTGAATCCTTGTTTCCTCACTAACTATTATAAACCCGATAGTTTGTAGGAAGGAATGTTTGTTACTCTTTTACGGAACCCTCCGCTGGAGGAGCCCGGGTTGTAGGAGGAGGGACACATTCGCGCTGGTAGCGTATTACCTAAGTACTAAAATTTTTCCAATGCTTACCGAGTGTTTGTAGGAACACATTAGCGCTGATAACAGAGTACTGTTATTTATTCTATGCTGGCAGAACCTTCCAAATTTCATTGGTTACGATAAAGAAACGATATTTTGAAACACTCAGTTTTCACGAAGATGCTCTCCATCGTAGGAGAGTGGTTGAAATTTTGCACACGCTCTGAGTTCTGATGACAATACATGACTAGCTAAAAAACGTCATTACATATCCAATATGGCGGCCTACCCAAAATGGCGGACTGGCTGTTTGAAATCCACCCCCATGATATGGGTATCGAATGAAAGGGTTTGCTGTCAGGAATACGAAATTGATTGAGATTGGTTATTTTAAATGCAGCCCTATGATATAGGTATAAACTTTTGCTGAAAATAAAAAAAAAAATTGCGTGTACTTAGTGTACACACGTAAGAAGTGAAACTTCTTCATAAACTTAATTTTCACCTCACCTTAAATTAAGTCAAAAAGTACAAAAGTACAAAAGTCCAAAAGTCCAAAAGTCCAAAAGTACAAAAGTCCAAAAGTCCAAAAGTCCAAAAGTCCAAAGTCCAAAGTCCAAAAGTCCAAAAGGCCAAAAGTCCAAAGTCCCAAAGTCCCAAAGTCCCAAAGGCCAAAAGTCCCAAAGTTCCAAAGTCCCAAAGACCCAAAGTACCAAGGTTCCATCTAAAAGTCCAAAAGTCCCAAAGGCCAAAAGTCCCAAAGTCCCAAAGTCCCAAAGTCCCAAAGTCCCAAAGTCCCAAAGTCCCAAAGTCCCAAAGTCCCAAAGTCCCAAAGTCCCAAAGTCCCAAAGTCCCAAAGTCCCAAAGTCCCAAAGTCCCAAAGTCCCAAAGTCCCAAAGTCCCAAAGTCCCAAAGTCCCAAAGTCCCAAAGTCCCAAAGTCCCAAAGTCCCAAAGTCCCAAAGTCCCAAAGTCCCAAAGTCCCAAAGTCCCAAAGTCCCAAAGTCCCAAAGTCCCAAAGTCCCAAAGTCCCAAAGTCCCAAAGTCCCAAAGTCCCAAAGTCCCAAAGTCCCAAAGTCCCAAAGTCCCAAAGTCCCAAAGTCCCAAAGTCCCAAAGTCCCAAAAGTCCAAAAAGTCCAAAAAGTCCAAAAGTCCAAAAGTCCAAAAGTCCAAAAGTCCAAAAGTCCAAAAGTCCAAAAGTCCAAAAGTCCAAAAGTCCAAAAGTCCAAAAGTCCAAAAGTCCAAAAGTCCAAAAGTCCAAAAGTCCAAAAGTCCAAAAGTCCAAAAGTCCAAAAGTCCAAAAGTCCAAAAGTCCAAAAGTCCAAAAGTCCAAAAGTCCAAAAGTCCAAAAGTCCAAAAGTCCAAAAGTCCAAAAGTCCAAAAGTCCAAAAGTCCAAAAGTCCAAAAGTCCAAAAGTCCAAAAGTCCAAAAGTCCAAAAGTCCAAAAGTCCAAAAGTCCAAAAGTCCAAAAGTCCAAAAGTCCAAAAGTCCAAAAGTCCAAAAGTCCAAAAGTCCAAAAGTCCAAAACTCCAAAAGTCCAAAAGTCCAAAAGTCCAAAAGTCCAAAAGTCCAAAAGTCCAAAAGTCCAAAAGTCCAAAAGTCCAAAAGTCCCAAAGTCCCAAAGTTCCAAAGTTCCAAAGTTCCAAAGTCCCAAAGACCCAAAGTACCAAGGTCCCATCCAAAAGTTCAAAAGTTCAAAAGTCCCAAAGTCTCAAAGTTCCAAAGTCCCAAAGACCCAAAGTACCTAAGTCCCATCCAAAAGTCCAAAAGCCCAAAAGTCCAAAAACCCTTAAATGACATGCTATCCCTGGATAAAGTACTCTTAATGCGAATCCACCGTGGTGGGGAACAGAAGAAAGATGGCGCGTAACCAAAAATCGTGACGTGACGTGACGTGACGTGACGCAAATTTTTTTCCAACGCCGATAAAGAAGTTTCACTTCAATAATCCGAAATATCTTTAAATACCTATTAATATCTTAAATTAGTAAGTAGTAAATTAAGTTTGAATAATAAGAAGACTAAAAAGTATAAAATAAAAAACATTATATCCTTTGTTCCAGATGTCACAAATCAAAATAGCACGATAGTAAACAGAAGAATGCAGGCAGGGGTGTTGGTCATCGGGGCTCGGGTGGGATAGCGCGCCCTTGCTATGTGGGTGCGGGCGGCGAGGGGTGTACGGGCGCTGCGTCGAACAGCCCTACTTCTACCATTAGCGCTGACCGCCCTGGCGTTGTTGCTGCTGCCGCGCCCGCCAGCCTTCGCACCCTCGCCTAGAAGAGCACCCCCCGCACCACCCAAGGAAGACGAACATATACAGTTATTGCAGGTAATATTTAACGTGGAAAAATTATGAGTCTCGAGCAGGATTCGAACCGAGCGGCGGCATCATCGGTCTGGATACACGCTTATCTAATTAGCTATCAAGACCAACTCGAAACCGTCGATTTTTTTCACCTCATACTTCCTGGCGATGGACGTAGGCGCTATCTATGTATATGCGAGCCCTGCGCAAGACCGATAATTTTCCCACATTAGATTTATGATTTAGTTAGCATAAGTACCTACTTATTGGTTTTCAGTATTATTGGTAACTACCGGACCCTCGCAACTTCGTTTACGTCACATGAGAGAGAACAAGATAAAGGTAAATGAAAGGAGAAGTATTTCTACGTTAGGCTCATAACAGCGTGTGAAACTGCCCTGTTTGCTTTATCGTAAAAGAGCTTAAAGATTGTCTATTCTAGAAAAAAACTCTTTTATGCCTAAGCTAACACGCCACTTTATAATGACCCTTACATACTAAGGGACCCTTAAGTTCTAGGCTTAGCGACGATTGAAATGTCTCTAATTTCTGAACCACAAAGCCCGAGATATTGAAATTTGGGTAAAAAATATACATTCTAACGATTTCTTTGTACTTTTACAATTACTGTTCAAAAGTAGGTAACGGTAGGAATAGGTCGGATATTGAGTTGCATTTTCTATGGGCCGCCATCTTGCTAATATAGTAACAGCATAATAGAAGCTTCTTAACATAATGTTTTATGTTTCATTTCCCGAGGTAATTTATTTCAAAGGCCTGTAGTGAAGTATATTAGATAAGTTTCCAAATTGTCTTTAACTTTCAGTTACATAGGCATATTGTTGCCATATGTCCCGATTTGAGTTGGACATCCAGATTTCCCTTGGTGTCTTGATTTTTTCCAATCCCCCTTATTTTTTCCTAATCCTGCAATGCTAGGAGTTTCGGTACGCAATACGATAATTTACATAACAACGTAAAAAAATACAAAATTTTCCGTTACACACCGAATGAACAATACAAAACCTGTATAATGATTTCAACTATGATCATTTGTTCGTGTTGTTTGTTCGTTCTCGGCCACCTGAGTAAAGTAACCAACATTAGAGATGCGGCACAAATTACTTGCTGTTCATACAAGTTCCTAATTTACAAACATTATTTGCTTTCGTGACATCAATGTAGGTAAGTATAATCTGAGCACAACGAGTAGGATTCGAAACTTTGTCAAAGAAAATTGGAAAATGATCGATTTAAAGCATAGTGTAACAAAAGGGTTCGGAAATCTGTCATTTTCGATTTTCTTTGACAAGGTTACGGATTTTTAATCGTTGCGCGCAAATTATAGGGCCTGTGCTCTTGCACGTTGCGGGTAAGGGAATATTCCCCTTCGGCCAGATTGGAAACCAATGTTTGGAAACCAGTTTCGAAAAAAGAATTGTTTTTCTTTTAACGAAACCTGGTTTCCAATAAAGAAAAATAATTCTGTTTTCGAAACTGGTTTCCAAAACAGAAAGTTAGATTTTCTTTCGAATAACTCGCTTTAGAACTCTGTTTGGCAAGATATAAGTTTTTGACCACTTACAAGTCGATATCATTATGTATAAAAACAAGACGTTATCCACAAACCATCTTGAGGAATGGCATTCAACAATAAATAGGTACCTACATTGGCCGTCTACAGCCCAAACTGAATAATATGAGAAGCAAAAACTACATAGAAATTGATAACAAAAACAAGGCTTCTATAAAACTGCTCAAGGAAGGAAAGATAACAGTAGGACACTGTATAGAAATTATTTCTTTTCCTAATATAGGTAGGTACCTACTTAATATGATTTCACTAAGTGCAACTTACTAATTTAGGTGAAATTTATTATTATTGATATGAAATATTATTGATAATAAAGAATAGAAAGGTTCCAATAATTGTAATTGAACACATAAATAAACAGCTAGAAGAGTTTTGAAAGAAGATCGAACTTTCTGTTTGAGTTACGAAAGACGATCCAACTTTCTGTTTTGGAAACCGGTTTCAAAAACAGAATTATTTTTCTTTATTGGAAACCAGGTTTCGTTTACAGAAAAATAATTATTTTTTCGAAACCGGTTTCCAAACTTTGGTTTCCAATCTGGCCGAAGGGATACTTTCATAAGTAAACATTTACAATTAACTTTATTATGCTTGAAAATGAGAAACAAACTAATTCTCCAACATAGGTATCTATCTACTCGTATTATAAAGAGGATAAATTTATTTTTTGTTTGCTTGTTTGCATCGAATAGGCTCCGAAACTACTGAACCAATTTGAAATTTTCTTTCACTGTTGAGAAGCCACACTATCCCCGGTGAACATAGGCTATATTTTATTCCCGTATTCCCACGGGAAAGGGAGCAACCGGTGAAACCGCATGACGTCGGCTAGTGTGCAATAAGGGAACAACTTTCAGTTTTCAAGCTACTGATTCTATTGACTTCATTATGATTTTCGGATCTTTTTCGCTTTTTATTGTTTAACTTTGCTCAACTCTCGACTTTTGCAATACCTAATCTATATAGGAAGCGAGAGTAGGTAGGTACTCTTGCAATATAGTCGAAACTTCGGAAGGTGAGCAAAGTTTGAAAAGTGTAAAGTAAGTAGGTATAGTAAAATTACGGGATGACTTACGTTACCATCAACGCTTAGTCGAAACCCTTACAAATACATAGATATATTATTTCAAACATTTTACAATAGGTGTGCTTACTCATATTATGTAGATGTAGCTAATCGGTTAGAAAGACCTCTGGAAACTTGAGATGTATAGTGTATAGGGTGGCAAAGCTTTTACAATCACTACGTACCTGAGTGTGAAACTCGTCCAGGGTTAAAACGGACAACCGAGGAAGTTGCCGTCGAAGTCAAAAAGGTTCTTGTGGTATTACAAACCTTCTTTGACCGCATTCTCCTCACCACCAAAGGCGTGAACCGATGCAGACTTGATATTGTGACTACTCGAGTCTACAAGAGTCGTCGCAGTTAGTCTGCGGCGCAAACTAACCCCGAATAAAGTGTCAATATAGGTTCTGTCTTAGTTAACCGGAACAAGAATCATGTGCAAAGTTATACGCTCATTTCTGTCAGGGGGAAATGCACGAAGAATGTGCCAACGTGTTTAAAGCAAAGACTTCTATATAAAATAGAAGTCTTTGGTTTAAAGCGGACAACGTAAACATCGTAGTACCTATAAGTACAATAATAATACACCGGACTTACGCTATAAATGAACATGTAGATACAATAACCATGTCGAATATATAAGCGTTTCGTTTTTCCGCCCATTAAACTGAGGTAGTAGTCAGTGTATTATTATCATCATTAACATTGACCACGCTACCAGGAGACACCTATTGTCTAGCAACTTACCGAGGAATAAACAGTGTGGAAGAGCAGCAGAAACGAAAGTAATAGTGTGACCTCGACGACTAATAGGCTGCGAAGACGGTCATTCATATTTTAGCAGACTTGACTTGTCGCCAAAATTCGAACGAAAGTATCTTCAAGTGTCTTGCCAGTCGCATTTACTGTCTTCGGAGACCATAATAAAGACATCAAGCTATTGTCATTCATTATCTAGCAACATTTGTCATACTGTCGCTCGCAGCTCACATGCCAACGTATTTGGGTAATACAACCATCTATGTTGTCAGAAATGGGTTGAATGGTCAATAAGTGCCGACAAGAGTTACTAAACAAGTTTATTGACTGTTCTGTAATAAACATGGAATGTATCAACATAATAATATCATTCCAATACAAATTTATGCCATTTTTATGAGTAACTAACAGTGCCCTGAAGCTTCGCCTGCGAAGTAATTCGAATACAAATGTATAGTATTATGCCCAAATTTTAGACATTCAAAGTTACTGCTTCTTTGAGTAGTAAGGTAATAATAATATTTATCATTAATCATCTACATAAAACAGAAACAAAATGTAATTCCTCAAATACTTCTTAGCATAATATCAAATAGTCTTATTCAGGAGTTGCATACCCCGAACGTAAATCGACGCTGTTCACCAGACTGTCAGGGCGGTGAGGGACGCGGGTGGCGAGACTTGGCTCAGCGGGAGGCGGGACATCCCCAATCTGTTCGTAATACTTGTATCAATATATTTGACTTATGCGCTTTCGTCCGGTACGCACTCCTTATATTCAGGGAACAGATATCCATCAATCAAATCAGCCTATGGCAGTCCACTTAACTGCTGAACGTGGGCCTCTCCCAATTTACGCCACGACACACGGCCCTGCGGCCGTGACCGACGACCTTTACCAGGTCGTCGGTCCATCTGGCGGGTGGACGTCCTACCCCTCGTTTGCCGATTCGCGGTCTCCACTTTAGAACCCGTTTGCTACATCAGCCATCGGTTCTTCTGCAGATGTGGCTAGCCCACTGTCACTCCAATGGTAACGTGGTATTTTCTATTACCTATACTAAAAATAAAAACATTAGTGCTCTACATCGGCACAAATTGATGTAACATTCTCCTAACACTTTTTAGCAAACTTCAAAGAGCAAATGATAAACTGGTTCGATCGCCGCTTTAAATTCAACATAATAGGTACTCAAGACAGAGTCCTGAGAAACCCGTACGACATCTCCCTTCGATTTTGCACTCCATTGCAAACGATTAACTGCACTGTTCTATTGCATAGGTATGTAGACCGCACCAAACATGTGTGAAAAATGTGTCTCTGATCGAGCTGCCGCTTCCGATGAATTAAACGTATCAAACAGCTTCCACTGTTTAATAATCACCATCAGAGCTGGCGCGTGATTATTTTATCAGAAATAACACTTAACGAGGAGTCATCATCAAGCCTTATCGGTCGTCCCTTTCTGCTATAGGAGCTAGGCCAATGAGATGTAAAAAAATCCATGAAAACACGCCTCAAGTCATCGTTCAGCACCTCCACGTATCTGGTTTATGAGCAGTTTTGTGGAAAAGCAACTACCTAGCTAGTGTTCGCCGATATAGGTTCTTACTTTACAGCAACTCAATTTATAATCTACCCCTGTTAAACATGTGATCACTGTGATCAGTGAATATAAGTTTCAGTTAAAATTTGAAAACAGAACTAGATCGCTTTAGGTTGTTACTACTTTTCTAGGCCTACAGGGTGGTGAAGAAACACATCGATAACGATGTGCCGGTGTTCAGAAATAACTTAGTCCACAACCCACCATCTAGACAACACAATGTGAAGATTATATGGAGTCGCCCACGACATGTCGATGATCCAATCCCTCAACTACCGCAAATACGTGCTCTCCCGTCTGAGTTAGGGAGCAACAAATCGCTAGGAGAGTTTCATGGTGTGGTAAGAGACATTTGTGCACCTGTAACTAATTCACACCACGAGCACCTCAAGAATTCAAGCTTCAATGGGCATATTATAATTCATCTTACGATTTTATTTGTAAAAAAAAAGTATTGTTATATTATAGCACTCTAGTTTCTTTGGTTTTTTGATAACACTGTAAATATATACCTAGGTATATATTTGATTGACTCTACGTAAATAATGTTAATGACCAGGTGGTCATTAACATTATTTACGTAGAGTCAACTAGACATTTAGCAAAACCTTACGTGTCACAGACGACTGCTAAGGGAGACTATACAATATAAATATGTGCTTTTATAGACTTTCGTTTTCATCTCAACTGTCAGTCCTCCGTGATTATAGCACCTTGCAACTGCCGAAATAGCGAAAACACATACGAAATATACTGTTAAGATCTCACTCTCAATACCTCTTGGTTGATATTGTTTAGCTGGAAAACGGAACAATAAATGCATCCCGAATACGTACCTCCACGGGAACACTGCACCGAGTCGTATCAGCAAAACCGCGGCAGACTCATTCAAATCGGGACATATGATTGCACACTTTGCACATGCAATGCACTTATTTGACATCAAATTATTTATATACCTACCTACAGATGCTGTTATTTTAAACCTTTTAATTATGATATTTCAGAACCAGCTAGTAACAATCGCCGACTACTCATCAAATGTTGACACCGGAGGTGACGATGTTTCGCGTCGATATTGGTTCATGCGCGAGGGAGAGCAGAGACCCTGGAAGCACGATCCACACGCTAAACTATTCCCTGAAGACTCACCTGGAGACGATAGGTAAATATTTTCATAAGTACCTTACTAGGATAATTTTTGTACCTATAGGCTTCGTGATAGTCGACATATTTATGAACGGTCTCATATTGGTGATGCTGAAGACCAATCAAAGCAGAAATGGCATCATTCTTATGCCTTGTCTCAATTTATTTGGGGGCCAGCGCAATATGTTTTCTTCTTCTATTCCTTCCTATTACTCGTTGTCTCATCATTCCCTTTCAATAAAAAAAACAGGTTATGCTGTTGTTATGGTGTATTATGCTGACCAGCCGGGTTGATACAAGGTTTTGTTTCAAGTTTTCTTTCTTTGTGATGCATCTTGTAGGAGACAATGGCTTGCGCCCCAAAGATCTCGGTAGAGCCTCTCCCCACCCCTTATACCTACCCAATAACGGCAGTCCCAAAATGTTAATATTGCTTCTGCGTTTGACAATGTAATTAAAATAATATGAATTTATGTTACAGAGTATTTCAACAATTAATGTACACGCTACCCAAAGACGAAAATGTGCCGGTTAAGAAAATACTACTCGCAAACGGATTCAGTGCGTGGGGCGTAGGCGCTGGGAGATCAGAATTTGTGCGGAACAAATGCCCCGTAGACCGTTGCTCCATCACCGCTGATGTGCGAGATGCCACAAATGCTGATGCTATCATCTACAAGGATCATCATACAGTTTTGAATATGAAACGTTCCTTTAAACAGGTTAGCCAGAAAAAAAACTATTTATTTCCTTTCACTATTTCTAAGGTTGAAGTTCTCACAACTGCATTTAGAACTTTATTTTTAGGGTTCCGTACCCAAAGGGTAAAAACGGGACCCTATTCATGAGACTCTTCGCTGTCCATCTGTCTGTCTGTCTGTCTGTCTGTCCGTCATGAGGCTGTATCTCAGGAACCGTGATAGCTAGAGAGCTGAAATTTCCACAGATGACGTATTTCTGTTGCCGCTATGACAACAAATACTAAAATCAGAAAAAGGGGTGAGGGGATTAATGGCGCTCGTTTTTGGTACGGAACCCTCTGTGCGCGAGTCGTCCCATTCGCACTTGGCTGATTTTATTGTTATCTAAATATCAGTATGACATATTTTGATATTGCAGATCTGGATCTTATATTACTTGGAGTGTCCTTACCACACTGCATCCTTACGTCAATCGTCATTCGACGTGTTCAATTGGACATCAACGTACAGACGGGACTCAGATATCGTCGCTCCGTATGAACGCTGGGTCTACTACGACCCTCTAGTTACGGAGAAAGACCTTGATAGAAATTATGCAGCAAATAAAACTAAGAAGGTAGGTTTGTATTGTCATTGATGTTTGTGAGGATTCAGAAAGCTTTTAAATGATTATGAGTTACATTTCAATATCGAATTTACGTGAATTTATGTTATACTATGTAATACTATTACATTATCTTTGGTTATACTAGATGTGTTTTTCTTTGGTTTGGTTGTACTATGTGTAATTTCAGACTATCTACCCGTTCAGCCGTTCGAGCGTAAAAGATTAACAAACATCCACACATCCACACTCACAAACTTTCGCATTTATAATATTAGTAAGATTGGTAAGATTGTGTAACCTTAAATGCTACTATACTTTTCCATCAAAGACGATTGTTTTGGTAAAAATCTACCAAGCATCTCGAATTTTTACACTTCAATCGTTAAGTAGTTTCATTTGATCCAGTCACTCGTTATGGCAATGCTATTTGAACTTTTAGGCCTCCATCAACGATAACCATGTTACCTACCGCAGCTAGGACCAAAGGCATAAAATGCATATCGAAACATTATAATAACAGACTAGCTGACCCGCGCAACTTCCTTTGCGTGATAAATGAAGAACCGCTCGACCGATTTTGTACAAACTTCACATAAACCATCTACTAAATAGTTCGAACGAAGCCTAAGCATTTGGTTTAGATAGGTGACTCCGTTCTTGAGTTATAAAATTTCAACGAAAAGTGGCATTGATTTTTATATATATAGATATCGAACCATATCGAAACTTACTTCTTACTTATTCTATAAATGCGAAAGTTTGTGAGGAAAGATGTATCAGGATGGATAGATATTTGTAACGCTTTAGCTTTAACGGCTGAACTTATCTGGCTAAACTTTGGTACAGGGATAGATTTATAGTCTGAAATAATATAGGCTTTTATTCCCGGTATCACATGGGAGGAAAAAATTAGGAAACAATTTCTAAGTGGGCGAAGCCGAGGCTGCCAACTAGTCTATACTAATATTATAAAGAGGAACGATTTTGATTGGTTGTTTGTTTGTTTGTTTACATCGAATAGTCTCCGAAACTACTGAACCGATTTGAAAAAATATTTTACTGTTGGGAAGCTACACTATCCCCGTGTAACATAAGCTATATTTTATTCCCGTATTCCCACGGAAACGGGAACTAGGCAGTGAAACCTCGTGACGTTCGCTAGTATATGATATTTCTGCTTCTTATGCCTGCTTCTTTATTTTCAGGTAGCATGGTTTGTATCCAACTGTCACGCCCGCAATCGCCGTCTTCAGTACGCCCGCCAACTCAGCAAGTTCATCCAAGTGGATATCTACGGCGCTTGTGGGTCCCATCATTGCCCTCGAAATGACCCCAACTGCCTTGAAATGCTTGACAGAGAGTACAAGTTCTACCTCGCATTCGAAAATTCAAATTGTCGTGATTATATTACTGAGAAATTCTTTGTCAACGGACTACAGTAAGTGATGTGATGCAGTTTTTTTTTATAATAGGTACTACTAAGGTGGCAGACAAGCATACGATACGGCTAACCAGTACTGGTGGTCGCCGTAGCCTATGGACGTTTGTAACACCAGAGGCGCTACACTCGCACTGCTGACCCTAACTTTTCTGTGTAGTTTTTTCTGAATGGCTAGACTATTATAGCGTTCTATGTGATAATATTACAGCTGTTGAAATTAGGGCGTATATTTAATATAATACGCCCACATTACACACGTGTTAGATAATAAGCCTATTGTCATGATAAATGGGTCAGGTTTTAGTTACCTGCTATTGAGATTTCAAGACTTCATCTTGGTCTAACAACTAGGTAGTCTAGATACCATGATATTATAGTATCCGCAATACGAACTGGCACTTTGGGCCATAAATGTCACTTATTGTAGGGGTTGAACCATGTCGATAAAATATTAAAAAGAAATTCGATATGTCGTAATCTGATATTAAGTGGGTAATTTGCTTTTAGTTGTAAATATGATATTAATAGCAAATAAGATTTTCTTAAATAATTAGCTAAATTTTAGCAATAAAAAAGTTAAAATTAGTAAATTTGAAATTTTTTTCGTTAGTAATTCACCTATTCAACCTACTTATTTTAATATATTTATTTAATTTAATACATTTGTCTTAATAAATCAATGCTGATATAAAAATAAATAAATAAATAAATCATATTTAAATTTT
Organism: Miltochrista miniata; assembly: GCA_933228765.1. Classification (NCBI taxonomy): domain Eukaryota; kingdom Metazoa; phylum Arthropoda; class Insecta; order Lepidoptera; family Erebidae; genus Miltochrista; species Miltochrista miniata. Next base: position 11,956,668 of record OW121768.1, read on the forward strand.
TCATTTCATTACTTTTGTCGATACTGTTATGGAATACGTAAAAGATTACCTGCACAGCACTATGGGTGCGAGTCCCGCTCCATAAGACTGTGTAGGTGCGAAAGAGATAGCACGAATCCGATGATTTATGGCCCAACGTGCCAGTTCGTTTTGCGGATACTATAGCAACCGGGACTAATTGCTCAGCGGACATTTCCGAAGTACGGAAGCGCTTGTGAATGATAAATGCCACAAATGGTACCCAACACGGGACTAACCATATTATACTGGGTGTAACAAGTTTCGTTTTTCGAGGTAACTTGGCATCGGAAATCGAATTTATATATTTAATAAAAAAGGGGGGTTATTTTTTTTATTTAAAAAAAGAAAAAAATGTCGCACATTAAGAATCCATTTTTTACCGCGGCAATTCGAGGTAACATGGTCGCTGTGGCAAAACAAACACGGAGCGCCCGTCTGGCTGTCGTTGTCGCTTTCTACTGCCGCTCAGTAGCGATAGAAAGGGTGATAATGAAAATTTATAGGCCTTTAAAACGGATTTACGGTTAAAGTGTGATTTTTTTTTCTTCATTTTTGTAATGTTTCATGATAGATGCCACGTCACATGACGAAATTTGAATAGGTAGTTTTGTTACACCCAATATATCTAATGTGGGGCGCTTCTGATTCCACAGTTTTGTTTTTGTTATCAACGCTAACTATTACGTTCATTGGATAAAAAGATGGTCCCATGAACTTCATAAGTACCTTCCTAGATAGGACTTGTATGACAGGTCATGATGTATTTACAAAAGCTACTTTTGAGTCGATAAGGTATACTTTGCTTACTACCTAGTTGAGTTCAACGACAACTAGTCTAATAGCCAGTTAGCCACGCTTGCAGTAGTTACGAATAACCTTAACTAATTGCGATTCAAACGAATGCCAAACCGATACCAATACGATACGTGTTTCGCTTACTCATGAAGCATCTTCAAAATTCTTGGCAGAAACTATCCCATAGCAACAATATGACTATAGGTATTATGGAGGTCATGATGAAAAGAAAGAAACCTCGAAAAAGATACCTGACTGAATGATACTGATTTGTTTGACTGATTGATCAACATGGTCATAATCTGAAATAGTGGTCATAATCATAATCCAAGTGCCAGTCGGACTCACGCACGAAGGGTTCCGTACCAAAAAACACAAAAAATTACGTATGTCGTATGGAGCCCCTTTAAATTATTATTTTTCTGATTTTAGTATTTCTTGCTATAGCGGCAACAGAAATGCATCATCTGTAAACATTCAGCCCCCTAGCTATCACGGTTCTTGAGATACAGCCTCGTGACGGACAGACAGATAGACAGACGGACAGCGAAGTCTCATGAATAGGGTTTCGTTTTTACCCTTTGCCTGCGTCGGGTATCTATTTACCATGCGTAGGGTGAAGATAACAATAAAAATATCTCAATTCGAGAAATGGAGACACGACGCTCTCAAATCTTTACTTTTTATTTTATATCTTTACTTTTAAGTATACCATTTCTTTATTTTCTCGATGACAGTTCTAATTTGATAGTTTTAGTGTTGTGACCAAATAAGTAATGATATCGATCGAATATTGTAAATTGATCGAATATCGTATCATTGCCAGTACAATTTATATAGAACTAATATGGGCACAAATCATAGGACGCTGTTCGAAACAATAACCATCCCCTTTTACGGCAAACAAGATAATAGATTTATTAAAAAATGCATGTGCGGATGTTACTGCCGAAAACTGGGAAAAAATCGTGAGAAGAAGCTAAAACATTATAGCGTCGGATTGGGAAATTCATGTGGCATTCGATAATGTCGATGTACAGGAACTTATAATATCTAAATGTTGGAGAGAGCTCATCGAGTGACAGTGACGATTCGTCAGATTTTGATTAAAATAAATAAATAAAGATTACCTGTCATTATAATTATTTTGTTGAATTGTCGAGTACCTACCTACCAATAAGTATCTACTTATTTTACAAACGCTTCGAAAATTTTAGAGAAGTTGGCATTATCAGTCAAAAATTAACACTTGTAACGTCTTGTACTGAAATATAATATCTACTAGATAATAAATTTGTACAAAAGTATCCGGCAGTAGGTAAGTAGTTTAGTTTCTTATATTTTGTAAAAAAAATATCGAATCTGTTATCGTGTTGTGTTTATCGATAGCTCAATCCCTATTAGTTTCTTAGAGTCAGGTATAACCTTGTACCTGCGTAAATGTCATATTTTTATAAAATAATGCATACATAATGTAAAAAAGACGCTCGTACAAGTTTTCACAGGAACTGTCATCGACCTGTCATCGAGAAAATAAAGAAATGGAAAGATTTGATTGTTTGTTTGCATCGAATAGGCTCCGGAACTACTGGACCGATTTAAAAAATTCTTTCACTGTTAGGAAGCTACACTCTTTGCGGTGAACATAGGCTATATTTTATTCCCGTTTTCCCACGGGAACGGGAGCTACGCGAGTAAAACCGCGTGACGTCTGCTAGTAAGTGATAAAACTCAACCAAGCGACTCGACAGGTATTTTCTCTACCGTATCATAACCACTTCCCTTGTCATTAGCTTGTCATTCAAAATTAAAAATCATGAGTGTAGTGTTAGGCGAGGTTGCCGTAGATCTGTTGGGAGTCCTGGGTTATCCTTCCGAGGGCTTACCCGGGGTTCCCAACCGTATGCTGTTAAGCAGGATACGAGAGGTTTTTAGTCGGTAGGAGTCCGGCATAGCATACATAAGGATTTTCCTTCACGTAAAAAAACAGTGTGTAGGGTACCACCCTAACATTTAGGTGTACCTACCTCAAAAATGGCTGATAAGGTGTTTTCCTATTACAGACACAACATTCTGCCAATAGTAATGGGTGCCAGATCTTCTGAATACGCTGCAGCTGCGCCACACAACTCCTACATACACGTAGATGAATTTGCAAACCCCGAGGAACTTGCAGCGTACTTGAGACGCCTGGACGAAGACGATGATTTATACAATTCATATTTTAAGTGGAAGGTGAGATTACATTGCTTATCATAAGTTGCACCAAGATCTCTGAGACCTCTTCTTAACACGCTTTTATTAGCTTCACTTGTAACTATGTATGTAAGAAAATGTTGGAAAGTTAATTTGACCCACTCCCCGTCCTTCGATCAGGCTGAAATTTTGCACACGCTCTGAGTTCTGATGACAATACATGACTAGCTAAAAAACGTCATTACAAATCCAATATGGCGACCTCCCCAAAATGGCGGACTGGCTGTTTGAAATCCACCCCCATGATATGGGTATCGAATGAACGGGTTTGCTGTCAGGAATACGGAAAAAATAGTCACGTGACTTAAATCCAATTTGGCGGACGTCCAAGATGGCGGACAGGCTATTTGAGATGCACCTCCATGATATGGGTATCAATCAAAAATAGTCACGTGACTTAAATCCTTAAGCGTGTTTTTTAGTTTTTTAAACTATTATATTATTTAGGGTTCCGTACCAATAGGGTAAAAGCGGGATCCTCTTACTGATGATGTCTGTTCGTATGTCTATCTGTCACCAAGCTGCCTCTCATGATCGTGATAGCTAGACAGCTGATATTTTGATATATTATGTATTTTTGTTACCGCTGTAAGAAAAAATAAGAAAGCAGAATTATGGGTGCTCCCATACAAAAAACGTTTGCCGTTTTTTGGTACGGAACCCTCCGTGCGTGAATCCAGCTCGCACTTAGCCGTTTTTTCCTGATTTGGTTGGTAAAATCCCCTACAAATTGTCAAAACATATCCATCACTACTGACATAAAGGGGAGTAAACCCTTTGTTAAGATTTTTCTTTCTCTACTGCATACATACATATATTCATACATATTTCCGTAACCGTGAAATACTTCGGCAGGGCACAGGCGAATTCATAAACACATACTTCTTCTGCCGCGTGTGTGCTATGGTACACGCCAACGAGCGGCGTCAGCGCAGTGCTCACTACAGCGACGTTCAAGCGTGGTGGCGAGAAGGCGCTTGTACAAGAGCCACGTCATGGCGTGGACAGGACGGGAGAGATACTGCACCACCACCTATCATAACTAGCAACTGATGATAGCTGTCGAACACGATATACAATCGTGTTTTGGAGTTAAAGTCGTTATTATTTTGCCCGTTATATCCACCAACTGATGACAATTTCTATTCTAGCACGACAAACTGTCGTATTTTGGAGTAAATGTCATTATTATTTCGCACAAACGTAGTGAGAACTGAAGTATTCTAAGTTTTAGAGGCTGTGCAATTGGATACAGCCTTGTTGCAGGCTTGATTTATCGTCAAAAACTATGGACTTTGTTATTGAAATAAACAAATTTGTTGAGTTATATTTAAAAACGTAGTAGAAAAGCTAGTGCTGTATCACGTTTGATTCTGTGCAACAGTAGGCGATGGATACGGCCATGTTGCAGGTTTGATTTATAGGACTTTGTTATTTGAAATTTGTTGAGATATATTTTGATGAAACGGAAAAGAATACTGATAGTCGCTTTTCTAAGACAAGTTATGTAACATTACCAAACCGAATTATTTGCTGTGTACGTGGATATTAGTGTAATAATCTGTATGTGCATCTTGGTGCGTTAGAAAACACAGTAGATAAAATAATATGAAGTTGAATGTTTATGGATGAATGAAGTGAAGTTATTAGTCAAGTTAAATTAGTTCGTGGACTCACAGTGAAATGAGGGTATTCATAGTTTATTTTGTTAATGTTTGTATCATGTCATAAGGCACAACTGTCACGTAACTTGAGCATTGGGTTTTTAACTCAAAATAATTTATTGTTCTACGTTGAATACATTTAAAATATTTATACTGATGTATACCGTAACTACTACCTATTAATTTGATTGTTGTATTATTAGAATTTCAACTATAAAACTAAATGTTCAATTACGTGACAGTTATATACATTTCAAACGATCACCCGAAGTTGCATACATCAAAAATACTTTAAATATGTCTGTGGATATTTTAAATGTAGCGTGAATAGTAAAGTGTACTATTGGCGCCCAACGTGGTATCAGTTCCTTAACCATTTTAAAATCTATAGGTATGCTACTTAAATAGTTTTAGGTGCACAAATATTGAGGAAATAAATCGCTTTCATAAACTCATTAGGTACTGATGAAAACGTATCCGACCAGTTATAGACACCAAATTAGTAATGAAGGAAGGGGGTATACCTAAAAAAAAAACGGGGTGAGCTAAATAAAACCGTTTAAAAATAGTGCGAGTGTAGAGTAAGTAGTATATTTGGCGCCACGATGTGTGGTCAATTCCTTATCCGCAATGATTGTGAATCATTTACTACTCTAACTCTTCAAATCGTAAACCAATTATAATATTATACTGTACGCGTATTTTTGTATAGTTTGCGCACTGTGGATTTCCTTCATAAGTTTCTTGTGAGAAATCTTTATCAACAAGACAAATTATTTAAATCTCTAAATCTAAAGTTTGCTTGTGCATTTAATAGTTTTTTTTTTCATATAAGGATCATGTAAATTGAAATATATTTAAAATTGTATATTGTGGCGTAATTTGGGTCTGCTTCCAGCAGTGCCGTGCCATAGGCTGATATAATTGATTTATTAAAATTTGTGACTTAGTACTTACTTTGTTAATGTATTTATGTTGGGTTTTTACTTTTTGGGTAAGTACTATTACGTTTTACGTACTTATCTAAGTATAATATTTTATAATCCACTATTATAAATTGTTATATACTTACCTATTCTTAAATAATGTTTAATATTGCTTTGACGGTTCTTTTTCTGATGTTACTGTTAATATTTATTCAGAAAAAGCATATTTTTCAAAGGGGTTTTATATATTTTTTCCTTTTCTACCTGTAAATAAACATGGGCACATATTTACCTACGTTAAGTATTCAGCTTAAGTGAGTCTAGTCATGATGCCATTAAAAGCACAAAATACCAAAAAATCTTGCAATATTACGCACAAATTGCATTTCTTTATTTTAGCAAAATCCTGAATTTGGTGCATTTTATTTTGAGGTTTTAACCTGCACTTGTTGCATTTAAGTATTTTATAGAACTATTGTTATTGTCCAGTTTATAAATTATATTAAGTAGGTACCTATTATTTCCTGCATCACCGTTGTTGTGTTGCCTTGTGGTAACCATAATTGTTATTTTGTGTATGTTACGTACATTTTGTATATGTTACGTACATTGTATTTTTACATGGTAGGTATACAATAAATAAAATCAATGTAATTATTATGTTACACACAGTTATTAACACTGACACGTTTGTTTTTGGTCAGTGAATAAATTCGATTACCAAAGGTATTTTAATCGAAAAGAAGGAAATGTGATCATACCAGATATCTCAGAAGAGAACCTTTACAGGTTTTAAAAGTCAAGTATTCTCACTGATCAGATAGCTATGTAAATGGTATAAAACTAAAACATATGTGTTGTACTTATAAAAAAAGTTCATTACCTACTACAACTAAGAAAACATTCCATTTTAATTAGGTATTATGTTTAGGGGACAAATTGAAAAAACTGCGATGGCTAGATCCTATAGAGTCAAAAAGTATCTACGTGCTTGATTATGTTAGGTACAAGTAGACATTGACTAAAAGGAACGCGGCGAAAATGTTTTCTCCATGTTGATAATATTTTGTTCTTATTTCGAGGATATCTTTCAATATTTGTTAAATTTCATATTAAATCGACGACATTAGGACCGATAAGCAATTCTACTAAATAAATATCTAGATGAGAAAATAGAGCAGAACCATTAGGAGAGCTTTAGGTATATTTGATTTAAAATGTAACTCAATGCTGGAAGCCAAATTGCCAAAATTCATAAAAGACAAAGTCTTAGAAAAACGACGGCTTAGGAGGGTATGGCATACCAGTCGGCATCCTATGGACAAGAGGGACTTTAATAGGGCGGCAACTGATCTCAAGAAACTATTAAAAGACTTAGAGAACGAGACTCTACAATCACAACTGCAGACGCTTACACCAACGACATCCACCAAAAATGTAAACTCTTTGTGGAAGATGGTAAAATCCAGAGACAAGCCTCGTATTGCTCAACATCCTCTTAAGAAGACCAATGGCACATGGGCAAGAACAAGCAAAGAGAGAGCAGATGCCTATGGCTCTTTTTTGGCTGACGTGTTCACTCCACACCATGACAACGGAATGAGCAGTTTAGATGACATGGTATCATCATTCCTGGAAAGTGACTTCCAGCCCAGCCCTCCTCTTAGATACTGTACTCCATCTGAGGTCAAGCGCACAGTGATGGAACTAAAGCCGAAAAAGGCTGCAGGATTTGATCTTATCACAGCAGAAGTGCTGCAGAAGTTACCAAGGAAGGGCATAGTTTACATCACATCACTCTTCAATGCCATACTAAGAACTGCATATTACCCCCGCTGCTGGAAGGTATCTCAGGTTACAATGGTACTCAAACCTGGAAAGCCACCACACTTGGCTTCATCTTATCGACCTATAAGCCTATTACCACTGCTATCTAAGGTTCTAGAAAAAATTATTGCCACACGTCTGACTGAAATGATCACCGAAAAAGAAGCAATACCAGAACACCAATTTGGTTTTCGGAAACATCATTCGACTATAGAACAGGTGCACAGGGTGTGTGACTATGTGAGAGATGCCCTAGAGAACAAACGGTACTGCTCTGGAGCATTCTTGGATGTGCAACAGGCTTTTGACAAAGTCTGGCACGATGGCCTGTTGTACAAAATAAAGAAGCTCTTGCCACATAATATGTACCTTCTCCTGAAATCCTACTTGAATGATCGCATCTTCTATGTCAAAATCGATGACGCAACCTCCGATTTTCATAGCGTAAAAGCAGGTGTCCCACAGGGATCAATATTGGGACCGTCACTCTATTTACTGTACACTGCTGACGTACCAGAATCGAATGACGTGATTATTGCCACATTTGCAGACGACACTGCTGTACTTTCAACCGATAGAGATCCAACAATAGCATCCAGAAATCTACAGAAGCATTTGGATAGGGTTTATTCTTGGATGCAGGCCTGGAAAATTAAAGCTAGTGCTGCTAAATCGAACCATATCACATTTACGTTGAGAAAAGAAGATTGCCCACCTGTGAAGTTTGGACAAGAGGTTCTACCCCACAGCACATCAGTAAAGTACCTTGGATTCCACCTTGACCGAAGACAAACATGGAAAACACACATACAAAAAAAACGTGATGAAGTTAACCATAGATCTAGATCACTGGAATGGCTTCTAGGCAGAAAATCACGTCTATCAGTGGAAAACCAAGTTCTAATATACAAAGCGATACTAAAGCCAATCTGGACCTATGGCATTCAAGTTTGGGGTTCAGCGAAAGCATCAAATATTGAGATTTTGCAGAGGTTCCAAAATGGCGTGCTTAAATCAATAATAAGTGCTCCATGGTTCACAAGGGTTGAAGAAGTTCACAAATACTTAAACATCCTCACTGTAAGGGAGGAAATAGTCCGAAGCACAGAGACCTATAAGACAAGAATTACACAACACAAGAACAGACTGGCTCAGGGCCTGATTAATCCCATAAACACAAGACGGCTAAAGAGATCTCACACCTGGGATAACATCTAAGCAGCAAAAGAGGCAGCCTACCAGTGGGCCGGCATGCCTGACACGCCAAAGCCTACTTTTATCGCAACTGCTTATGGTCTAACTGAGACTGATCGCATGTTGGAAATTAAATAACAAAAAAAAAAAAAAAAAAAAAAAAAAAGGTATATTTGAGCAGAATGCCCCGAGCCCAGCACTACATAGGCAGTCTCATCTTACACTTCATCCTGTAGATAACAATGGGTATCAGGGATTGGCAATGCTATGCAAATAAAGCACTGCCAGAAAAGCTGACTTTCTTCTTTCTAGTCATCTCTTTACAGTCAATTCCCGATTCTCTAAAGCCGATCCCCAACTTAGATTTTTCAGACTCGGTCGCTGTCTGCGAGATGTCTGTCTCTCTTTAACACCTCATCCGTTGCCACTTGCAATAGGGAATGTAAGCTTCTTAGCCAGGGATTAAAAGAAATTATTATGTACCTACTAGGTATACCTATATTACAATTATTTATTTAGCAAATTGCAAGTATGTGACACCAAATAAATTAAATTGAACAGAATAATATGCTGCCCTGCAGTGCAGTGGCGTGTTATTATGGGGTAGGGCTGGCGATAGATGAACCCTTGGTTCAAAAAGCCGTTAGGTACCACTGAACCTTTCTAGCTGGTTAAACATAGTATTTGACGCCAATCGCATTATATTTGTGTAACTTTGGTAACCAGTGCCTACATCTTGAAAGTGCCATTTACGAAATAAGTAACGAAAATATCTTGTAGACAATCTTACAAGGCCGTTCATGTTGCTGTGATTACAATGAATAGATAACAAAATTTGCTTTACGCAGTACAATTAAGCCACTGACATGACACCTAGTGATCATATTACCAATGAAAATAAAATGATACAACTATTTGCTTGTTTTATTTATGCGGACAATATTTTTTAGCTCAACTGAACTGAAGCAGCTACATTCGAAAGTAAGCAACGTGTCGTAGTTGATCATTGAATATTTTGGAAGCAGTAAGTATAAAATACCTGATCCCAAAGCAATTTTCCAGGACATATTTGCGATTTGCAGCTCCAGCACCTTGTGCATCCGTCGCTTTCTATGACTACCAAAATTGCCCAAAAACAAGATCGGGTCGTACCGATCCGTCAAAGATCAATAATTGATCTTTGACGGATCGGTACGACCCGATCTTGTTTTTGGGCAATTTAATTGGTAACGTGAGGCAATGCTAGTGTCACCTCGGGTGACAAGGACGCCGTCGCTAATGATCGCGTTTGACGATAAGAAGACTTCGACTGAGGTAGTCACGTAGTATATTCGAAGATCATGATCTAGCTATTGTAACTGGTGACAGAGAGTACCTTCTTGCAGAACGACTGTGAACGTCACCTTGTTTACACCAAGGGTGGTCACTAGTCGAAAAGTGAAAGGGTTAATGATAGCAAAGCAAACTAAGTTCCGTTTTCTGGACAGTTCTAGGATGATATTAGCGTGACAATTACTCGTCAACATTGACAGGATAAGAGAAACCAACATTTAAGTCCGTCACTATTGGAAGTAAAATACATCTAGGTTCTATAAAATACATTTTCGTGGACCGATTGGACTTCTGGAGGGGTTGACGAGAAGTAGGTTTAATTTGTATGAATACATTTCTAATAGGTGTACTGTGGACAAGCCACTGCATGTACACCATCTGAGGAACTTTCAGGGTTCAAGCAGTCTTCATGAGCAAGTGGTGCACCTGCAAACCAGTCACCTTCAATCTTCATAGGGTTACAAGGTGAGATGACCAATGACAGTACAATTGTAGGTGCTCCACAACAGTCAATTTGGAGAAGGAACATAATGGTTAAACAGAAATAAGAATGGAATGAAGTCGTTCATACCTCTGCTTTTTTGCCATTAGAAATTAACAATTTAAACCCAGGAAGTGGCAAAGAACCTTACTCAGACATGTATCAACAACAAGCTGTTTTCAGCGGTTTTGTACGAATAGATGTCGTTATCGCGTAAAATCATTACCCTCCTTTTGCGCAGTCAGTTAAAAAGTAGCCTATGTCCTTACCGTGGACTCAAAATATCTCTATACCAAATTTCATCAAAATCGGTTCAGCGGTTTGGGTGTGAAAACGTTTCACATACAGAGTTACTTTCGCATTTATAATATTAGTAGGAATAGTAGGAATATCTTCATCGCAAAGATCCTCCAAGTCATTTGAAAGTTACACAGGTGCAACCAAATAATGCACATGCAAACGCGCCCCACAAATTTTTTGCGTTCTACAGAAGTGCAACAAATACTATTCTTTGTGAACTTAACTTCTTTATTATGTATTTTTACTATACTTACAATTTATATATTAAAATCTATTATAAATTATTTAAATTACAAATATATACAAATTTGGAATAAATTAAGATTTCACAGAACTAATATAATTTTTCAACATCTCAATATTTTTACCGTTAGTCTGTATCTGCAGTTGGACATTCACACATTCCACAACAAAGTTGATGGCATTTTGGAATATGCTTTGAGCTTTATGCATGTTTTGCGGTACTAAAACTCCAAACCAGCGAAGTGGGTTTACAGTGTTCTCAGCATCATTTTCTATCACCTTCAATTGCCTTACTCCATCTTCTTCAGTAGTTTCACAGATAGTAGATGCTGAAAAATCTGTACTGCTCTCAGTAGGTAAACGTGTAGTACTTACTGAACTCTGCCCCATAATATATCGTGACTTAGCTAAATGTATACTGCCATTGTTAATGCTGGATTCTATGTTCAATTCACAACACATTTTTTCTTCCATAAGGTGTAATTGCTTTAAAACAATTTTATCCAATATTTCACTGGCAACTTCTACTGTGGGCATATCTGTAGAAAAAAAATCAGATGGTATCACTCACATATTAGCAAAGGCAGTGCCGGATTAGCCATATAGCAAGAGTAGCAAATGCTACGGGCCCCGCGAATTTAGGGGCCCCGTACTCCAACGCCTGTCTGACCGTAATAAAAAAATACCTAATTTAGTTAGGAGCGTAAAATATCTTGCATGACTTAAACGCGAAGCGCTTCGGCTATGCTTCACTTCCACTTGACAATCTAAAACTCGATTTCGTCACGTTAATTCGTAAAAATAAGGAGGTATTTTACGAACTTTATAACATTAATGTTCTAATGTTTAATTATAATCGACATATTTAGACTAGCATCTTTAACCCGTTTCTACACTTCAAGCGGTCAAATTTTTATATTTTTATATAGGTAGGTATACATTTATTTAGCGAGTTTACGTAGCTGAGATTGTATTTTTTAATCGATTTTAATATAATGTCGATTAAAAGTATTTCGATGAAAACAGGCGAACTATTTAAATTTTACTAACTCAGTCACGAACCACGATCCAATCTACTGTGTTTGGTTGATTTTTTATAAAATAAAGATTCATTTTAAGAATTATTCAAATTATAAACAAAAAGTTATTCAATTCATAATTACACATTTTTTGTGATCGTCGACATTTAATTTACTTGAATACCTATGAAATAAGTGCTTTATGCAAATTTGGATATTTTTATTTTAAAACTTTTTTTCAATTACTATAGGTAGGTGTAGGTATTATACCTACCACGAGAAACGTTGATATCAAAATCTACAACAATAATTTAAAATTGTACCACATTTCTAAAATTGAGCGCTGGCCACACCACAAGTAATGTGTTGTACTATTGCGTCAAATTGGGCTAGTAATTCTAACAAGCCTAAATAATTTGTCCCGTAACATCCTTCCAAGGGCTTACCCGGGGCTACCAACCACAGGCTGTTGGGCGTTACATGAGGTATTTAGTCGGTAAGAGTCCGGCATAAAATCCTTTGAGGATTTTCCCTCACGTAAAAAAAAGAAAGCCTAAATAATTTCCATTGTGAGGTGAACCAACAATTTTGTCACTACCTCGAAACGCAAGACCTCGTTCTGCTAAAAACTTAATTACTGCAATGATTCGTTTCAAGAGTAGCCTCTAATACTTTTGCTCAGTCTCTATTTGGCTCACAAGTTGAGAATCAACACGCGTTGTCGCGTATTCTTGTTTTTGAGGTTTAACAGTGAAATTATGGCTTGTCTATGCGTAGTGCTTTCTTCATTGTGCGCATTCTTCCAGTCATCTAAGTAATTCGTCTTTATAAACAGTGGTGACGAACTATCTGATTTCCTAACTTTGCAATCAAAACATGAAAGCCGTCCTTTGGTTTCCGAATAACACAAACAGTCTCTAACGTGAGTTTTATTCGTTAGTTCATGTTTATATGTGAAAAATTACATTAAGGCAGAATCGTGGCTTATTTTCGTTTTCATAAATTTTCTTTGAAGCCAAAAAATCACTATTCATTTGTTGCAGTTCGCTGCTTCCTTTTTCCATCCAATAAATAATAATTTAGAGAAGTCTATATTAAAAGTGTAATCTCTAAATTTGCCTATATTAAATCTAGAAAGTTTATTTGTAGGTACCTAACAGTTTTGTTTTATTTAATACCCTACATTAAGATTATTTTTGAAAAACAATTAGTTTGCTAACTGATCATAAATTTTAAATATGGAAAAAGAATTGGTTTCGAGCAGGATTCGAACCTGCGTCTTCGACGAACCGTGCCGACGCGCTTACGATGGCGGAATGGTTAACGCGTCGGCACGGTTCGCCGAAGACGCTGGCGCTGGTTCGAATCCTGCTCGAAACCAATTCTTTTTCCATATTTAAAATTTATAATACCCTACACTTGAGAACCTAAAGCAAACCAAGGGCCCCTTGACAGAATTTGCTACAGGCCCCGCGCTGCCTTAATCCGGCACTGAGCAAAGGTCGAACTAGTAAGGTAGGTACTTACTCAAAATTAATACAGCTACCTAATAAAGCAAAAAACTACGTATTTGTATGTAAGTCTTCATGCAGCATGCTACCGACAACGCACGGCTAAGGTCGCTTCCATTCGAAGTGACCAGACTTAACACTTTTACTTTATAATAGTTCCGATAGTAGTAGCACGTATTATGAACATCAGGAATACCTACATTATTTTCTTACATGGATGTAGGAGGATGAAGATTTAACACATGCATTATCTAGATTAATTTATTATCGTTCTGAGCTAGATTATTACGTTTTTATAAGAACAACTAAACTAAAAAGTTGTAAGTGTAATAATTTACCTTCTTTCGCTTTGTCCATAGTAGATAATTCTGTAATTCACTTTGTATTCACTCGTAATCGAATCACAAACGGTAATGTACCAAATCAGTCTAGGATAAGAATTTTAGATCCAAATCTGGCTGGAAATATCTGATTCATTCATCTGGATGGATGGAATGGATGGAATGAATTGGAATCCGAATTACCGAATTTACAATTTACACATGACTTTGTTTATTGACAGTGACACTATTGACATTGACATTTAAAGCTTTTTTTTGTCGTGAAAGCTCATGCTTCCTCCACATTACTCGCGAAGTTCAACGAAGATGGAAGAGCATCATATTGTGTAGAGGGGCACCTCGGCCTAATTCGTCAAAAATTTTCTTTAATCTAATTTCGCCGACTAACTTCGTTGAACTTTGCGAGTAATGTGGAGGGAGCATTACTGGTTTCACTGCGATTTACACTTGTTTATTTAGTTACATTTTGCTTAGTTGGTTATCATGAAAGGGTACCCCTTTCATGATAAAATAGTACCCTTGGCCTTGCTTAAAGGCTAGGACAAAAGACTTTAAAAATTTAAAAAAAAAAACATTCTCTTTGGTAGGCGGCCAGCCGGCCATCTTAAAATTCCAAATTGCATTTCTCCGATTCTCACAAAACGTGTGCGTATTTTTACTTTTACTACGTTGGGCTTATTAATTTAAGAACGCAGCTATTATTAGAAGTATTCTGAAAATAACTACAAATATGTCGGACAAAAAGCGTTTACTAAATGATCTGAGAGTAATAGACTTACGTGCTGAGTTAGAAAAGCGAAACCTTGATAAAAGCGGCGTTCGCGGCGTGCTCATACAACGTTTATCTAAGGTAGAATGACGTGTAATTTCACTATTATCGTCAGTGTTTTAATTGTATAGTGACTACATATAAATATTTCTGTTTTAGCATTTAGAAGAAGAAGGCCAGGATCCAGCTACTTTTACATTTGAGTTAGTTGGCGCGGAGACCAAAACGCCTATTAAAAGGACAAGACGGTCTGACAGCACCATTGAGCCAGAATCTGAAGAGACCCCAGCCATGGAGGATATGATTGTTCAGGATGATGCTGGTGAAGAAGAAGAATCTGAAAAAATCGTGATAAAGGAGGAAAACGCTGATAAAATTCAGTCCGAGGCTAACATGGAGGTCGATGAGGGCGTAAAAGCCAGCAGAAAAAGGGAGATAAAGGATGATACTGAGGCCATCGATTCTAAGAAGCCATGTCTTGATAAAGAAATAAAAAATGAAGACGATCCTAAATTGGAAAATAATACAGATGCAGAGGATAGCATCAACTTGGACCTTGGAGAAGATGAACTACTTAATGAAGAGGTACGTTTCTATTTCTTCAATGTTACCTTTACACTGCCCTCAGGTAAAGCAAATATATCCAATGGCTTCATGATGGAAATCGACTAGAAGATGCTGTATTCTATCTCGTGTTACTTGTAAACTTATTTATAAAAGCATTGTTGTATATTATGTATTTTATTCTATTAATTGTCAAATTATCTAACAGCTGTTCATGTCGGACTATTTGAAACCAACTTCTTGATCTAAATAATTAGCAACACACAGTTGGAACGCTGCCAAACATGCTTATTTGTGATGTAGGTAATCTATAAGTTTCACTAAAAACGTTTATTTTCTCTTTTGCAGACTGAAGGCAATACTAAAGTTAGCAAAAAAGGTAAGCTTATTAGATCTTATTTTAAAATTTTGTAAATTACTTCAAAGTTTAATGTGATTTTCTTGTAGTGAAATATTGTCAACTGATGAAATAATATGCATGGCAATTTTGGTGCACAAAAATGTGATCTTCATTATAATCTGTTCTTATTTAAATGTTGGAGTAGTACTACTTTTTCATCATGATGGTGTGTTACTGATGCAGTAAGAGGTACTTCAGAGTGCAGGTGATGGGGGCTGTATTACCATATGGGAATGTTATGAATGCTATTCCTATCATGGCATATGGTTGATGTACAGTCTAGATGCAAAAGTCAAGTTCCAGCATAAGGACTAAAATTGAGTGCACATAATTCATCTATCAGGTTATGTAACTGTGAGTGAACATGATTGCAACATGCGATTTTTGCTCACTGTATCCACTATTTGAGCCAACTGTACAAACCAGGATGGTTATTGTAGCATACATAACCAAAGGTGGAGATAAATGTATGTAGTTGTCAAGAAGAAAAAAGAAACTCGCAAACACCCCAATTCAGAACACTGCATACTATGAAAAAGACAGCAGATATTGTCAAATACTTTGGAGGATCACCTATGAAACAAGCTTGCAAAGAGGTAGCTTCTTTTGGTGTCATGTCTAAGTTACTGGGCGTTTCCAGTCACTACCATACTCATATGTCCTAGTTATGTTTGCTTACACTGGACTTCTACCATGCTACTCCATATCCAGATGGTGGTGCTAATGTCGAATCAAGTTTTCAGGTCAGGAATTTTTGTATAAACACCATGCAAGCAAGAAGACACATTTGAAATCTAGCAACACTTTGGGGCAAGAACCTGAAGAGACAGAGTGGGCCGCTCCCGTCTATTGGCGAGCGACCTGCGCTGACTCCGCTGATAAAACAACTGACGTAGATGAGGAGGAGGTGCCAGAGGACATCGAGGCGGCCGAGCCAGCGAGCGACGAACCTGCGCCAGCTGATCCTGCTGACAACGGAGACATCGAGCCTGCCGACGCTGAACATCAAGTAAACTCCGAAGCCCCCGCCATTAGGTTGGTGAACGTCGAATGGCGACGACGACGCCCGCGCATCTATATCTCCTGATTATTTCGACAAATTGTTATTTATTTTCGTTCACTACAAAGTTTTGCACCAACTGATTTGGACATCTCACAACATTTGGACAAGAATCGCCGTTGCATCGTTGGTGCCACAGCCACAGATGGCCTTCATCTTTCATGATCATCAATGCAAAATTACTCAAGAATAGTGCCAGGTTTCCCGTTATTCGCTGTTGGAAGATTGCTGCTCGACAGACACAAGCTAACGTACATCGTGGTCTTCACTACACTGCACTGCGAGCCTCCATCGAGTCATGCTGGACTACATACATGGTGGAGTACTGGTGCAAAACTTTGTAGATGATGAGTGTAAACATCGACGATAATAAATTTTAACACGGTCTAAAATTTACGGAGCATTTCAAATGTCTTCTAATTTCATTTTTAATATTATTTATTTTATTTTCTTATCAAATTACTAACTATAGTCTTTATTTTTACAGCAATGACGGTGAGACTGCTGAAAAGGAACAAAAAGGTAAATATTTGCAACAACACTTTAAACTTTTTTTTACTTTCCTTCTCACCTCAATCATGATTGTCAGGCATATGCATATACCTAGTAACTATTCAAAGAATTTTAACTTCTTAACATTTCTACAATGCGTCAGGACAGCTTACCGCATAGTTTGCAGATTAGGATTTCTTATCAGGTTTTTACAACAGAGCAACCATACTAAATATAAATAACATTCTGCAGTGCACCACCAATCAATTATTAATAAACTTTCTTTCTTCCTTCAAATTTATTCACCTAAATTTACTTTCGTCATCGTGAAATTTCTATTGCCCTAGAATTTTTTTATTTCTAAAATAACGTGACATATACTTTGCCCTAGATGAGAAAGAGAAGGAAAATGATGTTGACAAAAAGGAAAAGAAAGATGACAGCAAAGAAGGTGGTACGAGAAATTTATGGGTTAGCGGTTTGTCTGGAGACACTCGTGCGAAGGATCTGAAGCAATTATGCAGCAAACACGGAAAGGTAATATCTTCAGCCACATGTATTATTATTATTATTTTCTGTTATATATTCAATGCCATGTGTATTGACTAAGGGTTGGACTAAATGGGCAGCAGAACAGGCGGTCAGATCGTCCGCTCGGCATAACCGGCGTCCCCAACAAGAATATTATAATAAAAATTGCATAAGAATTAAAATAAAAACAATTATAACTCTTCAGTTAAAACGGAACACTATTAAAAAAGGAAACTTTAAAAGCGCTTCGTTAGTTTCTGAGTAACTTCCGGCCAAACAAAGAGACCTAATCTCTATAAATGATAAAGCAGCTCTTTTACATTTTGATGTCTGACACACTTATGATATTTAGTACGGAGATCAAATAGAGCTTTCAGAAAGGACATGATATTTTCATTCTAGGATCCAAATATTTGTAAAATGGCAGAAAAATATTAGGATTTAAATAATTTGTCAAAAATTAACACCTTTTTATTGGTAATATGTTTATGCAGGTTATTGGAGCTAAAGTGGTGACCAATGCCAGAACTCCTGGCTCCCGTTGTTATGGTTATGTAACCATGGCCAGTGCACTCGATGCTGAGAATTGTATCAAGAATTTACATAGGACAGGTTTGTTATTTCTTTAATTCACTGTCACACATGCTGAATCTCAGTTCATTTACATGACTGTATTATGTAACACCCACTTCTGGTTGTCCAAATGCCAATCAGAAGTGTTATTGTTATATTTCAACATGGAACAATGTAGAATACACCCAAATCTACAAAATGTAAAACAACTCACTTTCGGTCGTCCGAACGCCAACCCAAAGTGCTTTCCACATTATCTTGAACTGTTCTGATTAATTATAATATCTGACTTTATAATCCTTCAACCCGTTTTTGAGATATTAGGATTTGAGGGTTCTTCAAAAGGGGTCTTAGAAGGTTTTTACAGGGTCGGCAGCGCGAGTGTGGCGCCTCTGGTGTTGCAAACATTCATAGGCTGCGGTGACCACCGGTCCTTCCGGTAGGCCGCATGCTTGTCTGCCACCTTAGTGGTATAAAAAAAATATTAAGGGACAAACGCACATCAAACGTAACTGATTCATAGTCTGCTTGCTTTCTGCAAGCAATACAAATTATATGCACTCTAAATTGCTGTGTCTATTACAGAATTACATGGACGTATGATATCCGTGGAAAAGGCAAAGTCGGAATCAGAATCCTCATCGCGTCGGCAGCCGTCCGCGCGGATAGATCGGCGACCAAGCAAGGAAAACAAAGAGGAACCGAAAGAGGGAGAGGTTAGAACTAAATCTTTTGATATCTTATCCCTTACCCTTCCTACTTCCACTAGTTCCTACTCATCTCCCCAGGGTCCTACATACTTCCATGGATTTCGAAAGTCAATTAAATACATATATTATGGTCACGCCTTTATCCCCGAAGGGGTTGGCATATTATATGCTTACATTTCACCTTTTTAGAATTTGTCTCAATAGGTTGTGAGCCGTATTAAAATGTACAGGTGTCTGCCTGCTGTTGACAATTTTCAAGCCGTCCATAAGGCCTTCAACTTGGCTTAACCACCAGTTCAGAATACAGCCTGTCCTGAGAAGAACTAGCAAGAAATTCGGCGGACTATTATCTTTAACAATAATCTATACTTCTGTACTAATATTATAAAGAGGAAAGATTTGATTGTTTGTTTGCATTGAATAGGCTCCGAAACTATTGGACCGATTTAAAAAATTCTATCACTGTTGGGAAGCTACTCTTCGCGGTGAACATAGGCTATATTTTATTCCCGTATTCCCACGGGAACGGGAACTATACGGGTGAAACCGCGTGACGTCCGCTAACCTACACTTATATTATAAAGAATTGTTTTTTATTTGTTTGTTTGTTTGTAACGAATAGGCTCCGGAACTACTGGACCATACCTACATAAAATCACGCCTGTTTCCCAACGGGGTAGGCAGAGACTATGGTTTTCCACTTGCCTACTACTGGACCGATTTAAAAAATTCTTTCACTGTTGGGAAGCTACACTCTTTGTGGTGAACATAGGCTATAATTATTCTCACGGGAACGGAAACTATGCGGGTGAAACCACGTGACGTCCGCTAGCCTATACTAATATTATAAAGAATTGTTTTTTATTTGTTTGTTTGTTTGTAACGAATAGGCTCCGGAACTACTGGACCAATTTGAAAAATTCTTTCACTGTTGGGAAGCTACACTCTTTGTGGTGAATATAGGCTATAATTATTCCCGTATTCCCACGGGAACGAGAACTATGCGGGTGAAACCACGTGACGTCTGCTAGTATAACATAAATGGATTCTAAAAACTAGTTACAGCAAATGACTTGTCAATCCAGCAGAACAAGCAGATCAATTCCAGAATTCCTTGTTTTTGTACACTTAATTCAAGTATATTATTGTTTTTTTATTTTTGTAGGAAGCCAAGGAAGGCGCAGAAAATGCAACTGAGCCTAAACCAAAGAAAGATGGTGAAGGTTCGGGCCCAGAAAGGTCTCCTTCGCGCACCCGGGAGAAGTCGAACCGTTCTGACAAAGTAAGTTGTGTGTAAACTAGGGAATGCAATCCCGCAACGCAATTGAAATCCCGGTATTTGCGGGACTGAGAGATCTCAGTCCCGCGGGATCCCGGTATTTGCGGGATCCCGCATATTTCTGAAAGTCATTGAGAAAAGTATAGAATTCTGTATCATACATGCATCTAGAACTGAAAAATAGTCACGCCTTAATCGCCGAAGGGGTAGGCAGAGGCATATTATATACCCACATTTAACCTTTCAAGATTGGTTTCGTCCCTTACCACGTAATATGTGGTGAGCCGTATTTCAGTCATGAAATGAATAAGTGCAGGTTGCGATTGCTTGCTGTTGAAATTTTTCAAGCCGGGCCTTCAACCCATTTTACCGGCAAACGGGACCAACGGCTTAACGTGCCTTCCGAAGCACGGCAACGCTCAAATAAATGTCACAAAGTGGTCACCCATCCAAGGACCGGTCATAGTAAATGTAACTTACTGCAGTGATCTTTTACAGACCACTGAGTACGCGGGGCCACAAGGCAAAATAAATTATTGAATATTACTTATGTATTGAGATTATTAAACGGATATACATATAAGTAGATATCTAATAAAATACCGACTGCAAATTATTAGAAGCAGATAAAATAGGTAGTTTTGGCATTACTTTAAAACTGCGCAAAAAACATAGCATGTCAAAATTCTTGTCTGCGAAACGACTCCTAACTTTACATGTCAGATAGCCAGCAAGCAATGTACGAGATAATTGAATACTTTTCTAACTGTTTATAGTACATGAAAAGTCAAATCTCCCTGATTACATCACTAAAAACAAATAAGTACGTTATTAGGTTATATCTTACGTCACAATTACAAAAAACTTAATCATACCGAATCAGTTTGCTCGCTTCCGCTTACAGAACAACACACGGCGTTTACCTTTGCACAGTCCCGCTAATCCCGCGGGATCCCGCACGATTTACGTGCGGGACTGGTCCCGCAAAAATGATGCGGGATCCCGGTATCCCGGTATTGCATTCCCTAGTGTAAACTGACAATAAGTAGACATTATTTTGAAGGGATTGATAAATTGTGTATATTCCATAGCATACTGCATACTTAAATCAGAATTAAACTACCTTATAGGACTATAAGGTAGTTTAATAGTTTAATTCTGATTTATGTATGCAGTATGCTATGGTAGTCATATAAAGACATAAATAGTTTATAACATGTTTGTTTGAAGCTGCAACTATTTTGATATAGTACCATATCAGTGTAGTATAAATTTGCTATGCAAATATCACATCATATAAAAAAATACAGTAATGTGATAAATTCTGTACATTCAAAGTTACCATAATGTATAGCAATTAACAAATGGATATTACATCATTAAGAAACAATTACAAATAATTACATATTATGCAATCAATCCCCATGCAATCATTATATCTTGTAATACACCTAATTAGTTCAGGCTGTTAATTATAGTATTATTTCTAATGAAATGGACATTGGCATAATTTCATACATTAATTTTATGAATAAATTGCTGTCCTTTAAAACTATCTCTGTGGTAGCTATTAGGTTTACTAAAATGTATGGTATTAACATTATTAAAATGTTACAGGACTGCCCCAGGCGTAGCACAAGAAGTCGCGAACGAAAGAGATCACCCCGAGAGGTCCTGTCCTTTTCCAAAATTTGGGTGAGAATTCTAATATTTATAGTGTGTGCGAGTGAAATCATTATTGCTGGTTATGTAAATGAAAGATGTACTGTTTTTATTGAGATATAATGTGTACAAGAACAGAATATTACAAGAATCATCATTTGAAAAAAAAAAAAGCCTGACCAGTCGCCTATCGGCATTATCCAAGGTCTAAATGACAACATAAAATAAATCTTATGATGATAAGTGTTACTGTATCAAAATCAAAAGTAATGAATTTTGTAAGGACGAAGTGGTACAATATCAAACAAAGTGATCCTATAAGGGTTCCGCTTTTTTCGTTTAGGGACAGAACTCAAAAACCAATGTTTTTGTTCGATACATCTATACTTTACAGCCCTTTCCTATACTTATGCTCCCACTATATATGTCTATACAGAAAGAGCGTGACGTGGCTAGAGCCCGGGAACGTTCCCGCGCCCAACGGGAAGAGGAGCGCAGACGGCGCGCCGCCGACGACGCGCTCCGGGAACGGGAGAGGCGCCAGAGGCAGGAGAAGCATCGCCTGGCGGTCGAGAGAGAAAAGCTTAGGGCTGAGAGGTATGTACTAAAGAGACAACGTACACATACACACATATAGGTACACTTAAAACTGCACGCACCTTCAAACACACGCAGGCATGCACTCAAACACGCGCCCGCACGCACGCACACACAAGAGAGGGGGGGAGATAGAAAAAGAGAGTGACGCGTGCACACACACACGCCAACAAACGCCCGCGTGTGCTCTCTTTTTTTGTGCTGAAAAACTACCAAACAAGACAGAGAGGGGGGGACGGGGGAGGGAGAGAGTGATGCGTGCACACACACAAACAAACGCCCGCGTGTGCTCTCTTTTTTTTGTGCTGAAAAACTACCAAACAAGACAACTTTAGAACAAGACAGAGAGGGGGGGAAGAAAGAGAGAGTGATGCGTGCACACACACACACCCAAACAAACGCCCGCGTGTGCTCTATCTTTGTTTGTGCTGACAAACTACCAAACAAGGCAGCTTTATCCATAAAAGACAACTAACGATCCAAAAAAGACAACTTTATCCTTAAATTGAGTTAAGCCTCGAATATATTTTATTGTAAAATTTATTCATTGAAATTGGTTGACTATTCGAAACAATAGATGACGGGTCAAGATACAGGTTCAAGTTCTGTTAAAGCATTCTCATTTATAATGTATTGTCGTCGATTAATGTAATTCCTTAAAATGTGTATGTAAAAATTGCGAAACGATTCCGAGGTTCATTTTAAAATTCATTGAGTGACCCTGGATTCCAAGGTAAAAAGCTTACGGCACTCCTCTATTAGTGTTAAAAAGATTCAACATAATATTATAACACAGATACAGATTTATATTTGAAGCGCTAGTGGCCCCGCGGACTCAGTGTTCTGTAAACGATCACTGCAGTAAGCAACTTTCACTGTGGCCCAGTGGCGAGGGCTGGTTATTTTCAAAAGGGAAGCTAGTAGCGCTCGTGGCCCCGCGGACTCAGTGTTCTGTAAACGATCACTGCAGTAAGCAACTTTCACTATGGCCGGTCCATGGATGGGTGACCATCCATGTGATCACTTTGTGACATTTATTTGAGCGTTTCCGTGCTTCGGAAGGCACGTTAAGCCGTTGGTCCCGGTTGCCAGTAAAATGGCAGTCGTTAAACCAAGTTGAAGGCTTTATTTCAACAGCAGGCATCACAACCTGCGCCTGTCCATTTAAACACGGCAATACGGCTCACAACGTATTACGTGGGACATATTATAAAAAGGTGAAATGTGGGCATATAATATGCCTCTGCCTACCCCTTCGGGTATACCTGAACCGGAAGCTAGTAAAAAAAATCTTACCTAGGTACATGTAGATGTCCAGAAAACACGGGGTTATGCATTGAAGAACATTGTTCCATATGTGACTCCAATAAGCGCCTGATCCACTGGGCGAGCCGACGAACCAACGAACCAAGAGACTTATAGTCCGTTGGTTCGTTGGTACGTCGGCTCGCGTATATGATCCACTAGCGGACTAAACAGTCTGCTCCTAACGTTGACGGAGACATGGCGTGCTCCCAAACAGAGTTACTTTGTTATTTCGGAATATTGTTACAACAGGAGAAAGAAAAAAAGAAAAATAAAAGACGCCATAAAGTCTGGGTAAAAAGTTGGTTGCGAGAAAGACAAAGATTGTCACATTTAAATTATTAAATTTATTAATTAAATAAAAATAATAATTATTATTTATTTATTATTTATTTATTTATTTTTTATTTTTGTAATTTTTTATTTATTTATTTATCTTGTAATTTCATAATATCTAAAAGATCATTATATGCTGATGTTTTCATGCTTTTATTTTTGTAATCTTTACTCGTATACAGCCACAGGCATTTATGATTTTTAAAACATTGTACAAATGTCGTTAAATTGTAGCGACGAAACGAGCGTAGATCCATTATATATACAATCAAAGCGCGTGCGCTCGCTATAAAATTCGAAAAAAGACTGTCGGCTCGCC
Source organism: Miltochrista miniata (assembly GCA_933228765.1). Taxonomy (NCBI): domain Eukaryota; kingdom Metazoa; phylum Arthropoda; class Insecta; order Lepidoptera; family Erebidae; genus Miltochrista; species Miltochrista miniata. The sequence continues at coordinate 11,981,175 of OW121768.1, forward strand.
GGTTCGACTGATCCACTGGCGGTCTTTATGTCCGCATACTTCGACGCACAACGGACAAAAAGTCCGCGGACTTTCGGTGCTCCACTGGCGAGCAAGACTGTTGGCTCGCTGGCTCGCTAGCGAGCCAACGGTCTTGCTCGCCAGTGGATCAGGCCCTATACAGCATCATACGCACTTAAATATTGCAATATTTCAATATAATTACCGCGGTTATTCGACCCGGAGCTCTCATCGTGGCCGCGGAACGCTAATTCCTGTTTACCTAACAAAACTACAGTATCTATGAAACGCCTTAATAGATGACGATTGCGATCAACCTTCCTATTGTGTACTTCAAAATTATTATTCAAAAATGTCTCAATTCTGCTATTGCCAAAGTCATGAAAGCTTAAACAACTACGAATGTGTTTTTCAGTCAGAACATGTTTTTTCGTCGAATTTCCTATATTATTGATGTCCGTAAACCCTGTACGACTCCAAACGCTACTAGAATCGGAAAATAATTAACATTGGAAACAGTAAAGTTTATTGAGTTTACAAGAACCTGTCATCCAAGTATATTTATCATAAAACGAACTATGAAAATGTTTATAGGAGCAGTCTTTTCTTTTATAATCTATAGTCACAATTGTATTACATATTTTTTATTCTCAAAACTTAATTTAGTAAAAGATGTTTCCTCAGATAACAAAAAATCTATTAAACAACAATCTATATGTATTAACGTCGCCATTACGCATACGAACAACCTAGATTCTTAGTAGGTATTAAAACAAAGCAAAATGTAAACTATACGTAATTACTTATCTATTTACAGCTTATATATTTATACAGTACTGCACGCACTATTCCACTCACCAATACACCATGCTATTTATCACTAACTAATTATAATTAACCAATAAACAGCAAAAAAACGACCAACAAACTAATTATTCAATAATTCTGGGAGTGCACTGCGCATTGTTTAGAGAAAATATAAAGTAGTAAATAAAAGTTCAAAATATTCGAAAGCGGCGCTAGTGTGCATAAAGAATGTTCGACGAGCGTACTTAATACATTAATTTTATTTAGTTATTGAAAATTCCAAATGATTGCGTCGTAAATATCATTATATAATTACGTTGTATGAAAATACATATAATTAGACTCTATGAGTGATTTTATTTCGTCAACAGTAAATTTTAGTACGTTTATTGACTTTACTTTATTATTGACGATTTTTCTCCGTCTCGTATTAAGCTATTTCCGAGTGGATTTAGAACGAGGCCCGATCGCTGGCCGAACGATGGAGATTCGCAAGTATAATCTTTCGAAACACTCGGAACGTAGAGAGAGAAACCGACATTTGCGTATTATTAACGAAAGGGACGCAAATATTCAGCAATCCGGCTTATTTCTCATATTCCATGATCGTGTTTTTGGAGTTCACTGAACTTTGACTGAACTGAGCGATGCACAATATTGCACATTGCTATGTATTTTGCAGCAGGGGTTTTTCGTTGAGAAGAAAATTTTATCATCTTATCTACTGACCGAGATTTAGTAATGATGTAACTTCACCTTGCTGTCAGTTCTGAAGGGGAAGCCAGCGGGAATCGGCTTCTATGGATCCTACGCCCCTGCTGTGGCCAGTCATTGGATGGGTGACCCTGACCAACCATGTGACTACTTTGTGACATTTATTTGAGCGTTTCCGTGCTTCGGAAGGCACGATAAGCAGTTGGTCATGGTTGCCAGTAAAATGGAAGTCGTTAAGCAAAGTTGAAGGTCTTTTTAGGCGGCTTGAAAATTTTCAACAAAAACAACCTGCGCCTCTATCTCAACACGCGAATACTAATACCAAAAAAAGCATTATAATATGCCTCTGCCTGCCCCTTCGAGGATAAAGACGTGAACATATGTTGTTAATGTATGTTTTTATTTTCAGAGAAAAGATCGAGCGTGAAAAGAACGAACTCCTACGTTTAGAGCGTGAGCGTCACAGGCTGGAGAGAGAGAAATTGGAATTGGAGAGACTAGAGCTAAAACGCGCACAGTTAAGGTAAACCAGTTGTTTTTAATGTCATAATAGTTGTGAAAGACCATTGGGGACTTACGTTCTGGCTAGTTGATGTAAACTGGTTTTATTTTTAAAGAGATAAAGAAGACGGCTGCTTACAGAAAATACATGTGCTATTAAAAGCAAACTCTGGTTACTTCCAAGAACATCTGCTCACAGTTACATCACAAATTAGAGATAGTACAGATGGAAATCTCATGTATGTACTTTTTTCACACCTACCTTCTGCTACGCACAAATCAGTATAGAAAACTCTCCTCAACCTCGCCTGACCTCGTGTCTGTGAACTTAGTGAGCGGTGTCTATGTGTGCATAGCCTCAGTGAATTTAGTATGTAGGTTTCCATCTGTACTATCTCTAATTTGTGGTTATACCCCCCATAGCAGTTAATCAAAGAAGAGCCTATAAAATTTTGAATGCAATTAGACTAGACTTGTTTATATTAAGAGCGACTTTCGAACGAACAAAGACTTAGGTCTGTGTATCATCTGTCCTGCCTGTTGGAATTTCAGTCTCAATCATAAATTGTTATAGATTTCATACTGTATAAATGTTTGGTGATGGCAATAGACTTGCTCCTCCCGGGACATCCTTCCGAAGGCTTACCTGGGATTCCCAGCCGTAGACAGTGATAAGCCATCATGTGGTTTTAGTTGGTCCGCAGTCTTACATAGCAACCATGCAGAATTTCGAAATGTGAAAAAAATGACTTGCTCCCTATTACATTGAATTAAAAAATCTGCTGGCAAAATGTAAATCCCTTCTGCTTTCGATTCTCGGCGATATCGAATGTATGTTCAAAGTAATATTTGGTTCAGATTAGAGGAGGAGCGTCGCAAGCGCGGCTACGAGGGCAGCACGTACCGGAAAGCGGGCAGCCCGCCGCCCGAGCCCGCCTACGAGAGGGACCAGCGGCACAAGAGACCCCCGCCTCCGCCCATGGTATGTAACATGTAACTAATCTAGTAATCTATAATATAAAAATGAATCGGAAAATGTGTTGGTAAGCACATAACTTCAGAACGGGTGGACCGATTTCACGAATTCTTTCTAGAAGGTTCTTATGGAAGAAAAATATTGTATTCCCACGGGAACGGGAACTACGCGGGTGGAACCGCGTGACGTCCTCTAGTAATAAATAAAAAAATATTTGTGAACATTCTCACACAGCATCATCTAGCCCCAATTAAGCTAATATAAGCTTGTGTTGTGGGATCTAGACGACTGATAGACATACTTATATATTTTTAAATACATACATAGAAAACACCTAAACTCCAGAACAAACATTTGTGGATCACACAAATATTTGGACCAAACCGGGAATCAAACGTAAAACCTCAGCCCGTCAGGCGGGTACACTACCGAACGCGCCACCGAGGTAGTCAACTGTTATTGTCTGGTTTCGCCTTACTGCACTCAGATGTCAGAGAAGAGCTTAACGACAGCAGCGAGAGCGCGGCGTCCTAAAATCGTTTTTTTATATAATTAAGCTCGCCAAATTGACGTGGCCAGCCTGATGGAAAGTAATGGCGCATCCAGCGATTGGGGACCACTCTCACAGTTTGTAAGACTTCTGACAGTGGTCCTCAAGTTGGCGGCAATGTTGTTTTCACCGCGAGTCATTAATGGGCCCGCTCAACACTCGAAACCGGCCTTTAAGCTCGCCGATCATGTGGAAGAAAATACAAATTGTAAGAAGTGGGTGTACAGGATGCTTTTTTTTTTTTTTTTTTTTTGTTTAACGTGAGGGAAAATCCTCAGAGGATGTTATGCCGGACTCTTACCGACTAAAAAACCTCACGCCACGCCCAACAGCCTATGGTTGAGAGCCCCGGGTAAGCCCTCAGGAAGGAAGTCCCGTGACTCCCAACAGAAGGTGTACAGGATGCTTTACCCAACTCCAATCTTACTCTACTATACAAAGCAATAAATGTTTGTATATTCAGTCTTCAAGCCGAGGCCAGTTTGAAGCGCCGCCCCCGCCCCGCTTCGAATTGTCTTCGAACTACGACCGCGGTGCGGACAAGAGAGATCGCGACCGTGACTACAAGAGGGATTACCCTAGACACGTTTCTGGTAAGTGTAAACTTTTTATTTCTACTTGGAGGACACATATTTCATGGAATTTGCAAGACTCAGCCAAGAACCTAAAACAATGGCGATCACAATAGATCAGTAATGACCGCAGTGAAATTAGCTTATAGACTAGTAAAGCCACTCTCTCGAATAATAATAAAAATCTACACTAAAATATTTTATAGAGGAATGATTTTTTGATTGTGGGTTTGCACCAAATAGGCTCCAAAACCACAGATTAAATATTAGTTACTACGTAACAGATACATCACCTTAAAAATATTAGCTAAAACATATCGCTACAGTGGAAAACATTCTCTACGACGTATTCCAAGAGTCGAGTTTCGTGCGCACACCGTATGATTGCGTCATCGAGTGACAACTATTGTCAACAGTAGGGTTGTAAGCACGGAACAAAAATACATAAAACTACAAAAAACAATAAACACAGTGTCTGAAAAAAAACTTTATAATATTTTATAACTTCTTCTTTACATGAGAATTATATTATAACTGGCTGATGCTCGCAGCTTAGCCCGCGTAAAAGTTTCTTCCTTTTCCCGCTTTCAATGGGAACTTATTCCCGGGATAGAAAGTAACCTATGTGTTATTCCAAACTACAATCTATCCCTGTATCAAATTTCAGCTAGATCCGTTGAGCCGTTAGAGCGTGAAAGAGTAACAAACATCAACACATCTACACATCCGCACTCAAACACTTTCGCGTTTAATTTAAGAATATAAGTAAGAAGTAAGATGAAAAAAAAAGCAACACTAAATATAGCGAAATATTATTTTACGCGGGAAATGTACATTGGCTGTGCGCACTTCGCTCGGTCTGGCGTGTGGCAGCCCTCTGCCGGTCGGCCACGTTAGTTCTGCTACGTTATACTTAGGAGATGGTGCTTATAACACGACTTGTAGCGAGTGACGGAGGCCTGCCAAAACTACTGAACCGATTTGAAAAATTATTTCTCTGTTGGAAAGCTACGTTATTGCAGTTGAACTATATTTTATTCCCGTATTCCAACGGAAACGGCAACTACACGGGTGGAAACCGCTTGATGCCCGTTAGTTAGACATAATTATGTCTAACTACTACTACAGTAAGCATGGGTGAAAAAAATCCTCCCTGAATTCAAGAAATCAATCAAAGGATGGGGCTTTAAAAATTGTTGAGGGATGTTTGTTTTTATACCGAGCCATCTATCCCAAGCTAATGTAATATAAGCTTGGGTTTTAGGGTTTACATAATAGAACTTCAAAATAACTTCAATCATAAACGATTTTTCTTCTAGCTGGCAACATCAAGTATTCAAGCAATGGTGGTACAGGTGAAGATTCTAGACAGCCAATGCCACCAGGCACCAGACCTAAGGAGCCCAGGTAATTAGAATTTAGGTTATTAAGGGACCCCCCAAACCATCTTCACTCTGTATGGTGGTGGTGAAACCATATTGGGAGCACTGAAATATTTTATGGACCGTGATAGCTCTGTAACTTCAGAAATATATCGACTGTAGTTAATAATTTCAGCTTTCTATTATTATTATTTTTAACATGAGGAAAATCCTAAATGAATGCTATGCCAGACTCCTACAGACTTAAAACCATATGTATCCTACCTAACAACCTATGGTTGGGAGCCCCGGTTAATCCTTTGGAGGGATACCCCATGAAATTATCACAGTTGATTTATTACTGTTGCCGCCATAAGAAAAAAATAGTCAATCAGAATAAAAAAAATACGGCGGCTATCCATTTTCATCTTCTTGTGTGGAGACTTCCCTTTAAATTGCTAGAGTTTTATCTAAATAAATGTACAATTTCAGCCGCTCCTACGACTCGCGAGACTCCCGTCCGTACCGGCCATCTCCACCAGGCAAGCCGGAACCTCGAAGCTGGAACGCTTCTAACCGCTACCCTGATGCCACTGCACCTGCCAAAGGTACAGGTAAGAATATTCCTACGCTCTTTGTGTTGTGTTGTATGGCTATTTGATTTTTTTAATAGTTAGTTAGCTTATCATATCATAGTATCATTTTTTGTCTTTTTAATTTGCTGGATAAAGGTTTACAGCATTTCAGCACCTATAGCTTGTAGCATAACATATCTCTGGTGGCAAAGCACCCTCAAAGTGGTAGTGGGCTGGCCACAACTGCAAAAGAACCTATGGTCGATGTGGCAAACGAATTCTGGAGTGGAGACCGCGACTCGGCAAAGAGATGCTGGATTCTGAAAGCGCAGGACCGTGTGTGGTGGCGTAAATTTGAAGAGGCATACGTCCAGAACTACCATAGGCTGAGTTGATTGGTTGTAGTTAACATAACTGTTGCATTCCTCAGGCGGCAATCCAAGCAGCGGCACCGGCGGCAGTGAACCCTGGTCTTCATCAGGAGGCGGCGGCAGTGACACTCGCTACGGCTACGAGCAGCGCTACACGGCGCAGTACCAGCCGCCGCCGCCCGGCGCGCCCTACCCCGACCGGTACGCGCCGCCGCCGCGCGACTACCCGCGCAAGTACTAGCTAGGTAACGTACCGCCTGTACTGTACTGTACTGTACTAGCTACTCCTTACACTACGAGCAGCGCTACACGGCGCAGTACCAGCCGCCGCCGCCCGGCGCGCCCTACCCCGACCGGTACGCGCCGCCGCCGCGCGACTACCCGCGCAAGTACTAGCTAGGTAACGTACCGCCTGTACTGTACTGTACTGTACTAGCTACTCCTTACACTACGAGCAGCGCTACACGGCGCAGTACCAGCCGCCGCCGCCCGGCGCGCCCTACCCCGACCGGTACGCGCCGCCGCCGCGCGACTACCCGCGCAAGTACTAGCTAGGTAACGTACTACTGCTTACTTATCGACATGGAGACCACATAAGTAAGTAAATAGGAACAAGATTCTGAACGATAGAGTTCGCTCGGTCGCGCCGCAATTATGCAATAAAAGGTGTCACAGGGTAAACTACTGCGCTGCTGAGGCGGGAGGGGCGCCCCTCCCGCCTTATCAGTAGTTTATGCATAATACTTAATAATGCATAATTGCGACGTGAACGAACGAACTTCATAGACGCAAAGTTATTTGGCGCGAGCTGTACCCCGGATGTGTCTACTAACCGCTCATCGCGTGCGCGACGAGCGGCCAGTTGCCACGAACACATGCCCAGCGTGCTTGTCCAAAGCTTGGTCTCTGTTTCGTTTGTTTACTCAAGTGACGGCGACTTGGAAGATAAGGAATCAATTTCCCATTAAACAAAGGTTACAACTGCATTCTTTCTTTAGGGTTCCATACCCAAAAGGTAAAAGCAGGACTGTGCCTTCGCTGTCTGTCTCCAGACTGTAACACATGAACCGTGATAGTTATAAGGAATGGAATTTTCACAGATTTCAATTGCTGTTATAACCACAAACTAAACCCAAAAAAAACCCTCTCCAAAAATGCCAAGTTATACTAATCCAAAATTGAAAACTGAGAAAATCTCATCAAAACTTTCAAAATATAGACATTGTAAATAGATAACACTTACTGTTTGTTACAGGTAGCCTCCGCAACAGATATACATTTAAGTTGATTTTGTATGCACGCGTGTTGAATGCGATTTATTTTAGTATGTACACTAAAACTGATAAGGATACACACTCAGTGAGTATTGTTATCTCAAATGTGATTGATGGGTTTAAGGCGCGGTTCACGGTACTACCACGTGGTAGAACCTGCTTTTCTATAATATAACTGATTGATTGAAATGATGTTTTGAGTTTTAGAGTATGCCTTTACTGTTGTATACTAAACTTATTGCTGACTGAACATGTATATCATTTTAAAAGTATCTCCGTCATATCATAAGACTAAAATATCCAATTTTCTAAAACAAGGACATTTGCTTAACAAAATAAGCAACTATTTACCATTCAGAGCAAATCAAATGCTTACCAAACATTATTTGATTTCTGGTTTTCTTCTATAATATATTTGGCCACAACACTACCTTCAGCAATGGGACATTTATTCACGCTAATGGACGAACATCGAATGTCAGACAGCAAGCGTGATGGCACGTTCACGGCACAGCGGCGTCACGTCACTACTTTATGACTTACTAGCGAACGTCAAGCGGTTTCACCCGCGTAGTTCCCGTTCCCATGGGAATACGGGAATAAAATATAGCCTATGTTCACCGCAAAGAGTGTAGCTTCCCAACAGTGAAAGATTTTTTCAAATCAGTCCAGTAGTTCCGGAGCCTATTCGTTACAAACAAACATGAAAACAAATCTTTCCTCAGTCGCAGTCTCGTCACGCTTGCTGTTTACGTGTCGATGCAATGAAGTGACAATATCTACGGTTGGTGATCAATCAAATCGGCCTATAAACATTTACTGCTGAATGTATGTATGCCTATGAGAGAGTGTATCGCCTTAGTGGACCATGTGGACCAGACAGGTGATACATATTGTGGTTCTTTTCTTCACCATGACCTTCTCCATAAGTCAACAGGTACAAATGAGTCTGATTTAAGCCCCGAAGATCCGTAGAGCTCCATCCCAAGCGGTTATTGTTAAAGAAATATAACATCGCATATAGCAGTACTACAACACCACAATATCACACTCAAACAGAAAATTGTGATGTGTTTATAATCTATATATATAAAATCAATGCCACTTTTCGTTGTAATTTTATAACTTAAGAACGGGCTCGCCTATCCAAACCAAATGTTTAGGCTCTGTTCGGACTATTTAGTAGATGGTTTATGTGAAGTTTGCACAAAATCGGTCGAGTGGTTCTTCATTTATCACGCAAACGAAGTTGCGCGGGTCAGCTAGTTAGATATATAAAGACATGTCGAGTTGAGTCTGTTGATTTGTTAGCATAATGTGTTTCTATTGGGTTTTTTATTGGTTGCTCCTAGTATCAGGTTTTTTTCCAAAATTACTTTTACTGGTGGATTTTTATGTAACTGGCAAATGGACAGATAGTTATTAAGTCTTTCTAAACAGAAAATGCATTTTGTATATCTGTGCGCCTTGAATTAGGTCAGTCTATAGATATCATGTTCTTGATGAAAATGGGATATGTTTGTACAAAGTTACGATAGGTTAGTACATATTGTATTACTGATTATTTTATGTATGATGTTAGAATATGGTATTAAGCAATAAAATATAGAATTCCAAAGCAGTGCTGTATTTTTATTTATAGAGCTACTTATAGTATTAATCCATATAATTCCACATCTGGTTTGGTTATTTCAGCTGTTTACATTGAATGAGATTATCAGAATTGATATTATTGAAGTACTTATTTCTATTTTGTTTTATTACTTATGTAATTTTATTACTGGGCAAAATAGAATTCCAACAATTGTTTTACATACATTTTGAAACCACCAGTATAGTTTCTAGATGTCAATAATTTTAAAAATAATATAAAATTAAGTAGGTTTCTACCGAACAGGTATTTCATACCTGCTCTTATTTGACTAAAAACTAAAGCATAACAAAAATCACTGCATCAAATGCTTGAAACTAATTGCCACTTGTATAGTTTTACCACTTTCTTAATGTCATTTCAGTAATTTTGAATACAATAAAAAAAATTGTAAAAAAAGTTTTATAAAACAGATATTTCATACCTGCTCTAACTGTATCGTAAACTCGGATAATAAACTCAATAAGCTAAATAAAAACTAAAGCATACTTAAACATTATTTCGCATCAAATGCTTGAAAGAAAACCTGACTGAATTATTAATACATAATCACAGCCTTCTAACAAACTTTGCATTAAAATTGACAACTGAACTTATGAACCAAGAACTGGCAATTTCAGTGCTTACAATATATCCTTAAAAGTACTTTACCGCTCCCTTCTTTGCACAATAAAAGCACCACCACCGCAATTATTATTATGTAGCTTCACATTTGTGCCCGTAGACAGCTGATGTTCTCTACAAACATTCTAGTTTGTGTTGGCACATAATTATCATTCTGTGATATATAGGGCTGATAATTCCACATATCTATATCATTCGGTGGTTTGACAGTCTTCACCTCCAGAGATTTAAGAGCATCTATAGCTTCCTGTTGACCTTGAATGGCGGCAAGTCTTAACAATCTGGTTGCTGTTTCATCGTCGCTTTTAAGTCCACCCCGTCCTTGACCATAGAAGATGCCTAAGTTGTACAAGGCACCTGGGTGTTTAAGGGCAGCAGCTGCTTTGTATAACTCCATTGCCTGTGGAAAGGTATTTAAAATTCATATTTTCCAAGATATAACAACAGTTTTTTTTGCCTTGCCAACATTAGATTGCCAAAAAAACACCCAAATTGACAAACAAACATTGGTGTATCACACAAATATAATGTTAACTTGGGTTTGAAACTGAAACCACAACAAAAGTTGGCCTTAAACACTACTGCTGTGCTACTGACATATTCCAATGAATAGTTAACTTTAGAGCTACTTGTTCTAAATTTGGCCTGTTTTGACATTTGAGAAATGCAACTCTCATCAGCAGATTCCTGATTGACTAATGTAATATTACATTTTTATGAGTAAGTATACTTAGAACTCACCATTTTTTCATTCATGGTCACTCCCAAGCCATTTTCGTAACAGAGGCCTAAATTGTACAAAGCTGGTGCATGGTTGCGATTCGCAGCAGATCTGCAAGAATGTAAATATAAATATCATTATAGATAATCTAAATATCGCCTAAACCTAAAAACAAAGAATGCTCAACTTTCCAAAAGTGCTCACACTTCACCTGTTTTGTTTCTGTAGAGTCTATTTGTACATTAAAACTGATAAATATTTTACATGATACATAATTGAAATACATTAGGTACCGAACAGGAACAACTCACATAGATGGTATCCCACTTTTGAACTGTAGAAAGGACCCTATTAAACAGGGTCCTTTCTAAAGTTCAATTAAATTTAAATACTGATGCTACAAGAGGAACATAGAGGTAAGATATGAAAGTCAGCATTTCTGGTCAACTTGGTTTCACAATTTTGGATGACCGAAGTGGTGGAAACCTTTAAATTATTAACCAGGTGATAGGTATCTAAGGTTGCAATAGGTATACCCTATGGCAGGGGTCGGCAACCTTTTGAATCGGAAGAGCCAAAAATGTCGATTTTAAATTACAACATTTTTAAAGAGCCACAAAATCCTTCTTGATCCCACGACCCCCCCCCCCCCTCCCCGGTTAGAAGTGGGATAGACCAGACTGCGGGGAAAGTCTGCTATAGAGACAACCAAGTCTGTCGGAAGCTCTGAGAACATTCTTCGAAGGGCGTCTCCAGGACTTACGGCCATAGGCAGATGGTAAGTCATAGGGTGGTTTTGGAGAATTTACACAATTAAAAAAATCTGAGTGATTATGTGAGTTTCTCCCACTAAAGCCCTGGGATGTTCCTTCTTGTCACTATTGTTGGGTCACAGGGAAGGCAAACGTACAACAGATACCTGCAACAGTCTCGACGCTGGGGGTCTATATATTACCCACCGAAACTTCACTGCCGCGACGCCTGAACACTAAGGGCTCGTTTAAGGAGACGCGGGGCGTCAAGCGTCGCGTACGGCGTGGCTTGCAGCGGCGCGTAAAGCGATTTGACCGTTTATAGTCAGGCGGCGCGTGAAGCGGCCCGCGTAGCGTCACGCGCAAAATCAAACATATAGAAATGTAGGAGTTCGTTTAAGGACACGCGGGGCGTCGAGCGACGCGCGTGGCGTGGCTTCTCTCGGCGCTGCGTCCGCCGCGTTGCACGCAGCTTCACTCGGCGCTGCATCCGCCGCGTTGCACGCAGCTTCATATACGGCGTCGTTCAGTGCGACATAGGGATGTGACATTGTACATAAAAAAACGATTTTTAGTTAATCGATTTTTTCTTTAGCATGAAAAATCGATTAGTAAATTATCGATTTTTCTCAAGAAAATAATCGATTTTTTTAAATTAATCGATTTTTTTTAATGTGACATTTATTTTTTTATAAAATAAATACCATATCAAGTTTTATTCATTAATAATAAACAACAGAAATAGTAAGTACTTACATAATCAACACAAATTAAAGTTTTAGAACAATCAAATTATAACAGGTTCAAAATATTAAAATAAACAATAGTAAGTTCTTAATAATCAACACAAATTAAAGTTGTAGAACAATAAGGTTGAAATTTAAATGTTTTTCACATTGAATCAACAAAATATTCAAATAAATAAAAAGTAAATTAAATTATTCAAAAACTAAAAATCCGTAGGCAACAAAAAAAAAATAAAAAAAAAAATAGTGTCCGGACTTGCTTTTTAAAAGTGGTGATAGTTTTACTGTCCCTGATACCAGGCGGAAGTGAGTTCCATAGTCTGACTGCATGCACGGTGAAAGAGGATGAATAAAAACCGGTTTTGTGTGAAGGCTGAATGACATCATCCGCCGTGCTCTTGCCACCGCCAATGTGCCTGCGCTCTTAGAGCCAAACGGCGTTTTCAGGGACGATGGCAAGAGACCGGATGGTATAACTTTGATACCGTGGGAGATGGGTCGGGTCCTGGTGTGGGATGCAACTTGTGTTGACACTCTAGCCCCGTCCCATCTTCCTAAAACAAAATTAAAAGCCAGTGCAGCAGCGGAAGCGGCTGAAAATATTAAAATTAATAAATATAAGGGTCTCGACTCATCGTATCGTTTTTGTCCAGTCGGTGTCGAGACCCTAGGTCCATGGGGTCCCAATGCGCAAAAATTTTTCAAGAATTTGAGAAAGCGCCTTGTGGAGTCAACTGGTGACCCAAGGGCTGGCAGTTTTCTCGCTCAACGAATAGGCATTGCTATTCAAAGGGGGAATGCTGATAGTCTTTTGGGCACAATGCCGCGGGGGCCTTATTTAGGTTTAGTTTAGATAGTAATAATGTAAATATAGATATGTAATAATTATGTTTCTCTGTAATTTTTAACAATAAATGTATACACTCTTATAAAGGATATTGTAAAGGAGGCAGAGGATTCGAGTGTTACGGCGAAGGCGGATTGGGAGCCACTTGAGTTCTTTGCGAAAGTGAGAAACATGATCGAACTTTCTAAGATTGAATATAAAGCGTATACACAAATTTTGCAACCTCTCAAGTTTATCCAGAAGCTCCTCAGTGGCGTCTAAATAGCAGGCGTCGGCGTAGTCAATAATGGGCTGAATAATAGTTAGAGCAAGACTAATTTTCGTCCTCAAGGGTAAGAAGCTCTGGAGGCACTTCAACGAATGAAAGGAGAAGTGCACTTTCTTGCTGACGTCACTAATATGGGCACTCCAGGATAGCGTGGTGTCCATGATCACTCCCAGGTTCTTCACAGTGTCTGCGTAGGGTATCTGAATACCGGCCAAAAGAACTGGATCCAGTTCAGACACCGGCATATTGTCAGTTTGATACTTACTGCTAATGACGATGGCTTGCGACTTCAGAGGGTTGATGCGCAGTCCGACCGAATTAGCCCAGTCGCTTCGTCTAAGTCGCGGTTAATGCACGATATGCCAAATGGGGCGTCAGTGGCCGAAAAACGTCGGTACAGCTGCAAGTCGTCAGTCGTCGTCAGATATGGAAGTTACTGAAAATAAGACTCGTAGCCGAGTTGATGAAGATACAGAATAAAAGAGGAGATAGAACGCCACCCTGAAACGTATGGAAATGTTCGAGTTCGACGTATGGAATTGAACGCCAATCTTTCATAAGTATCGATGTATCGTTTATTTTGCGTACGTGATATTTTGCTTTCATGACGTTCTGCTCCAGAGGGTTATAAACATCGATTACATTTTCAAAATAAAATATCGATATTTTATTTTGATAAATATTTTTATTTTAATATCGATATTTTCTATGAACGATATTGCCCGACATTCCTACCTAACGCATACCCCGCACATCTCCCACCCCTTCCTTGAAGCGTCCTTCGCGGCGTCACCCGCAGCTTCATCCGCCGCGTTCCTCCATTGCGAGACTCGCTGGTTTACCCGCCGCGTCCTCCGCGGCATCACCCGTCGCTTCAATTGCCGCTTCCGACGCGACGACACTCGCCGCTGTGGCAGCTACAACTCAAACAAACGCTTGCAAAAACGCTTCTCCTTGAACGCTCTGAACATTTCCATACGTTTGTGTTTCTGGCGGCCCGCCTGGCGGGCCGCGCCGCTCGAAGCGCCGCGTCTCCTTAAACGAGCACTAAGGGTGCGTCTTAGTCACTCTCACGGCTGTCATAAAGCTTCCATCGTCGGCCACGCGTGCGAGGTTGGCATGCTGGAAGTATTAGGCCACCCCGCTCTGGCACCCGCAGCGCTTTTCTCATTGCCGTTGACGTCAAAACAACAGGCGAACCAATTTTCTTCGCTGTCTAACATAGCGTAAACTATAATAGACAGCGACGCGACCAGGCCAATTTAGGACTCTTAGAGCGGTATGCTCGCCACTCCACTCCGTACAAAAAGCGAGGATGTGCAGCGCTTTATCCACGACGCCGTCCTCGCAGTAGGTACGTTTCCTCAGGCTCAATGCCTACCACATCATGCAGGTATTCACTACAATATCCGTGCCCCGTGAGGAGCTGTGTGAGTTGGTAGGTATGTCAGTGCCGCTTTTCTACCCAGGACCTCAGAATAAATAACATGGCAGAAACGAGCTCAATGCTTACCGCCGAGCTCTAGCCTGGTGCGCCATTTATGAATGAGATCATTGCGCGCTCTAACACGCCAGCTTTCAATCTCTTCCGAAGATAGTTGTTTGCCATTTTGACGCACCAAAGCATTGGGCCGGTAGATTTCTGCCAGAACTGCGGCCTCTAGGTTCCGCGAAGGACTGTCAGAATTAGACATGCCGTCTCTTATGATATTATATTCTCTGGGCTATGGCCCGCTGCGGACATAGCAGCATAATCCTATTAGAAAGAAAATGGTGCTCCATATAACGGTTTCAAGCGCAGCACACCACCATTAGGCGAGTTTGCTTGTTTAAATACTAGTAAGACTTTTGTGGTATTTTTGAAAATGAAAGGTTGATAATGTTCTTGAAAATGAATAATATGATAATTACGTATGCAACTAAAGAGCCGCAGGTCTACACCCAAAGAGCCGCATGCGGCTCGCGAGCCGCGCCTTGCCGACCCCTGCCCTATGGGAAAGTCTGCGATAGAAGACTAAGCCTGTCGGGAGCCCCGGGATTATCCTTCCGAGGGCATACCCGGCCAAAGGCAGATGGCAGTGCATCGTGTGGTTTTAGTGGGTAGAAGGTCCATCCATCCAATCCAATCCATCCATGAGGATTTCCACACGTAAAAAAAAGGCGATAGGTATAATGTTGATGACATCATAAACCTCTAAATTATGAATTTGCACACCCATTTCAGATGTCTCTGCTAGCATGAGGCACTTTTTGCTATCTAGCTTACTTTGCAGTCATTAGTAAATAGTTAAAAAAAAAACTAACATTTCAAAAATAATAAAACAAACATGCAAGTGATAAAATAGTCTCCCTGCAATCTAAGCATGCATTCACATGTTATATTTATTTAAGCAATTAATAAATTATAAATAATGTAGCATACTCTTAGTAAAATGAAATGTATACCTCAGCAAATTTAGTCCATCTTGATACTGGCCATTTTCAATGGCTGCGAGACCAAGTTTGTTTTCAATAGAGTTCAACACATCTCCCAAATCATCACTTGAGCTATCTTGGCCTGTACTATGTCCAGAATGTGTGGAGCTTTCAGTTTTACATCCACTGTGGTCATTGGACACCAAATGTACAGTAGGAGTAAAATCTGACACAACTGCACTGATTTTAGGTGCAGAAGTTAAATAGAAGTTATTTTTTCTATTTATTATGTATGGCTGTATTGTTGTAATTAGCTCATTTACTGTTAGACAGTTTTTCTGATTCCCTCTCAAGTGACTCTTCAATTTCAAATGAATGAGCTGACTAGTATACCATCCCAGTACTAATGCACCACTCTGAAATCATGATCGCACATAATCAATCTCATAAATAATAATATTGGAAATACTGCAATATTTTCGTGCCACTAAAAAATTGGGATGGAATTTTGGAGGTACTATAAATACCTACACAGAAAGTAGGACATAGGTTGCATTGCGATTTCCGACTTAATGGAGGAAGTCGCTGAAGTAAATATTTTGCATCAAAAAAAGTTATAAATATAAAAAATAACAAACAGTAGATAGGTAACCAAAGCACTCATCATCAGAAAAACTATATCAATGATGGGTATCTACTTACCGAAGCATTTTATTTATATTATTACCCCTTGTCAAGCAAGTGTAGATAAAAATAAACTTGATAAAACAAACATACCCATGTCATGGCATCTAGCCAACTTTTGTTGAGATGCCCAAAGTTCCATTTTTTACTTTTGGTTCCACCATCGTCTCCAAAAGAAGTACAATTTCTTGAGAACCATTTGCAACAAGGCTGCTTGGTTTTTTCGTCTCCGAATGTTCCTGTAGCATTGTTTACAACTGTGGTGGTGCGTCTATCAAAATGGCCTGCACTTCGCTCGAAAGTGTCCCTGATACGACGCGTAACATATTTCCACATGTTTCTTTACGGTTAAAGACTTAATACATATTAAACAAGTTTGTTCGCAATTATTTCCATGATAGTAAGGGTTAAAATACTACATACGAAAACGTAATTATCACTATTTTACAAAATATCACTCACAAACACAATACAAGGAAATAAACTCTTTTTTTTGCCTTTTCGGCCTTCTGCTCGGCCAAAACGACTGCATCCGATTGTGCTGATGACAGAATTGACAGAAGTAACAATGACAGTCAGTTGACAGTGACTGATTATGATAATTAGTGACAGCTGACTGATAGCCTGACAAGTGACAAATCAGTCACGCACGGCGCACGAGTTTTATTTATTTACATTTTGTACTGTAACGTAATAATACATTTATTAACCCGTGTCTATGAAAGCAAGTATTCACGTAACAATTAATGACTTATGTTACTATATAATAATTAATGCATTAGATAGTTAAGTTCTCATTAATTAAAATACATTGCATTAATAATGTGTGGACGTACGGCATTGTAGGTAAACAGTAATACCTTGCAATAGAAACACTAGTAGTACTTACCAAATAATGATAAACCTATTTTTCAGATCTTTACAGAAAGAGCAAGTACAATGCTCCTGTAGTTACAAACCCAAAAACGAGAATTCGTACATAAAACCTCAGTGGTTGCCTGAATACAATGCAGGGAAGGATTATACTCCATCCAATAATATTGCTCCAACCGATGTCACACCAGTATTGGTGTCTTCTACCAAATTTCAAAATGTTGCAGAAACAAATAGAGTTCTTAAGCCCATGATGTGGGGAATAATACCACCCTGGCATAAGGTACTCGAACAACTTAAAGATTTCCAAATATATACCTTATCTAATACCCACATACTATAAAATAATCTTCCGCCAATTACAGGGAAACTACAAGACACACAATTTAAGTACAAATAATTGTCGTCTAGAAAGCATAAAGGATTCCAAGTTGTTTAGCCCCATATTACAAAATGGAGGTAGATGTATAATAGTTGCAGAAGGGTTCTATGAATGGCAAACCACTAATAAGCTTTCAAAAACTAAACAACCTTATTACATATACTCAACACAGGCTGAAAATCTAAAGGTATATCTACACCAGTTTCATAATTTTACAGAGGTGAACTCCACCTTTGGTATTTTGATAAGGACATGTTTGTATGTGGCACAGTTCCCCTATCTTTTAGTTGGTGTACCTGATTGTAAGGAGAGACTGAGCTGGACCCAGAGTGCGTTCCTCATTAAAATGTAGGAAAGAAATATTTAAAAAATGTCGCGAAATAATGTGTGTCATTATCATTACCTTCATAATACCTATTTTCAACAGCAGACCTTTGAGTGATAGATAAATGATAAAACATGCAGCTGTTTCTGGCTTCAACAGTTGTTTAAGTCATAACCTTTAATCCCCCAATTGGTAGGCGGACCATTAGTATTCTGGTTTCTCTGAATCCTTCCAAGGCGTGATCTGCTAGGCGTATCTTGAATAAAAGGTAGACCCCAGAAGTTAATTTGAATTGGTAGAGGTGTGAGAGATCCCATGGGTGCTAAGGTGTTCATAGTATGCCACAGGCCAAGCCATAGAGCATAGCTAGCTAACTTATAATTAGGATTTGTGGTCCCTGTTACAGGTTGATGAACCCGATACATGGAACAATAGGTTTGATGAAGAGCATGGTTGGAGAGGAATAAACTTACTGTACATGGCTGGCTTATACAATGTTTGGCAGCATGAAGAAACAATAATCTATTCATATTCTGTTATTACTATGGAGTCAAATAGTACCCTTGATTGGCTCCATCACAGAATGCCAGCTATTTTAAATACTGAAGAACAAATTGATGTAAGTACTGTTATTGAAAAACTAGCTGACCCTCGCACATAAGGTCTATGAAAGGAGAGGTGTTTCTTCATCAGACTGATTAAGCAGCGTGTAAAACTGCCCTGTTTGCTTAATCAAAAAAGAGCTTAAAGATTAAAGAGAAGAGCTTAAAGAGAAAGAGAAAGAAGAAGTCTATTCTAAAACAATTTAGTCTAACTAAAGAACTATTTAACAATAGTCTTAATCATTAAGCACTTTTATAATGAAGCCAACACGCCAGTTTAGATTTACAATCACATTCAATTCTAGGTTTGGCGAAACGTCTCTAATTTCTGAAATACAAAACCCTCAATATTGAAACTTATGTGGAACAATACTTAAAATACACCCTTTTGAACACCAAAAAAATATTTGAAATCGGACCATGTGGTAAGAAATTACAGCTGAAAAACTATTTCAACTTTCATCCCCTCTCCTGAAGGAACCGCGTAAAATATCGGTATCAAAAGTATCCTAGAACCTTCCTCGGATCATAAGCTCAAATTGTGCCAAATATCATTCAAATCCATTCAGTAGTTTCAGCGTGATACTTATTCGGGAAATAGACAGACAGACAGACATGAAAATTTTAAATTACATTTTCGGCTTCAGTATCGATTAGAGAACGCCCTCCAATTAAAATTTTCGAAATATCTTCCATGTACAGACTCCCGACCCTCTACAGTTTTAATATATGTATAGATTCTGTTACAGTCATATAAGCACACAGTCAAAGAAAAACATGTTTAGAACAAAGTATTCTGGTGGTGTGAAGTTGAACATACATACATATAGTCACCCCTTTATCCCCGAAGGAGTAGGCAGCACACATTTTACCTTATAGCTTTATGTCCCATGTAATATGTGGTGAGCCTATTGCTATGATAAAAAGGACAGGCGTAGGTTGTGACCAGCAGCCAACGAAACAAGTCGCCCACAAGGCTCCCAGCCACTGGTTTCCTTTCGAGTTTTCCTTCTCTACGCAATGGATAGTTTTGCCAAAGTATTCCCTAAGCCGCTAAACAAAAGTAGAGCTTTGCGAAACCTAATACTGTTCTCACCTTTGGGATGACTCCACGAGGTACTTACTGGACGCACTGGACGCTATGCAAAGACGTTCTATCCGAATTGGTTGTCCTGAGGTGACGGGAGGCCTCGAAGCGTTGACGCAGCGAAGATCCATAGTGCCCTTGGCTGCCTTCTACCGAATATATCACGGCGAGTGTTCTGAAGAGCTCTTCAACTTCAACCTGACCCCGCCCTCTCCTTTCCGGTCCCGAACAACACGTACCAGGCAGAGGTGCCCCTCATACACAGTGGAGAGATTCTTCGCCAGAACTGAATGTTTCAAAAGATCGTTCCTCTGTCGAACTATAAAAACCTGGTACGATCTGCCCTCACACGTGTTTCCCTCATCTTGCAATCCCGGGTTCTTGAAGCGGAGCATGAAAATGCACATCACAGGGCAGCCAACTTGAGGACCACTGTCAGAAGCATTACGGACTGTGAGAGTGGCCCCCAATCGCTAGATGCGCCACGACTTTCGAGCAGACTGGCGACGTCAATTTGGCGTGCTTAATATATTTAAAAATATAAAAACACATTTTTTTAGACTCCATGAAGGTAACACCGATCATAAATCAATATCAGAGTTAGATGCTAGTGCCCGCCTACCTAGCTATGCCCTGTATGCATTTTATTTAGCACTATCTTTGCCCCATGGCTGCGCCTGCGACATATTACGAACCCCGTAGCATCTATTGGTGATGATAAATGCCCGTATTTACCTGTACATGTAAAAATCTACCAGATTTACCATTACTGCACCGCTCCCTTGGGTGCGGATGGTACATTGCCTATTTCATCTTTTTGTATGCGAAAGACGTTTTAGTATTATGTAAACAAATTATTCCTCTTTATTATAGACAACCTATTTTAAAATATGGATTTAAATAAAAATTGTGGAATATAAATATCGTGACTAACCAAATAGGTACCTTACCTATGTAAACAACAAAAAAATATAGAACAATGAAATCTCGTGTGCTAAATAAATACCTATGTATTAAGTATGTTTATTTAGGCGAGTCCTAGCCTGAGATACATACCTACCTAGAATCTGAAATTTAAATCAGCGTTTGAATCAATAAGTTCTTTGTGTTGGAAGTCGAGTTTCTCCCGTTTAAATATTGTTTATGAAATGTGACCCAAATACATATTTCTTTGTAAATTCACAGGAAGTCTAGGTATTTATTCAAACGTTATGCAAAACTCTTTGTTAGGATCATATTACTGTTTCGTCCAATACATACTTGGCAGTTATATGAAACTTGTATGAAGCTCAGGTTTCATTCATATCTGAAATCATTTTAGTATCTATTTACCTGCTCAAGAAACAAAAAGACTCAAATGTTATGGTTTGACTCCCATCTTAGTAAAAATGTCAAGCTTCCCACTATTTTTTTTTTATATTACTAAGGTGGCAGTTAAGTTCGCCTGATGAAAAGTGATTACCGTATACACGTACTGCCGACCCAGGCGCAGGTTGTGACGAGCGACTGTTGAAATTTTTTATGCCGCCAATAAGTCCTTCAACATGGCTTAACGAATGTCAACTGACAACCGGAACCAAGCTAACAAAAAATGATTTTGGTATCAAGAGCTTAGAAGACAGAGAACAATAGAAAGCGAATCTCTGAGCCCCAAATGGGTACTATCTTCATAAGCAACTGGAAATAAAACAGTACATTACTCGTAGCGCTCGTGGCCCCGCAAACTCAGTGAAACGATCATTGCAGTAAGCAATATTTACCATGGCCGGTTATGGATGGGTAACCACCACGTGACCACTTTATGACATTTATTTACGAGCGTTTCCGTGCTTCGGAAGGCACGTTAAGTTGGTCCCGGTTGTCATGTCAGTAAAATGACAGTCGTTCAGTCAAACCTTTAAGGTGTGGGCATTTAATATGCCTCTGCCTACTGTTTCGGAGATAAAAGGCGTTATCATATGTATAACTCGTAGTCCCGCTAAGTCAGTGTTTTGTAAACGATCACTGCAGTAGGCAACTTTGCTGTGTTACGTTCCCTGATAGACGACTTATGTGCACGCAATCTTACTCCTTATGTTAACAAAATTATTATACATTTCAGGCGTGGCTCGATATCACAAAAGTAGACCCGGACATGGCACTATCACATCTAAAACCAGTTAAAATATTATCATGGCATCCAGTGTCATCCAATGTAAATAACTCCAGGTACAAATCTCTAGATTGCAACAAAAGAATCGCAGAAGAAAAGAATAAATCTAAACAAAAAACTTTAAATTCGTGGTTTACAAAAGTTGAAAAGAGAACGTCATCGAATGAAAATGAATCGATAGCAAAAAAGGTTAAGCAATAAAATGTTGTGTTGAAATAATAAATTGTTTTATTTTTTATTTCTCTTTCTGCATACAATCTAACTACTCAAGTAGTGATAACAAAATCATAGTTCAAAATGAATACTGATGTATAACATAAAGGGTAGTATTTAATTGTAAATCAAAATACTTCTTTGTTAAAAAATCTCAATTTCTTTCAAAAGTACTGATTGCACAGAAAAAAAAGTTCGTGACTAGTGACGCATCGCTCTCAATCGAAAGGCAGCAAATTTTTTCACCTATAAAAATGTTAATTATAACTGTAATATATGTAAATATCCTGGGTAATTGTAATAAAGGTTTCCCGTATTTGTTTTTTAGTCGCCAATGTTGCATTATTCTAGAACCAATTTGACTTCCGTTTTATAGGTTAATATTGTAAGGGCATCTAACACTACTCGGTTGAAAGAAGATGGCACACATTCATTTCACTGTCCAAGATAGAGATAGATGCAATCAGTGTATGTGCGTTTCTAACGAAAGAACTCTATTATAAAAAAACTATCATCATTAGTAAAAAAGTGTCTGGAGTAAATGACGATTTTACTATTTGTCTTTCTTACTACAGATAACCTAATCTATTATGCGCTTTCTAAATTTTTAATAGATCATCGAAAAGCAGCAAAAATAACTTCGCAACGCCATCCATTGATGGGTGGTGAGCAATTTATCATGAGTCAGTCAGAATATGAATATTTGAGAGTAGGTCCCTTTTGCGCTGACCACCTCATACCTATAGCCTTTCTTCAATAAATGTTACGTAGTAAGTAGTAGTCAACGTAGTTACTGAGATCCTAGCTAACAAACAAACAAACTCTAAAGCTTAATAATATTAGTATAGACCAGTTATGATTTTATTAGATGTATTGATAGATGTGAAGCGCTCTTGGCCTCGCGGAATCAGTGTTCTGTGAATGATCACTATGGTAAGCAACATTTACTATGGCCAGTTATGTATGGGTGACCACCTCATGACCACTTTGTGACATTTATTTATTTATCAACACGGCAATACGGCTCACCACCTATTACGTGGGTGAAATGTGGGCATATAACATGCCTCTACCTACCCCTTCGGGGTATATGTATTGATAGATGTTACCAAATAATTGATGGCAGCTCAAGACTTTTATTGCAGTTTTAACTAGGTACTTCTAACTTCAAGTTGTCTACATAAAAAAATAATACTTATTTGATGTGCAATCAGTACCTTTCATATGATAGGTTTATTTGTATTACAATACAATAATTAATTATGATGTAAAAATTGTTTAATGTAAACAAATTGGAAGGAGGAACATTTTGTAACTTGCATTTTAAAAATTACCCTCTCATTCACATTTCTTTTGACCACTCAAATGTTTTCAATCCTGAATTCTTGAAAATCAGCTTCACACCTTATTGTCTTGTGGTTTTTTAAGAAATCTGATACAAAGCTGTGCACTTCGTACTCCTCTGTAACAAGGTAATCATTGATTCAATACATATTAGCATTCAAATTCTGAACATGTGGTTATAGACATTGTCGCGAGTCAAAGACTTCTATTTAAACTGAGGTAGACGCGCCGTACTCTAACAAACAAGATTTAAAAAGCAATCCTCAAACACACACATCGCTGCGACTACACTCACTTATAAATAATATTTACGTAATTGTCACCACAATAGCAATATACGAATAGAACCAGAGTAGGTAAAAGAGAAGGCGTATGGACTCCGATTGCAAGCCAAGTACCTACTCTCGAAAATTTGACTCACAACAGTGCGAGCAACGCTGCTAATTAGCTCAGTTTATAGGTTTCAAAAATCGGTGCGTAGGGCATGTCTACCTCAGTTTATATAGAAGTCTGTCGCGAATATAAAAATAAATTTAAATGTTTAAACTTATTAAAAAAACATACTTTTAATTTATTGGTTATTCTAATTTATTGGTTTTAGTTATTATTGGGCAGATTTGTTATTCTCTTTTGGGTTCAGTGCCCAAATGGTAAAAACAGGACCCTGATTCATGAGACTCGCTGTTGGTCTGTCTGTCACAAGACTGTATCTCATGAAAGGTGATAGCTAGAAAGCTGAAATTTTCACAGATGTTTCTATTGCCGCTATGACAACACATACTAAAATCAAAAGAATATTAATATTTAAGGTTCTCATACAACAATCGTGTTTGTTTTGTCCTTTTATTTTATACTTATATTAAATACTAGCTGACCCGCGCAACTTTGTTTGCGGCACATGAAAGTTAGAAAAAGAGAGGTATGGTATTAATTTTCAGTAATATAATGTTTCCCGTCGCATTTACTCTCATTGAGCCTAGTCCCGTCGCGTCGCTTATATATGATATATAGATGGCGCTGTATGTGAAAAATGATTTTCCCACTTTCTGTTGAATTTTTTCCCGAATTTTCTTTGCTATAAACTTTACGGAGCCCGAGACCTTTCCAACGAATGCAAAACCGTGGAAATCGGTTCGTGCGTTCTGGAGTTATAGCGTCAGGAAGGAAAACCCGACTTATTTTTATATAATAGATTACCACTTATTATATGTACATGAGATCTGACCTGCACAACTTCGTTTGCGTCACATGAGCGAGAAAGAGAGAGGTGTAGTATTAATATTTAAGGTGATATAATGTTTCCCTTCGCACTTACTCCCGTCGCGTCGCTTATTCTCATTAGAGCTGACCCGCACAATTTCGTTTGCATCACATGAGATTGAGAAGGAGAGAGGTGTGGTATTAATATGTAAAGTGATATAATGTTTCCCGTTGCATTTACTTCCACCCGTCCTTTTTTTGGTACGGAACTCATGTGTGTCCGACTCGCAATTGGCCGGTTTTTATCGTTCAGTTGATTGACTACCACTTACGTAGTAACTATTTAGTAATCTGTGCTACCACTGCAGTCCATGTTTACCTACTCCCGTCACGTCGCTCATACTTCAAAACTTATTAAAAGGGGTTATTGTAAGTGAACCTTAAAATATAGGCATATGCTGTTGACGACATTTTTTTGTAACTTTTAAAGGGAAACAATTTTGTAATACAAAATTTTCACGTAACTTTAACCATTTAAGCAACGTACGCAGTAGAAGCTTTCAAAAGAAAAAAATTTTCCCCGTTCTCGAAACATTATTTATGGCTGCTCCGCTCCTATTCGCATTAGCGTGATTTTATATGGCCATTAGCCATCCTCAATAAATGGACTATTAAACTGTAAAATAATTTTTGAAATGCAACCAGTAGTTTCTGAGATCCTAGGACTAACAAACTATTCAGTTTTATAATATTGTGAGCGAACCCTAAGAAACAGACAAATTAGGTTATTGTGAGCGAACCTTAAGAGATAGATATATGCTGCCGCGGACTTTTTTTTAGAACTTTCTAAGAGAAACAACATAGTAATACACAATTTTTACGTATCTTTAACTATTTACGCAGCGTACGCCTCGGAAGCTCTCAGACTGTAAAAAATATTCCCCGTTTTCGAAACATTATTAATTGCTGCTTCGCCCCTATTCGTCTTAGCGTGATGTTATATAGCCTATAGCCATCCTCAATAAATGGACAATCAAACTGTGAAAGAATTTTTGAAATCCAACCAGTAGTTCCTGAGATCCTAGCGTTCAACCATACAAACAAACAAACAAACTCTTCAGCTTTATAATATTAGTATAGATTAATAACAGCAACAAGTAGACACTTTAAATACTCACTCACATATCGATCTATGTATTTTCTTTACATATAAAAATAATAATTAAAACAAAATAGATGTTTAGGGCCCCCATACAGCAAATGAGATTTTATGCCGTTTTTTGGTACGGAACCCTGCGTGCGCGAGTCCGACTCGCACTTGGCTGGTTTTATTTTATTTACATTTAGCCAGCCCTGTCATTTGATACTCATATTGTAGGCGTATCTATTACACGATCCATACTCTCTAGGAGGCGAGGCGAGTGCGAGACTGTGGATGGGTGCCTCGCCTCCTGTGTGCTACACCCCGTGTCGGGTTTTGGGACGAGTGCGTTTTTAATGTCTTATTTTAGTTAAATGATAATAATGCAAGACATTATAAAATTAATAGGCATATAAAGCCGCTAACGCAGTCACTTGAATCACGTTCATTTTGCAGTAGACGCCTCCAGGAGGCGCCTCGCGAGAGTCTGGGTCGTGCATTAAATATAACTTATCGTCTGCCACAATGACGTCATAAACTTATCATGCATTGCCATCCAAACTAAATGTAAATACAAAACTTCAGCTCAATCCCTTGCAGATAGCTTCATTATCAAGTTACAAAATTGCTACAAACATAAATTGCAAGTTAAATAAAAGCTTTATACTGACCTGGGTATTTACTGCACTGGTATATAAGCCTGATTAAATGTTTAGCTAAATTCTTAAACACTCCTTTGCCCTTGATATGTCCTTTGAAGTAGTAAGGTGTAAGTATCTTTACGACCCAGGGTGCGATCCGTTCCTTACAGCTTACAATGAATTCTGGTGTTTCTTCTAACGGTGAAAGAATGCCCTCATCGTCACTGTCATAACCAAAGTAATAGACAAACTTACTTTTTATCTGTAATATAAAAAAAAATTGTCAATAGAAAGTAAGAATACATTTATTGCAAATATTGGCGACGCCCAGCCCCTGTACCGCATCTGGCTCTCCTCCAGCTTCAACCCAGCTTTGACAGAATAATAAATTTCAAGTTTATTATTCGTAGTGCTCAAAAAATTAACTAAATAATTTTAGTTTATGAGTAATTGATAACAAACAAACAAAAAAAAAACTTCCACTTAGTATTGGTAAGGTTTTAACCAACTTAATGGGTCTCTTACACGCAACGAGTACAGTGGCGAGACAGTAAAACAATACTAGGCCGAGAGAGTGGGCACTCAGCCTAGCAACAAATCGTAATTCTAGAGACTCTCTCGCCACTCTGCTTGGCTGAGTCACTTGTCAAAATGTTCATTGCCGAGGGCACTGTCTCACAACTGTACTCATTATGTGTAAGAGACCCATTAGGTAACCAAAAGGTTTCATCAAATAGTTAAGACTGAATTTGATAAATAATATTTGTAAATATGGCATGCAACCTGATTATCCCCTCAACTAAGAAATAGCCCATACCTGCTGTATAAAATAAAGTTCATACCTTTTCAAGATTTTTTCTGTTTTTGTCACCAATTTGTTCTAACAAGTCATATAATTTTTGTTTTAGGTAGTATTCTTCACACTTCCACTTGCTTGAACCACTTCTTTTTGACCTCTGAGGAGTATCAGGTTTTTGGTTGGGAACAGCTGTATCATTACTAACTAACAGTCCAGTCAAAGAAGCCAGCCTCTCATCTAAAGACTTAATCTGAGCCGCATGGTTTTCAATCACAGCCTCTTGGTTAACGGTCATTTTATTAGATTCCATTATGATATTTGAAACTTTTTTATTTGGATCATCAAATGGATTGTCTAATCTATCACACAAAGCACCTTCAAATATGTCATCGTCATTTTGATCGCCCTGAAATAGCTTTTCTAACTGCATCATCAGTTCATCTGGATCAGATTCTACCGAAGCTCGGTGGTTGACAACAGGTGATGAAGTATTGATTGGAGTTAATATCTTTGCTATTGGTAGTGCGTCAATCTTTGGCAATGATGAGAGTGGGGTATTATTTAAAAGTGGAACACACTGATTTTCAAAGTAAGGTTTGGAAGTATCATTTTTGATGGTATTTAACTCTGAAAAGTCTTGTTTAGGTGAAGAGGATGATGAATTTCTTTTTTTCTTTTTCCTCATTCCACACTGACAGTTATTTTCTTTTAGGTATGTCTGTGCAGTTTGTACTTTCTTATCGTTAGTTGATGGTTTACTTAAACATTCATATAATTTCCTGTTCAGTTTTCCTTTCTTGGTATCTTTTTGCAACTCGTTTACCTTAAAAAACAATAAACATATATAAATAGATTTTTTTAATTTCTGTTAATTTTTTTATTAATTTTGTGTTATTAAACAAGCACTGATATGGCACTGAGGCAACAGTAAAAAGCAAACCTTACTTACCACAGAAACAATATTTTTTCTATACAGCTGTACCACCATGCAGGCTTGTGCAGCACTAGTCTCAATATTCTTCGCACATTTCCAAATAGCACTTGGAAGATATATATTTTTATTTAGAAGCTTCTGATGCGTTTCGTAATTAACGCATAAAAGTTTTATAACATACTCCATGTAATGTTTGCGAACCTAAAAACATAACAGCAAATGCTAAATGACATCTTGTTGTAAGCTTTTGTACTTGACTTCTGCCACAATTGTATAATTCTGTAAAGTGATTTATTATTATTTTTTACAGCATTTTCATAGATAATCTCACCTTGGAAATTAGAAGATGTGGTTCTAATCCAATATCAGGTAAAGCCATGAATGTGTCATCGTTTTCTCGTAATAATTGATCTATAGGATCAATGTCTATATTTCCAGTAGACATTTTAGTTATGTACAAGCTGTAACACTGTTCAAACTAATAAATATTTCTGAGTGTACAAAGCGCGGTGCAAACATTCCACTCCACCACGGCTCCGGGTAACCACAAAAATAAACAATGCAAAAATATTTATTTAATGTCAATGTCATTCAAATGTCAAAACAGATAATGGCCTAGTTAAAAGCCTTTCTATCTCCACTCTGATAAAGCTTTGTACACACACAGAGACCTTGCTCGCGAAATATAAAAGTCTAGAGCAGTTTCTTTATGATGCTTCGTTTTTTATGGAAATGATCAACAGACTGATACCCTTTCTTGCGCGTGGTACTACCTACCGATCTTCATTTGTTTTTGTAGATCTTCATTTGTTCATACCGATCTTCATTTGTTTTACCGATCTTCATTTATTTTTAATCCAGTAGTACCACGGGTAAAATTGAATTACCTGTGGTACTACTGTACTACCAAGTGGTCCCAGTAGTACCACCACGTGTAAAATTGAATTACCAGTGGTACTACACTGGGACCACTTGGTCAACTTCTCTGGCTAAAAAGAAGTGAAGATCGGATCGGATTGAAAACAAATGAAGATGGGTGAAAACAAGTGAAGATCGGTAAAAACAAATGAAGATCGGTAAAACAAATGAACGACAGTAAAACAAGTGAAGATCGGTAAAAACAAGTGAAGATCGATAAAAACAAATGCACATCTATGAAAACAAATGAAGATTAGTAAAAACAAATGAAGATCGGTGAAAACAAATGAAGATCGGTAAAACAAATGAAGATCGGTAAAACAAACGAACGATCTTTACTTGTTTTTACCGACCTTCATTAGTTTTCACCCACCTTTATTGGTTTTTACCGATCTTCACTTGTTTTAATTGACGTTCATTTGTTTTACCGCTCTTCATTTGTTTTTACCGATCTTCACTTGTTTTCACCCATCTTCATTTGTTTTCAACGATCTTCACTTGTTTTTACTGCCGTTCATTTGTTTTACCGATCTTCATTTGTTTTCACCGATCATCATTTGTTTTAACCGATCTTCATTTATTTTTTATCCAGTAGTACCATGGGTAAAATTGAATTACCCGTGGTACTACTGGGACCACTTGGTAGTACCACGAGTAATTTTTTTACGCATGCTTTTACTACTGGTAGTACCACGCGCAAGAAAGGATTTTTTTTACTATTGGAATTTTTTTACCAGTAGTACGACTGGTAGTACCATGCGCAAGATGGATTATCAGTTCCCGGCGCCAGCTGACTACGGGTGGCGCGGCGGTGGTGGGCGGCGCGCAGTACAGTACCGCCGCGACTCCCGCGCAGACAGAACGTTCGCCACGATTTTCAAAAATGAGTCGTCGTCATTCAGTGCGAAATATTCAAACGAACAGTGCGTGGATACCTTCTTGTTAACGTGAGGAAAATCCTACATAGATGCTACGCCGGACATTTACCGACTAAGAACCACACGTTCCGTACCTACTTACGGTTGGGAGACCCGCCGGGTAAGCCCTCGTAAGGATGACCACCAGGATTCCCAACAAATCTTGGCTACCACTGCGGCCTCATGCGGGTTTGGATGCTAGCCCGCTTCTTTGAGGGTTGTTCGGGTGTTAAGTGTTACACATCACGAGTTTCGTACTCTTGAAGTACGAAACTTGTGTTGAATTACCAATTACGCAGTGTGTCGTCTATATAGAGTGGACGTCTTTGAAATAGTGAAAAATGAAGACAATAGCATAAAACGTGCCCGTTTATGTATCATAAGTTCTGGACTCCATTTTGAACAGTCGCTGAGGTACACGGAAGCGTAAATAAACTGTAAGTAGGTAGGTCTATTTAAGTTTATTATTTTGTTCGAGTTTATTTTCAGCGTTTCGCGTTAAACAGCTAAAACAGCACAATAATAAAGTATTTCCGACGGCCCTAAGCCCGTGTTGAGTATGAAGAAGAAATTGGAGTCCTTTATTAATCGAATCGAATGCTTTCGGTCAATGAACTAATCACATGTTTCGGCGTTTCATTCACTGAAGAATGTCAATGAATAATCGAAGCGCTACTAATGTTTCAACTCGAACGAGTGAAAATAATAACACAAGTAATTTTTTTATTATAGCCTGTACAACACTTTTGACCCCCCGCAATGGTTCCATGATTGATTCCGAGTAACCCCCTTTCGGGTCCAGAACGACTATAAATTCTACCAGTATTAATATCATTCATTCGAATTTTGAATAGCGAATTTGCATAGAATTCATAATTCAAATAGTAAGCGTTACTTCCGTCAGAAAAAAAATCTGAGTTACTGCCTAGTCGCGCCTAAAGAAGTTTTACTTCAAAAACAAATGAAGATCTATGAAAACAAATGAATTGGTACCACGGGCAAGACCTTTCTTGCTCGCGGTACTACTAGTGGTGGTACTACTGGTAGTACCACCGGTAACTGCTCCTGATTGAAAAAATTACCCGTGGTACTACTAAGTGGTCCCAGTAGTACCACTGGTAATTCAATTTTACCCGTGGTACTACTGGATCTAAAATAAATGAAGATCGGTAAAAACAAATGAAGATCGGTAAAACAAATGAAGATCGGTAAAAACAAATGAAGATCTGTAAAAATAAATAAAGATCTCTAAAAATCAATGAAGATCTGGAAAAACAAGTGATGATAGGTATAAAAGTCACAGCTATCCCTTTTTTGCCCGTGGTACTACCAGTGGTACTACTGGTAGTAAGTTAACACCGGTAAAAAAGTTTTTTTTTGTGTTTAGTTCCGTTTTTTACCGGTGGTACTACCATTAGTACCACTGGTAGTACCACAGGCGATAAAGGGGGCAAGTGTCGACTCAAGTTGAGTGTCGACACGACTAGGCAGCATGATCTTTGATACCTTAGCCTGCTCCATGTCGAACGAACAACTAAACATTATAATTATTCTCACTCTCTGGCTCCATAACCCTGCTTGATTGCGTTTGTCTTGTACCGCGCTCCGATTAAGCTGATGGCTTAAATGCCAAAGCTTACAATAAATTAAAAAAAAAAAAGTTGTCTTGTCTTTGGCTCTTGAATGTTGATTTTTCTTGCCTTTGCTTGCTTTGGTATTGGTTGGTTTATCATCTATGTATCATCTATGGGTTGGTTGGTTGTTGCTTGTTGGTTCTATTCCGTGCAATTGCAATTTTCTTGTTTTTTGCAAGTTTAAGTTGTATCTATCAGTGTCTGTAAACAATGGCAGATTCTACTGTGCTGGATGTAAGCAAAATGAAAGTTGTTGATTTGCGAAAAGAACTAAAAACTCGTGGTCTTTCATACACCGGCGACAAAGCAGAATTAATTTCCCGACTTCAAGCTGCTTTATCTCCAGATGAGCACGGTGACATCACGTTGGATTCTGATGAGATTGACTCTGATGGCGTTTTGGAAGATGAGGATGACAAAAGTCCAGAGGATATATTAGACGATACGGCCGTAGATACTTTCAATGAAGAATTGGCTCTCTCTGATCAGCCACCAGCAGAAAAACCTGTCACCGAATCTAAACCTCAACGGACACTGAAAAGAAAAATTACTGCTACAAGTATAGAGACGTCCAAGACGGGCTCAGATGAAAGCAAGTCATTAGAAGGTAAGGAAACTGCTCCTAAAAAGATTGTTTTACACAGAGCCATATCAATATCATCAGGACCAACTGACAAAATAGAGGATAGTGAGGCATCTGAGGAAAAGGAGGAAGCTCCTCCTTCTAACAAGGTCAAAATTACTGCTGATGTAGATACTAAAACAAAATTAGAACTTAGAGCCAAGAGATTTGGTTTACCAGTGAAAATGAGTGAAGATGAAAGGAAGGAGGCAAGAAAGCAGAGATTCGGACAAAACAATTCTAATACAACCAAAAATGTTATTTCTATGCCTGGTTCTCTAACTGAGAATATGGAGAAGCTCCGTAAGCGAGCAGAGAGGTTCGGACAGTCTGTATCAAAGATAATGACGGACATTGAAAAGAAAGAAAAGATAGAAAAACGTAAAGCTAAGTTTGGAACTGTGGCTTAAGCTTATTGTACAGATTTGTATATATAATTCTCCAATTTGACAAACAAAACCTGTTTCGTTGATTATGACGTAAATAATTGTTATTTGTAAGAATTAAGATAGGTTACAAGCTACAGTATAAGATGTAATTAAACTAAGGGTTTAAATAAAATATTTGACTTGAATGTATATTTTATTCATATATCACATGGAAATGGCAATTCCTGAAAATCTTCAGCTACATTTTCTTTCTCATACCTAGAAGATACAGATATTTCTTCTTTTTTATTGAAATCTTGAGGTATTTGAATACTAAACTCCATATACGGCTCCTTATATAAATGTGCCCATCGTACTGCCACTTCTTTATTAACTGTTTTCCTAAATACCATACAATGCATGAATCTGAATTTCTCATATTTAATTCTATTAAATCCTATAAGTGCTAATGTATACCGCCAACATTTTATGATTTTTCCATTAGCACCAACATGTTTTGAGTCAGGTGTAGTTATAATCAGTATACCACCAGGTTTTAAGAGTCTGTAAGCTTTCTCACAAGCTAGGATTCTTAGTTCTGAAGTAGGTATATATTCTAAAAGAAAACAAAATGTAGCAACATCAAAAGAATTTTCTTGCAGTTCTGTAACTGTAGACATTTCACTGACAGTATTTTTATCACCAATAGGTACATTTAAAAAGTCACATTGGAGAACGGATACATTCGCTGGAAACAAGTCAATTGCCAGAACATCAAATATGTCATAAATTTTGAATGGATTGTAACAGCTACCGACATCAATTAATTTTAATGGCGTGGAAAACTTTTCTTCTGCATCTAAATCTTCTTCGATTTTTTGGGCAATTATTACTTCTTTTTCTCTTGATTTTAGAAAGCCTTTGAATATAAAATATTCATGGCAGAAGTCGACAACCCACTTAATTCGTGATGTGGCTTCACTAGATTCACTATTACAACTATTTTCCCAGTGCTTAGTGGCTAATTCTTCCATACATTGAGCGTAACATTGCAATGTATCTTGTTTTTTACAATGATTTTGCCATGCTGTTTCAGCGCCTAATTCTAAAGTTGACTGTCTTAGTGATAAATGTACATCCTTGATGTAGTTGGAAAGGAGTTTGTGTTCCTCGCTTGCCATGATGATAACAATGTGTCACATCACATGCACAGTCTACTTTTATTTTTTGGTGGGACTAACCCAAAAGAATTTTCTAATAATTCAAGTTGATAGAAAATTGGAAATCCAAGTTTTCTGTTGTAACATTATTTTGATTTAGGTACCAGTTTATTACAACAATTTATACATATCACCTCCACTTAATATTATAAAGTAAATGAGATTATTTGTTGTACTTATATATATTTCTATAATAAGTATGTATGTAATGGAAATATGGAATTAATTGAATAAAATGATAGCAAAACAAAATAAGTACCTAAACAATGTAGGTATGTAATATATGTCAAATAAATGTCATTAATGTCAATGAAGAAATGGAATTAATCCTTTTTCTTTGTTTGTTACACAGGATATAGGCTAATGTTGGAGACCATACTGCTTAATTATTTATGAAAATAGGGTTCATTCACTGATCTGTAATATAATAATACAGATCAGTGGGTTCATTACATTCACGAAGTGAATATACATAAAAATCCACGCTTAAATAATGACGTCCGCGAAGAAATTTATTTTTAAAATTTCGAATCTATCCCTGTGCTAAATTTTCGCCCAACTGTGGCGTTAGGTTGAAAACATTTATTCTATGAAAATAGGGTTCATTCACTGATCTGTAATATAATAATACAGATCAGTGGGTTCATTACATTCACGAAGTGAATATACATAAAAATCCACGCTTAAATAATGACGTCCGCGAAGAAATTTATTTTTAAAATTTCGAATCTATCCCTGTGCTAAATTTTCGCCCAACTGTGGCGTTAGGTTGAAAAAGTAACAAACATTCAAACAACCACAATACTCACAAACTTTCAGATTTATTAATAGTAAGATTCTAAAGTGAGTGTAAATGTTTGTTAGAATAACAAACACTCGTAAAATTTGGCTCACTTCACAGCAAAACAGATCTTGCTGAAACTTAGTAGAGCACGTTGCGGCCTGGGCGTGAACGTTCTCACGCTGGAGATCATGGTGAGGCCCAGCGGGAGCAAGTGGGAAACCGCCTGCTGGGGCGAAATCTCCGAGAGTGGGAGAGAAGTGTCCCTTTCTGGAATTTCCCAGTTAAAACGCCGCGTGCACTCTCACCCCTCAAAGAACTATCATAAGTATCATAACACCACCCCCCTAAAGAAGCGCAGCGTGCATTTCGATTCAATAGGACGCCAAGTTATTGATTGCACACGGACGACGCTATACCTGCGCTTTCCCCTAGTATCAGTAGTCCGATGATCGAACTACTGAGACTTATTCGACTCAGTAGTCCGATGCTGCAGATGATTATAAATCATCGGACTACTGGGTCTTTTAGTTCGATTCGACATTCCGGAATACGAAATGGATGCAGTAGTATTAACATTTGTTTTGCATATTTATTTTTTCCAACATGCTAATTTTGACATTCGGCATTCCGAAAATAAGAAATGAATGCAGTAGAATTAACATTTCTTTTGCATTTTTTTAACATGCTATTTTTTTTGTATAAAATTGCTTAATATTTAGCATGCGGGAAAAATAAATACCTACGCAAAATGAATGTTAATACTACTGCATGCATCCATTTCTTATTTCGAATCGAACTAAAAGACTCAGTAGTCCGATGATTTATAATCATCTGCATCATCGGACTACTGAGCCAGAAAAGTCTCAGTAGTTCGAATGGTATACCGTCATAATACCAGAAATCATAATGCCTTTACTTAAAATGCCTGAGCCCAAAATACCCGAAATCAAAATATCAATATTCAAAAGGCAAATATTTATAATATAAATAATTTAAAATGCCTTACGTTCGAATAACCGAAACCCAAAAAATAAATTTATCAAACACCTTATCCTAAAATGTTCAAACACAAAATACCTTTTTTTTAACATGATTTAAATCCTACATGGATGCTATATATCTGTAAATGGTTAACACCTATCCGAGTCAGGATACTCTGAGTCGGGCTCAGAGTATCCTGACTCGGATAGGTTAGGTTAGAAGACTAAGGCGGGAGCGAAGCGAAGCGTAGCTCCCGCCTTAGCCTTCGTGGTTATTTTTTTTTATTTTTCGTTCGCCCACTGTAGTACTTTTGTAACTCTGAATCAAAGTGTTTTAACATGAGGTAAATCCTACATGGATACTATGCCGGACGCCTACCGACTTAAAACCACACGTATCCTACATAACAGCCTACAGTTGGGAGCCCCGGGTAAGCCCTCAGAAGGATACCCAAGGACCAAAAGACCTACGGCTACAACTGCGGCTTCACTTAGGTGGGGGGGGGGGGGGAGGGTGGGGTGTAAATAAGTTAAAGTCAAATAACAAAACGTGTGAGTGGCAATAAATCTTTATTTCTTAAATCATTCATTTATTAACTATGCGCTATACCTATACTTATAATGAACTGGTACAGCATAATATATACCTAATAATACCCAGTAGATTATAGCGATAAACTGGGTAGGTTATGGTTTTTTTTTATATTCACACTGTAATCTATTTTCGGTATTTTAAATTAAGGATATTTGAAAATTTGTATTTTGAATTCTGATATAATAATTATTTGTATTTTAAGTTTAGACATTTTAAGGTAAGGTGAACTGAAATAAGGTATTTTGAATGTTAAGGTATTTTGAATTCGGGTATTTTGGTCTAATGCATTTTAAGTAAAGGCATTTTGATTTCTGGTATTTTAATATATAACCAGTTCGAATATCAGACAACTGATACTAGGGGTGCGCTTTCAGCATCCAATTCATCCGCTAATTTCCTTTTTCAGATCGTCGCGATTCTCGATTGACTGCCTCTGTGGCGCAGTCGGTAGTGATACCGCCTGCGACGCTGGAGGTCGTGGGTTCGATTCCCACCGGAGACAAATATTTGTGTGATCCATAAATGTTTGTCTCAAGAGTCTGGGTGTTTCTATGTATAATATGTGTGTATTTAAAAGTATACAAGTATTAATATCCGTGGTCTGATAGCCATAACACAAGCTAGCTTCCTAGCTTACTTTGGGATCAGATAGCGTTGTGTAAAATGTCCGTGAATATTATATATCAACCTGG
Organism: Miltochrista miniata; assembly: GCA_933228765.1. Classification (NCBI taxonomy): domain Eukaryota; kingdom Metazoa; phylum Arthropoda; class Insecta; order Lepidoptera; family Erebidae; genus Miltochrista; species Miltochrista miniata. Next base: position 12,018,007 of record OW121768.1, read on the forward strand.
CGCGGTTGTCCTACACCACATTTATCAACTCGCGGCCTCCACTGATTTCAGAACTCGTTTGCTGCGTCGGCCATCGGTTCTTCTACGAATGCGACCAGCCCACTGCAACTTATAGTCCATTGAAATGTTACATGAGCTTTGCATTTATTAGAGGACGCAATTTTATTTTCGGGACATGTGTGGGGGGTCAATAGAAACTTAACCTCAAGTTTGTGGGGTCGCCGCCCTTGTCCCCCGGCCGCCATCTTGAAAAGAGGGGGGAAAAAAACACTTTTTTCGCAATATTTCGGAAACTATGAGTCTTACAAAAAAATTGTAGAGGCATAATTTGTAGCATATTGTTTTGCCTACAAATGTGTATATAACTTAACAAAATTTTACAAAATTTTTAGAAAATTATTACAAAAATTTTCTTTTTTGCTCTATAACTTTTTTTATACATTTTACAAAAAAAATACCTCAAGACTAATCTTGTAGATGATCTTTTAAGAGAAATTAAAAAAAACACCACAGAGCAAAAAAGAAAATTTTTATAATTTTATTTTCAATTTTTTGTTTATAATTTCTCTAATTTTTAATTTAGGGCAAAAATTTGTTAAACATATTTGTAGGCAAAACAATTTGCTACAAATTATGATTTCACAAGTTTTTTGTAAGACTCATAGTTTCCGAGATATTGGGAAAAAAGTGTTTTCACCCCTTTTTAAGATTGCGGCCGGAGGACAAGGGTGTCGACCCCACAAACTTGAGGTTAAGCTTCTATTGACCCCCCCACACATGTCCCAAAAATAAAATTGCGTCCTCTAAGAAATGCAATATTCGGTCCTTAAATTGTAACATTTCAATGGACTATTACTTCAAAACATGTTTCGGATTTTATCTAACAAAAACGCCGAGCATAGCTCGTTAAGATCGTAGACTCCGTTGTGGACACTCAGTCCACAACGGCACGCAAATGATACACGACATTCGTTTTTAGGCGTTGCAGTATTAATCATTCAAATCAGCCTATGGCAGTCCACCAAAGAGAATAACATATAAGGCAGTCCACCGCTGAACATATGCCACAATACACTGTCCTGCGCCTTTTTTTTTTTTTTTTGTTAAATGTGAGGGAAAATCCTCAAGATGTTATCGTCTAAATGATATGTATATATAAAAGATGTTATCGGACTCTTACCGACTAAAAAACCTCACGCCATACGCCTAACAGCCTATGGTTGAGAGCCCCGGGTAAGCCCTCAGGAAGGATGTCCCGTGACTCCCAACAGACCTACGGCCGCTAATGCGGCCTCGCCCAGGGGGTGGTTCGGGTGCAATCCCGCGTCTATGGGGAGTTTCGGGTGTGACCCCGCTTCTAAGGGGGGGGGGGGGGGCGTGAGTTGCTCACGTCACGCTGCCGTCATGGGCCTGCTTCTGTAAGGACGGTGAGCGGCCCTCTCACCGTCCTCAGACCCCCGGTCATGGAGGCCGACAGTCCTCGGCGAAGACACGTCGGCGGCGCCCAGGGCGCCGACTGCGGAACTCGGGTGGGAGAGTTCTCTCCCGCACCCGGCCCGCCGCCTCCTTCGCGAGCATGACCTGCTCGCAGAAAGAGGTGGTGCAGTCCCACTTACTCCCGCTGGAGAGCATGGCTCGCACCATGGCCTCGAGCGAGAGAGTAAACTGTCCTGCGCCTTTCGCATCCAGTCACCTCCTACGACCTTCTTCTTCAAGTCGTCTATCCATATTGCGGTATATGCGAATAGAAAACCCAACGCAATTTGTTGAATGCTGTCCCGCCCAAGTGAATCCTTCTCCAGGTTATTCTTTTCAATTGTAACTACCTTCCCAAGAGTGGTGTATTCCTTGACTACCTACCTCAAGCCTCGAGTCTTCGACGTAGATTGGTACCAGCATTGACATGCTCATTGAACATGACCTTGTTTATAAGTAATAAAGTTTATGCCGATGTCAACACGTCGAGACTCCACGCGAATGTACCAAGCACTGTCCATTTCCAGATCAAAAATGGCCTTAATATTCTCTACTAGCTGTTGCCCGCGACTTCGTACGCGTGAAAATTGTTTTATGCCAATTTGAAGACCCTACCCCTAGTAAATATTTGTGCAATATTTGAATCAAATCTATCGAGTACTTTTCGAGATCCTTCCGGATAAAGCAAAGCAAACAGACAAAATTTTTTCTAACTATATTTTCGGCTTCGATATCTGATGTTGAACACCCAGCGAGTTTTTTTTTTTTTTTATATTTCCAATGTACAGTTTAGACTTTTCTATCATTTTATTATATGTATAGATAAAAATAAAAAATATGTAGAAAAAAAAATCTAAATTCATGAAAATTATTCACATGTTTACAAAGTGTAATGCTCCACTTAACGCTACTAGTTAGTGACAAATTTTGGCGAGTGGCGACCGACGGTATAACTTCCTAGAACCCTGCTATATGATTTAAATGAATCGATATACCTTGTGTAACGTTGTGCAACAACGTGTGCATAAATTAATTAAAATTAGATGATTAAAATTGAAATTTAGATCAATATATGAAAGCGCCATCTGCCGACAACTAGTCACTTCAACACAGCACTGACGTACCCAGATTGACGTCAGACGTAGGGACGCGACTTGCCGCCAGAGGCGCTGTCCAAACCTATAAATAGGACCGCGCGCGAAGTTCAAAGAAACCATTTTCATAAATTCAAATTATACTCGTCGCGAAGGTGTCTGTGCGTAACAAATTTATCCAAGTAATTTAAATCTAATTCTAATTTTTATAGGGAGCTAAATTCTCCCTGAGTGAACAGTTGTTTAGCTGCAAGCGTCAAGTACCCCATCATTGGGTGAGTGAAATTATTTATAATGTAATCTAACATTAGTATTAAAGTTTGCGGGATATTTACCATGTATTGTTGTGAGTTTCCGATATTTCGGCGCTGTTACAAGCACCATGATCACGGAGGAACTGAAGTACTGGCGGTTGAAAGCGAAAGTCTCAGCACATATATCGATCTACCCTCCTTCGCAGTCGTTTATTACGCGTAACACCACTACCACTGGTCTCACTTTCGATTTCACTAACTCGATTACGTTCACGACACACAATGCTCACAGTATCGACTCGTGGTTTTGTTTGGAACTGTTTTTGGTTATTTATACACAAACGGACCACTGGATGCCCGACGCTCGGCAACTGAAACCCATCCTCACGATTGAAATTCTTGAACTTTTTAATTTCAATAGCTTCTCTAACCATTCTCGGTATGTAGTGACGTTCAGTTGAGAGCATCTTAGGGTTATGTAACTCAATCCAGTGGTCTGTGCCGGACTCCAACAGGTGTTCAGCGACTGCAGACTTGTGTGGTTCGTTGTTTTTGACTGCCCTAATATGTTCTTTTATTCGGCACGTAACAGTTCGCTTTGTTTGGCCTATATACGAACTGCCACAACTACAGTCAATCTTGTACACTCCCGGCTTGTCTAGTGGAAAACTGTCCTTAGGTGTACGTAGGCACTGCGACAGCCTCTTAAAAGGAGTGAAGATAGTTTTTACTGAAACCTCACAACAATACATGGTAAATATCCCGCAAACTTTAATACTAATGTTAGTGACCATGAAAGTTTAAATACCTATATAATGTAATCTAAATTTTAAAACAGTGAAAATTAATGGCTGTTGGTCAACCCTGTTATAGGAGGGTAGTTTACAGGGGTGTGAAAAATCATATCTGTAAAATTAGTACTGTAAGCAGACAATGTAAGACTCCCGATTCCTGCAATGGTTGGCAGGGATCGGCTGTCTTAGCGAATAGGCGGGAAAAAAGGGTTCCAGCTAACCCGTCATCTGGAACATTCCAGGGTCCACCCTACGGGTTCCAGAAGTCCACCCTACGGGTTCCAGAAATCTACCCTACGGATTGGGACAATCCACCCTTCGGATTCCACGAGGGTGAAGGCGCACCCTTCGAGTTCTACGAGCAGTCATCCACCCTACGGGTCGAAAACACCGTGCCAGCCGAATTTGTGGACGGCACGGTTACGTCGCGGACTGCATCAGCCTTAAGAACCACCAAGATAAGTTGAACCCCGCGAAGGCCTTCTGAGACCGCACTTGCTGCCCGAAATTACCACGACCCGAGTTCTTTCTTTTTTTCTTTTAAATAAATTGTTGTTGTTAAATTCTAAACGTCACCTCTTCTCATTTCTCTCTTCTTCCTGAAAGCCCTCAGCTTTTCAGTGGCGCCCATATCGTGGTTTCGGGTAGCGAGAAAGCGATTTCCGACGGGAGTCGGGAGGTCATAATTATAAGATATTTTAATTTGTGTAAAATAGTCTTAAGAGTGCCCGTTAGCGGGGTAGTTTCCCTCAAAATTAATATAACTACCCAGGAATTTGGCTCTCCTGACCTCTGCTGCCAACTTGTTCTTTCCGGCTTATTTTGTGTGTTTTTATTAATTTTAGACAGATTTCGGCAAAAACAAGAACAAGGCCAAATTTTAATTATTCTCAACATAAATTGTAATTTTCCAAATTTTAACGGTCCCCATTTTTATTTTTCACACCCTCTATAGGTATTTATTTTATGGTGGAAAATTTTTAAGTAAATTTAAAGTAAAAGTTCTTTCAATTCTAAATATTACATTTGTTAAAGTTCTGAAGTAAAACGTCTGATTTGAAACGCTTACATTAATTTTCGTAAGTAAGTTGTATAGCATATATTCATCGTAAAAAGTAGTCAAAGTAGGTATATCACCACCACAATTTTTATTTTTACGGCGTCAAACCGCCTCAATTTGTGTATTATTTTGTTGTATTTCCTATATGTGAATTTACAGCCAGACCAACAGCCGATAATCACACTTCTGGGTAACAATCCCTATTGAATTCTCACTTCAGCAAAACGGTAGAACAAATATTTTACGAATTTGCACTTCACGTAAATAATAAAAGATTTATAATTGTTTCACTTTTCGAATTACGGTGAACTCTGGTACACTGAAAATATAGCTGTAGAAAAAACATTCCAAACGTAGATTACGCAGTGAAAACATTCTTGCCAAAAAACCATTTTAAACTAATAACTTTGATTCGTGTTCTGAATAAACAACGGCAGATTTTGCTTTCATAACGTTTACGAGTATGGTTATTTACTAGCTCGATAGTAGCGGAAATTTTTTTTTCATATAAACTGTGGGTGGAAGTGAATAAAATATACTCCTGACACCAACAGTTTGATACAAAATATTTCCAGAATCGTCCAAGTACGAATCGGTTTTTCAAACAATTCGAAATATTCAAGGGTTCCGTAGTAGTAAGGAACAATTTACATAAAAAGTTAGTTACTACTAACGGGTGTTTTTTTTAGAGGTATAGAACTTTAAGTTGGCATAACTGTTTTAACTGGCGGTATTATTATCAGCTGTAAAGTGATTTATGTTTAGTTTGGTTGGGCATTTCAACATGAATAGACTGAAGCCTGAACAACGCTTCCAAATTGTGCAAATTTATTTTGAAAATATTGGTTCTGTCCGTAATGCGTATCGTGATTTTCATAAGCGAATTTTGTTTAGCGGTGCCGCTCACTTTGGTTGAATGGATACGTCAATAAACAAAACTGCCATATTTGGGGTGAAGATGATCCTCAAGTGTATGTTGAGACACCGTTACATCCAGAAAAACTGACTGTGTGGTGTGCTTTATAGGCTGGTGAAATAATTGGTCCGTACTTCTTTAGAAACGATGCTGACCAGAACGTTACAGTCAATTGTGACTGCTATAGAGCGATGATTACTGACTTTTTTGTTCATCAATTGAACAACCATGATGTGCTGTAGTAGTGGTTTCAACAAGACGGCACAACATGTCACATAGCTCGTGCCACAATTGATTTATTGAAGGAAACGTTTGGTTACCGCATAGTTTCGCGTTTTGGACAAGTGGATTGGCCTCCAGGGTCGTGCGATTTTACGCCACTTGACTATTTTCTGTGGAGATATGTGAAGTCGCTCGTCTACGCCGATAAGCCCGAAACGATTGACCACTTGGAGGACAACATTCGGCGCGTTATTGTCGACATACGGCCAAAAATGTTGGGAAAGTCATCGAAAATTGGACCTCTAGATTAGACTACGTCCGAGCCAGCCGTGGCGGTTATTTGCCAGAAATCATATTTTAATTATAATGCCAGAAGATTTCCTTTCGAATAAAGTCATTTTCATAAAAATAAAAACAATCACCTTCGTTTTATTCCATTTCAAAGTTCTATACCTCTAAAAAAAACACCCTTTATATAGTTTATTTCAAGAACCGGCCAAGTGCGAATCGTCTTTGACACAGTTCGAAATATTTAAGGGTTCCGTAGTAGTAAGGAACTATTTTTAAAAAAAAAATTTAGTTGGAACGAGTTAATATACAATTAACTCCTAGAAGGTTCGTGGGAATTGTTACATTTAAACAAAAACAATATTAAGGTCAAAAATTGCATTAATCGATTAAAACTGTCAAACATTTAGCTAATTTCATCAACCCATCATCATACACTTCACTTTCACTACTTACTGCTTCTGATTAGATTATATTCAAACACAGACAGACAGACAGACAATTAATATCTAGAAGGGTCCAATTTAGTATTTGAGCGAAGGAACCCTAAAAGAAAGAATTTCCAAACTTAAGTATTTCCTAAAGCAAATACTAAGTTTCATAAAGGTTCAATTTATAATTCGGTTCAACGAACCCTAAAAAGAACAAATTTATTTTTCGTTATTCCGCGGGTGGGTCGAAAAATATTCACATTCCTTAACATACAAGGACGAATGCAGATAACGGTAAAGGCCGTAACACACTGCGCTAAGATGCGTATGCGAATAGCGTATCTAGCTGTACATCAGTACAGTTACACAATAGTGTTTTTGATAATTAAACTTTTGGAAAATATAAGGGTGTTAGCACACCGTAATATAATTTTTATACTGAGGTGGCACATAAGATACCACATTTCTTCACATTGTACAACTAGGTACATTATCATACGGAAGTTTCACAATTACACTTACATAATAATTAGGCAGTAGATAGTCATCACACATTCATCACAATTATCTTCACACACAATTCCAAACACTTAATAAGCAGTTTTTTTTGGTTTATCTACATAGTGACACTTGCATTTCATGTTGTGTGACTCCCGAAGGAGGAAGGAGGGGACAGACTAGCTACAGGCGAGTCACATTCGTAGATTAGAGAAAGTGACTCAAATGTCCTAAGTTTTGTTTCCCGACTAAAGCTGACGGGTTAATATAGCATGGAATGTAGTGTGACACTGGCCTTAGATACAACGATAGAAAACACGTTTACATCAACTTTATTACGTCAACATTAGACGCGCTAGCAAAACAAAACCTACACAAGGGTGATTTCATACGTACATAAATACATATTATTCATTTAGGCACGCACATACATTTTATACTACTATGGTGGCACACAAGGGTCCCATTTATTTATATAATTGGCGTTATAGCCAAATATTATTTACGGTCGTCATTTATTAGGGTTGACATGATAGTCACACACGCACATACATTTTTACTACTATGGTGGCACACAACGGTCCCAGTTTTTTTTAGATAATTGGCATAATGGCCAAAAGATGCATTTACTTCGTCATGTTTTAGGGTTGACATAATACTCATAGTCAACATTCTACTACTAAGGTTGCGAATAAGCACTTAGTTTTTTTATTTTATTTTGTTAAATGGCTAAATAGCCTAGTGATTAGTTAGGGACACTACACACTACACACGACTTTCAAATAACTACATATAACAACGTGACAAACACATGCCGTGTTCGTCATGGGGACATAGGGGTTAATTAGCATCACGAAGGATTCTGCAAGTAAATTACTTTCTATCACTTTTCTGTTTCTTGGTTTAGTTGGGAGTTACTGTTAGTTGGAAGCATGAGTCTATCCCTAACAGAGTTCGTCGTTTACTGTTAGTTGGCAGCATGGTCTTGCCCTAACAGATTTATGTTGTAGGTTGTTACTGTTACGAGGAAGCATGAGTCTTACCCGAACAGAATTATGGTGTACTGTTATTTGGCAGCATTTATCTTGCCCTAACAGTTTTAGGTGTAAGTCACCTTTATGTTTATCTTCGTTATATGGCTACTCCCACCACTCGGAAGCTAGAGGCTTGCCCTGGGGGATAGTTCATCCTATGATTCGGAAGTGTTACACTAGCCCTAGTAGGATGTTCTTCTCTGGGACGGTTGTATAAATCCCAGCCTTCAGCAAAAAGCCTTATTATACACACCCCACTTTCAGGCGGTGCGTATTACCTGAACCTTCAACCCAAAGCCTCAAATACGTCTTTTCTCTTTCTGTCCCATAAAGTTCTTCAGAATCACCTACATACATCCTGCCAGTTGGTTTCAATAAAGTTAAGGCCGACTCTTCGCTATACCCAGCATCACCTCATTCACACAGCACACTAACATACATACACACATAGACGAGTAGTAGGTCTTAGGTTAGGGGCGTTCGAGGACGAACGCAGCATTTGACGTGTTAGGGTACGTCAAACGCTCACCGGAGCGGGGGAGTATGTAACGTTGTGCAACAACGTGTGCATAAATTAATTAAAATTAGATGATTAAAATTGAAATTTAGATCAATATATGAAAGCGCCATCTGCCGACAACTAGTCACTTCAACACAGCACTGACGTACCCAGATTGACGTCAGACGTAGGGACGCGACTTGCCGCCAGAGGCGCTGTCCAAACCTATAAATAGGACCGCGCGCGAAGTTCAAAGAAACCATTTTCATACATTCAAATTATACTCGTCGCGAAGGTGTCTGTGCGTAACAAATTTATCCAAGTAATTTAAATCTAATTCTAATTTTTATAGGGAGCTAAATTCTCCCTGAGTGAACAGTTGTTTAGCTGCAAGCGTCAAGTACCCCATCATTGGGTTAGTGAAATTATTTATAATGTAATCTAAATTTTAAAACAGTGAAAATTAACGGCTGTTGGTCAACCCTGTTATAGGAGGGTAGTTTACAGGGGTGTGAAAAATCATATCTGTAAAATTAGTACTGTAAGCAGACAATGTAAGACTCCCGATTCCTGCAATGGTTGGCAGGGATCGGCTGTCTTAGCGAATAGGCGGGAAAAAAGGGTTCCAGCTAACCCGTCATCTGGAACATTCCAGGGTCCACCCTACGGGTTCCAGAAGTCCACCCTACGGGTTCCAGAAGTCCACCCTACGGGTTCCAGAAATCTACCCTACGGATTGGGACAATCCACCCTTCGGATTCCACGAGGGTGAAGGCGCACCCTTCGAGTTCTACGAGCAGTCATCCACCCTACGGGTCGAAAACACCGTGCCAGCCGAATTTGTGGACGGCACGGCTACGTCGCGGACTGCATCAGCCTTAAGAACCACCAAGATAAGTTGAACCCCGCGAAGGCCTTCTGAGACCGCACTTGCTGCCCGAAATTACCACGACCAGAGTTCTTTCTTTTTTTCTTTTAAATAAATTGTTGTTGTTAAATTCTAAACGTCACCTCTTCTCATTTCTCTCTTCTTCCTGAAAGCCCTCAGCTTTTCACTTGGTACCTTCATAATGAACCATGGCAGTAACAAGATGGCGTCTATGGCGAAATCAAAATGGCGTCCTGGTAACCATACCTGAATGCCATAAATGAATGTAATGAAGGAAGTTTCTTGAATAGGTAGGTAAGTGCACACATAAAAACATTGATCCCAACGAAATGTTCTTTATTATAATTTATTGCTTAAGATATTAGGTATAGATTGCGTTAGTGTTACTCCACGGAGACAAAGATCCATAAGGTCACAACTCTACAAGTCCTCAAGGTCCAATTCACAAAATGAAATGCGTTCATAATATTATAGAATTTAATTAGGGTACATACAAACATTTTGTAATGTTGGAGTATATTAATCAAACTAATAAGCACTTTGTTTCAATAGCTAGTGACAAGTTGCGGGTGAGTAAGTATATCGCTCGACCGCTTTACAAAAATAAGTTTAGAGAGGAGTCAGTGTTCACCGTGAAATATGTTAACTCGAATAAATTAAAATAATATATACACTTAATTCTGGTAAATACAATATTTCATACAATTTAATAATACACCAAACAAAACATTAAATAAACTACAGCCTATTATAATTTTGAGAAATCGGTGAATTCGCAAGTTACTAAAATCTAACTATAATAACTCGACTCGATCGGACTCCTCGCGGTAACGACGCGCGACCTCTCGCCTCTAGCCGCGATCGTTACTCTAAATTTCATCGAATCGATAAATACTTTAACTTTACACATGTCTACGATAAAGGAAATCACACTGGTATTTGGGAAGCCAACAAAACAAACAAAAGCGTCCACTATAAAGTGTTAGCGTAAGTAAAACAAAGAGACAAGTCTGAGTGAGTGTATACTGTATATGTACATCGGTCGGTGTCAGGGCGCGGGCGTGATGCGGCGCCGGCGCGCGCCCCGCTCCTACCTGCCCTCGGGCAGCTGCCGCGCCGCCGCCACCTGGCGCGCCGCCGCCTCCTGCGTGCAGTGAGGTGATCATAATTATGCTATGCTACAGCTTGCCAAAGAGGTACAAAACTGCACTAATATTTTGCATGTTGGCAACATTGTCCAAAACGTCACTTCCGTCAATTGATAAAATACTAGCGGACGTCACGCGGTTTCACCAGCGTAGTTCCCGTTCCCGTGGGAATACGGTAATAAAATATAGCATATGTTACCCGGAAAAAGTGTAGCTTTCCAACAGTGAAAAAATTTTTCAAATCGGTCCAGTAGTTCCGGAGCCTATTCGTTACAAACAAACAAACAAACAAGAAGTCGGTTAAAAAAACAAATCTTTCCTCTTTATAATATTAGTATAGATAGTATAGATTAAGTATAGCGTGGCAAAAAAAAGAAAAATAAATTTCTTTTTTAAATAAAATAATAGAAACGGAATTAGATATTGGAGATTAGTCAAAATCCTGTCAATAACGTCACATACGTTTGTCACCACACTTTTTATGTTGAGTATGTTGACGTTTACTGACACCTGAATACGGATTGGTGGTTTTTTCTAACGGGTTGTAATATGAACAGCACAGTGGCGCCTCCATTATTTTCTCAAGCTGTAGTTTCATAGCTTAGCCTTTATGTACAAACGAACGGATGGACGGACTTGAAGAAATTATAGGGGTATAAGTTCACTACGGTACCCTAAATACTAGGACATCACTATAGGCGAAGTTGAATAAGTAGTTGAAAAGAATGGGTGTGTAAGAATGGGTGCAAGGTATCAGGGTACCTTAATTACAATACTTTTTAACTACAATTATGTAAACCTACATACTATTTTTTTTTTATACCACTAGAGTGGCAGACAAGCATACGGCCCCACCAGATGTGCCGGTGGTCACCGCAGCCTATGGACGTTTGCAACACCAGAGGCGCCACAATCGCGCTGCCGACTCTTTAAAAACCTTCTAAGTCCCCTTTTGAAGAACCCCATACTGTAGGCGTTTGGGAAAACCGAAGCAGGGAGATCATTCCACAACCTAAGCGTACGCGGAAGAAAGCTTCTATTAGATCTCACCGTGCTCGAGCGCTCAGGACGCAACGTGTGAGGATGAACACCCTGTCTGTGGCGAGCGGTGCGATGATAGAACGTAGCCATAGGCATCATATCAAACAATTCTTCGGAGTACAAACCATTGTACAGGCGGTAGAAAACACACAGAGAAAAAGAATTTTTTCCTGTCACTAAGAGGTTCCACACCACCTGCAGGTAGCAAGGCATAATTACCTTAGTACGAGGTTGCGGCTTCACTCGCACGGGCGCAGCGGGCGGCACGGGCGTTATCTCGCGGGGCGGGGGCGGCGCGGGCGTTATGGTGGCCCGGGGCGCGGCCGCCGGTACTGCGCGCCCCAGCGACGCCAGGACCAGGCCTCGCAGCAGGGCGGCCCGGCTTTCCACCTCGGGACCCGCCTGCGAGTCGTTCGAACCTGATGGAGATTGGGTTGATGTTTAGAAAAGCGTTAAAAAAATGGCAAAGCGCAAGTTACTGTAAATCGTTTACAACATAATAACAATTTTATTTAGTGGTAATCAATGTTCGTAAAGGAAAGTTATAGGGGTGTACATTGTTTGGTGGCATGGAAATTGATAAACATGCCTTATACATATAAGTAGTTCAGTCTTAGACCATATAACACGGGACTAGCCTTTGCGAACCACCGCATACAAAAATATTCTGCCAGTTTTCATACAAGTGAAGGGGGAAACACAAAGACATAAAATTTCATTGCATTTAAAAATGTATTAATCGACAAACGCGTAATGGCTGTTGTGTGTTAATTGTTATTGTACAGTCAACTACAATGAGATGTACTAGATTAATCATATAAAATGATGTACTGATGTACAGGCTTTTTATAAAGCCAAAAGACCAAATGGTCATGTGCAATGGCAGAAAACAATGCTTAAGTAAAGCGCATCCTGTGGTTAGATGATCTAAGAGTTCAGTTCATAATTGAATGTAGTGTTCACTTCGAGACGGGCATACACAAACCTTGTAAGGCTTTAAAGACTCTCTGAAGTGTGTGCTCAGTTTACAGAACCGTCAATAAAAAAAACTTCATTAACACTTGCCACTCATTTAACATAAACATTCCTATATTCTGTTGGGCATCATCCCCAACTACCAAAAAATTTGGTCCTTCGAGCACCAGTAACCAATGCTCAAAATAATAAGCAAAATAATAAGGTAGGTACAGAAGGCAATCTACATACAAAGTGCGGGCTACGCGCACAGACACTAGAGATGGGAATTTGCCCGGAAAAAACCCAAATGTGGGAAAAAACCGGGAAAAAACCCAGGGAAAAAACCCGATTGGGAATTTATTCGGGTTTTTTCATATTTAGCATATGTAACATCTAGGTAATGTATAGTTACATGTATATATCACTTAGTACGCACTATTTCAGTATTACTAACTAGTTAGAGACAATCTAACTTTGTTTATTTTAGCCCCTTTCTATAAAATAGATTGCAGAGGGGCTTATGGCGAGACTTTGTATGAAGTCTGTGACTCTTTTGCATTATATTACGTAACTATGTCACGTGGATCATCTGTTCAAAGTTTGAAATAAAACAAAAAAGTCAATCGGAGTGAACTTTCACTTTCACAGAGGGGCAGTTGGGTGAAACCGTCTCAGGGCTTCTTGTTAATAATTTAATAAATAGTTACGTTTTAATATTCTGTGCTATCTAAGCAAATATAATGAAATTAAATAAAAAGCCTGCCTCTGTGTGTGTATTCATCCGCTCTAAGCGACAAGTAACCTGAAACTACGAACGCACAAACGCCAACCTCCAACCACCATCTGAGGACAAACAATAATTCGGATAGCACGGCTCTGCCTCTCTGCATAGCGTCAAGCGCGTCAACTAAGTCGCGGAGTCATCCCAATGATGAGAACAGTATTCGACGCAGGGGCGAATCTGCGTCTTGTACTGCTAACATCTCTGATGTGGCGTGAAGTACCGCCTCACCTTATTTAGGACTCCTAGTTTCCGCGAGGCCAGCCCAACACAACTCTCTATGTAGTTTTTGTGATTGAGCTCACGCCGGACGCCTATACCTACCGAAGATCTCCAGGTTGTCCTTTAGTGTAGTAATGTTCTGAAGAGAGGGTAGGGGTAGAAATGAGGACTTCTTAGCTATAAACGCGCACGCCTGTGATTTTCTGGCATTGTACTCGACCAAGTTGTATGAGCCCAATGGGCAATGCGACCCAGGTCCCGGTCGAGATCGGCCACGAGTTGCCGTCTCTTTTCCTCCACGTCGCGTCACCCATCGGCTGGACGGCCAGAATAGCTCCCATGCAGAGTACTATCATCCGCATAACAATGAATGTATCCAAGCAAGGGACAGCATTTCATGGATATGAGGAAGAAAGAGGGTTGGGGACAATACCGATCCCTGTGGTACTCCTGCATTTACCTGCAAAAATCAGGAAGCCTGACCATCACAGAGAACCCGTATACGTCGCCCGCTCAGGAAGCTGGCCAACCATTAATGTCATAGAGATTATATGGATATATGGAAAATTTTATCCGAAATGCACCCGGTAGTTTGGTGGAAAGGACTTTGCAACTCCAAAATGCTGGGTAGGGTTGCAGTGAGTACGTATTCTAACTACTCTCTATACTTCAGCAGCCACTGAACGATCATTTAGCACGAATGCTCATATAGATAGTCACAAACGAAATAGTTTGACTACACTACAGACATGGCAGCAAAATAGCTATTATATCGTATAGTAAGAACCTGGACAATTCTAGAAGCTTTGCAGAGGTGTCGTATTGATTGGCGATATATCGAGGTGATGAGGTGCTTGTATGATACCGCTAAGAAGACCAATCCCCTAGCCCTACTCAGAGGTGTGGGACAGGGAGATGCTATATCTCCTAAGCTCTTCACTAATGCGCTTGAAGACGTCTTCAAGTCGTTAGACTGGAATGGGTGGGGCGTGAATATGACTGGTTAATGTATCTACACCTTCGGTTTGCTGACGACATCGTTTCAATAGCGCTGGAACAGGTGAGCGGTATGCTGCACAGTCTTAGTGAAGAGTCTCGACGTGTTGGCCTCAGCATGAACCTGGACCAAACCACGGTCATGTTCAATGAGCATGTCGTGCCGGGACCAATATACGTTGAACAATCGAGGCTTGAGGTTGTCCATGAATACACCTACCTTGGGCAGGTAGTCACATTTGAAAAACGAGTAAACTGGATAAGGAAATAGCCAGAAGGATTCGCTTGGGCTGGGCAGCATTCAGCAAACTGCGCCGGATTTTCTACTCGCCGATACCGCAATGAATGAAGACGAAAGTCTTTAACCAGTGCGTTCTACCAATTATGACCTACGTTGCCAAACGTGGACACTCGGAGTGGGGCTAGTTCACGCCCTTAAGGATGCGCAACGAGCGATGGAACAAGCTATGCTTGGAATCTCTCTGAGGGGTAAGATCCAAAATGCTATCCCGCATCTTTGGGGGGCAGAAAAAGGCGGCGCAGTCCTACTTACTCCCTCTGGTCTCCAGCGAGAGACTGTCCAAGTCCAGACCTGCCACGATCGAGGACCTGGCGCTATTGCGCCCACGCTATGTATTCCACCAGTGTGTTTCTGTGCCCTAGATGCATCGGCGCAAAGTATGTGCGCATCGCAAAGTACCTATTTTTCGTTGCATTTGTCCTAAAGATAATAAAAGAATGTTTATATTTTTCGGATCGTCAAATAATGAAAATTCCCGTCTATTGGGTTTTTTCCCGCATAAATACCGGGTTTTTTCCCAAACGGGAAAAAACCCGGGTTTTTTCCCGTTGGGTTTTTTCCCTCCGCCCATCTCTAACAGACACCGGGATGATCCGGATTTTAATAATAATTACGACGGTTTGAGCGCGAATGTGCGTAGTCTAGGGTAGGTATGAAAATTAAAGTAGATACATAAGATTGATTTCTGTACCTTATTATTTTGTGTAATCCGAGTTTCTGTGCGTGCGTGCGAGTGTGTGTGTGTGTGTGTGTGTGTGTGTGTGTGTGTGTGTGTGTGTGTGTGTGCATGTGTGTGTCTCACTCACCAAGGAACCCAGAGAGCAGGAACTGTGAGTCGTTATGGTCGGGCGGCGGCTGCGGTTGCGCCGCGGCTGGCTGCGGCGGGTTGGGCGGCGGCGCCGAGCCAGAACCACCCGCGCCCCCACCGCGTCGCGGCAGTCTCTCCAACTGTTGCCGCGCCGCCTGCGAATACTGCGCCGTAAATGGGCGTACGAGTTTGGCGACTAATTTACAGATAAGCGGACGCCGCTCTATAGAACTAGTGTATTTTCGAGTATTTGCAATTATGGTGTATTTTTAAGCGCAAACCACACGGCCAGCGGGCGGGCGAGTGTGCTAGGCGGGCGAACATCGTTTCACTTCTTTACATACTTCGGTTCACAGCTACCGACCAACCTACGTCAGCGATGCGAGCGAAGCTAACGTTTTATAGCGCAGTGAAACGCGACGTTTTTGTTCGTCTACGAACTCCACCGATAAGTAAGGACCAGTAAGGTCCTGGACCTTACTTATCTGTCGAGTTTGTCGAATAAAAAAACCTTTACAGGAGTCGAGAGAGAAAGAGAAAAAAATAGAGAGAGAGAGGGGCAGAAATAGAGAGCGCCTTACAATCTTGGACAAAAATAAATGGGCTGCCGGTCATGAGAAAACATTCATATTTCCGACATGAAACAAAGCACACAGATAATGAGGTAGTACTCACGGTGGCCTGCTGCCTCTCCAGCTGCAACTGCATCTGCAGCTGCTGCAGCTGGCTGGGCGTGCCGGGCTGGCCGGCGCCGCGCCTCACGCCCGACAGCTGCGAGAGCAACTCGGCGATGGGGTCCACTACCGCGTCGCGCGACGACGGCGACAGCGACGATATGCCGCCGCCCGTACTGAATACATACATACGTTCCACATATTATAAAGCGGAAACTCCATACAAAGATCCAAGAACTTGCACTAAAATGTACCCACATTGTAATACTCACTTTAAATCCATTGCTAATAGGGAACTGTATCTCCTTCACACAGGCTACCATATAGCCTAGTTAGGAATACAGAACTGTACCCACAATTTGTAGAACAATTGAAGACGTGAGTGAATGAAGGGGTTATGTAACATTTTTTGAAAAATATTTTTTTTCATTGAATGAAGGTGATATATGCTAATAAACTATATTAAACCTTAAAGTGACGTGAATTAGGCTTAGTTTTAGAATAAATAATTCATGAAGGGGCTATGTACCAATATAAAATAATAATCGCACTGAATGAAAGTGATATGGGCACTTAACATATTTTTAATCTAAACATTTTAAATTTAAATGACTTTCGTGCGTGGATGAATGAGCCAAGTGCCAGCAAAAGCGCGGGCGCTTCGCGTTATGATGGATGAAGGTGTTATGTGATGCACTTGCCCCTTTCTTCCATTTTGCGTCGTGTTTAATCTCGCTGCAGTGCCGTGTAATTCGAAGGTAGGAGCTATGTGATCTACTTGTCTCTTTCTTCGCCTCGTGTATATTTGTCTTTTTCTTTCATTTCATGTCATGTTTAATTGCGCTAAAACACGGGCCACGGACGCATGTCACGAGTGTTTTTTTTTTCTTTACGTGAGGGAAAATCCTCATGGATGTTATGCCGGACTCCTACCGAGTAAAAGACCTCACGTAACACCCAACAGCCTATGGTTGTGAACACCGGGTAAGCCCTCGAAAGGATGTCCCAGGACTCCCAACAGACCCACGGCCACCACTACGACCTCGCCCAGGGGGTGATTCGGGTGCTATCCCGCGTCTTGGGGGGTTTCGGGTGTGATCCCGCTTCTAAGGGGGGGCATGCGTGAGTTCCTCACGTCACGCTGCCGTCTTGGGCCTGCTTCTGTAAGGACGATGAGCGACCCTCTCATCGCCCTCAGACCCCCAGTCATGGAGGCCGATAGTCCTCGGCGAAGACACGTCGGCCGCAGACACACGCCCAGGCCGCCGACTGCGGAACTCGGGTGGGAGAGCTCTCTCCCGCACCCGCACGCCGCCTCCTTTACGAGCATGACCTGCTCGCAGAAAGAGGCGGCGCAGTCCCACTTACTCCCGCTGGAGATCAGGGCTCGCACCATGATCTCAAGCGAGAGAGTGTCCACGTCCTGACCCACTACCAGAACCTGGCGCTGTTGCGCCCACGCCGTGCACTCCACTAGCGTGTGGAGCGCTGTGTCATCGCTGCGGTCCTCACAGTGCTGAAATTCAGCCGTGGTTTCCCGGTGTCTTTGCCACAGATACCTACCGAAGCTACCGTGCCCGGTATGTATCTGTGACAACCGGTAGGAGAGAGCACCGTGTCTCCTCTCCAGCCACTCGTCCATGACCGGTCTTACGGCCGCGATTGTGGCGAATCCCCCCTTTGGTTGCTTAAGTCGCACCTTCCATGTCTCCACGGTTTCCTGGTGGATTAGGATACCAATGGGGCCTCGATTTCTCGAGACGCAGGCTTTTAGCCCCGCTCCAGCACCTCCTTGCGCCATCTGTACAGTGACGCAAGGGCTCTCGCTTCCAGGTCCCATGGAGAGGTTCTGGCTTGGAGACATACCGTCGCACCGGTGATCTTGCGGTATCCTCTTATCACCCTGACGGCCATCGCTCTCTACGGGCTCAGCAATCTTGCCACATTGCTGGCCGTCAGGGTCTCCGTCCATATGGGGGCACCGTATAGGGTCATGCTTCGCACGCTCCCCAGGTACAGTCTCCTGTAGAGAGCGTTGATGGGTCTGATGTTGTGGCTTGGAGACATGCCGCCTCACCGGTGATCTTGCGGTATCCTCTTATCACCCTGACGGCCATCGCTCTCTGCGGGCTCAGCAATCTTGCCACATTTCTGGCCGTCAGGGTCTCCGTCCATATGGGGGCCCCGTATAGGGTCATGCTTCGCACGCTCCCCAGGTACAGTCTCCTGTAGGGAGCGTTGATGGGTCCGCTGATGTTGTGGCTTAGAGACATGCCGCCTCACCGGTGATCTTGCGGTATCCTCTTATCACCCTGAAGGCCATCGCTCTCTGCGGGCTCAGCAATCTTGCCACATTGCTGGCCGTCAGGGTCTCCGTACATATGGGGGCCCCGTATAGGGTCAAGCTTCGCACGCTCCACAGGTACAGTCTCCTGTAGGGAGCGTTGATGGGTCCGCTGATGTTAGGCATCAGCCGCTCGAATGCGGCTGATGCTCCCCTCAGTTTTGGGACCAAACTTCGGAAGTCCGAAGTTCTACTGGCCATCGAGTACGAGCCCCAGATACTTCATTGAGGGTTCGATGCCGATGCTGACGCCCCCTACTTGTAGGCTGGATCCCGCAGGTGGCCCCATCCGAGGTCCGTGGAAGCACAGAGCCTCGGATTTATGAAGTGCGACCTCGAGACCCAGCCGCTGAATCCGACCCACAACTTGACACGGATTCTACACGTAGTGAGATTGTAGTACACAACGTTCAAATGAGCAAAATAAGCAGAAGGTAAATTTCAGGGATGGTATTAAATGGATAAGGGTAGAGGAATTCGGTGCATTTTTATAGAAATAAAGTTATGATGAGATGGCGCCGTTTAGATAAGTAGATATATTTAAAAAAGAGGACAAGAAGAAGACTTTGTAGTGGAACGGGTTCAAGAAAAATATGGTACAATTTCAGAAAAAAAGAAAGCTAATATTAAAGAACAGTTAAAATTTGTTAAACCGGAATATCGGTATTATTATGAAACTATTTTAGGGTAAGATTTAGAATTGATTATGTAGTTGACCCATTCATCTTTTATTTTCGTATGCAACTTCTATTTTAAGAGATGAATGAAGGGGTTATGTACGGTTTTTTTTAATAAATACAAATCCTTACACTTTTTAAAAAAAATTCCACTCCATATTAGTAGACGTGTTTATTCACTATATTTTAGGTAAAAAACTTTGTAGATAAATACAACGAAAAGCGATTTATTTCAATCACAAGTAACGAAATTTGAAACCCATTTTCTCAAATTTTACAAATTTTGTTATATCTCCTTCATCCACTCATGTCTTCAATTGTACCTATAAATACTTTTGTCTTGTTATTCTATGTACTACAAACTTTATATGAATAAATCATTACTATTAAAAAAAAAAAACAATTGTCAATTACACTAAAAACACGCTATGTTCGTACAGAGCTTGAATGTGTGCGTGTGACCAATAAGGCTAAGCAAATGTTCCCTCACGACACTCGCCAACTATAATGACAGCTTGGGACTGGTGGGGGTGGGGAAGCTTGGTCGGTGAGGGGCAGGGAGTTGCCTATCTGTATGTAATACTATTTTTTTTATATTAAGCTCGCCAAATTGACGCCGCCACCAGCCTGATGGAAAGCCGTGACGCGTCTAGCGATTGGGGGCCACCTCTGACAGGTCCCCAAGTTGGCGGCCCTGTGATGTACTTACTGTGATTATTTTACTATTATATATCTTTGGTAATATCAGAGATAATATAATAGTATTACATACAGATAGGCAACTCCCTGCCCCTCACTGATCAATCTTCCCCACCTCTGCGTGTCACGCCACAGCTGTCATTATAGTTGGAGGGTGTTTTGAGAGAACATTTGCTTAATCTTATTGGTCCACACACACATTCAAGCACAAAACAATATCACTCTTAAAAGACATCTTCTGAAAATATAAGAGAAAACAAAAAATTCTTGAAGATAAACCAAAATTCTTGTAAGAAAAATACATAAATGTTACCTAAACTGCATATTGGTGCGTCTGGCACGACTGACGCCGCGTCCAGAGTGCGGCATGCGTCGTACTCCGCCGTGTCGAATGCCACTCGGTTCATCGTGAGCTTCAGTTAAGGAATCATTTCACTTATATTAATGTCCCTATTGTATTCACTAAATAACTATTATCTGGATATTTACCATGTGTTATTGTTTCATTGAGTTTCCGATATTTCGATAAAATGAAACACTAAATGTTAAGAGGATCAAAACCCAACGTAATACTTAGTGAAAATTGCATTCAAATCCGTTAAGCCATCACTGAGATTAGCGAGCACAAACGTATAGCCTGCCATTCAAACCAACATTTAAAAAAATTATTGTTGGGTTCATAAAATAACAGATTTTGTATGCAACATGTACAGACAGCGACCAGTTACGATTTTATTATATGTATTGAAAGAAAGATATTGATTGATGATAAGTCACATATAAGTCAGTAAGCTAGTAGCACAGTCTAAAGATCATAATAAGTTTTCTCTATATACTGTGCTAGTAGTCAGGGTATTGGACTGGACTCTCATTCTCGCAGTCTGAGTTAGATCCCCATTCATTGTACCTACTATTGACGAGAACCCACTCTGAAATAACGCACTGAACTGACTAAAAGGACTGTTTTATGAGTAGATGCCAAATTGCTTTCATGTCCTAGAAAAATATTGGCACATAATGGAGTTTCCCCTTGTATGTGCCAATTCGTAAAACAATCATACAAAGAAATCGTCATTTTCTAAGTCAAGTGACCTCCACTGCTGGGCATAGGCTTCCCATTGACTCGTCAGCCAGCAGCTTCTTCCCAATTTTGTCCAAAATATTTTTTTATTTAAACTTTCTGTACCAAATATATTTGTACACAGTTTGGTGATGCAGATTTTTCAAATTATAATTTGAACGCGACCGTGAAGCTAAGCTTTACGGTCGCGTTCAAATTATAATTTTAGGGTTGTTAGTTTCGTCGGAATCGATTGTGTCCACAGGTACAAGCGTCCATACGAACAGCACTTGCCTATACTTAAATAAAGATAATATATGTACATATAATAGTAATAAATAAATATTCACGGACATACACAACGCTAACAGATTCCAAAGTAAGCTAGGAGTACCTGCTTATGTTATGTTACTTATGACCGCATGGGATGCGGAGTCCTACTAACATGACCCCAATGGTTCGGATCCTCCTTATGGCGCATTCTGGGGACCGGAGTAGTAACCACTCCCCTTCCTCTGTTGGAGAGTGGTGCTACTCTGGCTAATTCCGGCCGAGGCTCGAGCAGTCCACCCGTGGGTTGCTCGGTGGTGTGTGTTGCTGTCGACCGTGATTAACGACACGGCCGGCAGCAGCAGTGTTGGGGGCCGCTGTCGCCTCGTCAGTAGACGAATTGATGGCGGCAAAGCGGGAGGCACACTCCGCGGGGGAGCGGGATTAACGGAAAATGCTCCCGCTCCGTGCAGTTCGGGAGGCACCGCGGTAAGGAGTTCACTGCGCACCCCGATTGTTTTCTGACCGTGGGCGTAAGGTCGGGGGACCCCACCCTCTAACGGTCACATGGCGGTGGACACCCTCCATGTCTTTCAATATCCTCTGCTTACAGAGGGGCGCCCGAGAGCGATGGAGGTGCGGGCTTGGTTTTTAGCCCCATAAGCTCTGGGGAACCGCCCGAGGACAGCCCCGAATTAACGGGGCACCCCTAGCCGGGTCGACTTGAAATATCTTCTTGATATCCTTCGGCCCAGCTATAGGCTGAGGAAGAACACCGCGGGCTTTAGTGGGTAGGGTGGTCCTTTTCCGGACCGGGCCGGGAGTCCCACACACCGTCGCATTTATTCGACGTTAGCCCAGCCGCGGGGGCAGCTGGGATGTCGATGAATAAATGCATTTCCCGCGTCAATAAAAACTTAGTCCTCATACAATACCTCCACCTTCCTACCATACAAGAGTATCCTCTTTTCTATACTGTCCCCACACAGGCAAAAAAGCAAATAGATAATTTAAAAAGGATATCAAAAATGAAATGAGATCTCTTGGTCCCGTCCTATGCTCCAGGGTAAGATGGCCGGCAAAGTCGTCGGTAACGAAGTTGGGTTCTCCACCCGGCATCGAAGCGCACACTGGACATACCACCTTAAAAAGTAAAAAGATTTTTAAATTAGGCGAGTACAGCTTGAAAAGAAAGAGTAGAAAACAATGGGAGCACCCGTTTGTAGTTTATGGGTAAAAATGTTCTACGTAAAACTATTAAGGGGGTGACCTACTGGTAAGCAAGACCACTGGCACACCTACGAACGCGCGAGCCAATGAAGCACTTGAAAGTCTGCAAACTTAAAAACTGACGGATTTGCTCGCTGGTTCATGATCTGTTTAGTATGCTAATGGATCACCCCCTTTAGTTTAATATAATTTATCTTATTTCGTTATTGTTAATGAGGCAGGCAGATGCATTGCAAGAACTGAAACCAGTCATAATGCCTGTATCCTATTGAACAGAAGACAACATTGCTTACGTACATAATCAATGTTGTCTCCTATGAATATATTCTATGTTATTCTAAAAGTAATTTCAATGAAGGGGTTATAATAACCTTTTCCTACACATTTCTGTGTCCCACATAATACTTACAGCTAAAGTTGTATCTGCATGCTCAGCCGTGACGTGTTCCATGAGTGCTGTGTCTGTGAAACCCATTCTGTTGCAGAATGGACATGTGTAAGCCTGAGGCTGTTCTAAAGTTAACGCCTCTCCGCCGTAGTAGAGATCTGAAGATGATAATTGGTCATCTTAGTATATAATCATGATTTACTCACTAATTCTTTATAATAAAATGGAGATAGGAAAAAATCATTTCTGAATTATGGGGTAGATAATTTTTTTTTATATGACAATGAAGTGGTAAGACAGTTAGAAACTTATATGAAATACTTATAATGTTATCTATTTGTACAATCAGTACAATTAAGTTAATGAATATATTTAGTACCAACGACATGGACCGACAACCTAAATAAAGTTGCAGGCAGGAACTGGATGCGGAAGGCGGAGGACCGTGTGTCGTGGCGTAAACTCGGGAGAGGATGTTATTGGATTTGAATTTTTTTTTTACAATTTGAAAGTACGCAATTCTTTATCCAGTAATCTCTAAAGTTTTTTTTTCCGTTAACATTTTTAAGAGCAAGAACCTCTGGACTGGGTCAATCGCACCTTCTAACTGGCCCACCAGAAGAAACGGAAAGTGTTTTGGAAAGTTCAAAAATTATGGCTTTTTTTTTTATACTACTTGGGTGGCAGACAAGCTTACGGCCCACCGGAAGGTTGGTAACCGTAGCCTATAGACGTTTGCAACACCAGAGGCGCTACACACGCGCTGCTGACCCGGGCGCAGGTTGTGACGACCCACAGTTGAAATTTTTCAAGCCGCCCGTAAGCCTTCAACATGGCTTAACAACTGTCATTTTACTGACAACCGGGACCAACGGCTTATCGTGCCTTCCGAAGCACGGAAACGCTCGTAAATAAATGTCACAAAGTGGTCCATGTGGTGGTCACCCATCCATATCCGGCCATAGTAAATGTTGCTTACTGCAGTGATCGTTTACAGAACACTGAGTCCGCAGGGCAAATAGGATCAAATATGCTCAAATGGCTCTAAAATAGGATCAAAATCTAAACTAAAAATGAAATTATAGATCAATCAGTCTCATTGGATTCTATTTTTAGACATTTTGCTTTTTTTGTCTTAGACCTACAACTGGATGTCGGTGGCAAGAGGTGCAAATGTAAAAAATTATCAGAGAGAATTTTTATGACGCACGGCACTGACACCCATATTGAACATTCTGTCTTTAGTAGTTCATTGTTAGTTGTAGACCACAGTGTGATCAATCTAATGCATGGATTGGTTGGACAACATAGTCCGTGCCTGCCCACCGCTGTCATTCAGTTCACTTCAATAAGAATCCATATGTTTGACGCCTCACTGTACCACAGTGGCCAAATAGGTTGATACAGAAATAGGTACACAACAAGGGACAAATTTCAATTGGTGAAAGTACAGTATGTATTTGTCCATTCCTTCAGGAAAATGGCAGAACTATTCTGTATGAATAGATAACTAGCGAACTTTACTTGCTTTCACCCCCGTAGCTCCCGGTTTCATTAGAATATGGGAATAAAATATAGCCTATGTCACCCGGAGATAGTGTTGCTTTCCAACAGTAAAATAATTTTGTTCTGTAGTTTCGGAACTTTTTCGATGCAAACAAATAAACAGTCAAACCTTACCTCTTTATAATATTAGTATGGATAGTAAAAAACATGCTCATATAAATGAACTCTCACAAATACTTAAAGCTGTGAAATATTATTTTTAGATAGTAAATGGTCTTTTTGAATAAACTTTGGATATTAGCCAGCTGTTCACCAATTGGTTTGTATTAGCATTCTAAATACAGTAACCATATTTCTGGACATGGGTATTATGTTTAGATGCCAGAACAAATTGATTTTTCTACTCAACTTCAGTGATGCTGAAGAAAAGTATCTATAGCCAATTATTTAGAAATTCTGTGGTAAGACCGATTGTACTTGTCTATATGATGAGTTGACGTCAAGGATCAAAACCAAAATAACTATATGCATTATCCTTTTAATCTTGTAAACAAATTGTGAACCAACAGTTTAGTTTAAAAAATCTAAATTTATGTTTTACCATGTAGCATACATTAACTTGCAAAATTTGTTGTGTAATATATTTTCACATAGTATAGAATTTTGATATCAAGGGAAAGCCTTATATAACAGATATACATAACTATTTTTTTGTTTACTTGATGAGAGAAATTATTAGCTTTTTGGAGTAAACCAATTTATGAAACTTGAAATTGATGCATGTGAAAAATAGTAAATAGGTCTTACCAAAGTCACTTCTAGATAGAATGCATTGCATAGGATGCTCTGTTGTGTGTTGGTTTGTGGTAGCGCCAGATTCGTAGCAGGCTGCGCACAAGTCATAGTCGATGCATATCAAACATTTGTATCGTCGTCCTCTGAAGTTATTTTTCAAACAAGAATCACAGCTGACTCCTGAAATTATGTCAGTACACAGACTACAATAACAGTTTCAGATTTACTTGATTATAACAATACCAAAATTAGCTAAATAAAATATGAAATAGCATCGTATGGACGATATTTATAAAACTCTTCAGTAATATTTGCAGTGACAATAGCATCGAACAATTTTTGATTATCATTACCCACCTTCATGGCGATTCATTTTCGCCCGAAAATGTCGTCGAAACAGATAGTTCTTGGCACCAGAATTACCAGTACTTTATGAGGTATTTATATTACTAATCTAAAATAAGAAGCACAACGTATAATATATTAAAATACAAGATTGTTAACAAAAATTTCCAAACAAACCTAACCCAACCAGGCCATAATGACGTCACATAAAATGAATGAACCAACCATCGATACAGCAACTTTCATAAATTTCATATGTGCAAAGGTTTTGATACATTCTGCTTAATGACGACGCACGTCAAGTGAAGGATGTCAAACATCTCTCTCCTGGCTCCTGTGCTAGTTTTGCAACAAAAGCTCTGAATCAAAAGCCCTTACACATTATTGGCAAATCATTATTGAAGATCAGACAATATGATACCGAAATAAATAGACCTCGAATTGCTAGCGACTTTAAGTCACTTTTTGTGTTTACCATTACTACTCGTATTATAACAAATAGCAAGTCATTTTACGATGGCCGTTCCAGAAATGCGACTGGACCAGCAACAGTTTTTGCCTTTGATGTAGGGTAAAACCGATTGCTAGTGTAGTAGTGATCACTGAGGGCGACGACGCGACGATGCATACGAAGTCGGTTCTCGGATCGGATTTTATAGTTTAGTTTTCAGAACAATAATTTCCATTGAAAGTTCCAGTTTTTCCACAGACGTATAAAGAAAAGTTTCCATTGTATTTTTGGAAACAGCATAGTATGATTTTAGCTTAATCCATGTGCGAAGTACAAAAAAATTAAAAAAAGTGGATTGACCTGACATGCCAGTGAGACATCTGACTCTGTCATTGACTTGACAGCCAGTAATGCAATGACAGCGGCTATTTTTTCAAAAGTTACACTCGTTTTTGTTCTCGCTTCGTTCTCATTCTCACTATTTTTGATTTTACCTCATAAAATTTACACATATTTGAAATTTAAATGCTATAAAATGTGTATTTAGTCGTGTATAAACTTTAGTAAGAATATAGCTAATTCTTGCGTGGAGGTACAACTCTGCTTTTAACGCTGAATCGGTCTTCTACAACTGTATGATCACCATTTTGCGCGGGAATCTACGGGTTCGTGTGCTATCAAATTGAAAAAATAGTATTAAAAATGACTGATGCTTTGTGCCATTTAGTGGTAGATGGGAACGAAGTTATAGAGTTAAAATTGGGTAAGTTAGATGCCTTTTGTAAATTGTTATAGTGATGCAAATGTGGCCTAACCAGTTTACCGCAAATTATACCTTGTTTGTACCAGTTTACCGCACCTTTTGTAATAATATCTATCTTGAATCTTCTGTCTTGTGACATGAATTAAAAATATCCATTTTCAGTCCGAACAGTAAATGATATTGAAGATGATGAAACCAGTTTCGCCCCAGACATGTGTCATCAGGTATTCGGCGAGAATGAAAATATATTTGGATATACAGACTTGTGTATAAAGTTGTACTACAGTGCAGCCAGTCTGCAAACATTCCTTGGGATTGAATACACAGAAAAGGTAATTTTTATGGTGTTCACATAACAAAAGCATCTTTACAAAATGTTGACAGGTAGACAAGTGTTATTCCAAAAACTTATATAGTGAGACAAGTGCTACTACAAAACTTTATAAATAGTAAATTCATTTACTTAAAAGGGATAATCAAACTAAAATGTTGTCTCAGATGCAGGATTTAAAAACCTTGAGAACATTCTAGATCCAAGAAACAACTCTAGGTACTGTGTTAATTGACATTACTCATATATGTGTACTTCATCTATGTATTGAACTTAAATGTTGCATATTTTCTTATAAATATTGAGATTATGCAAAAATTCTTACATTTTTCTGACAAATTTGTGTGACATGGTATTGTGTATTAATATGTTATGATAATTTGACAGCTAATATAAATGTTTTTCGGCAGATTGAACCTAAAAAGTCTGATGGACTCCAAGCAGATGACGTTGAGGGCTCTATAGTTAAAGTTTTAGCACCCAGTTACACTACTAATATAGATCGTTTTGTGTCTAGTTTAAAGAAAGATGACTCATTTGTACCTTATGGTAAACTGATACATGCATTCACAGTCAAACCTTGTAAGTAATATTTGTCATGCACACTTTTTTTTGATTTCATAGTTTTATTTACATTCTACTGTGGGTAGTTAATAATTAAATGTTTTGGTAAATGCAAGCTATAACGTAAACTAATCTTTCAATGCAATAGGTTATTTAAAAGTATTACAGAATATTATAATTATGATGTTCAGTAACCAGATCTAAGATTTCATTGTATGAATGATTGCTGAGAATTAATACTGAGTAAAAATAAAATAAATATTTGTGGACATTCTCACACAACATCATCTAGCCTAAATTAAGCTAATATGAGCTTGTGCTATGGGATCTAGACTTAGAGAGTTGTGTATCTGTCTATTTACAGAGCTATATAATTATTGAATAACTGTCACTAACCAGTTTGATATATTGTTTTAAGTTTTCGCAAAATATAATAAATAAATAGATCAAATATTTATTGCATTATGTACCTGGCAAAGCGGAATAGATACATCCGAAGACTAGTTGACAAAAAAGTGTAATAAATATTTCTATGCTTGAGCTATGAGAATTAAAAACGGATGGACATACTTACATTTCTAAACTAGCTGATGCCCACACCTTCGCCCGCGTTTAACTTGTTCCCATTCCCGCTTCTCGTAGGAACTTATTCCCGAGATAAATAGCCTATGTGTTATTCCAGACTATAATGTACCCCTGTATGAAATTTCAGCCATTCGAGCGTGAATGAGTAACAAACGTCCACACCCAAAAAACTTTCGCATTTATAATATTAGTTTTTTTTTTTTTTTTTTTTTTTTGTTTTCTATTAATTAATCTGCAATCGGCTATTCAGCCGTAATCAGATAATTTCCAAGTAATTATCGTTAAGGGAGTGTCATTCCATCGAATGACACCACATTGGGTGGCAGAATTTAAATTCTTGTGTCCAAGTCTAGTATTTGCCATCTCTTAAGGCGTGTCACATTTTCATGTCTGTTTAGCAAGTCCCTTGCCAGGTCGTTTATGTGGTTCTGCAGTCTTCCCTTATACCTCTTGCAGTTGTTTTTGACCTCCTCCCGGACAGTGGGCATCTCCAGATAGTCATGGATCTCCGTATTCCTTACGAACCAGTGTGCTTTGGAGATGGTTCTCAGAGAGATGTTTTGGAACCTCTGCAAGATCTCTATATTGGAGTTGCTAGCAGAGCCCCAGAGTTCCATTCCATACGTCCAAATAGGTTTTATGATGGCCTTGTAGACTAGAAGCTTGTTGGTAAGAGATAGTGGTGATTGTCGGCCCAGCAGCCAATTAAATGCTTGGAACTGCAGTTTTGACTCTTTCCTCTTCATTTTAATATGGTTCGCCCAAGTCAATCTTCTATCCAGGTGCAAGCCTAGGTATTTTACATTGTTACTGCTTGGTAGTAGTTTGTTTTCCAAGGTGACGGGGGGGCAGTCTCCTCTTCGTAGTGCAAATGTCACCTGTGTTGACTTGCTCACGCTAGGTTTAATTCGCCATTTCCGCATCCAGGCATCAACCTCGTTCAGTTGTGTTTGTAGTTTGTTTGATGCATTATTTGGGTCCTTGTCGCTTGCAAGGCAAGCTGTGTCATCCGCATAAGTCGCCACCGTTACACCCTCTGTCACAGGCAGGTCTGCAGTGTATATGGAGTACAGCACCGGCCCAAGAACCGATCCCTGAGGTACTGATGCTGCGATATTATGTAGCTCTGAGTAGGCTTCATTGAACTGTACTCGAAATTGCCTTTGCACTAAATAAGACTTGAGGACCATGAAATATGAGTTGGGTAGGAGTGTCTTTAGCTTATACAGCAGTCCTTTGTGCCAGATTTTATCGAAGGCCTGCTGTATGTCGATAAACGCTGCAGAGCAGTATTCCTTCTTTTCTAGGGATTGTCTGATCCTGTGAACCACTCGATGCACCTGTTCAACCGTTGAGTGCTTTTCCCGAAACCCAAACTGGTGATCGGGTACAATCTTATTTTTTTCGAGTATTGGTCTTAGTCTGTGAAAGAATATTTTCTCGAACACCTTGGACAACACAGGAAGGAGACTAATGGGTCTATATGAGCAGGGATCTGTAGGTGGTTTCCCAGGTTTTGGGATCATGCAGATCTGTGAAATTTTCCAAAGTTTTGGATAATAGTGCATTCTAAGGATTCCATTAAAGAGCATTGTTAAGTAGACGATTGCCTTTCTGGGTAGCTTTTTCAGTACTTCACCAGTTATGAGGTCAAAACCAGGTGCTTTTTTGTTTTCAAGAGACTGAATAGTATGTGTAAGTTCTCTTGGAGTTACCAGTGCAATAGGCGGAGACAGCTGCTGATCACTATTGACCACTTCTTCGATTTCCCTTTCAAAGTCCTCCATTATAGAGTAATTGGGAGTAAATACTTCGCGAAGGTGTCGTGCAAATAATTCTGCCTTTTCACCTGCACTTCTGGCCCACGGATCCGCAGAAGATTTTCGTATAGGTGGGATGTGGTTTACTGGTCTTCTGAACCTTTTAGTTATTTTCCATAAGGAATAGTTGTCTTTCTTGTATGCTGATAGGCTACAAATTTTACCTTGGAAAGTCATATTCATATTTTCCTTGATTAACTCTTTCAGTTCTCTTGAAACTCTGTTATACTCTTTTCTATCTGTTGCAGATCTTGTTAAATGGAGTTGCCTTCTTTGTCTTCTCTTTTCCTGTAGTTTATTTCTTATTTCTAATGGTATGTTCATTCTTTCCGAGTAGCCTGGCAGTGTGGGGGTAGAACGCCACGCAGCTACTTGGATAAGGTTAGTAATTAGAAACGTTGCTTCATCTATGTCTTCCTCTGTTTTCAACTTCACTTTTAGGTCTACTTTGTTTTCCAGGTATTCAGTGAAAGTGTTCCAGTCAGTTCTGTGGTTGTACAATACTGGTTTTTGAGAGTTTTGTATTGGCGAGATACTGAAGGTCGCAATGATAGCAGTGTGGTCAGAGACAGAATCAAGAGAGGACTTAACATCAAAATATATATTGGATAGCCCCTTTATGATGAAGTAGTCTATGAGATCAGGAACTCTGTCCACATCCGTTGGCCAATAGGTTGGTTCACCTGTTCCTAGAACTGTCAGGTTGTTGTGATCTATGCATTTTTTTAATTCTCGTCCTTTCGTGTTAGTCAGACGGGATCCCCAATAGGTATTCTTGCAGTTCCAGTCACCTCCACTAATAAATCTATTTCCCAGGGTGTCAAAATAGCGGTCAAACATGTCTTGTTTTGGTTTGTGTCTCGGCGGGATGTAGATGGCACTAACATTAATGGGTCCAATACTCCCATATACAGTTATGGTTGTCGCTTGTAGCCAACTTTCTTGAAATTGGCTATGCAGGTGGTGTCTAATATTTTTCTTAATGATAACTGCGGATCCTCCATGTGATGAGCAGTCTGGATGGTTGGTGTTGTAAATATAGTAGTTTTCCATCACCACTTTCTTGCTATTATTAAGATGCGTTTCCGATATCAAGGCGATGTCTACCTTATCAGCTGTCATTTTTGTTTCAAGTACTTGTTTATTTGATGCCAATCCATTGACATTCCAGGCGACTACACGTAGCGAGAACATTATGTGAGTCTACTCATGAGAGTTGTGATGAGGTTCATCATGGTGCTTAGCTGTGTAATGAGCTGGTCAATTCTTTCAGTCTGTCTTGTTATGAGTATTTCTAGTTTATATATGTGTTCTTGTGGGTCAGTTGTCAATTCTATTACATTAGAATGTTTTCGCTGTGATTCTATATCACTGGGGTTTCTAGTTATTAGTCTTTGTGGTTGTGAATTGTCATATTTTGCTTTTGTTAT
Organism: Miltochrista miniata; assembly: GCA_933228765.1. Taxonomy (NCBI): domain Eukaryota; kingdom Metazoa; phylum Arthropoda; class Insecta; order Lepidoptera; family Erebidae; genus Miltochrista; species Miltochrista miniata. The sequence continues at coordinate 12,049,648 of OW121768.1, forward strand.
TGGGTCAGTTGAGTTACCAGAGTTATCTTTAGGGTTAATTGTCAGTTTTGGCTTAGGCTTTACGTTTTCTCTTGGGGAGTGGTCTTTATCAGGAGTTTTAACAACTTCACTGTACGTCATCAGGTTATCTTGTGTAATAAGATGTTCAGTTGTTTGGACAGGAGTAGTGTGTCCTACATATTTGTGTGCATGTCTAGCGGTGCTTGTGGATGTGAATTCCATTAGCTCTTTTCTGCTTGTAGTATTTCTAAGGTTGGCTTGAGGTTTGTGGCCAATTTTTTTCCTAGCTAGTATCTCCTTGTAGACAGTGCATCCTTTATAGCTAGCAGGATGGCTTCCAGAACATAGGGTGCACACGGCTGGGGTATTTTTGTCTAAAGAGCATAAGGTAGTTTTGTGTAGACCAGCACATTTTACACACCTATATGGCCTCATGCAATTATTTTTACTGTGCCCGTATTGCTGACATCTTGTGCATTGTACTATGGTAGTTCTTCTTTTAGGGTCTTCTATTACTACTTTTTGATGGTAGATGTATTGTATGTCTTTCACAAGTTTGTTGTTTTCATGAGGCTCTATATTAACAAAGAACGTATTTAATGGCTCTTTGGTGCCCTGTTTTCGAGCAGTCACAATTTCCCCTTGCACTTTATTGCCCGTGCTTTCGATTACACTTATTATTTCTGATTTCGGCGTGCTAAAGTGAAGATGTTTTATGACTATTCTCATACATTTTTTGTCTTTGCTGGTAAAGGTATGTCCTATTAACCCCTTGGCTCTGATGTGTTCAATGAGAGTTTTGTATTTCTCAACTGTGCTGGAGGATAAAATAAGTTGGTTTTTAGACACTATTTTGAAGGTGTAGTCAGTTTTATCTACTACTTCTTCCAGTAGTTCTGTGAGTTTTCCAAGGTCATCAACACCGTACAGGATGATGGGGGGTGGTTTTGAAATTCGTTTTGGAGGAGCGGCATCAACGTCAATATTCAGCAATGAAAAACTGTTGCTTGTTTCTATTTCTGCGGTAGTGACATGACTGGTTTCAAGTCCTCTTCGCTGGCTAAGTAGTTGGTCCTTTCTATTTATCTTCTTGGCTTTACTAGAATTTGACACAGCTTTGTCATCAGGAGAACGAACCCTTTTCTTCTGCACTGGCAAACGTTGCCAGGGAGCATTTGGGTTATGTGTTTCCTTTCCACTGATGTTTTTTTCTTGGTTCGCAATTTGTTGATTCTCGATATGTTTCTTGTTTGTTTCACTCGCATCAGTTAGGGACGCCGATCGTTGACGATTGAAGAGACCGGGATGGAAAAGTTGTTGGGTTAAAGTTTTCGTTGTTTTTTCCGAGGTAAGCACTACTTTGCCCCCCCCAGAATACGTGGAGCAGCCCGAGTTTTGCTCGGGGAGGGATTCTCCAGCCTTGCTGGTACCCTCCTGGGGTAGTTTCTCTTTGAGTCTTGCTTCCATGGTACGTGGTTATTTTTGTTTCAGGGTTTGTTTCCCCTAGCCAGATAGTTCGGTTATGGCGCCGAAGATTCGCCCTCGCGCTTCATATTTTGCTACTACGGTTCCGAGGTAGGTGGATTGAGCGAGACTCGTTGTGAACCGTAGCATTGCCCGGAGGAGACGACCCGCAAGGGTGAGAGTATGCGGGTCCGCCGCTAGACCGCGGCGGCAGTCTTGCGACGGCGAGGACGTATATGAAGCACTTGCCGGTGCGCGCCTTGTAGCCTAGCTTCGCTCACCTAGGCGTGCGCTACTGTCGTCTTAGCATTTTTTAGAGGTAAATTCCCTGGCAGAAGTCACCCCACTAAGGATGGACACCGACCCCCCTCCCCCAAAATTATACATAGACCAAATTCAAATTAAAGGCGTAGGACTATGTATAGTGCCGAAATTTGGAAGAGGCTTACGTCCAGCAGTGGACTGCCATAGGCTGATTTGATTGAACATCCAAATTCTGAAAGAAACACTCTGTAGTTCTCTGATTTTTTACCTTGTAAAGTATCGGTTGTTATATACTCCCCTTTGGAGCCCCGAGTTTTCTCTAGAACACTATGATATAGTGTAGGCCTGTAATATAAAAACAAATAACAGGTTACAGGTATTAGAAGAGAAGAACTAAAACCAATGCATATATCTGTGCTGTAAGATTTTACCTGGGTCTTTTTTAAACCCCCCTTGGACCCATAATTTACTAGTCCAAGAATAATGTTAGCTCATCTATACTAATATTATAAAGAGGAAAGATTTGTTTTTTTGTTTGTTTGTAACGAATAGGCTCCAGAACTACTGGACCGATTTGAAAAATTCTTTCACTGTTGGAAAGCTACACTCTTTGCGGTGAACATAGGCTATATTTTATTCCCCTATTTCCTACGGGAACGGGAACTATGCGGGTGAAACCGCGTGACGTCCGCTAGTTGCTAATAATTTGGTTAGTAGGCAATCTAATGCAAAAAAACTTTTTCAAATCTCATGAGCTTCTTAGTTTAGTTGTTCCAATGTCAATCTACAGAAAAACAATAAATAATCCAACATTTTGTTAAGGATGGTGCCTATGTCGCTCCAAGACGTATGAGGTGAAAGAATTCGACGGTTGAGAGTAGTGTCTCGGTGGTACAACAGTAAGGGCGTCTGGTCCGGCAAACCAGAAGATGCAGGTTCGACTCCTGCTCGAGTACAAAATTTTTTTCACATAATTTTTTTAGATTTAGTTAGCATTGTAATTGCTTTTCAAATTGAGCTCAATTTTTTGTTTCCTAGAATATAGTTACATGGATCTTTTATAAAGTTATACAATTATACTTTCTAGCTAACGGTGGACCAAAGCGTAAATTTGAGGTATATTATTCTGAAACAACCACACCCGGCTTTCTGGAGTTTCATCAAAGACTACAAACTTTCCTTCTATGGTATGTTGATGCTGCGTCATTTATAGACGTAGAAGATGACCAGTGGACATTTTTTACAGTGTGAGTATAAATAATATTAATAAGACTAGCTGTTGCCCAGGACTTCGCTCGCGTAGAAGTTGTTATCGCGTAAAATCATTACCCTCCTTTTGCGCAGTGAGTTAAAAAGTAGCCTATGTTCTTCCCAGGGCCTCAAACTATCTCTATACTAAATTTCATCTCAATCGCTTCAGCAGTTTAGTCGTGACTCTTTCACGCCTAAACTGCTGAAGCAAAATCATTACCCTCCTTTTGCGCAGTGAGTTAAAAAGTAGCCTATGTCCTTGGATGGGGCCACCTGCGGGATCCAGCCTACAGGTAGGAGGCGTCAGCATCGGCATCGAGCCCTCGATGAAGTATCTGGGGCTCGTACTCGATGGCCGGTGGAACTTCGGACATCACTTCCGAAGTGTGGTCCCAAAACTGAGGGGAGCATCAGCCGCACTGGCGCGGCTGATGCCCAACATCAAGGGACCCAACGCTCCCTACAGGAGACTGTACCTGGGGATCGTGCGAAGCATGGGAGCTCCTGTATGGGCGGAAACCCTGACGACCAGCAATGTGGCTAAATTGCTGAGCCCGCAGAGAGCGATGGCCATCAGGGTGATAAGGGAATACCGCACGATCGCCGGTGAGGCGGCATGTCTCCTAGCCGGGACCCCTCCATGGGACCTGGAAGCGAGAGCCCTTGCGTCACTGTTCAGATGGCGCAAGGAGGCGCTGGAGCGGGACCAAAGGCCCGCTTATCGAGAAATCGAGGCGCAGCGGTCCCTACTCCACCAGGAAACCGTGGAGATATGGAAGGTACGACTTGAGCAACCAAAGGGGGGATTCGCCACAATCGCGGCCGTCAGACCGGTCATGGACGAGTGGCTGGAGAGGAGACACGGTGCTCTCTCCTACCGGTTGACACAGATGCTTGCCGGGCACGGGAGCTTCGGTAGATATCTGTGGCGAAAACACCGGGAAACCACGGCCGAGTGTCAGCACTGCGAGGACCGCAGCGATGACACGGCGCTCCACACGCTTGTGGAGTCCTCGTAGTGGGTCTGGGCGTGGACACTCTCTCGCTCGAGACTATGGTGCGAGCCATGCTCTCCAGCGGGAGTAAGTGGGACTGCGCCGCCTCCTTCTGCGAGCAGGTCATGCTCGTGAAGGAGGCGGCGGGACGGGTACGGGAGAGAACTCTCCCACCCGAGTTCCGCAGTCGGCGGCCTGGGCGCCGCCGACGTGTCTTCGCCGAGGACTATCGGCCACCATGACCGGGGGTCTGAGGACGGTGAGAGGGCGGCTCACCGTCCTTACAGAAGCAGGCCCATGACGGCAGCGTGACGTGAGCAACCCACGCACGCCCCCCTTAGAAGCGGGATCACACCCGAAACCCCCCATAGACGCGGGATAGCACCCGAACCACCCCCCGGGCGAGGCCGCAGTGGCGGCCGTAGGTCTGTTGTGAGTCCCAGGACATCATTCCGAGGGCTTACCCGGGACTCCCAACCACAGGCTGTTAGGCGTTACGTGAGGTTTTTTAGTCGGTAAAAGTCCGGCGTAACATCCTCTGAGGATTTTCCCTCAATCAAAAAAGCCTATGTCCTTCCCAGGGCCTCCAACTATCTCTATACCAAATTTCATCTCAATCGCTTCAGCAGTTTAGGCGTGAAAGAGTAACAGATAGACAGAAAGACAGACGGATAGACAGACAGACAGACAGAGTTACTTTTGCATTTATAATATTAGTAGGGAAGTAGGGACCAGATGATGCTGTCGGCTTCGCCCGCGTGGAATTCGGTACCCGTTCCCGCTTCCCGTGGGAACATACTCCCGGGATGAAAAGTAGCCTATGTGTTATTCCAGACTATAAGCTATCTTTGTAACAAATTTCAGGCGTTAGACCGTGATTGAGTAACAAACATCTTCACAAACTTTCACATTTATAATATTAAGGAGGATTTCTTTTTTTTTACTTTATCTTCTTCATCTTTATAAGCCTGGAGGACACAGAGTGAGTTTACCAGCTGCTAGTTATTGTCGAGTTTAAATGTTAGCCAGTTATTAACAATGGGATATTCAAATAAATGCAAATTGTGAAAAACTCTATGCCCCGAAGTGGGTTAACAAACCACTTGCTAGCTTTTAGCTCCCATGTCATTAAGGCTTTAGGGTCTTCCCAATTATGTACTTTCAAAATTTATTTGAAGACATAAAATATAGAATTTTGATTGTAGTGCTCATTTTGCTTTTTGGTCATTATGCTCTGAAGGAGAAAACGACACTTGTACTGTTCCACAATATTTATATATTTATATTATTACTAGAGGACGTCACGCGGTTTCACCCGCGTAGTTCCCGTTCCCGTGGGAATACGGGAATAAATTATAGTCTATGTTCACCGCAAAGAGTGTAGCTTTCCAACAGTGAAAGAATTTTTCAAATCGTTCCAGTAGTTCCGGAGCCTATTCGTTACAAACAAAAAACAAATCTTTCTTCTTTATAATATTAGTATAGATAAACCTGACCGGTTTCGCCTCACGGTATTTTCAAAAATAAGTGCGGCAAGTTCCATCAAGTGCCATTAATCAACAGTGTAAATAATCTTTATTTGAAGCCGGGAGTTCTCTTTTAATGGACCAGAAATACTTGGAACGACTTGCCAGTGCATATGTTTATGTTTCCCTCCTCTTGGCACCATGGGTTCTTCAAGAGGAGCGTGAAGAGGTACATTCATAGCGCCACCAACTTGAGGACCACTGTCAGAAGTCTCATGGACTGTGAGAGTGGCCCCAATCGCGTCATGATGACTTTCCATTGGGCGGGCGGCATCAATTTGACAAGCTTGATACAAAAAGAAATTGCCGCTCTTTAGATTAGACCTTGCCTCCCTACTATACTGTATTTCAATAGCTTTGCGCAAAAATGTAAACAAACACATTTGATCCTATATATCCATAGTTACTTGCAATTGAGTATTCACACGATTATATTCCAGTATCCAGGAGTCATGCAGTGTTCTTACAATCATTTCGACACCAAATAACTTCTTTATGATAGTTTATTTACATTTAAAATACCTACTCCGGATAGTAAAAAATTCAATGATTTGTCATACTATATTTTTCTACTCATTTGTCTTAGGCAACGATTGTCAAAACATGACATGTTTACATTATTGCCAGATCGGACAGGATTGGACTATACCAACTCAGCTAGATCCTTATGTTAATCAAAAAATGTTAATTTCCAGGTATGAAAAATATCATACGAGTGAAGGCCATACACGTTACGCGACCGCAGCATATTCCACAGTATTCCGATACTATGCCTATCCAAGAAATACACGACCGAGGATTTCCCAAGTGCTTACTTTACCGCCTTTCAGAAAGCTTGGTATATGTGCACAATTATTGACGGTAAGCGTGAATCATGTAACTAGCTCTAGCCTTCTAATACTGCCATTTCAGATCTGGGTTGCAGATCAAATCAGTCCATTTGCACTATGTATCTTAAGAACTGCAATAGTTAAATAAACCGGCCAAGTGCGAGTTGGACTCGCCCATGAAGGGTTTCGTAGCAGCAAGTAACATAATATATAAGTTCTTATAGTTCGTTGTAACCACGTTTATTGGTAGTTTTCGTTGGTAGTTTTTATGGCAATGTACATCATATATTTTTTATAGATTTATCATTCTCTTAGTTTAGAAGTTAGAGGGGGGGGGGGGACACACATTTTTCCACTTTGGAAGTGTCTCTTGCGCAAACTATTCACTTTAGAAAAAAATGATGTTAGAAACCTCCATAGCATTTTTGAAGACCTATCTATAGATACCCCACACGTATGGGTTCGATGAAAAAAAAAATTTAGAGTTTCAGTTCTGAGTATGGGGACCCCCAAAATTTACTGCTTTTTTTCTAGTTTTATATTAGAATCTTAATGCGGTTCACAGAATACATCTAGCTACCAAGTTTCAATAGCATAGACCTTATAGTTTCGGAGAAAAGTGGCTGTGACACACGGACGAACAGACAGACAGACAGACGGACAGACAGACATGAGGAATCTATAAGGGTTCCGTTTTTGCCATTTGGCTACGAAACCCTAAAAAGGGAATGTCTGTAAAGTCGGTTTACGGACGATAATTTTACGTGATGACCTATACTAATATTATAAAGAGAAAAGATTTGATTGTTTGTTTGCATCGAATGGGTATTCGATGCAACATTTGAAACATTCTTTCACTGTTGGGAAATTACACTCTTCCCGGTGAACATAGGCTATATTTTATTCCCGTATTCCCACGGGAACGGAAGCTACGCGGGTGAAATCGCGTGACGTTCGCTAGTGAAAACAAACGTAATCGTCCAATGGAGTGGCAAAGAGAGAGATGCGTCTCAAGCGGAACGCTTTGGCCGATTGTGCCTAGATCGCTTGTACGCACTGCTCAGGCGGAATGTGATACCTCTTCGTACGTGCAGGCGTTCATTTCATGATGTATTGCCCGCAAAACGTTTCTTTTCCGTGAGGGAAAATCTTTATGGATACTATGCCATATTTCTACCGACTAAACAACCTCACGTATCCTGCCTACGGTTGAGAGCCCCGGGTAAACCCTCGGAAGGATACCCCACGACTCCCAACAGACCTATGGCTACCACTGCAGCGTCACCTAGGGGGGTGTCCGCAAGACGTTATTATGACAAAAAAAGCCCGAAGTTTAGACCTGCTATTATAAATGGGAAAGCGAGTTTGTGGTGCTTCTTTCACATTGCTCAAAAGGAAGCAACGATTTGACATGATTTTGTAATTGGGGAAGGGAATAAAGAATAAAGTTAATATTTTATCATACCTATAGCAAAATTTTTTGTAACAAAATGTTTACTTTTCAGGCAATATATGGTCACTTCACCGCACAAGCCGCAGTAGTCGATATGACTGTAGAGGATCCCTCGCCTGAGTTCCAGAGGATCAGAGATTATCTTGATGCTATGAACTGTGCCAGTTTACCTGCCTATCATCCCAGTAAACTTACCGAGAAGTTTGTGAATTTATAATTAGCTTTTTTTTTGTCCCTTTTTTATGTAATTTTTAGATAACAGTAGAGAAGAGATTTTGTATTAGAGTGCATGGCAGCTTTTGTTCACAGTTTTTGATGAGCAGTTTCATATAACTTACCGTGCCATCTCATTTCAGATTCAACGAAGACATGTGGACACAAGCGCGCACCAAGTTCAAAATCAACAAGAAGCAAGCGCGGCGCGTGTACGAGATACTTCGTCTGAAGTCCACTAACACAGCTGATAAGGCTGCCTATCAGGCGTACAGGCTGGTTGTTAAGAACAGGCTTAATGCACCCTATCAGGTTTGTTGTCTTTCATATTTTGGACCTTGACTTTTGACGTGACATCTTATAATTCGATGGAGCCGGATGCACGCACGATAAAACATGACGTATGCGGCGTTACCTCGCGCTGAGGCGTTCCATTTAAGGCTGGGTTGTCACATTCAACTATCGTCAGTAAACCGACTTTACAGACAACCGATTTTTTGTTTTTTATCAGCATGTGTTTATACTGTTGAGGTGGCAGAAAAAGATAATAACATAAATAAAAATAAATAAATAAATATTCTTGGACAATCTCACACAGCATCATCTAGCCCAAACTAAGCTATAAGCTTGTGCTATGGGATCTAGACGACTGATAGACATACTTATATATTTCTAAAGACATACATATTAACATAGCCTATATTAACCTACAACTACTTCAGTGACACAGTGGTAATATATGCGATTGCCGTGCTGAGGTCCTGGGTTCGAATCCTGGCTCAGAACAACTATTGGTGTGATCCGCAAATGTTTGTTTCGAAGTTAGGATGTTTTGAGGGTTCTGGACCCAAAGAGTAAAAATTGGGACCCTATTCATGTGACTTCGCCGTCCGTCTGTCTGTCTGTCCCTCACGAGGCTGTATCTCTGCAACCGTGATAGCTAGAGAGCAAAAATTTTCACAGATGTATTACAGTATGTACAGCAACAAATACTAAATCAGAAAAAAAGGGGGGCTTCTATACCGCAAACGTGATTTATTGCTGTTTTTTTGGTACGTGTGTGAGTCCGACTCGCACTTGTTCGGTTTCACTAAGCACAAACTCGTATTAGCTTAGATTAGGGCTAGCTAGCGCCGAGTTAAAATGTTCCAAAAACTATGGTTTGCGACACTGAGTTTATATATGGTAGTATAATGATACATAGTTGATTTATGACACTATAAACCAGTAAAACTGAATAGCAAATGAAAACAACTCTCTGTCCACAGAAAAAGAAACTAGAAATGAAAAAGCTGCAGAGATTTTTGAAACCGGAAGAGTATGCAGCCACAGCGAGTTCAACTGGCCTCGTTGAAACACAAGGCCGCCTCGCGTCGCAATACCTCGCGTTAGAAGAGGAGTACCGTCGTGTTATCGACAGGATGGAATCACATTACTAGAACTGACAAAAAAGATACAGTAATTTAAGTCGGTTTTGGATGGAGCGAACGAGAAAGAAATATACCCTTTGAAACTTTTTCTAAAATGAAGGAATTTCAGACTTATACGTAACTAAGAAATTAAAGAATAAAATAGTCAAGACTTGAGTTATCAACTAAGGGTTGAGGTACATCTGACCGCACCGCATCATACTTTTATCCTTTTTTTTGTTACTTAGGACTGTAATTTACTAGAGTAAGAAAGAGAATGGGAGCACAATGAAGTTGAGAATTCCGCCTCGTGCTTTCTGACTCTAGTATCTAGTAAATGATGGTCCTAAATAACAGAAAAGAATAGAAGTTTAGGAAAGAGTTTTGGCGGCAGCACGAAGAGAAGCGGTCGCTATTCCCTTGTATAGTTTTTCAAAATTTGTGTATTTTTGAGTAATAATGGTGGATTCTTAAATATAAAAGCTTTGACAACGTGTACAACTGTTAAAAAGTTATATAACTTAATGATACGCGACTTTTTTGCTACAACAAAACTCCATAATAACTCCTAGTAAAGTTTCAACCGCTTACTGAAGTCCAAAGTTGGACTTGCATGAATACGCTGATAAATAAGAGAATCTCAACATGAAACAGAATTATTTTTCGTATATCTTAGGTACTCAAAGCCTAAAAATAACGGAAAAAATAGTATAAGAACTGCGGCGCGGCGCGTTCAGGTGTAGTTCAACCCTAAAACTTACACTTGCCTGGTGCATATATATTTCGTTCGCTCTATAAAAAACCAGACTATACATCTATAAGTTTACTACTCCTAGCATCATCACATTGAAAGTTACATGAAGTGTTTCATTCAGTTTCATACTGCAGCCGTACAGTCAGATGTAATAGTGGAGGTACAGTGTGCAAAAAGAGTGGTCACATTCACTCACACAGTAGGTTGTTTTTGTGTGATATTTGTGCGGTCTCTTTACGATCATGCGGCAGGATGCTGCATATCATGCACTTGAACCAATACAATATCCCATCACGCATGCTTGACAGCACGTATTTTGCATGTCAATCACTTCAATCAACACAACTAAACGCTCATGCATGCATGACAGCAAAATATGTTACGTGCTGCGTCATGCCGTATGCTGTATCTCGACTTTTGCATCAAGACTGCACCTAATACTACCGCGACGAAGCTTCTACAATACTCAGATGTGACCAACCATTTTTGAGCTGTCGTCGCGATAGTCAGGGCTGCGCAACACGCGGTAGTTTTAGGGCGCTAAAGTATCGTGACACGTGGTCCGAATTGGACGGGGATTGTACGACTTGAAAGCTTAGCAAAAGTTTGCAGTTGAACTGTTTTTTGTCTTATCTTTTGCCGTTTCTAAGTGTGAGACAAATGACATTTCAGTAAATTTCCGTATAATCAAGTCGTATAATTGTCGCCCTCCGTTTTTAATATTGACCATCATCTTATCGCTGACTCTTTCGTGTTGCAAAATATTGTTGCAGTATTTTTTTATTTGCATTTTTTAGCGAACCCGCATTATAAGTAAGTATATCTGAATTGTCGAAAGTTTGAAAATTTCAAGCAACGTTATGAAATTGAGCTGCTTGCAAAATACCAAGTCTCAGTACTAAGAACTTTATACGCCGCCCATTTTGACTTCAGCTTGCTTACAATCGAACGAAAAGGTTCAGAAATACACTCATTTATACGCTTTCGTATCGCCGTTGGGGGGCCCTGTCATTTGTGTTCAGTACATTTTTTTTATATTCTCATAAAAACTCAAAATGAAACTAATTATTGGTGTAAAAGATTAAAACTGCGGTTCCCTTTTTTATTGGCAGTTATTGTTTTCATTGACGTTTCCTTGATATTTTATTAATTTAGCTTTTGATTTTATTTTTGGGATTGACCTGCTTGTGAATATTCTCAAAAAATTGCTTTCGAAGATTAACCAAATATGGATCGTAGAACTGAGTTTGTATGAAAAAGAAAGTCGGTATGTATGTTTGACGTTTATGGGAGTAGGCCATCGACAAGTGAGAATTATTTTTGTTCTACTCCAGAACTAGTGATAGTAAAAAGTTCTTAGCCTTTACGATAATTTTAATGTTTAGTGCATGCCTTGAATATTGCGTACGTTAAGAATACAATTAAGTGAATAACGTTTCTTACTAAATTCTTATTGGATCGAGAATCTAATTCGAATTATTACTTAAATGTTACGCTGTGAAATTGAATTGGTTATAATTTTCTTTTATAATAAATAAACAGTTCATTTTTAATATCGATTTATTTTCTTCCACTGTTATCCTTATGAAATAGATCAGGGGTGGCCAACTTGACTCATGAACACACGATAGATGATTAGCATACTGTGTAGTATTTTTTACATATATTTATATGTATATTTTGCCTTGGATTGGACTAATTAACCGGTTGGCCACCCCTGATTTACATGTTTGAATATTAACCCCATCAACACATCCCATGACCAGTTCAGCTTCTTAAAATGAATAAAGACAACGACATTGGTCGATATGATTTTTAGGCTGCTTACGTTAACATAAAATAGCTGAATAATAGGCCCTGTCAACACGGTACTAGTGCCACGTGAATTTATTGAGCGGTACAAATGAATTGGAGAAAATTTGACCATTTCTCCTTTTTCCTCCGACACAGGGCTGTCAGTGTCTGTTGTCAGAGTGTGATATGCCCCTTAAAAAAAGTGTAACACCGAATATCACGTCCCCGTGCAGTCGTAAAGTGTTTCGAAAAAGTGAATTATAGATTTGGTTATTCGAGATCGCATTGCCTACGGCGTTAAGTTTTTCGTGGTAGCGTGCATTCGTTAAGTGTCGTATTTGTTAACTTACGGTTACGTGTTATTCGGTGTTACACTTTTTCTAAGTCACGTATCACACTCCTGATATAGCAGTAGCTTTCTAGTAATAACAGTGATTTACGCAGTTATGACGTCATGAGGTATAGTGTTTTGCGATCGCGTTACAGCAAGTTTGTATAGAATCGCATCGTTATGATAAACGTGGGAACCTGCCTGGATTCCATACAATATGCAGTAAACGCGTTGCAATAGGCGTCGCTCTCACTAGGCACTTAACCTATGTTTAACCCTCCAGCCACACTATGCCATTCGCACTACTCGCGTTGCCGCGAATATAGACCTACCTGCCACACATTTCCCTACTCGCTATGGCTGTTCCCTCCTCGCTCTTATTGCCGCTCATTTGACGCGCGCTTAAAAATCGGCATAAAGTAGATCGTCGGGCAATAATGTTGGCATGACGAGGACCGCAGCCACACTACGTCTTAGCTCATTTCTCTCGTTATTTCCCTCGCTCCTTGTAGTGTGGCCGGTCCATTACATTTCAGAACTATAGGTACAGCTTTTTAACATTAAGTTTGTATTTTTTTCTTTTGCTTGTCAGGGTACAGGTTTGATCAAACAGTGATCATGTTACTATTTACTTACATTCACCAAAATTTTGGTGAATGTAAGTAAATAGTATTTCGCGTGGTAGGAACATCCTAAAACTATAAACAAAAACTAGACATTATTTAATTTTGAAAACTATATTTATTTTCGTATTGAAATTTGAATGAGACAACTGAGGAAAAATGTTTGAAATCTCCCACCGGGCCACTATATATAACATAAGCTAGTTCTTAAATAATAGTGTTATGCAGAATTTAAAACTATAAATAACTTTATAACGACAAGTCTAGGCTAATGCCAACAAACTTTACAAACGTCGCCTTATCACTAATAGCCCAACCCTATGCATGTATACTAATGGCATAATACTAATACTACACAAATGGAGCAAACAGGAAAACTTCAAGACTCAACAACTAAACCTAGGTACTGCTATGAGTATTATCTATTCTTAGTGCTAAGGGAATACTCATATTTATTCAAGTTATTTCGTATTTCTATCCTTTTCTTACGCGTTGAAACTTCAGTAATCAGAGCGAGATACACAGCGAATAGCAAACGCATTTTTTAAAATTAAATATTCAAGGGCATTTTCACACAACGCTATCTGATACCAAAGTAAGCTAGGATTAACCTGCTTGTATTGTGGGTATCAGAACACATATTTATATACTTTTTTTTGTAAATACATAATATATGTACTTATAGCAGGTACATAGTTATATTACATAATAAAATACGTTTCAACGCGTAAAAATGATGGAGAAATAGCAATAAGCTGATTATGTGTGAGTAGTCTCAAATTCTCAATATCTATTGTGCATCCAAACGTGGGTGCTCTAAGTCAACAAGGTCCCAAATACTAGTTTACAACCGCTACTTTATTATAATACTGACAAAATGCTTCCTACAAATAAATAGTACTTATGCACAAATATCTAAATAATAAATCAATAGAATTGGTACGTGGCGTGCCTGTGAAACTACAGTGAACAAAATGAAGTAGCCCCGCTCTTCTGTAAAATATTACTGCACATGTTACGCTACGTTTAATTTTTGATGGGACGCCATAACAGCATTTTCATTTACAAGCATTTTCGTCCTTTAAAAGGCAAGTTTAAGCCGTTTTTTCAGGCTGCCATAACCTGGTATGGCAGTCGTTAAGTTAAAGACCTTATGGTCGGTTTGAAAAATTACAACAGCAGTTAAATAAATATTTGTGGACAATCTCACACAATGTCATCTAGCCCAAATTAAGCTAATATAAGCTTGTGCTATGGGATCTTAGACGACTGATATACATACTTATATGTATATATAGAAAACACCCAAACTCCGATACAAACATTTGTGGATCACACAAATATTTGGAACGACCCAGGAATCACATCCAGGACCACCAGCGCCGCAGGCGGTGTCACTACCGACTACGCCACAGAGTTAGTCACAAAGTCACAATCTGCTTTTGTCTCTTTCAACACAGCAAATCTCTGACACAAAATACAACTCGGCTGTACAATTTCAAAACCTAGTAAGGGACACCACCTTGAAAAAACGGATCTTTGCATTTTGCGATTTACTAGGCTATAGAGCATCGATTCATACTGCCAAAAAGTCTAAAATGACCTTAGTAATAGGATTTTTAAAATTGAAAAACCTAGCAAGTACTCAAATGTTATTCGGTCAACCTCAAAATACCATTTCAATAACCTAGCAAGTGACACTGACAACTTGTAAACCTAGCAAGGGATGTCCCTTGCTAGGTTTTAAAAATTGTCATGCGACTTGCTAGGTTTTTGAAGTTGTCGAAGGCGATTGAATTTCGCGCGCTAACGTCAGTAAGTGACAAACCGTCAGCGCCTCCGCATCCTTCGTTGGCTTTTTTGTTAAAAATCCAATGAAAGTCCAGAGCGGCGCAGCAAGGCGCTCCACACAGCGTCAGTCTGTATGTAAAAAAAATGAAAGAAAATCTATTTCCAAAAAAATGTATTCAAAATTTTAATGAGGTACGTTATAAACATGCCATTAATCAATCAATCAAATCAGCCTGTAGCAGTCCACTGCTGGATACAGGTCTCTCCCAATTAACACACGATCCTGGACATTCTGCATCCAGTCCCAGCTTGCGACCCTTTCCATATCGTCGCCATCGGTCCATCTGGCTTGAAGTGTCGTAGTTGAGAGAGGTAGTAATATACGACATAGTGACAGACAGCTTCCCTGGCTCAGCGGTCCCAGCTACTCAGCGTTCCTAGATCCATCAGGAAATCTTAGAGACTTGGAAAGTGCGACTTTACCTCGTGCAACAAAGGTGGGAAAATAGGGCCACAATCAGATCGATCAGAAACTCAGTAATCAGTTGCTGGAGAGGAGCCATGGTAATCTCTTCTACCGGTCGCACCGATAATTACCGGGCACGGGTGCTTCGGTAAGTATCTGTGGCAAATACGCCGGGAAGCCACGGGCAAGTGTCAGCACTGCGAAGGACTCAGCGAGGAAACAGCAATCCATACATTGATGGAGTTCACAGCGTGGGAGCCAGGTACTAGGATTTGGCGCTCACGGTGACAGGTCTAGACGTGGACATTATCTCGCTGGAGACTGACTGCGAGCCACGATCTCCAGTGGGAGTAAGTGGGATGCTGCGCCGTTTTTCTGTGAGCAGTGTTTCGCTGCGAGGGAGCATGGAGATAAATCTCCAACCCGAGATCCGCAGTTTGTGGCGAGGGCGCTATACACTTCAATATTGTCGGCTTCCATGACTGGGGGCCTAAAGATGGGGTGGGGGCTGCTCACCTTTCCACTTTGCGTGACGTGAAAACTTTTCGCACGACATACGACCCAGGAAGCGAGAGTAACAGCCGAAAAACCCCAAAGACGCGGAAAAGTACTCAAACCAAATGAATTAATCCTAGGACATCTTCCCGAGGGCATACCCGGAGCTCCCGACCGTAGGTAGTGGTAGAGTACCGTGAGGTTTCAGTCGGTAAGAGTTCGGCACACCATCCATGAGAGATTCTCTTAATATCTATACAAAATCTTGAAACAGGGTAAAAAAGATGGTATTCTGTTCAAACTTGTGCCGCTCATGCCTTCAAACCAAAGTCAATTTTGAATTTTTCGTCCAGTTTGTGACGCATCCGAAGATTTAGTTTCAGGGGGGAAAATTATTACAGATTAATACGTTTTTAGTTTATGTTTTCACGTGTAAAAGTAACTGACTTTCTTATAAAATTGTACTTACTAGCTTTATTAACTGGTAATCGTGGCGATAGGCGAACTTATTGAACAATATTAAAATCCTAGTAACGGCACTTACTATGTTATAAAATTGATAAACAGGTTTACTTGAAATTAAAAAAGCTATTTAATCATTAGTAAGTGCTATAAAACGTGATCTATTATATATGCGCAAAAATAGTTAAACTTTGTGCAAAGCCAAGGATATATCGCATCTTTTGATGTAACTCTCATCGCTGTAGCTCTTCTAGTCTCGGAGCGGCAAGGTTTTTGGCTCTCCTGTAAAATTTGTCTCGAGTCCCTTACTAGGTTTTGAAATTGTACAGCCGAACTGCATTTAGTATACCCTTGTTTACTCCATCGGGGAACAAGTTGCAACTAGTTATAAAGGCTGTACCATTCTATTAATTCGTTACCTAGATTTCTATGTATCTACGCATTAACGTGAGAATTTCGAAATACCTAATTCAACTTCCGATTCCTAATGAAGGCTTTATATAAGTCACTCGTTTACGATATTGATTATTTTTATTCTAAACATGATTTTGCTTACTTTCCAATGAAAATCGATATTACATGGAGTTATAAGATATTTGTAAGCGTGGATGCCGCCATGATCATTGAAGTAAAACTTCTTTAGGCGCGACTAGGGCGTAACTCAGACTTGTTTCTGACTGAAGTAACGCTTACCATTTGAATTTTGAAAAATTCGACGAATGATATTAATATAACATTTGGTGCCGTCAATGGCAAAGAAGTTTTACTACAATCGCGCGTAAAGGTTACACGCACACACTTTTTTTCCAAAAGTAGCGCATCTCTCTCCAGGATTATTTCAGGGGGGGGGGGGGGGGATCTGCATCTAAACAGATTAAAATGTATAATTTTTCTACTCACTTTCTCGCCTGCCAGAACACATTTTCCTGCTAGGTGCACCCCCCTCCCGGCGCTTATCTTTGTAAGAGCTCAATCAAATCATCCTATACACACTGCTGGACGTAGGCCTCTCCTAATTTTGTAAAAGGCATAGTTTTGTAATTTCAAATATTGCTACGAAAAATATTATAAATGCTCTTTATCTACTCTGATACTATAATACAAAGATTATAAAATTGAAATCAATACTCTTATGACAAACATTACGCATAGGCCAAAAAAAAAGTTTTATTACGATACAGGTCTTGTATGGACACCTGTATCATAATAAAACTTTTTAATCATTACGATACACCATAAACAATCTCCAGCTGAAAAAGAAATTTGAACCTCTACTTTAAAAAAAAATTGTGTTTCCAGAGTAGCGAAAAATCCTAAATCTATGGTCTCCGCAGCCTAAAAAAAAAAAAGAAACACGCATGCGCAATCGATGTTTGCGCCTTGGCTCCAGCATTTTACATTTAAATTAAACAAAGTTTAGTTTTGTTTGTAAAATAAATTAGTTTTTGTGTAAAAACATGTCTTAAAGCGAGGATGGTGGTAATTAAAAAAACTCGCCTACGGCTCGTTTTTTTAAAACACACTCGTGTTATAAGAACCCTTATTATGCAACAGTGTCATAATAGTAGTTTATGACACTGTTGCATAATAAGGGTTCTTATAACACGAGTGTGTTTTAAAAAAACGAGCCGTAGGCGAGTTTTTTTATAGTATCACACGAGTGTTATAAGACCAAGTTATGTACAGTGTCATACACTACTTTATCTACTCTCATACTATAATACCTGATTTCATTTTGTTGTGATATATAGTTGCTCCTTGATTTCGCCGGTAACAGGTTCATGGTCATGTTCGACGCAGTTTCCAGAATGTCTGGTGGTGTACAATTACCACCATCCTCGCTTTAAGACATGTTTTTACACAAAAACTAATTTATTTTACAAACAAAACCAAACTTTGTTTAATTTAAATGTAAAATGTTGGCACCAAGGCGCAAACATCGATTGCGCATGCGTGTTTCTTTTTTTTTTAGGCTGCAGAGACCATAGATTTAGGATTTTTCGCTACTCTGGAGACACAATTTTTTTTTAAAGTAGAGGTTCAAACTTCTTTTTCAGCTGGAGATTGTTTATGGTGTATCGTAATGATTAAAAAGTTTTATTATGATACAGGTGTCCATACAAGACCTGTATCGTAATAAAACTTTTTTTTTGGCCTGTGCGTAATGTTTGTCATAATAGTATTGATTTCAATTTTATAATCTTTGTATTATAGTATCAGAGTAGATAAACTACTATTATATGCTCACAAAATAAAATCAAAGATCGGGTTAAATGGGTAATGCGAATATCTATTTATGAAATTGCATATTTTTGTACCTTTTCTTTACTTTGATTTTTTTTTACTACTAAATAGTTCAGTAAAAACGAAAAAGATCTTACTTGGAAATACTTATAATAACTTAAATAGGTATTAATAATATTATTAAATATTCAGAGCGATGTGTGGGTCTTGACTCTTAAAATTTATCGAACAATTCTTCTCGAAATCGGCTCTATGGGACCAACAAATGTTGGATATAATCTGAATATATAGTAAATATTTCACACAAAACAATATAAAATGCTAAACCAATTGTCATAAATTTTCTAGTCTATGAAAAAAGAATCATCAAAATCGATTCACAGCTGATTAAACAAAAAAAAGTAAAATAAAAATGTAAACAAAAAAAAAAGTCGATTTAAGAACGTTCTCCTTTTTGGAGTCGGTTGAAAACCTAATACCTAATAGTGTTAGCAACACATTTTCGAAATATGGACGGTGGCGTTAATTTGGTATAATTTTGATAGCCAACAATGTTACGAGTATTATATTTTGGAATGTTATAAATACCGCAATAGTGCCAGCACATACCAGATGAGGCGTGCAGATAACAATTCAACCTTAACGATAAAGAAATAAGGTTGGAAATTTGACGCTATTGTTTCTAATGAAAAAAAGAGACCCAAATTTTTACATGGTATTTTCGTCCATATTGCTAGTACGTATAAGGTTCAGTTTAAATTGTCATCTTTCTGAAGATTTTCACACAGACTCGATTGGTATGCACTGGGTCGTAGAGAGAATTTTTTTTGTGTATCCCTTTACCGCTACTATACTAAGTTTAATGAGATCTAGACATGTTGTCTGCCACGTAGTACACTTCCCCGAACCATTCGCTGTGTTCATCTAAGTACCTGGAAACAATAGAAAATGAGAGGTTTTCGTAATAAAATCATTACACTACAAGCTTATCCAATGACACTAGGTAGTCTACATATTTATCAAAAGTTACCCTAAACTAGGATGTCCTAGGTCTAAGGTACAGCTCGCGCCAAATGACTTTGCATCTATGAAGTTCGTACGTTTGCGCCGCAACTATGATTATTAGGTATTATGCAATAAACTACTGCTGTGTGAGGGTCGCCCCTTCCGCCTCAGCTGCGCAGTAGTTTACCCTGTGATACCTCCTGTGATACCCATCCTACGAATATTATAAATGTGAAAGTTTGTGAAGATGTTTGGATGTTAGTTACTCAAGCACGCTCTAACGGGTGAATGGATCTGGCTGAAATAAGGTACAGGGATAGAGTATAGTCTGGAATAACACATAGGCTACTTTTTATCCCGAGAAAATGTTCCCACGGGAAGCGGGAACGGGAAACCAAAATTCACGCGGGCGAAGCCGCGCGCATCAGCTAGTAGTGCATAATTGCAGCGCGAGAGAACGAACTTCATAGACGTAAAGTTATTTGGCGCGAGATGTAAGGTTGGCTGTCGGTACATGTCGTGTCAAGAAACATTTTTATTTTTTAAGCTTTTGTCTTTGTGACAATACCAAACTTTTACTTTATTACCTAAGTTGGGAAGATAGTATAAATACTTACTGAACAAACATGTCGATATGCTTCAATATAAGTTTCAGTTTGAAGTCAGGCATTTGTGTGGCGTTCAGGAAATCGGGCAACTTGACTGGAAACAAATTACAAATTGTTATCAGTTAGACAAATCAAATAATAACTACAATTATATAATCTTTAATTTGTTCAAAAGAATTTTGAAGTACTTTTGTTCTACGGTTTTATTTTACATTAACAAAACTACAAACTATGATAATGTTTCTTCTAAACTAAACCAAAGGGTTTTGTGTGTAGGTACATAAATAAATGAAATAAAAAAAAGAGAACAGATTGAGATTAGTTCATAAATTCGATTGTAAGTGGCCTGTGTGTGTGAAAAGATAATATACTCAAAAATTTCTTATAAAGCTTTATATGAGACGTTTCAAAATATGTACTTAATAAACCGGCCAAGTGCGAGTTGGACTCGCCCATGAAGGGTTTCGTAGCAGCAAGTAACATAATATAAAAGTTCTTATAGTTCGTTGTAACTTTGATTGATGTTTTAACACGTTCGCAGTGGTAGTGATTTTTCTAACCGAAAATTGCGGTTTATGACTAATTAAAAAAAAACTACTGGCTCTATCTCGTTCAAACCAATTTTCGTTGGTAGTTTTTATGACAATGTACATCACATATTCTTTTTAGATGTATCATTCCCTTAGTTTAGAAGTTAGAGGGGGGGGGGGGGGACACATTTTTCCACTTTGGAAGTGTCTCTTGCGCAAACTATTCACTTTAGAAAAAAATGAAGCTAGAAACCTCAATAGCATTTTTGAAGATCTATCTATAGATACCCCACACGTATGGGTTTGATGAAAAAAAAATTATTGAGTTTCAGTTCTGAGTATGGGGACCCCCAAAATTTACTGCTTTTTTTCTAGTTTTATATAAGAATCTTAATGCGGTTCACAGAATACATCTAGTTACCAAGTTTCAATAGCATATGCCTTATAGTTTCGGAGAAAAGTGGCTGTGACACACGGACGGACAGACAGACAGACAGACAGACATGACGAATCTATAAGGGTTCCGTTTTTGCCATTTGGCTACGAAACCCTAAAAATGGCCATAGAATTGCTATAATTAATAAATGGATTGGAAAACTTCTCTCCTTTATTGAATATTATTTTATTTTAATAATGATTTGAGACCGATTTCGATCAAGAGGTAGGAGGAGTACAAGTAAATATTTATACAATTACCGAATAGCCTGGCAAGATGAATAGCTCCATACACCCGGCACGGCAAATGTTCTGTGCCTTCACGAGGAATTATCTGCCACTTGGCTACCTGCAAATGTTATACACCATTACCATCTTTTTTACTACTAAATAATAAACCATAAATAATAATAAAAATACCATAAATACATCTTTACAACCCCTATTTTGTCTCACACCTATTTTCCTGCTATGATTATATTATTTTCATAGTTTAAGATCAAATCTACCTATTGCAGTCGACTGCTGGATGTGGGCCATTCCTAATTTAAGCTACAATACACGGTTCTGCGGGAAACGCGTCCAACCTAGCCTGCGTCTTTTCAAGGTCGTCAGTCCACTTGGCTGGTGGACCTACACCACGTTTGCCAAGTCGTGGTCTCCATTCCAGAACTCGTTTGCTCCAGCGTCCATCGATTGCAAGTTGGCTGCTTGCCGTTTTAACAGAAGCTGGCCAAGACGGTGGCATGTCCCTTCACCCCTCGGAGAAGTAAGATACACTAGTGACTAGTCCCTAAAAGCTATATTTCACTAGGACGCCATGGCGGCGCAACCAGTCGCGCAACCGTGGAGTCCGAAAGCTACCAAACGAGACACCAAACGGACACCAGAGTAGCGACATCACACTGAGACAATATCAAAATGGACGGCGAAGAGATACTGCTGTATGTGCGTAGGAAAAAAAAGTTCAAGGAAAGAAAGAAACAGTGGTGGGTTCATCCTTATTTAGCAGATCGATGTAAGAAAGGACAATTCGTTAACATATACGACGATCTAAGAAGATTTCCGGACAAGGTTTTAGCTATGTGAGGTCCTTTGATGAGTAACTGACTTTGTGTGAAAATGATTTGTTGAAACAAGACACAATATTAACAAAATCAGTCAGTTCTGAAGAAAAGTTGTTTGTAACATTGAGGCTGGCGGCCGGACTGGCGGATGAGTGAGTGAGACTGCATACAGCGCCATAGTAATTATACTATTTCCATTTCTTTATTTTCTCGATGACAGGTCGATCACAGTTCCTGTGAAAACTTGTACGAGCGTCTTTTTTACATTATGTATGCATTAATTATTTTATAAAAATGTGACATTTACGCACGTACAAGATTATAACGGACTCTAATATTTTTTTTTTTTATATTTATTTTACGGCTCCTGGCCTCAGCCTTTTAGCCAATCTATATTGTAGTGTTCTAATTTCTTAAAATAATTTCCTTTTTTCTATAAAGTTCAACATTCATACTATTCAATTATATTATTAACTATTCAATTTAACAAATTTCCATGTTTCCCATCTTTCTTAATGCCTTCATGTTCTCTATTGTCTTAAATTGTCTTCAATGTATTGATGATATATTGGTAAATATCGAATATGGTTGAGTTCTTATCTAAAGGCCGCTTCCCACGGTCCGCGATTCTGCGCATCATCACGCACAGCCGACGACCACGGACGGCAACGCACGGAGACGGGGCTCTTCCAACGGTGCGTGTCGGTCTGTGTAGATCTTTTCATAACTTCATTCCAAATGATAAGGGAAAGAGAACGGGTCGTCGCTGCAGCCGCGGCTGTGGTATTAATTAACAATTACCAAATTATGCGATCTAGTAAAAGTAAAAAGAAACCACGTCGCTGGTGGATATCAACATACAACAAAAGTCGTTTAACGTAGGTAAGTGTACATGAACATACGAATAATTCTAATTTATTTATTTTCTGTTTTGTCACCCATAGCAGTGGGATCATGGTAGAATTTTTTTTAAAAATAAGATTGTTTGTCCACTCCATTTCTCCGCAACCAACTACATACAAACAACACCACTACTCGTGTCAGCGGACAAGCAATTTCTGACAGTCAGAAATTGCTTGTCCGCTGACACGAGTAGTGGTGTTGTTTTCTGACTTGTCGTCGTCTGTGCTACCACGGACGCGTCCGGACCGCGGCGTACGCGACCGGATCGCGCCGCACCGCACCTTTGAAGTTACCGCTTCGCGACGGATACCGGCGCACCGCCACAGATGTCCTTTGCTACCACGGACGAGACCCTTCCCACGGTGTGTTGTGCGAGCTGGTCCGCGTCCATCCGCGATATCGCAGACCGTGGGAAGCTGCTTTAATGTATATGACTTGCCTAATCCTGTTTTAGAGTCATAATAGGCAGATTTTGTGCACTTTTCCGTTTTAGAACCATCTGTGTAAATTCTTCTGTAATTGGGCTTTTCAGTCTGAATATAATCTAAGTATTCGGTGTTATTAAAAACTTTGTGTTTTATAATACTTGGTGTAGTACACTGGATTTCAATTGTTCCGAGATTCCATTTATCTGATACATATATTTTAGAGGTTTCCACTTGAATCTCTGTATTGCCTTGCCTAATTAAATTATTCTTATATCTTAACATAAACGTGCTGTTACTAAAAAGTTTTAAATAAAATTTATCTGCCATATATGCAGTTCTTACATTAAAAGGAGCAATACCTGCTTCTATTTCTCAAGAATTTATGGGAGTTGAACACATTGCACCAGTTATAACACGCAAACCAATATTTTGTACAACTTCTACTTTTCGAAGCAAGGTGTTGTTAATGCATGGACCATAAACTATTATTCCATAATCATAATGACTTCTCACTATTGCTTTAAACATAATGTTCATAATTTTTGGGTCCATACCCCAACTAACACCCGCTAAGTGTCGCATTATATTTACACTTCTGTGCATCTTACTTACTACCTTATTTACATGGCTCGAAAAAGTAATTTTACGGTCAAAAATTATACCTAGGAATTTTTTTTCATGTACAACATTTATATTTATATTATTTACATACTTTATATATACACGTTCATTTTGATCAATCCTATTTGTAAAAACCATGACTGAACTTTTATGCGGATTGATAGCCAATTTTAACGTATCGCCATAATACGCATTTAGTTCCTTTAATCCCTGATTTAGATAATCCTGTGCAAGTAGAAGATTCCTATTTGCACAGTACAATACAATGTCATCAGCATATTGTAAAATTTTAATGTTGTTCAAATTTACATATTTGGCTATTTCAGCGGTATACAGTAAGTAAACAAGTGGAGATAAGGTTGCTCCTTGCATAACGCCTCTGTATGCCACCTGAGGTCCATGCAGAGTATTATTATAACGAACAAAAATAGTTCGACCATAAAAAAAGTTAAATATCCATTTCGACATTTTGCCTGGAATGTTGTAGTTGTGTAAAATTTTCACTAGTTCAGTTAAGTCAATGTTATCGAACGCTCCTTCTACATCTAGAAATACACTGACAAGATATGAGTTGTTTAATAAAGCGTGTTTAATATCACTTGTAAAATTTAGCAGACTATCTACAGCACTTTTCCCTTTCCGAAATCCGTATTGATCAAAAGGTAAAAGTTCTCTAGATTCAGCGTATAGCTCAAGTCTATTTTTTATAATGTTTTCAAAAATCTTACCCATACACGAAGATAGAGATATTGGTCTATAAGAATTAGCGTTATTTGGTTCTTTATCAGTTTTTAAAATAGGTACCACTGCGACAGTTTTCCATGACTCTGGAATTAGATCTTGTTCCCATAAATTATTATAAATGTTAAGTAGTGCTATTTTACAGTTTATATGCAGGTTTTTAATTAAGATGTAAGGGATGTCATCAAGACCGGGGCTTGTGTCTTTTCTAGAATTTAGTGATAAGTGAAACTCGTTAAGCGTAAAAGGTGTAATAAGATGGCCATTAACATCATTTTCGTCGAAATATGGTTGAATATTTTCTACTTGATCGGATTCTATATTATATTATTATTATTATTATATTATCTTATCAGGCAGGCAGTTGTAACAACTGATAGTGCCTATATCCTGCTAGTGCCCACTGGTCGTCTCTTTGCAGCTTAATAGATACCGATCTAATTTATTTTTAAACTGATTGATATTTTGTGCCGAGATCACAGTCTCTATTAAAAGCAACTTTATCTAAAAATTCATTAACCCAACTGTTATCTTTGCTTTCTTCTTTCTTCGGATTAAGTCGATTAAATTTTTTAATAAAATTCCAAATCTTTCCAATATATGTTGATCTATCAAAGCTTCAACATAAGTCAAACCAACTTTTTCTTTTTTGCTCCTTTAGTATTAACTTTTTACTTGCATCTATTTTTTTATACACAATGTAATTTTCTAATGATGGATATGACTTGTAAACATGCAATGCCAGCTTACTGCTATTAACAGCCTTGGTGCATATTTCGTTCCACCACGGAACAGGGACACGAGATTTACTAGTACGGTCTCTGGGTTTACTTACGGGTACAAATTCTACTTTTAAGTTATTAATATATTCACAAATCAAGTTATAAGACCTTATGGGATCAACTTCAACATCTACGTCGACACAAAAATGTTTTGATTTTTCTGTGTAGGATTTCCAATTTACTTTTTTATAAAGATATTTAATAGGTTGTTCTACATAGTCATATATCTGAGGAGATATAAGCATATGTACCATAGTAGGGTAATGGTAACTACCTAAAGGATCATCTGAAAGAACAGACCAATCGCATAATGCGGCGAGAATGGGTGAAACCAGAGAAACATCAATAGCCGAAGGTAACTGATCGGGGCGATTAACAGTTGTCATAGATCCTGTGTTTAATATACATAGATTTAACTCGTCTATCATGTCGTAAATCTGTTTACCTCTAGGCTTATCACTATGACACCCAAAAGCTGTGTGGTGGGCATTTAAGTCTCCCATCAATAAAATAGGCGCGTTTAAGGAACTAATTACATTTCTTAAAAAGGCTACAGGAAAGCGACCTTTTCTGGGTGGACAATAACAACCAAGTATATTTATAGATCCATATTTCATTTCAATCGTAACAGCTATTGTCTGTACTTTGTCATTGGATCTCGTAGGAACAAAGTTACATTTAATATTCTGTTTGTATAAAATAGCAACACCACCGTGACCTATGTTGACGTTGTCATCCCATCGAAATAACTTGTAACCTCCAATTCGAATTGTGTCGATTTTTTCAAGAAAGTTGCGTTCAAAATTAATACGTCTATTTCATTTTTATATAATAAATCAATTACAAGGGAAAGCTTGGGTTTTAGACTCTGGATGTTGTGCTGAACTATCTTTAAAAAATCTGGTGAAGAATGAACTGTTGTTGAGGATGATAAAAGAAGAAAACTTGGTTCTTGAAATTAAGGTTTTATATTTGCAGCCAGTACATGGTAGACTTGTTAGCCATAGAAAAATTATAAAAGTAATAAGGCGCGAGAAACGCGCACCGCGTGGAGCCATGACTATAAAGGTTGTGAACCCGGCGCAATACAGAAGCTTCATAGCTGGTACACAACTGTTGTTAAGTACGGCTTCTTAATTTGCTTGCATAAACAATATGTCAGGTTGTAATACCCGGCGGAATACAGAGGCTTCATAGCTGGTACACAACTGGCGTTAAGTATGGCTTCTTAATTTGTTTGCATAAACAACTGTGGTATTCATGATAGGTAGTAGCACTTAGGAGTTAATATTTTTAAGAAATAATTCCTTAATTGTTGTAGAATTAACAGGTAATTTATCAGTGTTCTTGCAAAGTGAGGTCAGGGTCTTAACAAATGCGGATAGAATGGAAGAATTATTAATAATCTCTGTAATTAAATCTTTGTCTTTCTTTACATTTACATTCGAATTTACAATAGGTTGATGTACTACCTGTGAAAAGGATTTACTTAACCTAGGGAAATTATTATTAGCGAAGCTATTCTTATTTAAAATTCTGTCCTTATTTTCTATAATCTTTTGTGCCTTCACAGGGCAATCTCGAGAAACTGCAATGTGATTGCCTTTACAATTGACACAACAAGGACTGTCTGTATGTGTACAGTCTCTAAAATTATGGCTTCCTAAACAAATGGAGCATACCACCTCTCGTTTACAATATTTAATAGTGTGTCCAAATCCCATACATTTAAAACATTGAGTAACAGGCCGTATATATACATTAACTCGGAACTTATATAACTCATAACTTATGTACTCAGGCAAGGAGCTTCCTGCAAATGTGATGGAAACAGTCTGCAGTGGAACAATACCAGTATCTGTTTTCTTAGTGAAACGTCTTACACAAAGTATTTCCTGTTGAGAAGACAAAGTATCATACAAATGTTTGGTGCTTAGATTGGTTGGCACAAACCTTATCACTCCGATGCATTCTGATGTAGCAGCTGGTATGAAAGCCTTCAAGTCATGGTTCTTAAGAAAAGTTGAATCCCGGATAAGTGCATTAGCATTTTGGGCATTATTAAATATGACTGCATATTTGGTTGCATTTACTCTTTTCAACTCTTTAACTCCTTTTATGAATCTTTTGAATAAATTATTTAAATAAATTGGATTTTTGTTACCAAATTTAGTGTCCTCCTTGGTACTCTCTAAGTAAACAGCAAAAGTTGTACAAGTTGAGTTTTCTGGGTAGCGTCTGGTGTGGTTAGGCTTATAGTAAGGTTGATGTTTGGTGATATCAAGATCCTCATCTGAGTTATTACTGCTGGCATCTGAAATTACACTAGTCTTTTTTCCTCTTTGATGGAAGAGGTTTACTACCCGTTTTATGGGCTCCGCCACTTTCGGAACCCATTTCCTTATATGACAAACTATCCAAAAACTATATTTACAGTGACTTGAAACTATTTAAAACTTTAAATTAATTATTTTTACAAAAACGAGAAAAAATGCGCGCGCTACTTTCAAATTCCCGCCAAAAGCAACGGACTCTAAGAAACTGATAGGGATTGAGCTATCGATAAACATAACACGATAATAGATCCGATATTTTTATAACAAAATGTAAGAAACTAAACTACTTAGGTACCTACTGCCGGATACTTTTGTACAAATTTACTAACTAGTATTATATTTCAGTACAAGACGTTACATGTGTTAATTTTTGATTCATAATGCCAACTTCTCTGAAATTTTCGAAGCGTTTGTAAAATAAGTAGGTATAGGCAGGTACTCGACAATGCAACAAAATAATTATAATGACAGGTAATCTTTATTTATTTATTTTAATCAAAATCTGACGAATCGTCACTGGCACTCGACGAGCTCTCTCCAACATTTATTATAAGTTCCTGTACATCTACATTATCGAATGTCACATGAATTTCCCAATCCGACGCTATAATGTTTTGGCTTCTTCTCACGATTTTTCCCAGTTTTCGGCAGTAACATCCGCACATGCATTTTTTAATAAATCTAACATCTTGTTTGCCGTAAAAGGGGGATGGTTATTGTTTCGAGCGGCGTCCTATGATTTGTGCCCATATTAGTTTTATAGAATTGTACTGGCAATGATACGATATTCGAGCGATGTATAATATTCGATCGATATCATTACTTATTTGGTCACAACACTAAAACTATCAAATTAGAACTGTCATCGAGAAAATAAAGAAATGGAAATAGTATAGCGGTGGCGCGACCAGCGTGGCGGCGCGACAAGTGTGGCGGCGCGACAAGTGTGGCGGCGCGACAAGTGTGGCGGCGCGACAAGTGTGGCGGCGCGACAAGTGTGGCGGCGCGACAAGTGTGGCGGCGCGACAAGTGTGGCGGCGCGACAAGTGTGGCGGCGCGACAAGTGTGGCGGCGCGACAAGTGTGGCGGCGCGACAAGTGTGGCGGCGCGACAAGTGTGGCGGCGCGACAAGTGTGGCGGCGCGACCAATAACATTGTGTGCGCGCGTCCGAGCTGGTCGCGCCACCAAATTGGTTGCGCAGCCAAACGGACACCAGGTCAGAAACGCTCTATAGAGCTGTATACATTTTGTTGGTCGCGGCGACTGGTTGCGCCGCTATGGTGTCCCGGTGAAATATAGCCCCAAATGTCCACGTCTCGGCACCACTAAGAAAGGTAAAACCAAAATATAAACAAACCTTCTCCAGCAGCAAAGAAAGCGGTGTCCTAGTGGTGGCGGGGGCGGTTTGAGGAGCCGCCTGAGTGGGCCGCACCCAGCCCTCGCTCATTGACGACCCACTGCTGCCCACGCTGGAAGAAACAGTTCGTTTGAGGGTCTAGACTGGTCAGGGTCTTTGGGATTCCAAGGGTTTTCCACTGTTGGTTGTTTTGTGATTCTGTCTTAGGACCAGTTTGCATTGCAGAATGATAGTGTACAAGATTATTTACGAATTCACGAGGAATAAGGAAGTTGAGAGCACAAATATTTTATTTTGTGAAAACAGTTAATATTTTTAAAAAAATCGGTTGTCTGTAAAGTCGGTTTACTGACGATAGTTGAACGTGACAAGTGAGCCTTAAATGGAACGCCTCAGAGCGAGGTAACGCCGCATATGTCATATTTTTTCGTGCGTGCAGCCGGCGTCATCGAATTATAAGACGTTTGTCACGTCAAAAAACGTAAAAAAATATATAAAAGTATATCAGATAATGTCAAAATATTCAAGTGTGAGTTGACACAAGAAGTGAAACATGACATACCATGGAAAGAAAAACCTTACCTTGAGGAAAGAGTTTCGAAAGTCCTCGGTTCCCCCGTAGAAGTGGATGGAGCAGGCTCTTCATTTTCTGATTGTTGAGACACCACCGACATGTGAGACCGGAGCCTGCAACCATTTTAGGGTTCAGTCTAACAAATATAAAACAGCAAATGTGAAAAAAAATACCAGCCAGCGCAGTCACCCAGCCGAAATTCTTGAACCCCGAGTCTTGAAATGTTAAGTGTAATTTAGAGATTCACTAGAAAGCATTTTTTAATACAGTTGCTCAAAAAGTGGCGTATTACAGGGACGTTTAGCGTTCGGGATGTGGGCTATTACACACTCGTGCTTTTTTCTTTACCTTTCCCGCACTAGTGCGCGTTTCCTTTCCCAACTGTCAAAATAATGTGTGATTCATGCAAATATTTCAAAAAAAGATACTAACTTGTTTCAATATCAGATTAAAAGTAATTTTAATTAAAATTTAAACATAAATTAATATAAGTATCGGCCTAATTAAATTTATAAAAATAAAAAAAGTTGGCTGTATGAAGTGCACTGCCATAGTCTCTGCTTAGTCAGGTATATATTCTTTTATAACACATTTGCTCGTAAAGGGTCTCTTATTTGACCAATTTCACTAACGTAATGTATCTCATTACGGCCTAGTCCGGTAATGTAAAGTAAAACGGACGATTGCGTCTAAAACGAACGGTTCCTTTTTTAAATCTTAGCAAAAAGTTTTTATGTCTGAAAAGTGGTTAACATTTTATGAATAAAATTAACTTTCGGAGATAAAATATAGGTATAGTAAAGTAAACATTGAATTGTTTAATTTAATAAATTACAACCATTTATATGAAACCAAAGCAAACAATATTAATTTCATTTATTAGTAATACTGGCTATTTTTGTGCCTTTGCCTTAAGAAGTAAGAAAAAAAGAAAGCGCTGATGCGCATCGCTAATTTGTGAACAAGTAAAATTCCGCGCGCCTTATTTATCGCTATTTTTTGCTACCTACGTTTTTTTGTAAATTTATGAATGTCCCCGTTTTATTTATTTCCTTGTTTCCTCGCAAATGTGTTATAAAACGTCGTATGACACGTTCGCGTTGATAAATTACAGCCTCTGCTTTCTTGTAGCCCTCGCCTGCGGCTCGGGCTAGCAATATTGCCTCGGCTGTAATTATCAACTTACCGAACTTGTGTCATAATGTACTATTACGGTTGCCGCCATTTTGGACAATTCAGGTTTATTGTGTTTTTATTATTTTATTAAATTGCTTAATTTTTTCGCAACTGTATTAAAAATAGTTGTTCAATACAACGTGTGGGATTGTTATTTCAACTCGTTCCGACTGTCCACCCTCGCCTTCGGCTCGGGTCAACATCTGTCGAACTCGTCGTAATAACATAAATCCCACACTTATATCGAAAACTACTATTTTCAAACTCCAGCCCTTTTTTTTACCGTGTGGAAATCCTACATGGATGCTATGCCGGACTCCTACCGACTAAAACCACACAATGCCATACTACAGTCTATGGCCGGGAGTCCCGGGTAAGCCCTCGGAAGGATGTCTCAGGGTTCTCGGCAGACATTGACTACCACCGCGGCCTCGCTTAAATGGTTCGGGTGCTATATCCCGCGTCTGGGGGGTTTGTTCGGGTGTTATCCCGCTAGTTGGGAAAGGGGGGATTGTTGGGTGCTCTCCCACTACCATGAGGGGCGAAGAGAAACGCCACCAATCACCAGCTCTAATGGGATAAGACAAGACAATATAATAGGACATATAATTTTATCGTTCTTCGATACTTTCGATCTTATATCCTGGGCGAAGCCGGGGATGCAGCTAGTACTTTTATAATTCTCAATCTTACTTATATAATAAAACTATGAAACTTGTGAATGTCTGAATGTTTGTTACTCTTTCACGCCCTAACGGTTAAACGGATCTAGCTGAAATTTAGGACAGGAATCGATTATTGTCTGGAACACTACATAGGCCGTTTTAACTTCAAAATAAGTTCCCATAGGATGCGGAAACGCCGACCCTGCAAGAACTTTGTAAGACTCCCTTTGAAGAACCCCATGCTGTACCATTAAATTCCTGCCTGAGCCGCGGCCGCCATCTAGTACATATACATAAATTCAAAATATAATTTCTAAATTGAAACATATATTCATAATCCGTATACTTCGATCAACAATATTCTAGATTACGGGTCACGACAAAAGCGAAGCAATAAACCGTTCCGTGTTGCTAGGTACTTATGCCTGTATCGGTTCATTAGCAATCCTGATAAAATTCGCCAAAACTGTATCAAATTTTAACGTAAAATATATCTTACGCATCCTACGCCATACAAAATAAAGCATAAAATACCATGGCGCTGATATATCAGTAATGTCGTTTTGTTCCTTATGCGTTGGCACCAACAATTGGTTAGGATATTATTGACGCCAACCTTTTGATCCAACATTTATAACCTTTCTTTAGAATTCGTAATGTTATTAAAATATTTACAATATTTATGTTTAACCATTAAAATATGACTATATGTAATCATAAAACGTGAGTCATTTCATCCGAAACTTTGTACTTTTGATAGCTATTTTAGCATGTTTTAAGGCCGCGTGGGTCAGATTTTGAGTTTTTTGAAACAATCCTAGTCAAAAAGTAAAGGGTTTTTAAATCTGAAAAATATATATATAATAGTTAAGGATATAAGCTAAACATATTCCGAGCCCGTTACACGATCCAATAAATTTCACTAGATAGAAAAAAATCCCAAAGTTGACTCTCTCAGAAAAGTTTTTTCAAAACTGTGGCTAAACTATTAACATTTTATATATATTTTTTGCACTCAATTAAAGGTATTAAGTAGTGACCGACCGAAGTTTCGGTTTCGGTTTCGGTTTCGGCCAGTTTCGGCCAAAAAATCGAGTTTCGGCCGCAGTTTCGGTTTCGGCCAAAATGGGCCGAAACTTTCGGCCGGGCCGAAACTCACGTGTTCATGAATTTTGAGTGCCTGACTCTGCTTGTGATGTGGTTGGGGTCAGCCCAACCAGTTAATATGTTACTAACTGAAGATTTACAGATTTACAAAGGACTTCCAATCAATAGTTATAATAATACAATTTTTACGGAATCCAAAAAAGGTGATCTAGGACATTACATAACCCTACCCCTTAGTTGTCGTTTTCGTTGACTTTGTTGGTCGTCTGTCTGTCTGTCGGCAGGCTGTAACTCATGCACCGTGAACCGTGATAGTTAGACGGTTAAAATTTTTGCAGATTTCTGTTGCCGCTATAGCAACAAATTAATAATATTAAAGGGGGCCTCCTTTACAACATACGTGATTTTTTGCCGCTTTTCTTGTACGGACCTCTACGTGCGTTAGTTCGACTCACTGTTGTCCAGTTTTAGTTATATACTTTTAGAATGTATCCAAAACCAGCCAAGAGCTAGTAGCATCACCGACGACCGACCGACCGAGAGTCGGTATGAATTCGCAATAGCATCTATGAGTGATTCCACACGTAGAAGAAAGAAACTCATCTTTAGGTGGAGATAGGTATTTCTAAAATGAACACTTGAGAAGATTTATACCGTTGCTTGATGGCACGTGGTGAAACTTGCTGCACCTATTGAAAAAATAACCGGCCAAGTGCAAGTCGAACTCTCGCACGGAGGGGTTAAAGCGGGACCCCTATAAACGAGACATGAGGCCTAACTGTCCGGAACCGGGTCAGATAGAGGCCTAAAATTTTAAGGGGACGGTTAGCAGCCCTATCACCGTGTATGGAGCGCCACCGCAGACTGTGGAATTCGGGTGGGAGAGTTCTCTCCCGCTTCCTCCCCGCCGTCTCTTTCACGAGCACGACCTGCTCACAGGAAGAGGCCTATGGCCCCGCTCCAGCGCTTCCTTGCGCCATTTAAACAATGACGCAAGGGCCCTCGCTTCCTCGCTTCCAGGTCCCATAGAGGGGTCCCGGCTAAAAGACATACCGCCTCAACTGAGATCGTGCGGTATCCCCTTATCACCCTGACAGCCGTCGCCTTCTGCGGGCTAAGCACTCTAGCCGCATTGCTGGCCATCAGAATCTCCGACCATACGGGGGCCCCGTTAGGCCCCGTATAGGGCCATGCTCCGCACGATCCCAAGGTACAGTCTCCTACAGGGAGCGTTGGGTCTCCTGATATTGGGCTCCCTCAGCTGTAGGACCAAACTTCGGAAGTGGTATCCGAAGTTCCACCGGCTATCGAGTACGAGCCCCAGATACGTCATCGAGAGCTCGATGTCGATGCTGGCGCCCCCTTTATGTAAGCTGGATCCCGCAGGTGGCCTTTAGGGCTGCGTCTCAGTGCGTTGCTCCTCGCGCTGTAATGAGGGTGTCGTCGTAACACGTTACGCCGACACCTCTAGAGCAACGGACCAAGCAGCACCCAATCGTAACCGATGTTCCATAGAAGCGGTCCTTAGACCGATCCCTATGGAACGCCGAACGATACATCTCGACGACCTTGCCCTAGCCAGCTCTGATAGGATAAGGCTGATAAGATAGGCTCCGACGATTCGACGGAGGTATGGAGGCATGCCATGGTAAATAAGCGTCTACCAAACGCATCTCCAGGGCAAGGTGTTGAAAGCGTTGGCGATGTCAAGAGACCGAGAGATGCAACCACCACCTCACCCTGTTCTCTGCTCACCCTGCTTACAGAAAATACCTACTAAAATCAGAAAAAAGCATCCACAAAACTAGCGGAAATTTTTGTGCCCAATTTTTATAACGGAACTCTCTCTGCGAGGCATCCGACTCGCACTTGGCTGTTTTTTTTTTTTCAATACGAACACGTGAGTTTCGGTTACGGTTTCGGTTTCGGCCGAAACTGACCCTGGGGCCGAAAGTTCGGTTTCGGCCGGAAAACCAGTTTCGGTCGGACACTAGTATTAAGTTTTTATACACATTTTCCAAGCGTTTTTCTATAAACAACTATTTACATAGTTATCATGTACGAATATCTACCAAACGCAATAGAATTGCGCCGCTGACGGCCGATCAGTCTCGCCCTGGCGCTTGTGGAGGCAGGACCTGTGTCAGTTTTTTTCGCAACTATTTCGTATTTATTATGCCAAATTACGTTGAAATCGCGCCACAGTATAAAAATATCAGTAATGGGCAAAATGTAATTAGATTAACCGTTACAAATACATACGCGACTCATGGTAAAAATGTGGTGATCTTTTACTTTTTAAGTGTTTTCATGACATGGTAACCAGCTACCTAATGCATTAAAATGTCTACGAATTACATGATAATTTCGCAATCCAACATGGCAGCCACGCCGTAATCACAAAATTTCATGATGGGTATCGTTTAAGGGGTTTTTTGGTATGCTGAGTACGAATCGGGTACTAATTTTGCAATACAAGATGGCAGCCGCGCCGTAATCACAAAATTTCATGATAGGTATCGTTTAAGGGGTTTTTTGGTATGCTGAGTACGAATCACATGATAATTTTGCAATCTAAAAAGGCCGCCGCGCCATAATCACAAAATTTCATGATGGGTATCGTTTAAGGGGTTTTTTTTGTATGCTGAGTACGAATCACGTGATAATTTTGCAATCCAATATGGCCGCTGCGCCGTAATCACAAATTTTCATGATGGGTATCGATTGGGATTCTTTCGTATGCTAGGTACCAATTTAATGTAATTGGCATTAATTTTACAATAAAACCCTTTTGTCATAGTATTTTCGCATTGCTAGGCCTAAACTTAATAAGCAAATCTTTTTAGTTTACTACTGTAAGGGCCACTTGCAGAGATCAGAGTTAACGTGTTTAATTTTGCAATCCAATATGGCCGCTGCGCCGTAATCACAAATTTAGTACAAGGATATACAGTCTATCATTTACACCTAAGGTCGGTTAAGACCTTAGGTGTAAATGATAAGACCTTTTAAGACCTTTTACTCAGAGTTAACTGCTAACTCGAGTTAAATCAATAATTTGTCTTGCACCAACAAGAGTTAAGGGCTAACTCAGAGACAAACTTTTAAATTTTTAACTCGCCGACATCGGTGAGTTGCCTAACACTGAGTTTTTGCAATCCAATATGGCCGCCGCGCCGTAATCACAAAATTCCATGATGAGTATCGTTTAAGGGGTTTGTTCGTATGCTGAGTACGAATCACGTGATAATTTTGCAATCGAATATAGCCGCCGCGCCGTAATCACAAAATTTCATGATGGGTATCGTTTAAGGGGTTTTTTGGTATGCTGAGTACGAATCACGTGATAATTTTGCAATCGAATATAGCCGCCGCGCCGTAATCACAAAATTTCGTGATGGGTATCGTTTAAGGGGTTTTTTGATATGCTGAGTACGAATCGCGTACTAATTTTGCAATACAAGATGGCCGCCGCGCCGTAATCACAAAATTTCATGATAGGTATCGTTTAAGGGGTTTTTTGGTATGCTGAGTACGAATCACGTGATAATTTTGCAATCCAATATGGCCGCCGTGCCATAATCACAAAATTTCATGATGTATATCGTTTAAGGGTTTTTTTGGTATGCTGAGTACGAATCACGTGATAATTTTGCAATCTAATATGCCCGCCGCGCTGTAATCACAAAATTTCATGATGGGTATCGTTTATAGGGTTTTATGGTATGCTGAATACGAATCACGTACTAATTTTGCAATCCAAAAAGGCCACCGCGCCATAATCACAAAATTTCATGATGGGTATCGTTTAAGGGGTTTTTTGGTATGCTGAGTACGAATCACGTGATAATTTTGCAATACAATATGCCCGCCGCGCCGTAATCACAAAATTTTATGATTGGTATCGTAAATGGTAGTATCGTAAGTATGGTAGTATCGTAAATCATACGTAGCAGACTGTAGTGTAAAAGAGATAGAGACACATGTTCCATTCTTCGTTCTAACATTTGTGTGTGGTTGGATTGCATGGAACGACAGACTAAAAAAACTTGTTCGGTTTACTGTGAGTTAGTTAACTGCGTGCCAATTTGCAACTGTGCAAGACGTGGTCAGAGTTAAGAAGTTATTTATTTAACTCAGAGCTTACTAACTCTATATTTATATATTTAACTCGACTCTCCGTGCAAGTAGGCCTAAATAGCTTAGGCGGCCAAATTGAAATCCAAAATGATCATGTTATTCGTACTCAGCATTCGAAAAAACCCATTAAACGATATTCATTACGAAATTATGTGATTACGGCGCGGTGGCCATTTTGAATTGCAAAATTATCATGTGATTCGTCCTCAGCATACCAAAAAACCCCTTAAACGATAACCATCATGGATTTTTGCGATTACGGCGCGGCGGCCATATTGCATTTCAAAATTATCACAGGATTCGTACTCAGCATACCAATACACCCCTTAAACGATACCCATCATGATATTTTGTGATTACGGCGCGGCGGCCATATTGTATTGCAAAATTATCACGTAATTCGTACTCAGCATATCAAAAACCCTTTAAACGATACCCATCATGAAATTTTGTGATTACACCGAGGCGGCCATTTTGGATTGCGAAATTATCACGTGATTCGTACTCAGCATACCAAGAATTCCCTTAAACTATACCCATCATGAAATTGTGTGATTACAGCGCGGTGGCCATATTGGATTGCAAAATTAGTACGTAATTCGTACTCAGCATACCAAAAAACCCTTTAAACGATACCCATCATGAATTTTTGTGATTACACCGCGGCCGCCATTTTGGATTGCAAAATTATCACGTGATTCGTACTCAGCATACCAAGAAACCCCTTAAACGATACCCATCATGGAATTTTGTGATTACGGCGCGGCGCCCATATTGGATTGCAAAATTATCACGTGATTCGTACTCAGCATACCAAGAAACCCCTTAAACGATACCCATCATGGAATTTTGTGATTACGGCGCGGCGCCCATATTGGATTGCAAAATTATCACGTGATTCGTACTCAGCATACCAAGAAACCCCTTAAACGATACCCATCATGACATTTTGTGATTACGGCGCGGCGTCCATATTGGATGGCAAAATTAGTACGTGATTCGTACTCAGCATACCAAAAAACCCTTTAAACGACACCCATCATGAAATTTTGTGATTACACCGCGGCGGCCATTTTGGATTGCACAATGATCCCGTGATTCATACTTAGCATACCAACTTTAGAAAACTTTAGAAATTTATATGACCAGCTATTATGTAATTTACATTTTTTACGCAACTGTAGCAAACGTACGCAACGGAAACTCTCAAAAGAAATGAAATATCCTAGTTGTCAAAAAATGTTTCGTTGCTGCTAAGCTCTTATTCGCCTTAGCGTGATGTTATATATTTTGGTATTTTTCAAAAATGGACATTCTGTTAAGAAACTCTTGAAATTCAACTAGCTGTCTCTTAGACTCTAGAGTTAGAACAACAGCTAAACATACAAACAAACTCTTTAGCTTAAAAATAATAGTATAATATACATAATTTATTTACGATTAACTCTTTTATTTTTATTTACGAAACTAATAAATCACTACACTTAATAAAGTTAGATGCATTTACTACGTCAAACAAAGTTAGCATGCTGTTTCTTTCTACTCTGCTGTATACTGTGGCATGAGAGTTGACTGCCGCTGCCGGCGCGCGGTGTGTCTTGCGCCCGGGGCGAGGGGAGCGCCAAATGCCTACTTGTGCGCAATAACCGCCCCTTAAAAGCGCATTGCGGTTTTACATTGGTAGTGCTTGGACCGAACTAAACTAAAGAAACGGGCCCGCTAAAACGTGAGCCGATTTATGATGGTGCCACTTTTTTTTGCGTTCGACACGATATCTAGTATATTGTTGACCGAAGTCCGTATATTAAAAAAGTGTTTTTAAGCTCACCTTCGCGCAACATTCCCGCTACTAACAGAGGATCGACTCTCTCTCGACTTGCCGGTGTGATTTTCATCGACGGTCGAATCGCTTCTAGCCGTGGCTTTCTCGCTACAATCGTTCTTTAACATGTCATCGTGGCTGTTGTAGTCATCTGCAAAGATATTGTACGATGTTTAAATTGGAAACTTTAAGCTGTAGAATAGGTCTATGAATTGATTGAGGTAATACTATAAAGAAATAAGGTTGGTATCAGTTGGATATACATGGCCCCGCGGACTCAAGTGTTCTGTAAACGATCACTGTAGTAACATTTACTATGGCCGGTTATGGATGGGTGACCATCACGTGACCACTTTGTGACATTTATTTTCGATCGTTTCCGTGTTTCGGAAGGCACGTTTAGTCGTTGGTCCCGGTTGCCAGTAAAATGGCAGTCGTTAAGCCAAGTTGTAGGCCTTTATGGGCGGCTTGAAAAATTTCAACAGCGGGTAGTCACAACCTGCGCCTGTTTATATCAACATGGCAATACGGCTCACCACCTATTACGTGGGACAAAATCTAAAAAGGTGAAATGTGGGCATATAATATGCCTCTGCCTACCCCTTCGAGGATGAAAGGCGTGATCATATGTCATATAAAAAATAATGGATATACATACTATTGTTATTATTAGCGACGTCATCATTCACATCGTTCCTCTCCAAGTCCGTAGGGTCGGGAGGTAGGTGCGAGTACTCAGGTATCTTAGGGCTCTTCATATCTTCTTCGACAGAAGCGATTGTAGCCTCCTCACTACTATGATGTCCCATTTCTGCTTCGGCTTCTGCTTCTAGTTGCATTTTGTTGTTTGCTTCTTGTCTATATCAGTGGAAATTTTCTTGTCAGAAGATCAAATTATTTTATTTTTCACAAGAAGTTTGTAATCAAATGTTTAGGAGTCAAGCGATTCTAAGGAAATTGAAATAAATAAATATTTTTTAAATATTTGTGGACATTCTCACACAACATCATCTAGCCCAAATTAAGCTAATATAAGCTTGTGCTATGGGATCTAGACGACTGATATACATACTTAAATATTTCTTACATATTATACATAGAAAACACCCAAACTCCGAAACGAACATTTCTGGAACACACAAATATTTGGAACGACCCAGGACTTCCAGCGCCGCAGGCGGTATCACTACCGACTACGCCACAGAGGCAGTCATCGTGAAATAAGAGCAAATTTAAGCTATAAGCTTCGTAATCAATGTCAAAAACCGTAAAACTTTCAAAAGAATTGAGAAGTAAAAGATTCAAAATTAAACTCTGATATCTAAAATTGAACACATTAATCTTGAGAATAGATTTCAGCGAGACAACAATACATAATAGTCTTGAGGACTGAAAGTGACCATCCATTCTCAATGTTGCTGTCTCCGGCAAGCTAAACATAAAAAACCGGACAAGAGCGAGTCGAACTCGACGACCGATGGATCCGTATAAGTAGTTCAGGATCTTGACAGACGGACGGACAGACCGACAGACAGCAAAGTGATACTATAAAGGGTCCGTTTTTCCTATTACGGTATGAAACCCTGTAAAAAGATTTTCTTTTTGATGATTCTTGGTATAACTTACTCGTCAATGA
Organism: Miltochrista miniata; assembly: GCA_933228765.1. NCBI lineage: Eukaryota > Metazoa > Arthropoda > Insecta > Lepidoptera > Erebidae > Miltochrista > Miltochrista miniata. Next base: position 12,089,947 of record OW121768.1, read on the forward strand.
ATTTCCCGCAGATCTCATGATATTGTCCGAGTTCCTGCTTGTAGAGCAAGTGGCCTCGTAATATAAAGTCGAAGTACACGCGTAGTCCGTCTGCAACCTCGCGAACCAAATTTAACCTGTAGTTCAAAGAATTTGTCAATTACAATTGATTTTAGCGTACTTTACAACATTATTAAATTGATGATTGAGTAAGAATATGAGAGGTTTATTTTTCATTTTTTAGTAAAACCGTCTCGATTCCTTGAATAAATTACACGAGGTTTCAATTTTCCAAACGTGTAGTACAGTACAAAAATCAGATTTCTGTTATCTATGTTTAGAAGGTTTTTAAAGAGCTTGAAGCTCGAATATAATAACATAGAGTCACCACATTTGATGAATAGGCTGTATGCTATACTTTATGTAGGTATTACTCTATACTTTAAACCATACCTGTAACAAATTTCAACTAGATCCTTTCAACCATCAGAATGTGATTGAAAAACAAACATTCAAACATCTTCACAAACATTTCATTCACATTAGTCCACAAACACTGTTCTGTCCACAATCACATTAGTCCACAAACACTGTTACTGACTATGATTCTGATCCTCGAATTAATAGTTGTGGTGTGCCTCAAGGCAGTATTTTGGGACCACTACTATTTATTATATATGTAAATGACCTACCACAAGCAGTAAAGCATCAATGTATAATGTTTGCGGATGATACCACAATAAAAATTTGTTGCAACAAAGATCAAAATGTTAGCGAGGAGATTAGTGGTACATTGAATAATGTGATTAAGTGGTTAAATGTCAATAAACTTAAAATAAATATTTCGAAAACAAATATAATTCACTTTAAAACATTCAAGAGTAAATCTATACCCATCAATGTTTCCTATGACAATAATGCTCCGGAACAGGTACAAAGTACAAAGTTTCTAGGAGTAATATTGGATCAGCACTTTACATGGAAGAACCACATAGAGCTTGTTAATAATAGAGTTAATAGATTTGTATTTGCTTTGAAAAAGGTTAAAGACATTACTTCCAGACGTACTTCCGTAATGATTTATCATGCCTATATCTGCTCGGTAATCCGATATGGTATAATTGCGTGGGGTAATTCAACTGAATTGCCAAGAATTTTTATAGCCCAGAAAAAATGTATCCGTGCAATGTATAGCGTAGACTGGAGTGATTCTTGTAGGCCACTGTTTAGGTCACACAGCCTATTAACAGTTCCATGTATTTATATTTTAGAAATTGCAAAGTTTGTTAAGGGTAATCAGACGTTGTTTGAAGCCAGAGACAATGCAAATAAAAGGAAAGTCACACATCTAGATCTAACCATGCCAGTTCCAAAATTGGAGTTATTTCGCAAAAGCTGTGTCTACATGGCTCCCTTGATTTATAACTCTTTGCCAAAAACAATAACTCCTCTCCCGTTCAAAAAATTCTGTCTTGTACTACGACAGTGGTTAGTAGAGGAATGTTATTATTCGATTGACGAATTTCTGAAGAAAAACCCCTGCAAGTTTTATAATTCTGGTTATTAAATTATGCTTTGATATATATTGATTCTTTCTTTTTAATTAATTTTACTTTATTTTGACATGTGACTATATGAATGAATTAAGTGTGACCTAATAATTGTGCAATGAGTGTATAGAATTCGTAATGTATTAAAATTAAAATTTGTTTTGTGATTGGTAATTGCAGGACATTCTCTATTGAATATTTAATTTTGACATTGTATAAAAAATGAATAAAATAATGCACTATTAGACATGTGACATGGATAATATTATAATGTAATGTGAAAAATTAAATACCTATTATGTACCTAGCATTAAGTTTAAGTTTGCATGCTATACCTAATATATGGCTAAATGGGCCTGTGCTATGTAAAACTCAATATCATGTTATATGTACCCCATTTATGGCAAATAAATAATTATTCTATTCTATTCTATTTCCATTTATATTATACCTAAGTAAAAAAAAAGTTACCTGCAAGAAACATCAAGTAAATCGGGCTTCTGTGGCGGGTCATGTCTAGCCCGAGTGGGATGCCATGCGCCGGCTCGTGCGAACCATTTCACGAACGACTCTAGGATCTGAGCGGCGCACGGCGACGCGGGCAGGTGGGATAGACGACCGCGTTTCACTACCAAGTGGTAGTCGAAGGTAAGGCGATCTCTACGAAAATAAGTTGGATTTTAGATTTGTAGAAGATTATACTCCTATGCTTTTGTTACTTAGGACCAGTGAGACAGAGAGCGGAAGCGATCGCAAGCGGTCTTGATTCATAACGGGAATTCGTAGATGGAAATTTACGGGTGAAACGTCATCTGTCTCATATTTAAAGACGGCAAAACATGAAGTTTCACCCGTACATTTCCGTCCACACATTCACGTCTTAAAAACCGAGAATCGGCGCCCATCTCTCTAGTGATGTATGAGAATACTCCGGCGCGTGCGAACCATATCACGAACGATTCTAGGAGTACTGGCGTGCGCCTGTCGGCATTCACGGCGAGCGCGTTTACGCCGATTCCTATGGAATCGAGGGACCGCCACCTAGCTGTAAACGCAGGAACTTGTCTCGATTCCATACAAATCGGCGTTAACGCGCTCACCGTGCATGTCGATAGGAATATGCCAAAACTCGCACTTGCCACTCGAGCGGCTCATGGCGACGCGGGCAGGTGGGATAGGCGACCGCGTAACGTAAGGCGTACTCTACAAAATAAGTAGGCTTTAAGACGTTAGGGCAAATAAAGGTTCGGTGGTTATGGCTGTTAATGTGAATTGCGGTTTACACGCAAATTTACTATTTTAACATAACTGTATATGAATTACAATTCAAAAGACTTACAAAAATATACTACCAGTCTATATCAAGCGTTGACGACCTGACAAAGGTTGCAGGGTTTGACTGGAAGCAGAAGGAGCAGGGCCGTGTGATGTGGCGTAAATTGGGAGAGGCCTACATAATATGCGGATTTGATTGTTTGATAGTATGTCGATCGCACGTACCTTAAAGCGGAGGGTAAAGTAATATGCGCTCTTCCAACGTGCGCATTGGGAGGTGGAGATCGTGGTTGTGAGTTCGCTGAGCCCGACGCTGATGATGAGTCTGTGTCGCCGGTTTCGCCTTCTGTTCAAAGTAGTCTCAGTTCATACTTCATACCCATAGTAAAAGAACTATATGTCTGCATGACGAGATAAAATATTGACTACTTCAAGATGAATATAATTTTATCCGACCATCATACTTAAGTATTTTTCATTCATTTCACCAGTGTTTCATTTTTTTCTCCTTCCCACTTCCCAGGAGAATTTATTCTCGGGATAAAAAGTAGCTTATGTGTTATTCCAGACTTTAATCTATACTTGTACAAAGTTTCAGTCAGAACGTTCAGCTGTTAGAGCGTGAAGTGTAACAAGCATCCAGAAATCTACACTCACAAACTTTCAAATTTATAATAGGTATTAGTAAGATCAAAAATGCAAGTCTTACAGTGATGACTAATGAGTAGCTACGTATCTATGTTTCTTACATAACACGCCTCATATTTATCAATAGGTACTATCCGTTGCGCTAAGTTTGCCGGTCGCCTCCCTTACTACGCCTCTACGCCAGCGGCAAACTTAGCGCGTACGGGATATACAAAATGTATTCAAACAAAAATTCAAGTAAAAGAGATGTATTTAGTCTTGACGGCTTACCATCAGGATCGGGTTGTGTGCTGCTAGATGAGCCGTCATCGCTAAAGCCATGGCGAGCCCTTTTGGCTGGTCCCGCCCCGGTGCTAGTGCTGCTGCCCTTCTTGCGTTCTCGCCGATATAGATATGCACCCCTAAACAAAATTAGGAGCTAAATAAAATTTGTATTTTATTTAAATATGCATAAAAACTCCTTAGGTCGCTTTTCATATCTTAAAAATCTTAAGAATCTCTATAAAAAACTGTAACTCCATTCCCTCGATTCATCTAACTCGTTCTGAACAGCTGAACATTGAACATCACGTCGCAGCTCGCAATATGAATAATTGTTATAAAAAATAAAACTATATTATTATGTAGAACCATCTTCAAGCAAGTCAGCAAGCAACTGACACTATCGAACTCGATGTCTCAAAAGGATTGAACATTCAGGACAGCATTGCGATGGTGTTTCCTATCGATTTTCTTCATATTTTGTTCCTGATTTTCCGCATTAGTTTGGAATTGGCCATTAGCGGTACGGTAGTGCTGCCTCGCAGTAGAACAGACTTCACTACTATTGTGTCCACGGTGCACCCTCACTGTGTATTATGTTTCCAATCCTACACCCCATTTTCCAAACACAATTTTTATGTTCGAACATGCTGTGTGTAGACAAAATTTATTGTTGGAAGATTTTAGTTGAACGAATATTGTATTCAGATGTTCCAAATAAATCGTAACGACGTTTTATTGGTTTATCGGCTCTAGGGCTAATTAACAAATTAAAATTAGATGTCACATGCTAGTGGTTCTAATAATTGTAATGACAATAAAATTAACATTTACTTCAATTTATCAGACAGTGCGTCGACACAGTGTTCCAAACTGGTGTTCACCAACTCGTAGCACGGTGTGAAGCGGCAGTGAATGGAAGATAGAACTTATCCAAAACTTGAATCTCCAAAACATAAAGTTAGAAATATTGTACCACCAAGAGCTGGTTTATCTCAGACAGAATATTCTTTAAATTAAAAATTTATTAGACACAATTATCTTTTCCAGTGCTTTCACTCGCCATAAATCATTTATTAGTGTAAGAGTATTGATAAAAAACTAAAATACTAACAGTTGAAGTTGTGACTTTTCAGCGAGGTCTCTTTGTAACTGGCGATTTTCTTCTGTGTCCTTCAGTACAAAATCTTCACTGACACATCGGTCCCAAGATGAATTCCAACCTTGGAAATGTATCAAGTACTCGACAGTACGCCTTCCTCTCTTGTCTTTACTTTCAATCACTTCTAAGACCTGTGGATTAAAAAACCGAAATAATACATAATAGTAATTTTCATAATAACTTAAAGTAGGTATTATTTTTATGAAATTAATCTATAACAGGGCTGAAAGGACCCTAAAGAGCATGTAAACAAACAGCAGGAAAATGGATCTCAGTTTCAGAAACCCGGCTTAAGGTGCAAAAACTGGAATGACTGCGTGAAAACTAGCCCTTAAACTAAATATGAATGATGAAAACTGTGGATTATATTTATAACACAATGTTTCTGGAATACTGATTGGCATTTTGGTGAAAATACTCAGCATTTGTAATATTATGACGTTACCCACTCAGATTACTTTTGCAATATAATTTTAAATTAAAGTAAGTAGGAACTACAACCAGAGACCATGGAAGAGATAAGTACAATGCTCAGTGACCTTAGCAAGGCGTCCAACTGAGTCGGGTTAAAAAATAATCATGGGCAAAAAGAAAATAATGTCCAATGTCCATGCTATGCCTACTCCCATCACGATCGGACAATCGACACTCAAAGTTGTCCACGAATACTATATTATGCCATCTAGGAGAAACCATACAGCTAGGCAAATCCAACTTCGAGAAAGAGGTCTCACTTCGAATCTGACTCGGTTGAGCGGCGTTTGGGAAGATACATAAGATATTTTCATCTAAAATACCGCAATGTCTCAAGAGCAGGGTCTATGACCATTGTGTGTTGTTAGTAATGACTTACAGAACAGAGAGGTGGGCACTCAAATTGGCCCTAATTGAGAGGATCCCTGTCCCCCAGAGGGCTATGCTCGGAGTGCCTCTTTGCGATATAATCCTCAACGAGGAATTCTGTAAGAGGACCCGGGTATCTCCCAACTAAAGACCTGAAGGTCGCGGGAACCTGCTGGATGCGGGCAGCTCAAGATCGAACGTTGTGACAATCCTTGGGAGTGGCCTATGCCCAGCAGTGGGCACCAAATCGGCTGTAATGATGATGATGTGGTACTACAAATTACTGTACAGTACAATGGAATATAATATAAATTGTTCCACTATGTTATACTAATCTTACTTTGCAGTCACTTCTAGGTGGTGAGTAATAAAGCATTTGTGAATTTATTTAGGCAGTGCAACAAAATCTTAAACTTTTTTTTCACAAAAATACTCTCTACTATGCCCAGATTTTACTAGCATATACATTGTATAGTTGTAATAAATAATGGGTGTAATTTAGAAGGCTGTTATTCTATGCATATGGATCTCAACAAACATACTTATGGAAATCTTAATACAAGCCCCACCCAGACTCCGCCCTATAGCATGACAGTCTTTGTAAATCTTTGTGGTTTTTAGGTAGCTAATACTGAAGATAGAAAGTGTTTATTATTTTTAAATATATTAATGCTTATTTTTATAAAGCAGTCAGCAATATTGCTAAATTTCTAAGATCTAAAATTACAATAATCATATTTTTATATTATGACATATTGAACAAACATTTTAATAGTTTTAAGAGAATATTAAAGATTTCAAGATCTATTTTACCTATTTAATTTTTTTTATAGGAACAGAATTACAAAAAAATTCGTACTTTTAAGAAGTTGAAATCAAATCAAATCGCGCCATAAAACTTTTTGAAATATAACCTCTGAAACAGCTTTGTTTTCATTTGTATTCGATGTAGTTAATTATAATTTTTAAGAGTTGGTGTAGATAGGGTGTGGTTAGGCCTCTTGGAGTAATCTTACCTTTGAGTCGTAGAGAACTTTGGCTTTCGTCGGATCCGGTTCATAACACAAGACGCGTTCACCTTCACTGAATTTATAGCGTACACCTCTTGTAGACACCATAATCTTGATTTTCTTGATCACCACCAGGCCGTAATCAATATCTGGTTAAAAATTTGTTATGTAATTTACTTTTTAAACTTTAATTCAAACAATTTCGATCGAACAGAATCACAACATGAATATTTTAATAACTACGTGAATACTTGTAAAACAATAAAGTTTCCAACATAACGTTTTTATCGAAATTTAATTTAGTATTAATACACACCTGCAGTCGGGTGTTAGACACGCCTATTTTATAAAAATAATGTTTTGTTTGGGCGTCGGCCGATGTTTATTTTGATTTAAGTTGTCACACATGTCAAACATCTTTTTTTTTCTCGTAGTCTTGGGCTTTCTTGGCTTGGGAATATGCCAATGTCAACTAAATTCTAAGTTGAAAATGAATCTTCATGTTGAGATTCCATTCAAAAGCAGAATAATTTTTATGTATGTCCAAGTTTGGACTGAGTGCGACTCCAGTAATTGGTGGAACCTTACTGCAGCAATCTGTGTAATTGGCCGACAAACAAAAAAATCGCGTTGCACTGCGTTTTGCAAGTAAGTGCATGGATTTAGAATTTTTCGCTATGCTCAAGTTTTGTCACTTTTCGGCACTTGTACACGCTATCAATCTGCATAGATACAGCAACACCAAACTGTGCTTTATGATCTTAGACCATATATCACGGGATACTACTAGCCTTTTGTGAACCACCGCATACAAAAATATTCTGCTAGTCATAGCGGGTGAAGGTGGAAACACAAACACATATTAAATTTCATTATATATATACTATACACTATATAGGTACATACAAGTTATAATACAGGGGAACAAATATTCATTTAAAAAAAAAGGACAATGTCAAATAAGAATTATGCATCAAAAAACTCTTCCACATCACTGTCAACCACTACCGTGCCCAAAATGCTGGCGGCGTTGCCACGTTGTATGGCAATGGAGAGCCTCTGGCCTAAGTATACACCAGCATTTTGGTCACGAGAACCGTCGACCAAAAGTTTACATAAAGCTCTGTAAATGAGCTTTGCACTAGGACCCCACGGTCCAAGAGTCTCGACCCCAAACGACTCAAACAAATAACTACCAGCAAGATTTGTGTACTTGCGCCGTTTGAGGGCCTCAGCGGACGCGGCAGCAGCTCCAACACTGCTAGCGGTGCCTGGAACATGAGAAGGCGCATGGGTGTCCACACATGTGGCATCCCACACAAGCGGCTTTCCCATCTTCCAAGGCACCAATGACATCCCGTCGGGCCTCTTTCCATCGTCGCGAGCCAAGCCCTTGGGTTCAAGGACTGCTGGCACGCCGGCAGCAGAAAGGGCACGTCGGATGATGTCATTTATACTAGCATGGCGCGGAAGCCGACCAGCACTCTTATAACAAGACAGACCGTGGTGACCTAGGCGGTCGACAGTTTCACCGCAGTGACAGCGATGTGGAACGATGCAGGAAGTACCTAGGCGTAAGCAAGCAGCAATGCGGAAAGTGCCGTTGTCTAATAATGTGCCAATATGAGCTGAAGGTAACGCATTAAGCCAGAGACCCGACTCCCACTCCCCCACAGCCAGTAGGCGCGCTCGCTCTGCTGCACTGGACGAGGAGTCAATTAGATCTTTTTGGACTAACTTGCAAAGCGGCACATCCCACTGTCTCTGGGAGGAGTAATTGACGCGCAGAGCGCTTGGGCAAGTCATTTTCCAGGCATTCAGGGCGTCAGATAGATACGGCACTTCAAAGTTAACCAGTGACGAGGTTTAAATTGTCCTGGTTAGCTTATCTGTACCGTATACCGACGACAAGAATGCCGGTAAACTAATACTGGTAATTTTGCGGACACCGAGACCACCTAACCGAATAGGTAAAGATGCTTGTGTCCAAGCTCTGTCGTCCAATTTCATATTTAAAATATCTGTAAGAGTTTCCCGGATAATTTTATCTATATTTCCTAAAAGTGTTTCGTGTTTCCAAAAAGGGCATGATCTTAGATAGTAGATATGGTAATTTTGGTGCAAAAGAACAGTAACGAATCAAAGTAAAAGCGGAATGTAAATTTATTTGGAAAAGCCGCTGCTTGGTATCCCGAAAATTTAGATTTTTTTCTATATATTAAAAATGTATTAATCGACAAACGCGTAATGGCTGTTGTGTGTTAATTTTTATTGTACAGTCAACTACAATGAAATGTACTAGTTTAATCATATAAAATGATGTACTGAAGTACAGTGCCTTTTATAAAGCCAATAGACCAAATGGTCTATTGGCTTGGCAGAAAAGAATGCTTAAGTAAGGCGCATCCTGTAGTTAGATGATCTAAGTTTATGATGCTGATGTTACAATAGAGAGAATAAAATATTCTTTAGTATTTTATTTTTGGTTATGGCTTTAGCCGGAGCCGATGCCAACAACCAAAATCGAACGTGCGATGGAGATTTGTAAGTATGTAGATACGTGCTTTTCTTTGTGGTTATGGAAACCAATTTTTTAAGGGTTCGGTGTTATATTAGGTTGTTTTGCTCCATGGGTTGTGCTCCTAGAGGACTTGTTGAAATTACTTAATGGAAACATACAAATTATGTTGACAGATTGACAGCGTGTACAAGTGCTGAAAAGTGACAAAACTTGAGCATAGCGAAAAATTCTAAATCCATATACAAAACGCAGTGCAACACGCATAATTTAAATAAGACCGTTGCTATGTGTACCTACACGGCAAGGTGCTAAAAAGCCTTATTAGGGTAAGTATTATCTGTCATCTTTAAATTGCAGCAATGATAATGGTAGGTACCTATAACATATGTAATTATCTTAGATCATCTAACCACAGGATGCGCCTTACTTAAGCATTGTTTTCTGCCATTGCACATGACCATTTGGTCTTTTGGCTTTATGAAAAGCCTGTACATCAGTACATCATTTTATATGATTAAACTAGTACATTACATTGTAGTTGACTGTACAATAACAATTAACACACAACAGCCATTACGCGTTTGTCGATTAATACATTTTTAAATGCAATGAAATTTTATATGTCTTTGTGTTTCCCCCTTCACTTGTATGAAAACTGGCAGAATATTTTTGTATGCGGTGGTTCGCAAAGGCTAGTCCCGTGTTATATGGTCTAAGGTAATTATGTATAGAAAAACTAGTAAAACCATAGATTTAGGACTTTTCGCTATTCTAAATCTATGAGTAAAACCAAATTTGGGTAAATATAGTAAAGCAAGGGTGAATGTTAGTTTTCTTAGAACATGTAGGTAGAGCAAAGGCGCATAACTAATTCGTAGCATGTGCTTTAAAAAATTTCATAGTTAGTAGAATCGAATAGAATAGAAAAGAATTTCACATGCTGTTTACATTACAGTGAGCAGCGAAATCCCATCAATTCAATATGGAATTTATTTTTACTTATCATTTGAAGCGCTCGTGGCCCCGCGGACTCAGTGTTCTGTAAACGATCACTGCAGTAAGCAACTTTCACTATGGCCGGTCCATGGATGGGTGACCATCCATGTGATCACTTTGTGACATTTATTTGAGCGTATCCGTGCTTCGGAAGGCACGTTAAGCCGTTGGTCCCGGTTGCCAGTAAAATGGCAGTCGTTAAGCCAAGTTGAAGGCTTTATTTCAACAGCAGGCAGTCACAACCTGCGCCTGTCCATTTAAACACGGCAATACGGCTCACAACGTATTACGTGGGACAAATTATAAAAAAGGTGAAATGTGGGTATATAATATGCCTCTGCCTACCCCTTCGGGGATAAAGGCGTGATGATGAACCATTTTTACTTATCATGTTCGCGAAAGTGACTCCGCCCGCCTTATGGAACGCCATTGAGACATCTAGCTAATTGAGGGTCACTCTCAAGGTCACCAAGACCACTGACAGTGAACCTCAAGTTGATGACACAATTATGTGCCTTTTCACGTTTAATGATTGTTTTTGTCAGAGGTTTTCTTCCAAGAAGGTATTAATGTTTCGACAGACTAAAGAATAGTCTGAATTTCTCGCTTCTGGCGAAGATTCTCTCGAAAATGATGAGTAAAGTCACATGCCTTGAATTAGATCTTCATTGGTATTTGGGCTTCATAGTTAGCTACCTATAGCTAACATTTTAAGAAAAAAAAACAAAAAGTAATTATACAAAAAATAATTTACTTATTACACATAACAGCTTTGTCGTAGTTTTGGCCTTAGTTTAGTGGTAAAGAGGTGCGGAGTAGGCAACGGGGCCAGCAGCGTATTTGGCATAAGGGGAAGCGTAGCCCACGGGGGCAGCAGCGTAACCGACAGGGGCAGCGGCGTAACCGAGAGGGGAGACTACCTTGGCGACGGGGGCAACTACCTTGGCGACTTTGGTGACGTGAGCGAGAGGTTCCCTGTGCACGACCGCGTTGAAACCATTGTGGTCATCAGCAGTGTATTCTACGGTACGCTTGGTGCCATCAGGGTCGACTACGGAGTAGAAACCACGCACAACATCACCATCACGGGTCTCTTGCTGGCTCTTGGAGTCACCTGTCAGACCATCCTGCACATCGTATGAGTAGCTGTACTGGGGGTGAGAGTATTCTTCGAGAGGTGCAACCACTTTAGCGATGGGGGCAGCATACGGAGCAGGGGCGAGCACTTTAGCGACGGGGGCGGCGTATGCGAGCGGAGCTGCCTGGTACGCTGTCTGGTACGCTGGTGCAGCAGCGTATCCCAAAGGAGCGTATCCAGCGCTGGCGGCAGCCACCAAGCATGCAAGAACTACGAACTGTGAACAATAATGTAATGTAAATATTAATAAATTTAGCAGATTATGATGTCATTGGCAGCGGTAAAGACCAGAAAGGAGACGGTGTCACTACCTTAAATGCCATTGTGTAAGTGATTTGATTGAGGATGTTGAATGATGTATGACGAGGTGTGTTAAGAGCTTTTATAGTGGTCACAGGGGCGCACCCTTCCACTCGGCCGTGAGTTAGAAGCCCCGGGGCATTATTCAAGCTCCCCAATTTTAGGATACTATATGAGTTTACTCCAGTTTTAATTGCATCATTTACAAATAATTTTATAATTCAGTTTCATTATAATAAAATTATTTTCAGGATTTAAAATAAAACGTCACGCTCACATTTTTCAGCAATATGAAGACTCGTGCACGAGTCTTCATATTGCTGAAAAATGTGAGTTATCTGGGGTCAAGATATTTGGGACGGTCATAATCCATTGCAATGAAAAGAACCTTAGTTTAAAATAAACGCCCTGCCGTCTCAGATTACAATAGCTAAATAGTGGTAGACTTTATTGTCTTTTTAATTACCTTAATAAATGTTTGTTGCCTAATACTAGGGCACATAAAAATGTATTAGACGTTGGATATGCCAGCTAGTGGCCATTATGTCGAAGACAGCGATATTTAAACTGGTAAGCAGGAACTCTAGCCCTATCATTGGGTTCGTTTGCGCCCGCTTGGAGTGGTCGGGATAGTTTGACATAATTAATGTAACTATATCCGGAAAACGGAGTCTCTTTATGTATGACTAACGGACGTCACGCGGCTTTACCTGCGTAGCTTCCGTGAAAATACAGGAATAAAATATAGCCTATGACACCCGGGCATAGTGTGCCGAGCTCCCAAAAGTGAAATATTTTTTCAAATTGATTCTGTAGTTTCGGAGCTTATTCGATGCAAACGATCTAATCTTTCCTCTTTATAATAGGTATTAGTATAGATTCACCACCTATCACGACACAATAATTAGTATAATTATAGATAAAGACTTAATATTACAGTAAAGTTCAATCCCAGGTTCTAATTTGTCTATTTTTTGACCTTAGCTCTAAGCAACTGCCCTCTAACCTCCCCACCACTTTGGGCGCATCTACGGTCTATTTTCTCCAACGGTGAAGACTGCAGCGCTAGCCTCCACTTTTAAAATTTTCAACTCACTCAGGACTTGAATCTGGAGACAAGATCACGGCCCACCCGTAGGAAAGTGGTCACCGTCGCCTGTGGACGTTTGCAACACCAGAGGAGCTACACACCCGCTGCCAAACCTCCAAGAACCTTCCAAGACTTTTTTTAAAGAATCCTGTACTGAAGGCGCTTGGGAAAACCGAGGCAGAGAGATCATTCCACAATCAAAATGTAAAGTAATGTGTAATTTATGTATTACTAGCTGACCCGCGCAACTTCGTTTGCGTGATAAATGAAGAACCGCTGGACCGATTTTGTGCAAACTTCACATAAACCATCTACTGAATAGCCCGAACAAAGCCTAAACATTTGGTTTGGATAGGTGAGCCCGTTCTTAAGTTATAAAATTACAACGAAAAGTGGCATTGATTTTTATATATATAGATACCTACTTGTCTAATGTTTTTTTACTGACATTGATATTTATATACTCGGAGTACTTGCTCTATTTTTTTATGTCTAGTGACTTGGCATTTTGTCGCTGCTTGACTAATATTAAAAGTAAAAGTGTGTAGCAACAATTTGACATTAACAGGTGTTAATTGATGGACAAGTAGCTGGAAGGAATTTAAGCCATGCAAATCTCTGCTAAGTAACAGATGATTACCAGGTACAGCCGAGGTGCAGCGAGGATTTCGATGTGGACTGTTCAGTGTGAGTACGGCTAGCGAGTAGTACGAGCTGTGGACTGAGCTGTGGTGTTTACTAGAGTGGTCCCGGTTGCCTGTAAAATGGCAGTCGTCAAGCCAACTTCAAGACCTTTTATGCGGCTTAAAAATTTCAACAGCAGGCAGTCACAACCTGCGCCTGTCCATCTCAATGGATACTTAAGAATATCCATTGAGATGGATATACTATAGTCCATTCTTAAGAATTCTAAAAAGGTGAAATGTGGGCATATAATATGCCTCTGCCTACCTCTTCAGGGATGAAGGCGTAACCATATACCTACATACATACAAAATAAAAGTTTTTAGCGATAGAAAATAAAAAAAAGAAGTGTGGCACTCGGGGACTGCCGCGGTAAAGCTATTACATAGCATTTTTTACCAACTATGCTAGTATAATTATTTCTATATAAGAATACTAGCTGATGCCCGCAGCTTCGCCTGCGTAAAATTTGTTACCGCGGGAAGTTATTCCCGGGATAAAAGGTAGCCTATGTGTTATTCCAGACTATAATGTATCTCCGTACCAAATTTCAGCCCGATCCGTTCAGCGGTTTGAGCGTGAAAGAGTAATAAACATCCACACTCACAAACTGTCGCATTTATAATATTAGTAAGAAGTAAGATTTTAAGGCCTATGTTCAACAAAGTAAAGTACCAAGTGCCTACTTGACTGTGGACATTTGGGCTTTTGGAATTTTGTTTTAGAACTTTTTAAGAAGAACAATTATTTTGTAATAAATTATTTTTATGTAACTTCAACCATTTACGCAGAGGCGCAACGGATACTCTTATAACGATTAAATGTTTTCCGTTTTCGAAACATTCCTCATTGCTGCACCACTCCTATTAATCTTCGCATTATGTTATGTAGCCTATAGCCACTATCAAAAAATGTACCTACTTACTATCGAACAGTTTTTGACAGCCTACCAGTAGTTTCAGTAAGGCTTGCCTTGGTATGATGTGATTCATGGTCCCTTTGCAGCGTGTGTCCAATCCAGCGCAGCAGCTACACTTCCGACGTTTGATCTGTTGGGGTCTCACTGCAGCGTTCCAATAGTCTTACGTTCGTGATGTTCTCGGGCCCATATGTACCGAGGATCCATTGGAGGCAGCGTTTGACGAAGACTTATAGCTGGTAGCTGGTGCGAAATGTCTTTACTTTAGTGACCTTCCATGTCTCGCATCCGTATAGCAGTTAGCAGTACAGTTTTAACGTTTACTTTGTTTTGAGTTTCACTCTTCGTGTCTATTTTCGCAACTGCCTACGGGGCGCAGCTGTGTAAAGGTTATTCTGGCCTTGGCGAGACTCGAAATGATGTAGGGTACTCTTCTATTCCATCAGTTTCTGACACGACACTCCCGAGGTACGTGAATTCGTGCCTCCACCACATCTCTTGCGTCTGTCGATTTTAATTTCAGTCCAGCCATTCGCTGCCTCATCCTGCTCGTTGTCCTGCACGTTGTCCTGCAGACATGCATGACGGCGTGTGTGTGCCTCAGCAGGCACAGGACATCGGCATCATTAATATCCTCCAGGATATCAGTATAGGCCCCATTCTATGCCGCGCCGATTGTTCTTTGCGGTATTCAGCATTATACCATCTATTTTCTATGGATGGTTGTTAACTATCCTGTTATCTTCATAACGATCCTCTAAGGTACAGTATGTATTTTCAAAAGAGTTTGTGAACTCTATTTTTAATTTCTTTTTCAGAATATTGATGACATTTGATTGATGTCATTTTATACACGTTACGTCTACTACATTGATACATGTAATAAAATTCTAACACGCCGGTGTTTGTATGTAAATTGTTTATATTGAGGAAAATTCTATACTGAGGAATAGTTTTAACCATTAAGCTCTATTTTGATATAGCATACAGGACAGATTTACACGCTACTTGATGAGTATGATTAATAAATACCTCTAATTTCATAGACCTTGTGTGACGTAAACAAAGTTGCGAGGGTCAGCTAGTTAAAATATAAAACAATAGGTTTCTTCTTTCTACTTAAAAACTATTTTTACAAATTTTATGGTAATAATAGACATTCTTTGAAATATGCATGTATGGTATTGTTGTGACTTTTATGACACGTTTAAAGTACATAGGTATGGGATAGATGGCGCTCGCGGCTACGTCAGCGTGAAATTTTCTTCCCGCTTCCCATGGGAACGTACTCCCGGGTTTGGTTATCTTTATAGCAGTATTATATATAAATTAACAAAACAAAAAATGATACTGCATTGGTGATAATAATAATAAAATGTATGTATAAAGAGTACTCACTCATTTTCTTTCACTATTTTTCGTGACTTTCTACATTAATAAATGCACTTTGTTTATTTATATTTAAAACACTTTTTACACAAATTATACGAGTACAGTTCACTGTTGTACATAGATGATGAATACCTATACACCTATAGTCGAATTTTTATTTAGACGAAGTAAATTGACAGCAACTAATGTAATTGACAGCATCGAAATTGTCATTTCACATTAAGAACTCTAAATTCGACCAACACTCCTAATTCAACTTTGGTCGAGTGGTTAAGACGCGGATCGGTACGCAGAAGGCGCAAGATCGATTCTGGGTACAAGCATCAATTTTTGGATTATTTGACATAATAATAATAATATATAACGACTGCAGAGTTCATAATTGACGTAAACAAAAAAATTATGAATTGCTAGACTAGATACACGAACGTGGCCGAAGGTAGCTGAGAGTGTGACTCGTTTTCGTGACACAATTTCTGGATTCGGTCTCCACGCAAGGCCCGCGATAGAAGCTATGCAATAGCTTAAAAATGCTGTTAACTTAAAACTTTTAAAGCATCAACGGAACATAAGCCTTATATGGTGTTAACTTCAACTCGATACCTTAACGTGTTCCCGAGATAAAGGGTCTTAACAGACAGACGGACCGACAACAAAGTAATCTGCTTTTTCCTTTAAAGTACACATATGGTCACGCCTTTGTCCCCGAAGGGGTAGGCAGAGGCATATTATATGCCCACATTTCACCTTTGTATAATTTGTCCCACGTAATAGGTGGTGAGCCGTATTGCCGCGTTTAAATGGACAGGCGCAGGTTGTGACTGCCTGCTGTTGAAATAAAGCATTCAACTTAGCTCAACGACTGCCATTTTACTGGCAACCGGGACCAACGGCTTAACGTGCCTTCCGAAGCACGGAAACGCTCAAATAAATGTCACAAAGTGATCCATGGACCGGCCATAGTGAAAGTTGCTTACTGCAGTGATCGTTTACAGAACACTGAGTCCGCGGGGCCACGAGCGCTTCAAAGTACGGAACCCTAAAAATGGATAAATCAAATCCAGGTATAATTTGAAAGCAACTGGGAATACGCTAAACTTAAAGGGAAGACGAAGATGCATTTCGCATGATATTATAATAATTTGAGCGTTGTTATTTGCTTCGTAACGTGATTTCCGCATTCTAGAAAGTCCTTTTTATATAATTTTCACCAGTTTTGTGTCATATTTTGCTAACATAGTATAAAAATGCAGCCCTTACATTACTTACATTTTGCTTTTATTATTAAGCCATCATTTTATATTCGTCAAGATCCCAGACACTAGAGCTTCATCCTTGGAACTTGGATTACGAATCATAAACCTTAGAGCTCAGATTATAGGGTTTTGACTCTTTTATCTGAACCCTGAAGCCTCAAACCTAGACCCCAAAGACTGTTCTCTGAGCCCTTAGACACCCGACCTCTAATCCTTCGCACAACCGGCAACTATTGATCTGATAATGCACTAGTCTTGCTTTTTTTACGGGTTTATTTGACTCACTTGCTCCGTTGTACTTCACGATCAAGTGAACAACATCGTTGATATCAATAATATGTCGCGGAGCACGAATCAGTGACATTATAAATGCTTCACGGTCTCAACGAAAAATTCTAAATCTATGGTGTTGCGTACTACTATGCCTAAAGAAGCTATCGTTTCTGAAAGTGCAAGTAACGAACGAACAGAACGTAACACGGACGAAATGAACTAGCAACACTCGCAATACTTTTCTCGCTTACGTATGTCGGTAGCACAAATTTACTTACCATAGTCTATAAAAAATGTCCATCAGTACGTAAACACCTTCTGAGCATATTTAACAGGATCTGGTCGAGTAAAGAAATACCAGCGGCCTTCGGAGAGGCCAGTTTTGTGCTCATTCCAGAGATGCAAAGAAATTGTTACCAGTCCAAAAGACGCCAGACCGATAGCGTTAACCAACACAATAGCAAAAATTTTCTTCTCATGGCTTCAATTTAAAATGACTGATTTTATGATCAGCAATAAGTATTTTAGACCAAATCACCAGAAAGGGTTTCTGCCCGGAATTTCAGGATGTCTGGAACATAATTCTCTACTGGCGGAAAGTCTAAAAGATGCCAGATTAAATGAAAGGCAATTAACAGTTTGTTGGATAGATTTGGAAAACGCATTTGGCTCAGTACAACATGAACTCATGTTGTTTGCATTAAAATGGTATAACTTTCCGTCAATAATTTGTGAAATAATAGCTTCTTACTATAACCAATTAAAATTTGTAATCAAAACAAAAGAAGGACATACGCAACCCTTAAAGTATAGAGTAGGTTTGTTCCAGGGTTGCTGTTTATCACCAATAGTTTTCAATATAGTAATAAATATTTTAATTGACAGTATTATTACTCATGAGAAGAAATGGGGATATCGGTTTAAATTAAATGGCAAATATACAGAGTCCATCCTGGCGTTTGCAGACGACCTCGCAATCCTGACTCGCAGCCCAAAGCAGTGCCAAGACCTACTGCGTAAAGTGGATGAATTCTGTACATGGACAGATGGAATGAGGACAAAACCTAGCAAATGCTACTGTCTATGTCTGGGTAGGCGGGGTACTAAGTTTACGTCATATGATCCCGGGCTTGCTATAGGCGGGGAAAAAGTTTCTATTATATCGGAAACCGCGCCTTTCAAATTTCTTGGCAGAAAGATAGATAACAGAGGTTGTACTCCAGCTTTGGACGACATAATTGAAAGTTTCATTGTTGACATAAAAAAGGTAGACCAACAACCAATAGGTAACGTCAAGAAAGCATGGATATACGACAACTATTTAACATCACGTCTAAACTGGCCGTTTCTTGTGTACGATATGAGCCAAAACCTTCTCAGAAAATTGGATGCGAATGTTACGAAGACGTTGAAGTCGTGGCTAGGGCTAGCTCAATCGGCCGACCCGTCGGCATTATACAGAACCTCTAATAACTTCGGAATGACGTTTAAGAAGCCGTCGGAACTCTATAAACATCTAAGAGTTACTAAAATGCACGTCTTGGCAAAATCAAGAGACAAAATCGTTCAAACTCTTCCAAAGGATAAAAATATAGCAGAACTTGAGTCACGCCTCCAATTCCACAAGAAATTCATGGTGGGTTCGCGGACTGGTCGAGCGGGGTTAGGTAGTATCCGGAGACAAACAGATAAAGACATTACAAAATCTTTTCTGGAGCAGGATGAGAGCGATGCCTATAAGGTGCACGCGATGAACCTGGAGATGCAGAATGAATGGCTTACTATGGGCGAATTTTGTATTCCCATGGCCTTGCAGTGGCGTACCTTATTGTACGACTGGTCGCCGGCTTTGCTTAGGTTCTACCTGAACGCGTTTCAATTGACCCTCCCCGACCCAAGTAATCTGGTCAGGTGGGGGAAAGCCACAGATAAAACATGTAATGCATGTGGAGAAGCGATTGGAACTGCTAGGCACCTGCTGGTAGGTTGTAGGACGTTACTAGACCGGGGTCATTACTCACGCCAACACGATAGGGTATTGGAAATCATACGTGAGGCTGTCAGTTTGGCGGTAGCGAGAGCGAAAAAGGGATTAACCACAAACAAAAGAAATGACATTGCGTTTGTAAAGGAAGGCTGTTCAAAGAAAGTACCTCAAAAGCCATACTCAATTTTGATGGCTGCCGCCGATTGGACTATACTCTCAGACACGTATGAAAAACACTACAAAATCCCGGAGGATGTATGTGCCTCGTCATCCAGACCCGACATATTCCTGTTTTCGAGGATACACAGGCGTGCGGTACTCGTGGAGCTGACGGTGCCGTGGGAGACCAACATACCGAAGGACCACGCCATGAAGACAAATAAATACTTTGACTTGACCAATGAGTTAACCAAAAATGGCTATGTGGTTAAACTCTATGCCGTAGAAGTAGGAGCAAGGGGAATTCCAGCTAAATCCCTGTATAATTTATTTAAGGACCTTGGATTGCCAAGAGCTTCAGTAAGCTCTTTACTAAAACGAGTATCCAAAGCGGCATTGATAGGATCTTACCAAATCTGGTTGGGCAGGGGGGGGGGGAACATTGTTGACGGTGGAAGGTGATCGTTTATGCGCATAGTAAGGTGGCCACCCTAAACCTACTCGAATGGGTCGCAAGTCCCAGACGCCGTCGGGGTGTTCCCCCCTGTGCCACGCTATGGACCCGGCGCCCGCACGGAGAATCCATGGAATGCTAAGAATACGGTCTCTACAATATATTTTATTCCAATTAAAATCAAGATTAAAAACTACAGTCCACTTTCATTCACATCAAAATACAACCTCATCGAAGAAGACGCAACATAGTTTGGACCTTCAGAGCCAAATATCGAGGAATTCAGCGACCTCAGCGACTTTACAGAATAAGGGCACAAAGCGACGGAATTTGCAATCAGTACCAGCAAATTACACAATTATTCAAGAGAGGAGCAGTCAGCGATTCAGGAGAAGAAAGTCCGGATCCAGGCCTGCCAACAGGAATACGCGCAACGGTACGGTCAGCCAGCTTTCCTACTCCACCTGAACCCTTTCACTTGTGTACATAAATTTCAATTCGCGAAGTCGTGATCAGCTGTGAGCTACCCCTAAGTGTGTCTATCGACTGCGAGGAGGGACCCACAACCGTGAGTACTTGCTTCCCGTTTCCCATAAGCTGCCAAAATGTCTACTAAATCTCCATTTAAAGTTGGTGCTGAAAATAGTGCTAATCAATCAGATAAGCTAGAGGGGAGTGGTTGACAAAGTTTGCGAAAAAGAGGTGCAAATAAAGACGTTCTTCTCGGTATTAGTATACGAAAAATGACAGCCAAAAGTAGATTTGAAATCTACAAGATGTGTTCCAGAGGATGGTTTCATCAGAAATTGTGTATTTATTATAAATAACTAGTAAAACATCACTGAAATAGCCCATAATTTTTTAGAAGAAGTCGTTGTATGTCATCTATTTATTAATGAATGATAATAAAATTTATATCAGAGACTAAAGAAAACATAGACCTCTAAAATGGTTTTCTTCAATTTTGAATTAGTATAAGTTTTAACTAATTATAACTAATAATGTATTCAAAGAATACATCACATTGCTTGCTTCCCCGCGCTCGCCCGAAAATCTAGTGCGGGGGGAGTCGTGTTGCTAGACGGACGTGTGTCGCTCTGGTCTGCAAAATATTCTCGTAAAAAGTTATATTTTCATTCATGTACAGAGTAATGCGTGTAACAGAGCCAGAGCCCGAGTTACACAATGCATACTGCATTACATGAGAATATAATGCATTTCAACTTATTTTTCGTATTGTTTTATTAAATTACTTCGAAAGGTAATCATGCTTATATTGTAAGCGGTACTTAATAATTTCAATATAAATAAATGAAAAAATATTTGTGGACATTCGCACACAACTTAAGCTAATATAACCTTGTGCTAAGGGATATAGACAACTGATGAAAATACTTATATTATAGTTATTATTAACACACTGCTTTTTTGAGACACTGCTCTCAACCTAAGCTGAAAGAATTGATTCTTTTAGCTTATTACGTCTTGTGGGTCGCCACAAGTAGGCACCATCTACCGGCAAATTGGTTAAGGTATAAAAGTGAATAAAGTGAGTGCCCGCCGAGTTTTTTGCTAGTCTATATCTATACATAATAATAAAGAGTCTGAATATGGAAGCTTTTTTTAAAAAAAGAACGCGTTCTCTAATCGATTTCTACTTAAGCCAAAATGATATTTAAAAATTTCCTGTCCGTCTGTATTCCGAATACGTATCACGCTGAAACTACTGATTTGAATGAAAATTGATCCGAGGAAGTTCAGGAGTTAGAGACATCTCAACTTCTCTAAACCTAGAATTCAAGAGTTCCTTTGAATGTGAGGATAAATCTAAACCTGCGTGTTGCTGTATCATTTTTTTCATTCAAATCGATTCTGTAGTTTCTACGTGATACTTCTTCGGGATACAGACAGACAAAATGAAAATTTTAAATTGCATTTTCGGCTTCAGTATCGATTAGAGAACATCCTTCAATAAAAAATTCAAAATATCTTCCATGTACAGACTCTCTACCCTCAACAGTTTTATTATAAGTATAGATAATTCAGGCCGCGCCGAGGGCGTGGACTGAATTGTTTTAGAATCTATTCTAAAATTTTGCACGGGGCTTAATCATTAAGCTCTTAACTATAAGAGCTTAATGATTAAGCCCCGTTTTATTGTTATGTTTTATTATTATTGAAGGATGTTCTCTAATCGATACTGAAGCCGAAAATGCAATTTAAAATGTTCATGTCTGTCTGTCTGTCTGTATCCCGAATAAGTATCACGTAGAAACTACAGAATCGATTTGAATGAAACTTGGAACAATTAAAGCTTATAATCCGAGGAAGGTTCCTGGATACTTTGATTCCGATATTCTGCGAGCTTTCTTTGGGAGAGGGGATGAAAGACAATATGGTTTTAAGTTGTAATTTCACAATGCGTGGTCCGATTCCAATTTTTTTTCAGTGTTATAACGGTAGTACTTTAAGGATTGCTTCACACAAGTTTCAGTGCTGAGGGTTTTGTAGTTCAGGAATTAGAGATATCTCAACTTTCTCAAAACCTATAATTCAAGGGTTCCTTGGATTGTGACGGTAAATCTAAACAGGCGTGTTGGCTGAATCATAAAAGAGCTTAATGATTAAGGCTGTTGTAAAATAATTCTGTCCGCGCCGAAGTCGGGGACTGAATTGTTTTAGAAAAAACTTAATCTTTAAGCTCTTTTATGATAAAGCGAACAGGGCCGTTTCACACGCTGCTTGATGAGTCTGATGAAGAAATGCCTCTCCTTTTGCAAACCTTATGTGACGTAAACGAAGTTGCGAGGGTCAGCTAGTTTTACAATATGCTTAATCTTTCAATTCGTTTATGATTAAGCAAACAGGGCAGTTTCACCCGCCGCCGCGCCGGTTGATGAGACTGATGAAGAAATACCTCATGTTTCATACACCTTAAGCGTCGTAAACGAAGTTGTGAGGGTCAGCTAGTTACATACATACATATGGTCACACCTTTATCCCCGAAGAGGTAGGCAGAGGCATATTATTATGTCCCCACATTTCACCTTTTTAGAATTTGTCCCACGTTATAGGCACGTTATATAGGCGGTGAGCTGTATTGCCGTGTTGAGATAGACAGGCGCAGGTTGTGACTGCCTGCTGCTGTTAAAATTAATCAAGCCGCCAAAACGGCCTTCAACTTCGCTTAACGACTGCCTTTTACGGGCAATTAGGACTAACGGCTTAACGTGCCTTCCGAAACACGGAAACGACGCTCATATAACTGTCACAAAGTGGTCACATGGATGGTCACCCATCCAAGGACTGGCCATAGTAAATGAGCTTACTACAGTGATTGCTTACAGAACACTAAGTCCGCGGTGCCACGAGCGCTTCTTATTTATACATAACTAGCTGACCCTCGCAACTGCGTTTACGTCTATTTTTGTTTGTTTGTAATAATAAAATGAAATGAAATTTTGTTCCAAAAGTAACAAAAATTTTAAGCGAGTGGAAGACCC
This sequence comes from Miltochrista miniata, assembly GCA_933228765.1. Lineage (NCBI taxonomy): Eukaryota > Metazoa > Arthropoda > Insecta > Lepidoptera > Erebidae > Miltochrista > Miltochrista miniata. Next base: position 12,113,347 of record OW121768.1, read on the forward strand.
CCCTTTCTGGATTCGTAATAATTTAAGTACAAAATAATGAATATATGAACATTCGTCTTTGTCAATTCGTCACATTTAAGTTTTACGTAATAATCAATCACATTTTTTCCAGTGTATTTTTAATACACTTAAAAACAAAGGAAAATTGAAATACAAACGTTCCTTTGTTTTTAATTTACTTTCCGCCTCTCTCTATAAAATAGAGTGCAGAGGGGCTTATGGCGAGACTTTGTCTGTAGTCTGTGACTCTGTTGCATTAAACTACGTCACTAGGTCATGTGGATCATCTGTTCAAAGTTTGAAATAAAACAAAAATGACAACGTCAATCGGATTGAACTCTCACAATAAACGTTTTAGAGAGGGGCAGTCGGGTGAGACGGTCTCATAGCTTCTTGTTTATTTGGTGAAGCGAAGAACGCATTTCCGCTACTATTTTTCTTCTTCTTCCGTGGTTCTTTTACTCTGATGTCTCTGTAGTTGCGCTACTCTATGTTAGCGAGTCATATCGCCCATTTGCTCAAGGTCGTTAGCCCTGGGTATGGCCTTAAATAAAAAGTGTGGCATTGTAAAAGCTAGATTTACCAGATTTTCAAACTACGTAAATGATATAGATTGTGTTAATCCATTGTCATCTAAGTCGCTAATTGATCTTAAGTTACGCATCGAAGGAGCCAAGAGCCTATTTACTGACTTTAATGATCTTTAAACTAATATCGAAGAAGTTGTGTCCGAAAGTGACCTTGACGAGCAGCAAGGTCAACGCGCCATGTTTGAAGATACTTACTACATAACTACAGTATTTTGGCTTAGGCTAAGTGTATCTTACTTAGTAATGGCGAATCGTCGGTTCGAGAAACGGTTCGAGTGAACACTGGTTGGAGTTTAGGGACACATTTCTATCGCTAGTACATAATTCTAAAGAAATAAGTAATATTCAAAAGTTTCACTACTTGAAACAGTCACTCACAGGCAGCGCGGAGACCGTCATTGATGCCATAGGATTCTCCGATCAGAATTATGTAGTAGCCTGGGAACTTTTACTGAATAGATACAACAATAGCAGATTACTGGTGCACAATCACGTAAAAGCGTTGTTTACTATTTCTACTATAACCAAAGAATCGGCTAATCATATAAAAACCCTGAAAGATACTGTCCTGAAAAACCTACGTGCTTTGAAGGTTCTCGGTGAGCCTACAGACCACTGGGACACTTTAATTTTATATATGGTAGTGTCTAAGCTTGATTCTACAACCGAACGTTTGTGGGAGCAATATAAAAACATTATCTATCGAGATAAAGATTCTAAGGTTTCATTAAAGGTGGATGATTTACTCAAATTCCTAAACGATCGAGTGGATTAATTGGAAACATTGTCAGCTTTACGTAACACTAAACTTACAAATACTCCAATTAAAAAACACTCGGTTCAAGATCAATCGAAGTTACACTGCAACGTTTCCAATAAATACACACGAGACACTTCACTTCGCACTTGTATAATGTGTAATGGTAAACAACATCCACTATATTCTTGCCAAATGTTTCTTAACGCTAATCTGGATAAGAAACTCAAATTAATCGCCGATCACAAGCTGTGTAAGAATTGTTTGCGCGGTGGGCATGCTTTGGAGAATTGTAGGTTTGGTCTATGCCGCCTATGCAATCAAAATCATAATTCACTAATTTGTGACCAAAGTAAAGGATCGAGTTCTAACAATAACGCGTCGAACGTTCCTTCGCCTAGTTCATGCACAAATGAGGCACTCGCCGCTGCAACTGCAAACGCTCATTCCTTGTCCCTTACGTCCCGCTCAACCCCCGCAGATATCATCGTCAATGAAATGAGAAATGGTCATTCAGTTCAAGTAAACAGATTGCACACTAATGAATCACACATACATCACACAGCTAAGCAGCCGGTTTTGTTATCGACTGCACTGATCGAGATAGTCGATAAATTCAACAATTATCATTCTGTGCGGGCCCTTCTAGACAACGGCAGTCAAACATGTTTCATAACTCAATCGTTATATGAATTATTAGGTGTCCCATTGGTACAGCACAAGCATGAAATTCGAGGTGTAGGTAATTCTTTGTCACAGTCAACACAGATTTGTGACGTCACAATAAAATCTCGCATAAGTAAGTATATACTGCGTATGACATGCGTTGTGTTGCCCAGAATAACATCTTCGTTACCAGCTGTACAGTTGCAACGCGCACAGTTTAACATTCCTGATAACGTGCAGCTAGCAAATCCATACTTTTTAGAGTCTCAGGACATTGACTTGCTTATAGGTGCTGATTGATTCTGGGACTTACTTATTGATGGTAAAATTAAATTACACAACGGGCCCTATTTACACAACACGAACTTAGATCATTCTAACCACAGGATGCGCCTTACTTAAGCATTGTTTTCTGCCATTGCACATGACCATTTGGTCTTTTGGCTTTATAAAAGCACTGTACATCAGTACATCATTTTATATGATTAAACTAGTACATTTCATTGTAGTTGACTGTACAATAAAAATTAACACACAAAAGCCATTACGCGTTTGTCGATTAATACATTTTTAAATGCAATGAAATTTTATATGTCTTTGTGTTTCCCCCTTCACTTGTATGAAAACTAGCAGAATATTTTTGTATGTGGTGGTTCGCAAAGGCTAGTCCCGTGATATATGGTCTAAGAACACGAAGCTAGGTTGGGTAATTTCGGGTCCTATTTATTCAAATTTACGCATTCATAATCGCATTCAGTGTAATTTTACACAATCTATAGATACGCAACTACGCCAGTTCTGGGATATGGAGGAACTTCCTAAGCGTAGGGACTCACACACAGATGACGAGCGGGCTTGTGAAGAATCGTTCACGAATACCACTACGCGTGATGGTAACGGGAGATTCTGCGTTCACATACCGTTAAAGCAGTCACCCTACTCTTTAAGCGAATCATTCTCTCAGGCTCAGCGGCGCTTTTTAACTTTAGAAAAGAGGCTAGAACGCACACCCAGCTACAAACAAATGTACAGGGATTTTATTAACGAGTATGTTAGTCTAGGGCACATGACTCGAATAGACACATACAACAATCCGCATTTTTTCTTGCCACATCATGGAGTCTTTCGGGCGCAGAGTACTACGACAAAGTTACGCGAGGTATTTGACGCGAGCGCCGCTTCATCTACAGGCAAGTCATTAAATGATTTACAATTAGTAGGACCAGCTATACAAGGCGATCTGGTCACTATATTGTTACGTTTCAGACAACATTAATACGCAGCCTGCGCCGACATCGAAAAGAGTATAGACAGGTACTAATCACCCCCCCTTGAGCAGCGCGATCTGCAACTGATAATCTGGCGCGACGAGCCTTCACAGCCGCTCAGTGTTTATCGGCTAAACACTGTTACATACGGCTGTGCCGCTTCACCCTTTCTTAGCGTACGGTGTTTGAAGCAATTAGCTATCGATTGTGATGATTCTGAAGTGCAACACGTTATCAATAATTGTTTTTATGTTGATGACATGTTATTAACAAATAATAATAAGAACACCTTATTAGATATTTGTCAAAAAACTGCAAACGTTCTTTAGTCAGGGTGTTGGACGAACACAGTCAGTGTAAAACTTTGGGGTTGGGCTGGTACAATAATCTAGACGAATTTTATTTTAGCACACAATTTGTAGATAACAATAGTACTGTAACTAAGCGTTTAATTTTATCTACGGTGTCTCAAATATTCGACGCATTAGGATTTTTGAGCCCATCTATTATTATAGGAAAGTTATTATTGCAGCAACTGTGGTTATTAAAAATAGGATGGGACGAGGCGGTACCGGATGACGTCACGCGCGCATGGAACCGGTTTGTTAGCGATTTATCTGGTTTAAACGTCATTCGTATACCTCGGCCTGTTATCAGCGACGATCCTATTGATACTGAGTTGCATATATTTTCGGACGCCTCACAGAAAGCGTACGGCGCGTGTTTGTATGTACGTGCTATCTACATTGACCGCGTCACGGTTAGGCTTTTATTTTCGAAAGGTAAGGTCTCACCGCTGAAACCTGTCAGTATACCTAGGCTTGAATTATGCGGGGCATTGCTTGGTGCTAGGTTATACGAGAAGGTATATGACTCGCTTCAATTACAGTTTAGTAATATCGTATTCTGGACTGATTCTACGATAGTTTTAGGGTGGTTAGGCATGCCTCCTAATTTATTAAAAACTTTTGTTCAGAATAGGATAGTTGAAATACACGATTTAACCCAACAGCTTCCCTGGCGTCATGTAAGCGGTAAAGAAAATCCTGCTGACCTTGTCTCACGAGGAGTGGGTTTGAACGATTTGTCGACATCAACGCTTTGGTGGGAAGTCCCCGAATTTTTACGAGATATCGACTTTAATGCGCACTTTACTTCTAAGCCATATGAGTTTGACCAGTCGTTACCTGAGCTCAAATCTACTACCCTACATGCACACACGGTAGATTCAGAGCATCCCCTATTCCCATTTCATCGGTTCTCTCAGTACAATCGCATGATACGCTGCGGTGCCTACGTACTTAGATTTATTTACAATTTACGAAATAAGTCTAATCGACGATCAGGCGCCCTGCAGGTAGACGATCTTAAAACATCTACTACAGTTCTGACTAGACTTTCTCAGCTAGAATGTTTTCCAGATGAGTATAAGTTATTATCAAGTAGCAAACATTTAAAGGAGAAACATAGTCTATCTAAATTAAGTTTATTTCTAGACAAGGATAATATTTTACGAGTAGGGGGCGCTTAGACTATTCGACTGAGTTCTCATACATAGAAGCATCCCATTTTATTATCATGCAAACATAATTTTACAATTTTACTCTTTCGTGACGAGCATAAGCAGCTGTTACACGCAGCCCCACAGGCACTGCTATTCGCGTTACGTGAAAACTGGTGGCCATTAGGTGGACGAAACCTCGCTAGAAAGACTGTGCACCAGTGTATCACATGCGCCCGCTTGCGTTGTAGACCTATCAACCCTGTCATGGGCAATTTACCCGCCGAACGTATCACCACTGTATAAACATATATTTATACTGTGGTATCACTCCTACATACCCATTTTTACGCACCGGAGTCGACTACGCAGGGCCAGTGTTCATTCTTAATCGTAAGGGCAGAGGCGCACGTACCGTCAAGGCATATATTTGCTTATTCATTTGCTTTGTAACACGCGCAATTCATTTGGAATTGGTTAGCGACTTGTCCACGGATGCGTATCTTCTAGCTTTGAAGCGGTTCATTTCACGTCGAGGTAAACCAGGACCCCAATTCTCCGCCACTCGGATTGAATCCGTGGCCGACAATTTCCGCGATAAATGTCATCTTTCTCTTGATATGCCGTTTTGCCTATTCTCGGAGAGTCGTGGGCGACAATTGTCTGGCTATTTTCACCCGGATTACGTCGCATGGTACAGATTACACGTATTTCCTAAGTCGTATGGTATTTTATCTGTAATCCCACACTTCTGTTGTCACTAGTTTTAAGTTTATAGTTTACCTAGTTAAAAGTTAATTTTCAAACGACAGTGAAATACACTAACAATATACAATCACTGAAAATGAAACGCCACGGAGCTGGAGGTGCATTACGTGGAGAGTAGAGAAGTTTGATTTACTCGATGTTAATTTACGAATATGCTATACAACTTTGTGAAGTTCAAGGCAAGTATTTACGCCACAGTCTAGTATAATCGGGGTTTGTTCTATCTATACAGACAGTAGAACATAGGTAGGTACTGTTGATAACATATCACCATTACATGTATCAATATGTTTTTAGTCCACTGTCTTGACAGTCTACTATTACAATCTAAAGCCCGGTATAAACATCGTAGAACATGTTAACATAATTTCGATTCGTCTGACTTAGGTAGGTATATTCCTCTGTCTTGGCAGTCTTCTACTCTATTCAAAGCCCGGTCTATTCAATACAGACACTAGAACATACTGTTGATAACATTATATTATTATCTTTTATTCTACTATCTTGACAGTCTTCTACTCTTTTATAGGCGCTGTGTACGCTAATATCCTTAGTACTGGGTCAATATGTATGTGTAAGGCATTGATGAATAAATGCCTACAACTAAATGAACTGTTTCATATACAGAACTTGCCTTATTCACTTGTCATTTGCTTTCAGATCTATGGACCAAAATAAAAAATCCTGAATGTTTATGCACGGTTTTCCGGAAGCTGCAATGTTTACCTTAGGTACCACATTTTGAATAGCTCCAATGCATTGACCCTAATGAAGCAATAAGAAGCCACAGGCAATACCACATAATCGGTTAGTTATATTTTATCACTTCTTTTATCTCCAAAAGGGCCAGCAAGGGCATACTAACTTCACCTTATAGTATTTGTCCCACGTAATAGGTGGTGAGCTATGTGGTAATGTATGCAGGTGTGGGTTGTCCGTTGTTGACATTTTTGAAGCATATGGTCTTCACTGTGGCTTAACAACTGCCATTTTAAAGGCAACCGGGATGAAAGTCTATACATGCCTTCTGAAGCTAGAAAACGCTCACAAATGAATGTCACAACGTGGTCCAGTGGTGGTAGATATAGCTTAGGTCTAGGATACTTACTGCAGTGATTGATAGTTGAGTCTGCTTCAAATTTAACTCCTTACCTCTTTTAACAACACAAAATTTCCATCTTACTTAATAACAAATAAATGGTGATTATTTATTTCAGGAGATAATGGATATGCCCTAAGGCTATGGTGTCTTACACTTCAACAAGACTATGAGGAAGGACCCACCAACAAACCTGAATGATGACACCTTGTCATGTTAAAGACAAGTGATGCTGGTCACAGAACAAATTTATTAATAGCCACTAATTATCAGTCTGACCATCTTAGCTAGAATCACATTCCTCCGTCAACAGGTCCACCACTTGCAGGTCACAGAGCCACATTACAGGCAGTAGAATATTAACAAGAATGTGTTAAGTGTTTTATTCAAGGAATAAATGAAAGTTAATTTCATTAATATAATAAGTTTTATTAACCCTTTTAATTTGATAATTACAACTATACTATGTATGATTATCAATTTCAGTCAGTAAAATGACATTTAATTAGTGCATTTAATGACAGCATACAGCAGTTAAAGCATTCAGTTAATGTAAAGTGTATAAAATGTCGAAGTCCATTGATAGCCGAACATCACTATGGTAGCGGGTCACCCTTATTGTATCAGTGACAGTTGCACTTTTCATTTTACTAACTGAGATTAATAATCCTATTTTAGAACTACTAACAACTAAGAAATAGCACAGTCACTAAAGAACCATTACAGGTTGACAGTTGAAAGATGAATTCTATTTCTGTTGCCGCTTTAAAGTTGGGATACAGGAACTACATGTTAGGATGATGTTGAAGTTAGCTTCATTTTTGTGATCCTGGTGTATAAGTACACTCCTTTTTACAGCCTATGGTATTGTTCAAACCTGAAATAGATGCAACAGATTGTATTAAGAAATTATAAAACATTACAATAAGTAACACAACATCTGTCTCTCCGTTCCGACCAACTGTTGCGATATGTATGACATAAAAGATATCATATTAACATGTTGCAATGCATTAGGTACATGATAAATTGCTGTTGTTCTAGGCTAGACTAGTAGCAATTATAGATTAACCACCGACTATCTTGAAGAGACCCACCACAGTAGCATTCACAGAGAGTGACAACAATTTTGCATTATAAATAATAAAAGGTAAGTATTAATATAGCATTAGTACCACAGACGTGCATGTGCCTGTGTTTATATAAAACCTAGCCTGCCACTCTCCTGACACCTACTGTGATGTCAAGTATTTGGATTAATTGACACCACATTGAAGTTTGAACGAAGAAATCTTGTATCTTTTGGCACACAAAGTACAGGCACTCGTGGTTTTTTGTTTTTGTTAATACTACTATGACTGTGCATAGTAGGTAAGTACCTACTTTTAGAACATCACTTAGGAGACAGGTAGGTATTTTAATATACTGACCTCTAAAAATTACTTTTGGCTCTTGAGTTTCTCATCTTCCTTTATAACTAGTTCGGGGAAACCTCCACGCATAGCTCCAGCTGATCAATTCATCGCTGACGACATCGCTTTATGTTATTCTCTTGTCTTGATAAATCTAAAAAGAAAAACGGATTAGTTGAGACTAGTAACGAATTATTTATACTGTTGATTGACGGCACTTGGTGGAACTTGCTGCACATATTGAAAACGACACTTGTACTATTCCACAATATTTATTATTATAAACCTGACCGGTTTCGCTTTACAGCATCTTCAAAGGTCTAGATGGGAGGACAAGGTATTCAATACTAGTAACGAAATTTGAATAATTCAAGACATTGCATGATAAGTATTACTTACTTTTCTCTTCTCGCTCCGAGTTTTGGGACCTTTATGACGACACCAAGTTCAGCATAGTCTAGCAAACGGTGTAATTGCACATCGGAAGAATACGCTACTCCAAGTTCAGCATAATAATATAGTCTAGCAAACGATGTATTTGCACATCGGAAGCATACGCTGCTCTTTCCTTTTCTTTGAATTGTTATTTTCCGTTAGCTGGTTCTAATTCCATTATTTTGTTTGAATTATTTGAAATATTTATGATACTGCTCGTTCGCTCTAACTTTGCCGCTCGGCTCCATACAGTCCATACTAAAGTGGAATTTTTAAATAGACGAAGTAAATTGACAGCAACTAATGTCACTTCTTCATACAATGTTGCATATTTTCTATGACGAAGTGACATTAGCAACTGTCAATTTACTTCGTGGTAATTAATAATTCGGGTATACGCCTCTACGCCAGCGGCAAAGTTAGAGCGAACGGGTAGTAAATAAAGTTCCCGACATTTGTCTTGTTTACATACTTTTTTTTAAAATCCTAAGTAAATATTCCGTCTACACGCATACTGCTTACTTATTTACTTCATTTAAAAATTATTATTTTTATTTAATATGATAGTTTGCGCCCCCAATAACAACTTATAATAAAAATTTAAAGTATTCTCAATACGTTAGTATTATTTTGATATTAATATTAAGGTAAAATACGTAGAAAATTGCTAATCGATTTTATTGGTGCTAATATTTGAGAAAACCGGTAATACCCAAGAGAAAACGGAACGTTATTTGTTAACATCACTGTGTGACATTCATAGACAATAACAAAAGCGGGGAATTTGAAGTCTACTACCGCCCAGAATACACAATTTAGTGATCACCAGACAATTTTTAACAGCATTCAATCCACAGACTTGAGGTCTGGCGATAGACATAGGCGTGTGAATCGAGAATCGGCCTCCAGACGAGATTTACTCGGACAATGGCAGAAACTTTGTGGGTCTGATGAATGAGTTTACAAGATTTCTTAATAATTGTTCCGATGATATTATACATTATGCCACTAGTCAGCAAATTAAATTTAAGTTTATGCAGCACATTTTGGTTCTTTATGGGAGTCGGGGGTCAAGTCCTGTTCTCTATTGCGTGTGATTGGTAAGGCACACTTAACCTTTGAAGAGTACAGCACAGTACTTACACAAGTGGAAGCTATTCTTAACTCCCGTCCCCTTAGTCCTCTCTCTCCTGACCCACATGACTTCCATTCCTTAAGTCCAGCACACTTTCTGGTTGGCCGTTCCTTGACAGCGCCAGCATCTGATGACATGCTTGACACTCCAATGCACAATCTTAACCGATATCAACGGCTAGAGCAATTACGTCAGCACTTCTGGGTACGTTGGGCAAAGGAGTACGTTTCTGAGTTGCAGATCAGGAAGAAGTGGAGAGAGAGAACCACTGAGTTGAAACCAGGTATGCTGGTGGTAATCAAGCAAGACAATCAACCTCCGTTACATTGGCATCTAGGACGCATTGAGACCATCCTACCTGGCAAAGATGGTATCACTAGAGTGGCTGATATTCGTACGTCAACTGGCATCATCAGGAGGGCATTTACAAAATTTTGTCCCTTGTTTGAAGAAGATGACAGCACTTCAGAACAATCTATCTTGGAACCAGGTGCTTCCAAAGCCGGGGGCATGTTGCGTACTACTATGCCTAAAGAAGCTATCGTTTCTGAACGTGCAAGTAACGAACGAACAGAACGTAACACGGACGAAATGAACTAGCAACACTCGCAATACTTTTCGCGCTTACGTATGTCGGTACAAATTTTGTACAATATATTTTATTCCAAATAAAATCAAGATTAAAAACTACAGTCCACTTTCATTCACATCAAAATACAACCTCATCGAAGAAGACGCAACATATGGTCTTGTTTCGAGCTCAGGTCGCCAGGTTGGCTGTAACGCGACAATTTTAGACTGGCCTCGTGGTCCAGTGGTCAGTGTGCCTGATGACTATGGATCCGTCGTTTCGATTCCCACCCAGGACAAATTTCTTTGTGTGATGAGCACATTGATGTGTTGTGTATCTGGGTGTAATTTATCTATAATATTTATGTATTTAGAAATATAAAAGTATGTTTATCAGTCGTCTAGATCTCATAGCACAAGCTTATATTAGCTTAATTTGGGCTAGACGATGTTGTGTAAGAATATCCACAAATATTTATCAAAAAAATCATGCGATGGGTAGTATGTCAGCGTAACAACATAAAGCATCTAATCAAACAAATAGAAAAGAAATAAGATTAGAATTGCAGACTAGCCTACTGTCTGAGCGGCCTTACTATCCAGGCTCATTATATTATTTACGACTTCCGCGAGATTTCGTGCCATATATCTACCTATAGCGGGCTGTCAAATATAAACACAGAAATAAATATTATTTTTATAAAATAATTTATTTATCACAATACTTGGGTACCTATCCTAATAAACGTAATACATTTTACAATAAACGTATTAACGTAATACGCTAATAGTCATGTACAAATCAAGGCTTAAAGTTTGGTATCAGACTAGTGGTAAAGAGGAGCAGAGTAGGCAACGGGGCCAGCAGCGTATTTGGCGTAAGGGGTAGCGTAGCCGACAGGGGCAGCAGCGTAACCGACAGGGGCAGCGGCGTAACCGAGAGGGGAGACTACCTTGGCGACGGGGGCAACTACCTTGGCTACTTTGGTGACGTGAGCGAGAGGTTCCCTGTGCACGACCGCGTTGAAACCATTGTGGTCATCAGCAGTGTATTCCACGGTACGCTTGATGCCATCAGGGTCGACTACGGAGTAGAAACCACGCACAACATCACCATCACGGGTCTCTTGCTGGCTCTTGGAGTCACCGGTCAGACCATCCTGCACATCGTATGAGTAGCTGTACTGGGGGTGAGAGTATTCTTCGAGAGGTGCAACCACTTTAGCGATGGGGGCAGCATACGGAGCAGGGGCGAGCACTTTAGCGACGGGGGCGGCGTACGACACTGGAGAGATCACTTTAGTGACGGGGGCGGCGTATGCGAGAGGAGCTGCCTGGTACGCTGTCTGGTACGCTGGTGCAGCAGCGTATCCCAAAGGAGCGTATCCGGCGCTGGCGGCAGCCACCAAGCATGCAAGAACTACGAACTGTGAACAATTACGAAACAATTATTAATTATTTTTTTCTGGTAAATCAGTAGTGACTAAAACACTGCTAAATCGATAAGGAGCGTGTGATACCTTGAATGCCATTGTGTAAGTGAGTCGATCTAATATTTTGAATGATGTATGACGAGGTGTGTATGGAGCTTTTATAGTAGCAGTAGGGGCACAACCTTTCACTTGACCGTGCGTTAGAAGCCCCTGGGCGTTATTCGAGATCCCTAATTTTAGGAAGCTACATGGACTAAAAAGTAGTTTCATTGCATCATAAATGAAAATTATTTATTAAAAATTTTCATTTTCCTGTCATTTTAGGTGTTAGTCAAAGTTTTAATTTGTATGTTTCCGATTTTAGATTTCCTCAAATTTTCTAAGATACAGTATAAGTAATTATACAGTATAAGTAATATTTGGAGATGGTGGAGTGGAGTGGTGCAGTTCAGAATTTTACTATTCGCGAGGGTATCAGGGTCGCTTTGTGTGGGACTCCTAACCCTGTAGGAGGTTCACGGCTGTTCATACTATCTACTAAGTCACTTCGGTGTTCTGTTTTCTTCTTATCAAGCCGCAGGATGAGCCAGAGCTTAAGTCACTTGGGCTTACTAAAAGACTTCGCGAAATAGGACGTGCTCCCGCTTTTCCACCTACATGTAACAGGACAACTATCTATAGTCTTGTAAACCATGAGAGCGGCCTCCAATCACTAGATCTATCAGACTGGCGACATCTTTTTGACGAGCAATGAGTAATTACCATTTTTTTTCCGTTTCTAAGTAGAATGGAGACTAATGATAGTGTAGATATACGATTATATGACCACTTTGTGACGTTTCATTTGCGAGCGTTTCCGTGCTTTGGATGACACGGTCCCGATTGACAGTATCATGACAATCGTTAAGCCAAGTGGAAGGCCTTGTGGGTGACTTGAAAATTTTTAACACACAGGACTGAAACAGTAGGTCGTCAACACACGACAATAGGCTCATCACCTATTACGTCGAAATCGCTCTCGAAAAATAAGAAATATTGCAAAAATCTTAACAAGTAATGTACTTTTTTATCTAAATTAATAAGTTTAATTCTCATAAAAACTTGTCATAAAATAGATATAGGTCTTTAGAACAATATTTTAGGTATAGATTTTTTCTTAAAACCCCTCAGATTTTATAACAGTAGGTAATATAATGTATTAGAATCGAATGAAATCCGGCAAAAGCGTACGCCGCAATCGTTCGAATTGCCTTAGTGCTCGTTTAAGGAGACGCGGCGCTTCGAGCGGCGCGGCCCGCCAGGCGGGCCGCCAGAAACACAAACGTATGGAAATGTTCAGAGCGTTCAAGGAGAAGCGTTTTTGCAAGCGTTTGTTTGAGTTGTAGCTGCCACAGCGGCGAGTGTCGTCGCGTCGGAAGCGGCAATTGAAGCGACGGGTGATGCCGCGGAGGACGCGGCGGGTAAACCAGCGAGTCTCGCAATGGAGGAACGCGGCGGATGAAGCTGCGGGTGACGCCGCGAAGGACGCTTCAAGGAAGGGGTGGGAGATGTGCGGGGTATGCGTTAGGTAGGAATGTCGGGCAATATCGTTCATAGAAAATATCGATATTAAAATAAAAATATTTATCAAAATAAAATATCGATATTTTATTTTGAAAATGTAATCGATGTTTATAACCCTCTGGAGCAGAACGTCATGAAAGCAAAATATCACGTATGCAAAATAAACGATACATCGATGCTTATGAAAGATTGGCGTTCAATTCCATACGTCGAACTCGAACATTTCCATACGTTTCAGGGTGGCGTTCTATCTCCTCTTTTATTCTGTATCTTCATCAACTCGGCTACGAGTCTTATTTCCAGCAACTTCCATCTCTACGCTGACGACTTGCAGCTGTACCGACGTTTTTCGGCCACTGACGCCCCATTTGGCATATCGTGCATTAACCGCGACTTAGACGAAGCGACTGGGCTAATTCGGTCGGACTGCGCATCAACCGTATACCGTACATACAGTAAGTATCAAACTGACAATATGCCGGTGTCTGAACTGGATCCAGTTCTTTTGGCCGGTATTCAGATACCCTACGCAGACACTGTGAAGAACCTGGGAGTGATCATGGACACCACGCTATCCTGGAGTGCCCATATTAGTGACGTAAGCAAGAAAGTGCACTTCTCCTTTCATTCGTTGAAGTGCCTCCAGAGCCTCTTACCCTTGAGGACGAAAATTAGTCTTGCTCTAACTATTATTCAGCCCATTATTGACTACGCCGACGCCTGCTATTTAGACGCCACTGAGGAGCTTCTGGATAAACTTGAGAGGTTGCAAAATTTGTGTATACGCTTTATATTAAATCTTAGAAAGTTCGATCATGTTTCTCACTTTCGCAAAGAACTCAAGTGGCTCCCAATCCGCCTTCGCCGTAAAACTCGAATCCTCTGCCTCCTTTACAATATCCTTTATAATCCATCTTCACCTCCCTATCTAAAGGAAAGGTTCTCTTTTGTTCGTTCTCCTGATGCTCTCTGCAGATCTCACTTACGCTCAAATCTTAAATTTCCTTCTCACAAAACCGGTTTTTATTCATCCTCTTTCACCGTGCATGCAGTCAGACTATGGAACTCACTTCCACCTGGTATCAGGGACAGTAAAACTATCACCACTTTTAAAAAGCAAGTCCGTGGACACTGTTTTTTTTTATTTTTTTTTTGTTGCCTACGGATTTTTAGTTTTTGAATAATTTAATTTACTTTTAATTTATTTGAATATTTTGTTGATTCAATGTGAAAAACATTTAAATTTCAACCTTATTGTTCTACAACTTTAATTTGTGTTGATTATTAAGAACTTACTATTGTTTATTTTAATATTTTGAACCTGTTATAATTTTATTGTTCTAAAACTTTAATTTGTGTTGATTATGTAAGTACTTACTATTTCTGTTGTTTATTATTAATGAATAAAACTTGATATGGTATTTATTTTATAAAAAAATAAATGTCAAATTAGGAAAAAATCGATTAATTTAAAAAAATCGATTATTTTCTTGAGAAAAATCGATAATTTACTAATCGATTTTTCATGCTAAAGAAAAAATCGATTAACTAAAAATCGTTTTTTTATGTACAATTTCACATTCCTATGTCGCACTGAACGACGCCGTATATGAAGCTGCGTGCAACGCGGCGGATGCAGCACCTGAGTGAAGCTGCGTGCCACGCGGCGGACGCAGCGCCGAGAGAAGCCACGCCACGCGCGTCGCTCGACGCCCCGCGTGTCCTTAAACGAGCACCTACATTTCTATATGTTTGATTTTGCGCGTGACGCTACGCGGGCCGCTTCACGCGCCGCCTGACTATAAACGGTCAAATCGCTTTACGCGCCGCTGCAAGCCACGCCGTACGCGACGCTTGACGCCCCGCGTCTCCTTAAACGAGCCCTTAGAATTTGTCAAGGTCAAACATTGCAGCCTTAAAATCGGCACAGTAGTTTAGGAGTTCATCGCGGACGAAGAATGTGACACATATGTAATTTATATTAAGATGTACATATTTGTCAGTTTTCCGTCTATCCTTTTATATTGAAGATTTTAGAATACTCAATCATAAGACTTGATTATGGAATAACTGATGCCTTTTTAGTAGAAGAACATTAATCCGAACAACATACATTCATGTCACACTTTTATTCCCGAAGGAGTAGGCAGAGGCATAGTATACGCCCATATTGCAATTCATACTTAAATGTTCCACGACTACGGCAACTACGGTGACCACCGTCCATTCAGGTGGGACAGTAAGCTTGTCTGCCGCCTTAGTGGTATTAAAAAAATTTGGTGGTGAGCCTATTGCCGTGTTGAAATGGACAGGCGCAGATTGTGACGACCCTCAGTGGAATTTTTTAAGCCTTTCATTGTCATTTTACTGAAAACCAGGTTTAATTTCGAGATTTCTTTCTCTACGCAATGAATAAATAAAATAAATAAATAAAAAAAAAAGCGGCTTCATTATTCCATCGGCATGTACATTCGTGTTAACTTAATTGGGTAAATAATTTTAATCTAAAGCGTATGCCGCCTGGACCCCTGATCGGGTGAAGGCCTCCTCCAGAGATTTCCATTCGTCACAATTTTTTGCGAGGTAGGCCCAGTTACTTGTTCCTATAACTTCTATTTCGTCCTTCCATCTTGCTTTTGGCCTACCTTTGCCTCTGTGCCCATGCGGTCCGACCCACATAGTAACTGATTTCGTCCACCTAATGTTAGGGTAGCGTGCTACGTGACCCGCCCACCTCCACTTCAGACCTCGTGCGAAGGACAAGGCATCTATCAAGCCAGTCTGTTTTCTTATACACTTATGACGGACTCTGTCCCTCAATTTTAGATTTAGTAAGCTGCGTTCTAAGGCTCTTTGACATGTTGTTAGCTTTCTCTTGGCGGCTGAATCGAATATCCAAGTTTGACATCTACGCAATGAATAGTTTTGCGAAAATGTTCGCTTAGTCGCCTTTTACGACACCCTCGGAATGACAACGAGTGTTAATTTAGAACTTTAATAATTCTGTGTCGCGCCAATGCTTGATGCTGTGGTACCTACGACCTTTAACTCTTGATAAACGATGACGCGTTATAAATTTTATGAGTTTACTCTAGCGATTATAAATGAGTCTTAACTTGCTAAAAGACTGCTTTAAAACTACGTGTGTACAATCGCGCGGTCATTGCACTGTGCATCCTCGTCGCTGAGATGAGATTGAGACTCTGTTCAAATAAGCCCAAACATGGTAAAATGCTGTAAATTTCTTAGAAGTTCAGTATACTGCACTCTGCAGACTTATGAATGTAGCAGCAATTTCCATGTTATCTTGTGGAAATGCCGAAAAGTATGTACCTCAAACGTTAAGACCTCTGAATTTTAGGTAAAATTTCGTTATCATCCAGGAAGTGAGCTTATGATCTTTAAAATGAATAGCTCTTCCTCGATCACATCGGATTTCTTTGAGAATTCGCCGTCCATTTGTCTGTGTGTATGTCACGAAGCTGTAGCTTAGGAATCATGATAGCTAGAATTTTCACAGATGATGTAGTTATTTCTGTTGCCATAAAAAGAAAACTAAAATCAGAGAAATAAAATTATAAATGAGCGCCTATACAACGAATGTGATTCTTTGCCGTTTTCTGTGTGCGGGTCCGACTCGCACTTGGCTGGTTTCAGATTTTTCCTATACTTGTAATATAAGATGATAGATAAATACTTTAGATAAATGGGAAGTAGCCTACCCTATAAATTTTGATTGAATTGGGTGTCGAAATATACAATTTTTGCTACTTAGATGTCTGTAGACATCTTAGTTGCAAAAATTGTACCATTTTATCCATTGACTTGCAAGTGTGATTTTTCAAAGTACGAAGAGACGATAGATAAAGGTAAATGAAAAACGTACATAAAATTAAACTATCTTAAAATGCTAAAAGACGGATGGATGGACGAACGGATAAAAAAGTGATTCTATAAGGCTTCCGTATTTTCCTTTTGATATACGGAACTCTAATAAATAAGTCGGGATATTTTTTGAACCCAATAGAAGGCATCAGAGTAACATCTATTCAAAATTAGAGTAATGTTACTTTTGTGGTTATTCCATGTACAGATTATAATATTAGGTGCTTACACATCAAATTGGCGTTTTTCGTACTGGCCACTTTAATTACGATTTTCTCCTCTTTGGTAAGGAATTCCAAATTCAAATTTTCCCAGCTATTTACTCATGTATTTATCCTTCGATGACCGTCATTCATTTGTTTTTTTCTGTTTGCGTCACTCATTTTACAAAATGGAAAACTTAAAATATCGCATTATTTACGAGTAAGAGTTCCGCCGTGGCACTAGTGCTGCGGAAACGACTAGAAGGGTGAATGATGTGTATGGCGGTCATGTTGCAAAAGAAAACACAGTTCGTTTTTGGTTCCAACGTTTTCGTTCAGGAAATGTCGACCTGCAGAACAAGCCCCGTGGACGGCCTGAGACTCAAGTTGATAATGAAGTATTGAAGGCTATTGTGGAAGCGGATCCATCGCAAACCACGTCCGAGTTAGCTGCAGGCTGCGGTGTTAGTGATAAAACTGTTTTTATTCACTTGAAGCAAATTGGGAAGATTAAAAAGCTTGAAAGGTGGGTACCTCACGAATTGACTGAAGCAAACCGGCAAAAGCGCGTCGATTGCTGCGTTACATTACTGAACCGGCACAATAATGAAGGTATTTTAAACCGAATCATTACCTGTAACGAAAAATGGATTCTTTACGATAATCGAAAGCGCTCAGCGCAATGGTTGGATCCTGGCCAGCCAGCCAAATCCTGCCCCAAGCGAAAATTAACCCCAAAAAAGTTACTTGTAAGCGTTTGGTGGACTAGTGCCGGTATTGTTCATTACAGTTTTCTCAAATCTGGCCAGACTATTACGGCTGATGTCTATTGTCAGCAATTGCAAACCATGATGGAAAAGCTAGCGGCTAAACAACCTAGGCTGGTCAATCGCTCCACGCCACTGCTGCTTCACGACAACGCTAGACCACACACTGCACAACAGACGGCTACCAAATTAGAAGAGCTTTAATTGGAATGTCTAAAACATCCTCCGTACTCCCCTGATCTTGCTCCAACAGATTACCATTTTTTTCGAAATTTGGACAACTTCTTGCAAGGGAAAAAATTCAACTCTGATGGGGCAGTCCAAATCGCCTTCACAGATTTTATTGATTCCCGTCCGACTGGTTTTTTTAGTAAAGGGATCAATGAACTACCTATGAGATGGCAAAAATGCATAGAAAACAATGGTTCATACTTTGATTAATTAAATATATTATATTTAAAAATATTCGACTTTTTGTTCCTCCTATACAAAAAAAATGCCCATCACACATTATGGGGTATGAAAAATTGCAACGACAGAGGTAAGGAACTCTTTGACTACCTTATAACTACAAAACTAACAGTCCTTAACCACGGCTCAGAGCCAACATTTGTAACTAGAAATGCTAGAACTATAATTGATCTAACACTAGCCACAGAAGAGGTGGCAAGAACTATCACGGACTGGCACGTGTCCGGTGAGGCCTCTTGCTCGGACCATAGGTGGCTAAGATATAATATACAAGCAGAATTGCACTACGCACCTCCGCGTCGAAACCCTCGTAAGACGGACGTAAAGCAATACTCACATCACCTACAACAACGATTAAGAACCCAGGTAATACCGGACATAATCGAAAGTACTGAACAAATTGATCTACACGTTAAGGAACTGACAGACAATATCATACATAGCTATCATAGGGCCTGTCCCCAAACCGAACCCATCAACGCGAGGGATAAAGGCTCTAATTGGTGGGGGCCCGAACTGGAAAGGCTCAGGAAGAACATGAGGCGGCTGTTCAACAGGGCTATGAACACTTGTGCAGACCAAGATTGGGACTGCTACAAAGCCGCCAAAGCAAAATACAAGAAACGACTAAGATACAGGAGTACCAAGTCATGGAGAAATTTCTGTAGTAGCATTGAAAACTGCACACAGGCTAATAGAGTGAGACTAATACTGGCCAAACAAGGAACAGAGATATCTGGATCTATAAAGAAACCTGACGGCAGCCTGACAAACACCCGTGAAGAGGCGGAAAGTATTTTAATACAGACGCACTTTCCAGGATGCCAAATGCTGCAGACACCCGAGTGGCCGGTGGAAAACGTAACCACAGAAGAAGTCCACTGGGAGTTTGCACGACAGGTAGTCAACCAACAAAAAACTGAATGGGCAATCAACAGCTTCAAGTCCTTCAAATCTCCAGGACTGGATGGAATCTTCCCCGCACTGCTAAAATGGGGAGGACATCAGTTAGCATGGTCACTTACCATCATCTTGGTAGCATGTCTGGCGCACAGATACGTACCCAGACTGTGGAGGGAGGTCAAAGTGATCTTTATACCAAAACCCGGCAAAGGGGACTACTCAGACCCCAGATCATACAGACCGATAAGTCTCACGTCTTTCCTTCTAAAAACTCTGGAAAGACTGTGTGACAGAGACATTCGAGGTACGGCCCTTCAAAATAAACCGCTGCATCCCAATCAACACGCATATGCCCCCGGCAAGTCTACGGACTCAGCACTACATGCAGTGGTACATAAAATAGAAGAGGCCATCCAGAACAAATCAATGTGCCTCGGCACTTTCATAGACATAGAGGGGGCTTTCGACAGAACCAGCTTCAGAAGCATAACCACTGCACTGACAAGACACGGAGTGAATACGGTAGTCAGTGAATGGATAGGAAACATGCTGAGTAAACGCATTATAAAACTACAGACAAGTGGAAATCAGTGCGCAGCGGTGGCCAAAGGATGTCCACAAGGGGGCGTCGTCTCACCGCTGCTATGGAATCTTGTTGTAAATGAATTAATAACCAAACTAAACGCGAATCACCACTACACTGTGGGGTATGCAGACGACATAACAATATTGACAAGGGGAAACTTCACCAACACGGTGTGTGACATCACGCAGACGGCGCTTAAGATCGTGGAACGTTGGTGCACTGCCGACGAGCTATCGGTCAATCCCAGCAAGACGGAGTTGGTATTGTTTACAAAAAAAAGGATTCTGGGAAACTATCGGTTGCCACGTCTCTATGGCACCGAATTACAATTCTCTAAAGAGGTCAAGTATCTTGGGGTACTTCTTGACAACAAACTAAACTGGAGTAACCATCTCGAAAACAAAATCAACAAAGCTACAATCACATTCTGGCAGTGCCGCAGAATGGTAGGAAGCAAGTGGGGGTTGAGCCCTAAGATCACCCTCTGGCTATACGAATCGATAATCAGACCCATCGTTACCTACGGGGCTGTGGTATGGTGGACGCGCACAAGCCTGACCACAGTCGTGAAGATCCTGGAAAGTTTCCAAAGATTAGCCTGCATGGCAACCACCGGTGGAATGAGAACCACGCCCACCGCCGCCATGGAGGCGATGCTGGGTCTCCCGCCGCTGCACATCTTCATCATACAAGAAGCTGCGGCTACAGCCATTAGACTCAAAAGTCTAGGACTGTGGAAACCAATCAAGGTAGCACATACAAAGATATACAAGAAGTTAATGGATTCGGTACCACTAACTGAAGCAATCAGCGACACAATACCAAAGCAGTTTGTGTTCGACAAAAAGTACAAAATACAACTACAGGAGTGCCCCCAAGAGGGACTCAATATCAGGGAGTTGAGGATATTTACGGATGAATCCAAGACGAGGCAGGGTACCGGAGCAGGAACCTTCTCGGAGGACCTGAATATTAATATCGCAACACCACTAGGCACCCATGGCACGGTATACCAGGCAGAGTGCATGGGTATAATCAAGGCGACTGAGGCCATCAAGGCCAGGACCGTAAAGAATCAGTGTATCCGGATACTAACTGATAGTAGATCGGTCCTACAGGCGCTACAGAGCCACACAATAACATCGGGCCTTATCATGGAATGCCACATGGGTCTCATGGATATATGCACAAAGAACAATGTTACCCTACAATGGATAAAAGGACACAGTGGCTCACGAGATAACGGCGCAGCGGACGAGCTGGCAAGAAGAGGCTCTTCGCTGGCAGCAATGGGCCCTGAACCTATTCTGCCCCTCCCATCTGGATGGGTACGAAACCTGTTAAAACAGCAGACAAGGGGCCAGCACCAGGGTTACTGGGCCAGCCTTGATACATGCAGACAAGCGAGAGAGGCACTGCCGACAATCAACACCAGATTCTCTCGCAAAATTCTGCAGCTTAACAGGACTAAGATAAGTATAATAACAGGTATAGTTACAGGTCATAGTCCACTTAACAAACATCTCTTTAACTTAGGTGTCACAGACAGCCCCCTTTGCAGAGCCTGCATGGAGACGGACGAAACTGCCAGCCACATTCTTATGGAATGCCCGGAACTGGCAAGATACAGGGCTACACACCTCGGCACACCGAGGTCGCTCCAGGAAGTCGTCGGCAACGTGAAGAGTCTGCTAGGCTTCCTGGAGGAACTGGGATGGCAGTAGCCATACCACAACCCCCCACGCAAAATAGGCGCATTAAATGACGTCGAGTTGCGGAAACCAGCCCGTGTAAACCTAGAACCTAGAACCTAGAACCTCCTATACAAAACGCCAATTTCATATGTAAGCACCTAATATTTAAGTAGAGTTTCCACTGTCCGCATGTCTGTAAACAGGTTGTGTATCTCATGAACTGTTGGAACTATAACGATTTAAGGAGCTCCGAAAATCCCTCCGTTTCAATATAATAATAACCTCTCCAGGAAGAAATTTACAATTACTCATACCTTTATCCCGATGGGGTAGGCAGAAACATACACCCACATTTCACCATTTTGTCGTAATGTTTAAAATGTAGATTTTTTAAATCACCCATTTAGGCGTAAAGGATAACAAGTAAAGGATAACACACCGATGCTTGGCAAAGTAAATGAAGCGACCGAAAGAGATTTGAAAGTCGCTCAGTTTGGGCTGGATAGAGGTCTTCTCTCGTTTTCCATAAATTCATTTGCACTAATATTGTTTGCCATAATCATCCCCGATCATAATATTTACTTGCACTATTATCATTTATACTAATAACGTTTGCCATAACAACTCAACAGTGATAACTTTTATTTGCCATAAAATGACTTTCTATAACAATATATATCATAATAATTATTTTCCATAAGTAACACATCTCATAATCGACTCTTGACATAATCAAAATTTGATATAATTAATTTCGACCTAACAATATTATTATTGTTAGGTCGAAATTAATTATCGTTAACACCCCGACTCAGTGCAATCCGACTCGGATAGGTTAGGTTAGAAGACTAAGGCTGGAGCGAAGCGAAGTTTCTTTTTTAAACCACCCAGAAGTAGGAGCCTTGCGAAGCGGGTCTCCTCCGAGCTTAGTAGACGCCATTATGAGGTTTAGTTCTAGGTTTAATTGTTAACAAAAAATCTGTGTCATATAAATTATCTTTATTTATATTATGGTGAATAAAAGTTATGGAAAATGGCATTATTGAAAACGAAAATTATGGTAAATACATTTATGGATTTAAATTATCGTGAAAGTAATTTTATGTCATTTCACGATTATGGCAACTGAAGCGTTATTTCTAATTAAATTATGGTAAATACCAGTATGGCATATGAAATTATGGCATTTTAAATTATGGCAAACATTAGTAAACCCTGGATAGAATGGAACTTCGTTCAACTTCACGAGTAGTGTGGAGGAAGCTTCCTGGGACATCCTTCCGAGGGCTTACCCGGGCCTCCCCGGGTTAGAAGAAGCTTTACGTTTCCAGCTACTACTAACTACACATGAAGTATGCACACAAACACACAAACTTCCCCAAGCTTCCATTGATAAAAATTTATGAAATTTAGGTCAGGTGTAATAATAATAAATAATTAATATTCACGGACATCTCACACAACGCTATCTGATCCTAAAGTAAGCTAGGAATAACCTGCTTGTGTTATGGGTATCAGACCACGGATATTAATACTTATATACTTTTAAATACATACATATTATACATAGAAACACCCAGACTCTTGAGACAAACATTTATGGGTCACACAAATATTTGTCTCCGGTGGGAATCGAACCCACGACCTCCAGCGCCGCAGGCGGTATCACTACCGACTGCGCCACAGAGGCAGGCAGGTGTCTTTTAGTTTATTGCTTTCATGACGTATAAAATACTACCTACTCGTTATTTGTCTAAGGACTTGAAAGCTAGTATAAATAAAGAACCTATGTGTAAAGCTAAATATCTGCACAGTTTATAAAGTTGACATTTACCTAAACGCACGTTTTCCTACAAATCTGACATTTAACAATACAAGCCTAATAATTGGGGAGCCCTAGACTGGCAGGCAGTGACTTACCCTTTGACCTATTCAGAATCTAGGTGGAGACGAGGCGGGACAGCATTGTAATTAGTAGGTAGTGTGACTCCTCATCATTAAAAAGGTGCCCTGTTGCAGCGGCATCAACGGGCGTCGAGACCCCTCTAAATGAATTCCACCACGTCAAAACAACAAATAATACAGATGCTTAACAGGTATTCACGAAAAGTTAAATGAAAATCAGCGATACTTTGTACAAAAATAATTTATTACTATTCTAATGAACGCAAAACATTATAATTATGTAACCACAAATATAATAACGTAATGCGCAGATAGTCATGTACTTACAAGTTCAGGTCCTAAGTTTTGGTATCAGCTTAGTGATGGTAAAGAGGAGCAGAGTAGGCAACGGGACCAGCAGCGTATTTAGCGTAAGGTGCAGCGTAGCCGACGGGGGCAGCGGCGTAGCCGACAGGGGCAGCGGCGTAACCGAGAGGGGAGACTACCTTGGCGACGGGGGCAACTACCTTGGCGACTTTGGTGACGTGAGCGAGAGGTTCCCCGTGTACGATCGCGTTGAAACCATTGTGATCATCAGCAGTGTATTCCACGGTACGCTTGGTACCATCAGGGTCGACTACGGAGTAGAAACCACGCACAACATCACCATCACGGGTTTCTTGCTGGCTCTTGGAGTCACCGGTCAGACCATCCTGCACATCGTATGAGTAGCTGTACTGGGGGTGAGAGTATTCTTCGAGAGGTGCGACCACTTTAGCGATGGGGGCAGCATACGGAGCAGGGGCGAGCACTTTGGTGATGGGAGCAGCATACGGTGAAGGGGCGAGCACTTTAGCGACGGGGGCGGCGTACGACACAGGAGAGATCACTTTAGTGACGGGGGCGGCGTATGCGAGAGGAGCTGCCTGGTACGCTGTCTGGTACGCTGGTGCAGCAGCGTATCCCAAAGGAGCGTATCCACCAGCGCTGGCGGCAGCCACCAAGCAGGCGAGGACCACAAACTGTGAACAATAAAAAGGAAAAATTTAGGAACTATGTCGAAGGCTGTTGGGATAAATAAACTGCCGTGTTGATTTTTTTTTTCTAATACCTTGAATGCCATTTTGTTTGTGAATTGATCGAGGATGTTGAATGATACATGACGTGGAGTGTATAGAGCTTTTATAGTAGCTACAGGGGCGCACCCTTTCACTCGGCGACGACGTCGTGCGTACATCACGTGACCCTGAGTTAGAGCCCCAGGCCAATGGTCATGCTCCCTGTTTTAGACAGTTTTAGGTGTGTGGGTTTTTGTCCAATTGAATTAAATTAGGTGCTTTAAATATGTAGTTCAAAGCTAGTCTTTGGATTGGCTCATAAAATTTAAGTGACCTTATAATAAAACTAAAGTAAGTCTAATAAGTTTCGATATTTATCTATAGTAAATATAAATAATTTTATTAAAATAACATGGACATTTAAGGGGGGCTCTCATACAACAAACGTGACTTTTTGTCGTTTTCTGGTACAAAACCTTACTCCGTCCGATCCGTTGAGTCGGACTCCAACTTGGCCGGATTTTTTGTTTTTAATTCTGTCTACATACCGCCTCATTATAGGTTCCGTTCTATAAATCATCATGCTAATAGCTCTCATCAAATAACAGAGACCAGCTACGCACTATGGAATGAGTAAAAAAACATACTACAGTTAGGTCTACTTTCCTGAAGGACTAGGAATGTTTCCGCTGCCTTTTTATCAATAGAAAAAAGTCGCGGAAATGAGGCTGAGTAAATGTTACGAGAAAATATTGATGAAGAACAATTGCAAAAGATGCGTTGACTGCTGCATATACCAGAGTGTGTGTGCTACATGAATGTGTATCTGACTGAGGTTTCGTGCTTGCTGCAAACCGAACAAAAGCCGGCCAGTGATAACTCTTACGCTTTTGTATAGGTATGGCTTATCTCCAAATACACCAGCCCCGACGAGCACCTTTTTAGGGTTTCGTAGCCAAATGGCAAAAACGGAACCCTTATAGATTCGTCATGTCTGTCTGTCTGTCCGTCTGTCTGTCCGTCCGTGTGTCACAGCCACTTTTCTCCGAAACTATAAGGTCTATGCTATTGAAACTTAGTAGCTAGGTGTATTCTGTGAACCGCATTAAGATTCTTATATAAAACTAGAAAAAAAGCGGAAAATTTTGGGGGTCCCCCATACTAAGAACTGCAACTCAAATTTTGTTTTTTCATCAAGGCCATACGTGTGGGGTATCTAAAGATAGGTCTTCAAAAATGCTATTGAGGTTACTAAAATCATTTTTTACTTAAGTGAATAGTTTGCGCAAGAGACACTTCCAAAGTGGAAAAATGTGTGTCCCCCCCCCCTCTAACTTCTAAACTAAGAGAATGATAAATCTAAAAAAAATATATGATGTACATTGCCATAAAAACTACCAATGAAAATTGGTCCGAACGAGATAGAGCTGGTAGTTTTTTTTAATACGTCATAAACCGCAATTTTCGGTTAGAAAAATCACTACAACTGCGAACGTGTTAAAACATCAATCAAAGTTACAACGAACTATAAGAACTTTTATATTATGTTACTTGCTGCTCCGAAACCCTTCATGGGCGAGTCCAACTCGCACTTGGCCGGTTTTTTTTTGTTTTACGTGAGTCAGTATTAAAAAATCCTTCATGGTAACCAGTTACGTAGACGTATTAAAAAATCCTTAATGGAAACCAGTTACCAAACTCCGGTTTCCTAGGCGGCCGAAGCGGAGGGAAAACCCTACATGAATGCTATGCCGTACTCCTACCGACTAAAAAACCTCATGTGTCCTACCTAAAATCTTACGGTTGGGAGCTCCAGGTATGCCTTCGGAAAACCCGGACGAGCCCTTGCTCTACCATACTAGAGAAACTGTCAACTTGAGGGCCATGGTCGATGGTTTTTCTATGATAATGGTTCTTATTTTATAGACGTCTCTATAAATCTCGATCAAATGTATGGCGTCATTGGAGGAGCTAATATTGCATTTCTGCGGAATGTTATAAATGTGTGTGGTGCGTCCGCACGTCGCTCGGTTACGCCAATATAACTCCCAAACAGCTTGGATTATCCTTACGATAAAGATATATTATCGTTGAGACATATTAGGATGGCTGTGTGTGAATTGTTCGCAAAGTAAATCAATGATTTGAATTTAATGTTGAGATTTCATTAGGAGAGGGACTCAAATGTTGAATTTATATTGAAACAAGCTCAGTCTGGATCATTTATTAATTGTCTGCTGTAATACGGCTGATACTCCTATTGACCTTGAGCCAGACCACGGGTAGGTGGGCCAGGAAAATCAGACCCCGGCAGGCTGTCATGCCCACAAAAGAAGCTCAACAGTCACATTTACTACTCTGTCCCATGCTTTTATTAAAATCTTTTAATTGACTAATGCTAAAATGATTACATTATGCTATGGGGCCTATTCTCGAGATATTTAAGAGAAATATCTGATACGAATGCAGTGTTCTAATAGGTAGTTAGCAACCTCATTATTGTCTTTAGTTCTGTGAACGGCCATGACAGTTTAACTCGATACTATTAAATAGCAAACCGAACCGTAGGTCACGCCAGACTAATATCAGAACCGGTTTTAGAAGTTTCATATGGCAATGTCATATAATTTCATCCAATTTCCTGTAACGAGAGCCGATCCGAAAGCCCTTGGTGCGTTGAAGCAAAATCAAGGTCCCTTGTAATCGGAGCACTCGAGCACTCGGTCGCCGCCCGCGGCTCACATACACTCCTTTCCAGTTTTACCACGAAAACTAGAGACTGAGATGATTTTAGTAGGTGCCATGTTGATTCGAGCATTTCACTTATTGGGTTGAAAACAAGTGGCGCTATAAGTAGGTAGTCATTTCTAGAATATCTTAGCATTAGATAATTTGTGTGGAAGCGCTCGTGGCCCCGCGGACTCAGTGTTCTGTAAACGATCACTGCAGTAAGCAACTTTCACTATGGCCGGTCCATGGATGGGTGACCATCCATGTGATCACTTTGTGACATTTATTTGAGCGTTTCCGTGCTTCGGAAGGCACGTTAAGCCGTTGGTCTCGGTTGCCAGTAAAATGGCAGTCGTTAAGCTAAGTTGAAGGCTTTATTTCAACAGCAGGCAGTCACAACCTGCGCCTGTCCATTTAAACACGGCAATACGGCTCACCACCTATTACGTGGGACAAATTATACAAAGGTGAAATGTGGGCATATAATATGCCTCTGCCTACCCCTTCAGGGATAAAGGCGTGACCATATGTATGTATGTATGTTGATAATTTGTAGAGTTACTTATTTTTCACTTATTTCCCTCTTTAAATTCCCGCTCTTATCTGTCAATAGAAGAATATTCATAGTGTGAGCTGCGAGCGAGTTAAACTTAATCAGATTTTTTTATCTTAGCAATAAATTACAAAATAAATAAATACGAATAAATAAGTACTTTCAAATATTTATACACAGTGCAATACTCATACAGCCCAAATTTTTGTTTCCTAACACTGATGCTTCTTGTTCTCAATTTTTTTCAAGAATTGTCCTAACTCCACAGTTTTATTATTTTCCTGATGTGAATCATGTTATCTACAAGCAGCAGACATTATGCAAGAAACTATTAGCGAGCTAAAAATGTCATTGATCTAAAGCTCTGTATAGGCCACTTGTCTATTGAAGCAAGTTGTCTTTCTTCACTTTAAAATAACATTTATGGAATTAACTGCTTTAAAAAACCGGCCAAGTGCGAGTCGGACTCGGAGGGCAGAGCACAGAGGATTCCGTACCAAAATCGGAAAAAATCACGTATTTTGTACGAGAGCCAATAAAAAAAACAGTAGTTAAGGAATTATTATTTTTCTGATATTATTTGTTATAGGGGCAATCGAAATACCATCATCTGTGAACATTTCAGCTCTCAAGCTATCACGGTTCCTGAAATTCACCCTCGTGACGGACAGACAGACATTCGGAGAGCGAAACTTCATCAATAGAGTCCCGTTTTTACACTTTGGGTATGAAACTCTACAAAAGTACCTTTATTAAACAAAGGCGTGGCCTCGTGTGGTTTTAGTCGGTAAGAATCTGACTGCACTGTTGAAGGATTTCTGACGTAAAAAATAAAAGGATTTCAAATGAAGGTAAGCGAGTAACGTGCTATGCGGTTTCCCTACTGTTAGTAGGGAGAGAATCTGCATAGCAAAAATAAGTCAATCCATGTTCACTTTTGAATTACCGCAAATATACAGCAACTCCGAAAATCAACCGTTGCGCTAAGACTTTTGGTTTATATTTGCTATTGCTACTATAAGGGACTGCAAATGCTTCCGAGGTCTTACTCGGATCTCCCAGCTGTAGACAGCTGCAGAGCACCGTGTGGTTTTAGCTGGTAGGATTCCGAAATAGCATCCATGAGGATCTCTACGTAAATACAAACTGCTGCAAAGCTTCAATGTGTAAAGGTATGAGTCCGAACTCGACTGCAAGCAGCATTGCTGTCGCGGCGGCAAGGCGACAGTACTGAGTGCAGTCGCGACGCTGCAGCCGATTCGGAATATATTCTAATACAAATCTATACAGAATGTATGGGAACCAGTGGTGCGGTCGCGGCAAAACAGCGACCGCAGTACTACTGGCGGTCGAGTTCGGACTCATACCCGAGTAAAGGTGCGGTTCCACTCAGGCGGAGCGGAGACGAGCTGTGCCGCGATTCACCAATCACATGGCTTACACGGTGCGGAGCGGAGAAGAGATCTGAATTTTAAGCCATGTGATTGGTGAATCGCGGCACAGCTCCTCTCTGCTCCGCCTAAGTGGAACCGCACCTTAAGCCTGGCCTGGCCTATCTCCAACGTGTTTTTTTCTTTCTTTTTAACGTGAGGGAAAATCCATCATGGATGCTATGTCGGACAAATAGACTATGGTTGGGAGCCCCGGGTAAGCCTTCGGGAGGATGTCCCAGGACCCTCGGGAGGATGTCCCAGGTATCTACAATGTGTAGGTAAGAGTCAGGCCTCGTCAAACGTATCTAGGGCGTTCCTACAAGATATGGATGCGGCTATCCAGTGAAATTTCTATAATTTATCCCTAATATTTCCACAAAATATAATATCACATACGTAATCTATTTGCTATATCAAATATTTTGAAGTTGGTTGGTACCACAAAAATTGTAACGCGTGATCGCTAGCGGCAATGTTATTCAAGCCGAACATTTTCAAGATCACATTAGATGTAATAATTTATTCAGGCTATTTAGCAGGAACCACCCAAGGTATGGTAAATAATTAATTACTTTTATAGGGGATAGGCAAAACTGTGAACGTAATAGCAGTATATGTTCGGGCGTTGAATTGTTACCGTAAAAATAACGTATCTGTGCCTACGCTGCCGAGTTCACCATTGGGCAAAGGTCTTCCCCAAGAAACAAACAATGTATCTCAAAATAAGATTTTTAAAATTAGGTAGGTAGGTACCTAATTTCATAGTTTACTAGCTGCGGGCCCTGGCTTCGGCCGTGACATACTTCCACAGTTCCACACCAATTGCACTATACCTAGGTACTATCACACCTCCAAGGCCTCCTATTTTACCAAGCTACGCCTGCGTGTGGAATTTCCCAAAACGATAAACATCCTTCCTTTTTTAAAAAGGTCGATGAGTACATTACTCGTACTACATTTCAGGGCGCTTTCAATATTTATTAATTTTGTAGACTGCTGATGCTGATATTGATTATTTTGTATCTGACTGCCTTGGTGGCACTGTGCTAAGGGTACACCTGGGTCCAACTCTCGGGTTCGAAATGTTCTGTGGAATTTGAGTGTTTTCTATGCATAAAATATACATATATGAATTTAAAAATATGTTTATCTCTAGTCTACATCATATTAGCACAAGCTTATATTAGCTTAATTTGGACTAAATGACGTTGTATGAGAAAATTCATTTTTTTTAAGTTCGTGCTCTCTTGTATTATCGACTAACTTGCAGTTCGTATGCTCAATGTATGACTTTGTTGCGTCAGTGTACTCCACCCGGTGCGCTCAAGGATGTCACGCCCACATCTACATACATTTCATGTGTCCTGTAGACAACAAGGCTAGTTTGTAACAGCTCAAGGTACCGATGGAGTCCTATACTAAATAGAGTATGCTGGTAAACGAGTATGATTCTATATTATACCGATTTGTAAGGCATTTATAATATCGGTAATTTTTCCACACCACTATTTTAAACGTGTACTAAAAATTAATTTTTCTAAAAAAAAATGTAGACAGCTGAAAATAAAGTTAAGTATTTCTAAATACATAAGTGTACAGATATTAAATTCGTCGTGGGTTTTGAATCCGCGACGGCTCTGTAGCGGCAACCGCAAGCACTACTATTGCACTATCGATGAATTATACTAGGAGCCCATATCATACTGTGAGCTTCCCCTTAGCTACGGAACCTCCTACCGGGAAATTACCCGGAGTGCTCAGCGATCTACGGACTGGTTAGAGTGGTTTTAGTCGGCTTTGAATCCTTTAGTCGAAATCTGGGGATTTCCACACTTAATATAAGCCCCTCTTAGCTTAGCCAACAATGATGAGAAAAGGAAGTTGAAAATTAAACTCAAAACTAATAATAATAAGGGCTACGAGAACACAAAAATATATTTAATTATAGTTATAGCACACTACTTTGCAACTATTAAACGTCGTCCTTGTTCTGAATTATAATCTACTGATATTTTCATTTAGGTGTGACACCGTTTGTGACTAGATTTAAAGTTCACATGCGCACATGATAATCTGTTATCGTGTGGACTAGTACCGCGTAAAGGTTATACGCACACACTTTTTTTTTATTTGTGGAAATCCCGGATGGATGCCATGCCGGCTTTAACCATACAATAAGTCTCCTACGGCTGCCTACGGCCGGGAGCTGTTCCGGTCTTGAGTCTGCTTCTGTAAGGAAGTCGGTATTTTGTGACCTAAGTGTAATCACAACATTATGTGAATGGCCACTTATCACTACAGTTAGACCTATGACCAATCAGTAGGGCCGTTGCATTTCTTCTAGTTGATCTGAACAATGTTCAATACAGTTTCCGGATTTTTCAAAATGAACCGCGTACGAAGAAGGCTGGATAAGGGGATTTCAATTAAAGAACTAACCTACATTTACAAAGTGAATCGTAGAAATCCATTAAAACAACAAAGTACTATCTCACCTGTCAATTTTAGTGAAATACTTTCCACTCATTTAGCGACCTTTAAAATGTTTATCTAAAAACCATCTCGGTCAAATCGGCTTCCGAACAAAAAACCGCATCAATTGATCTATCCGTTGGGCCAACTACGATGCCACAGACAGGCAGACACACAGATAAGTACATATGTTATACTTATTTCGTCTGGAGCTAAAGCATCCAACTTCTGAAAATTGGTTCTAAAACTGGATTCTAATCAGAGACCTCAAATATGGTATAACACTACAGTATTGTCATATGTATAAAATGTCAAGCAATAAATTAAATTATTCTGGTAAGTAAAATGGAGAGTAATGGCGCAGCATTTACGAGTACGATGCCTTTAGGCATCGCGAACTTGTTTTATTTTTATTCAGTTCAAGGTTACATAATCTCGTTGCTTGACTTTGCACCGTACCTATGTAGAGAAATTGATGAACTGTATCTTCCTGTATCTTACTTTGATAGATTTGCCCTGTTGGTTTCACCTCATCAATATCTTTTCTACTTTTATTGACTTTTCTGTTGTGCATTTGAAACATTTCAACAACAGATAGCCACTACCTGCACTGCACCTATCAATTTTATCATGACAACAGGGAAACGCCTGTAGCCCGCTAACTCGGTGTACTAAAGTTGCGGTTCCACTTAGGTGGAGCGGAGAGGAGCTGTGCCGCGATTCACCAATCACGGTGCGGAGCGGAGACGAACTTACAACGTGGAAGACGAGTACGGGAAAACCTCACCACCCACGTGGAATCGCGGCCCGTAGCTAGAATAAAAATGTGTTATAGATTTGTTAATTCTTCTATAGTCTGGTATTGCGAATAGCAAATTCTCAAGGATTTCCTTTGTTCTGAGTTAAAACGCAAAATAATGACATCCATGAAAATTGATGTGTCTAAACGCCAAATAGGTACAGGTAGGTAGGTATCACAGGTTGCTATGTAGATGTACATAATAGCAAACATCTATATCTACAAATATGAACACTAAAGTGTATATCGGTCAGTAGTATTTAACAGCTTAGCTGAGGCTAGAGCTAGCTTTCTGAAATAGCGATAAAAAAAATTCTTGAAAAAAAAATTGAAATTAAAATTGAGTTACTTGTGACAGAATTTCGGCAGACAGCTGGTAAGTATATGCTGCTTTTGAAAATGGATATCTTCTTTTATCGAAGTTTTTGCGTACAGATATTATAAACAAAGTCGCGGACATCCAAAAGCCATAAACCAAACCAATTACCATATATTACAGCAGTCACGCCCATGAATGGTAATCTTTCACTGCTATCGACAAGTCGAGCCGCAATGAATGGTCGCTCATTATTTGTTACTTACGATTCGCGCTCCGTATGCCCGTTTGAAACAATGGTGGAACTTCACCTTGACATTATACAGAGTGTGTTATGTTGATGGATATCTGAGTAGCCTTAAGTGTTGTCCATCGACGAGAGCTCTGTGATTGACGATTTTTTAAACAATTTATCATGAGAATGTCATAAAAGTTCTAATTGAAATTTAAATTGAAGTGCTCGTGGCCCCGCGGACTCAGTGTTCTGTAAACGATCACTGCAGTAAGCAACATTTACTATGGCCGGATATGGATGGGTGACCACCACGTGGACCACTTTGTGACATTTATTTACGAGCGTTTCCGTGCTTCGGAAGGCACGTTAAGCCGTTGGTCCCGGTTGTCAGTAAAATGACAGTCGTTAAGCCAAGTTGAAGGCCTTATGGGCGGCTTGAAAAATTTCAACTGTGGGTCGTCACAACCTGCGCCCGGGTCGGCAGCGCGTGTGTAGCGCCTCTGGTGTTGCAAACGTCTATAGGCTACGGTTACCAACCTTCCGGTGCGGTTAGCTTGTCTGCCACCTAAGTAGTATAAAAAGAAAAAAAATAATTGTTTTATATTCGTTCGTGATTTAGTTCGAACTCCTGTTGCATCCTACATCTCTTATATCTTAAAACCCTGTATTTAACACCTTCTTAGGGGTGGAATTTTCAAACCTTCATTCAGAAACCTACCTATACTTTCCTTAAAATGTGACAAATAAACTTGCCATGCGTAAAACCCTCACGTTGCTCTACCACTGCTTACGGCCGCGGCAGGGAGCCCCAGAGTCCCAGAGTCCCGGCGTCCCAGAGCTTAACTCTATTCCTAGTATTGAGATTTACAAGCTTTCTTCCTCAAATAATTAGACTTCGACAATAAAGAATTTCTGAATACTACTAATTAGTGACTTTTCTGCATCGGAATTTGGACAATAAAAGCTGCCACGGATACGAGAGTTCCTTACTCAATCAAACCACAAATAGCGTTGAAGCAAAGCAATTGTAGGTTAAAAACCATTATTACAATAATAAATATTCTGAAAGCTATGTCGAGTAGGTTTATCATTTGCCTTACAACTTCGTGATCAAAATGAATACCGTCTGGTCACCACGCTTTATCTTAATTAAGTCATACCTCAAACTTTGTCGGGCATGTCACACGCCTAACTGATTATTTAGAGCACGACTGGAGGCGCAGAACACGGATATTTACTCTTTGAAGAAGTGTAATATACACAACTACCTCGATAAGATTCGAATTTCATCATCAACTTAGTGTTCATTTCCTATGATATGGTGGTAATTTTGCCTTTGGCAGAGGTTTTATCAGTTAACTTCCTTACAAGTGCACATCGTCTCTCATTTCTGAGGCCACCGTTATCCTACACTATTGGATCGCAAGCCCCAGACGGTGTTCCTCTCTGTACCACGCTACGGACCCTGCGCCCGCTCGGTGAGACCATAGAATGCTGAGAATAAGATCTATGTTTTTTTTGTACCAATAAGGTGGCAGACAAGCATACAGCCCACCAGTTGTACTATTGGTAACCGTAGCCTATATACGTTTGCAACACCAGAGGCGCTACACTCGCGCTGACGACCCTGTAAAAACTTTCTAAGACCCCTCTAGAAGTTTGTATGTATGTATGTGGAAGCGTGAGTCAGAAAAGTGTACCATGTGATCTGTTTTGTTCATAAACTTATTATTAGATGCAGATTTGATTAGTATCGGGATACGACGACGTCTTTTTTTGAGCGGATATTTCATTATTTATCTGTCTATAGCTATAGGTACATTCTGAAAATAATGTATGTATGTTAGGGATTGGGTGGGAGGTCAGATATCAATTGCTCCTATCAATGCCTAGACATTATACTTATGAAATTTACGAATTTTTTTTTATTTTTTTTTACGTGAGGGAAAATCCATGCTTGTTCTACTTAAAATACTAATAAATGCACAGACATGCATGTCAACTTAGTACTTTAAATTGCACCATTTAACACGTGCATGAAATACGTAAAGTATATTACGAATAAATGCTGGTAGATACCCAGGTCAACGTAAATGCAAATATAGATAACTAGCTGACGCCCGCAGCACCGCCCGCGTCAAGTTTTGTTCCTTTTCCGCTTCCCGTGGAAACTTATTCCCGGGATAAAAAGTAGCCTATGTGTTATTCCAGACCTATATCTACCCCTGTAGCGAATTTCAGCCAGATCCGTTCAGCCGTTAGAGCGTGAAAGAGTAACAAACATTCACACATCCACACTCACAAACTTTCGCATTTATAATATTAGTAAGATTCTTAGGCCAAGTTGAACTGCGGGCCTAAATATACAACTTTGTACATATATTAATATGTTTCAAAACCTGATCATAAAATGTTACATTTCACTGCGTTTGTCTGTTTCATTTCATTTCGATGCGTCCCCATATTTTTTTCGGAGTAGCAACATCAATATCATTTTTGATTGGGTTATGAAATGAATTGCAGATCATTCATTTAATAATGTTACTATTACACGGTCTCTAAAGCATTTCTTGTATGAATCTATAAATGAATTAGATTATGAATAAAACGCCCTATGTTGCCTTTTAACACCTCTGAGAGCGGTGTCACATTGTATCCGTTGCACGATTCGTAATATCTGTCATGTTGTGAGGCATATAGAACACAAAGTTTCATAAAATTGTATGGTTTTGGTTTCAACATATAGAGCATATCAGCTTTTACTTCTCTGGCTTAAGATAGAAATGACAGCTTATGAAAAGTTTTGTAATGCAAGAAATCCAAAATAAATAAGCTTATCGAGGCTCATTATATAATACTGGCGGACTCCACGCGATTTCACCCGAGTAGTAGGTACCCTTTCCAGTGGGAATACTGAAATAATCTATAGTCTATGTAAGCCGGGGATACTATAGCTTCCCAACAGTGAAAGAATTTTTCAAATCGGTTTTGTAGTTTTAGAGTCTATTCGATGCAAACAAACAAACAAACAATCAAATCTTTCATCTTTATAATATTAGTATAGTATAAGATTTAGAAACTATTAGTAATGGCATTGTTATAAAACATCTATATTGCTCTGTGGCGAAGTACACATCAGGCACCTCAAGCCAGCCTAACCTGCAATGCCCGATCCAGATTCTCGCTGGGCGCCTCCTGGAGGCTCTCGACAGAGACTAGGCGAGTGGAGGCGACAGGAGTGCTGCCATTCACAGTCTCGCGAGGTGCCTCACCGACGCCCCGCGTCCTTTAACTCCATCCTAAAAACCGACACGGAGCGGAGCGCACAGGAGGCGAGGCGAAGGCGAGACACCATCCACACTCTCGCGCTCGCCTAGAGCCTAGAGAGTCTGCAAGGATACAATTGAGGATACAAAGATGCACTCATTGCACTCACTCACTCAGCTGACTCACGGACAAGGTCATGGCAAAGAGAATGAAAGAAGTTTATGTAGGTTAAGCTATTAAATATATTAATTAGAATGTAAAGAAATTACACCCAAAAATAATAAGATGACATTTAAGATAGTAAAACGTATCTGTTGCATTTATTCTTACATCAATAATTTATTTAAACTAATAACGTATATAAAAGCTGCTGCATGTTGCAGCGTAGCAGTAAACCTATTATTACATTATCTGTGGTAGAAGTTAGCGACAATATATCCATGAACAAAGATTATATCACGAAATAATTAGCATATGACAGCGCGAACTCATACGTAATGTTACATCTAATTAAAACACGAGTTATGATATTGATCTTGAATTGTCTCTACATCAGATTTAATTTATACGGTCTGGTGTTCAAATGTTTTTGTATCATCTGTGTATCAGTCCTGGTTTACGTGCAAGAGTTGTATTGC
This sequence comes from Miltochrista miniata, assembly GCA_933228765.1. NCBI lineage: Eukaryota > Metazoa > Arthropoda > Insecta > Lepidoptera > Erebidae > Miltochrista > Miltochrista miniata. The sequence continues at coordinate 12,150,438 of OW121768.1, forward strand.
CTAGACGGTAAGAGGCTAGGTGTACTAGGTGAGGTGAGGGTGTACCTATCATAACTAATAGAATCAGGCGTTACATGGCGGAAGATGCCAAGCAGTCCTGAAGATGCCTCGTGTGTAGGCGAAACAGGTGTTGACAAATTAGTCACATTGTTAAGCGGAGTATTGCTAATTACCAACAATCTGGAGGGTACAGGTAATTTTTCCTATCCCACATCCAAAATTCCTTTCCTGAGGAGTTCGTTTCGTCATTCCTCCCATACAATTAGTTGGGGTTATCCTTAACGGTTGTAAGCTGGGATTGACGAATCGAGGGTGTGAGGCGGGTTCCTCTTCCCCCCTCCCCTCCTTTTATTATCATTTTTGTACCTATCATGTTTGCGAGGTCTTGAAAGTTGAGTTGCTAGTCGGTTTGAGATAATTTAAGTTGAGGTTATTTCCGCCCTTAGCCTCATAGTTAGCACAAAATAATAAGGTCGTTAGGTACGTCTTCTAGGAGTCTATGAGATTTTATATTTCGCAGTATGCCTTTACAATGTTTTCCTGACTATTTTACACTTTTTTTTCTTAATTTGGTCGCTCTTGCTACATCAGATTAGAATAATGAGAGCTGATAGGTATTTTTTCAAATTCTCTCCAGCTATCAGATGCTGCCGATATTGAAGATGTGTTTGTTTAGAGAACAGTGTCTTGGCGTAAGGTTATTCTGCTGAATCTGAGCTACGCTTCGTTGTCAGCTTTCTGTATTACTTTGGTCTGCCATGCAATGTGTTGAACGTTGTGAAAATGGTGCAAAAAAGTCGTCTAGATCCCATAGCACAAGCTTTATAGCTTAGTTTGGGCTAGATGATGTTGTGTGAGAATGTCCAACAATATTTATTTATTTATTTAATTAAATAAATAAATAAATATTCACGGACATCTCACACAACGCTATCTGATCCCAAAGTAAGCTAGGAATAACCTGCTTGTGTTATGGGTATCAGACCACGGATATTAATACTTATATACTTTTAAATACATACATATTATACATAGAAACACCCAGACTCTTGAGACCAACATTTATGGGTCACACAAATATTTGTCTCCGGTGGGAATCGAACCCACGACCTCCAGCGCCGCAGGCGGTGTCACTACCGACTGCGCCACAGAGGCAGTCAAATCAATTTGGTTATCCGTGTGAGTGCAGTTATTGTGAGACAAAGTAAGTTATGATAAAGTTACACATATTTACATCATAATTATATTGCGTGGCATTACGTCTGTTGATCTTTTAGATCGTGTTATCATCGTAAAAAGTATAATTTCATTTTTAGAAATTATCATAATTGAAAGACTTTATCTAAGTAGTATATCTTTAAGTTTATCTAAGTAATTAAGCAAGCAACATAAATATTTTTTGACAGCCTAATGATTTTATTAAGCTCGGAGTAAGCGTCGTTGGCTACAAATTGCCATTATAAGTAGGTAAGGCTATATCAACCTTCATAATCGTGACAAACTTTGGCATGAACTATAAATTACTTAATTACAAGTAGGCATAAATTCAATTATAAAGATATAAGATGAATTGCGTAAGGTCAAAATTTGCGACACAACGGCTCTAAGTATCAAATATTAGAACATGCCACCGAGAGCAGCGCTTTGTAAGTAATACCAATGTAAGTTATCGATATGCATCAACCTAACGGCTACTGTAGCACAAAATGTCAGTTATCTATCAATGAAATCTTGTATGGTCTTTGGGCTGAGTTAAATAGATAGATAATAATCTTTATACAAACATAATTCCACTGTACCTATGTATGTCACTGAACTCTTCCTAAACGACTGTACAGATTAGAATGATTTTTTTGAATGCGTTTGGTTGGCGTCCTGGATGGTTTAGATTCACAAATCAGCCCGGCAGATGGCGCTGCAAACGGTATCTAGGTTATAACGTAAAAGAAGTTGCGCTGGTCAGCTAGTACCTATATTATAAAATCCGATAGAGGCTTTCTTCCGCGTACGCTTAGGTTGTGCAATGATCTCCCTGCTTCGGTTTTCCCAAACGCCTACAGTATGGGGTTCATCAAAAGGGGACTTAGAAGGTTTTTACAGGGTCGGCAGCGCGATTGTGGCACCTCTGGTGTTGCAAGCGTCCATAGGCTGCGGTGACCACCGGTACATCTGATGGGGCCGTATGCTTGTCTGCCACTACAGTGGTAAAAAAAAAATTCTACGTCTCGAATCGAGAGTCTAATATTCCCACTAAGTCAAGTTAGAGGCCTTAACTTCATCAGAAAGAAGGTTTCCCTTTCCATTTCATCACATAATGCGATCGACACCTCTGGTATTTCAACGGTCCATAAGTTACAGTAATCACTAATCACTTTCAGTCCAGAAGCTTTTTTGTCAATTTATACTAACAGATCAAAAACTACGAACTAAGTGCGCCCTATGTGGAAACCCAATCCATTAATCGCCATTCTATAACTAGTCACTGCTCCTTATACAGAGAAAGGTCCGGCCGCTCAAAGATTGCGTTTCTGATAGAGCGTGCTTGAATGGGCGATGTATTTCTTTTTTATACCACTAAGGTGGTAGACAAGCACACGGCCCACCTGATAAACTGGTGGTCACCGCAGCCTATGAACGTTTGCAACACCAGAGACGCCACATTCGCGCTGCCGACCCTGTAAAAACCTTCTAAGGCCCCTTTTTAAGAACCCCATACTGTAGGCGTCGAAAACCGAGACAGGGAGATCATTTCACAACCTAAGGGTGCACGGAAGAAAACCTCTATCGGATCTAACTGTGCTCGAACGCTACGGACGTAGAGTGTGAGGATGAACTCCCTGTCTTTGGCGAGCTGTGCGATAATAGAACGTAGCCGTGGGCATCATATCAAACAATTCCTCAGAGTACATACCATTGTATAGGCGGCAGAACACGTATAAGGAGCCAAAGCCTCTCCTGTCGCTAAGAGGTTCTACACCACCTGTGAGTATAGGATCGTTGACAACTCTCACAGCTCGCCTTTGCACCGAGTCAGATGGACGTAGCTTTGAACTGGAAGTACAATTTACGGCCAAATTTTAGATATCTTTTATTTACCTCATTAACGAGCGATAACATTATAAAATGAATAATTATGCCAAACTTACAATAACCGTATTTATTTTGGGCTAAAATTTATCACTATCATGACACATTTCTATACTAGGCATGCCGAACTGACAAGTATCAGAAACTCAAACTGAGCTGCCGGAGTTATAGTAGACTATAAAACCAACAGACCATGAATCTATGTCAATATGTCTCACTATCCTTATGCAGGTACTACCCAGTTCTAGGTTAGTACTCGAACTAGTTTCTCAGAAATATTGTCAAGGAAAAGCGTTGGCTATATAAGATTTGGTTTGAATGTAAAGCAGGGTTGTGTCAGCTGATGCAAGTAGTACAGTGTGACGCATTCCTGAACACCATTGAGGTCAATAATTTGAGTCAAGGCGGCTGCACTTTGGTAGGTTGTGTTACCGACTGATTTGAATACCCTACATTTGAATTTCAGATTTGGACGAAAGTGAATTTAAGTACCGTTTTGTAGTGTTTTATGTAAATTGTTTCGTTGAGTTTGTTGTTATAATGGTGACCAATTTTACTTATCATTTAGGATGGATATATCTTTTATTTATTTGACATTTTGTTCAATGTGCCCATATAGGGCCTATATGGGCAAACCATAGCCCTTTGCCAGCTTCAATGCGAGCCGTGAATGAATCAAAAATTTCAAGTAACTCGTAAAAAATCTAAATTATATTGGTTATCTATCTATCTGTTCTAACTAACCCCAGTTAGAACAGATAGAGAAAAAACCAAGTTAACAAACTATCACCCTTATTTTTAGTAGAATTACTGTCAAACCAAATCAACTTATGGCAGACCACTGCTGGACGTAGGTCTCTCCCAATTTAAGCCTCAACACACGGTACTGCGCCTTCCACATCCTGTCACGGCTTACGACATTTGACAGGTCGTCGGTCTCTATCTGACGGGTGGGCGCCCCACTCCACGTTTACCAAGCCTCAGTCTCCACTCCAGTACTGTATAATATATTATTGCTATAGTAAAGACTAAATCTTACGAATATTATAAATGGTGAGTGTGGATGTTTGTTACCCTTTCACGCTCTAACGGCTTAACGGATCTGACTGAAATCGGTACAGGGGTAGATATAGGTCTGGAATAACACATAGGCTACTTTTTATCCCGGGAAAAGGTTCCCACGGGAAGTGGGAACGGGAAGAAATTTTACGCGGGTGAAGCTGCGGGCAACAGCTAGTTCGATATATATTTCTTACTAGCCCGTGACCTGATTAAGATTATTATGCTGCCATAAGTAAAAGGTTATTTATGCCACTTATCACCAAACCAAGGACCAAATCAACCAAGACCAAAGGGAGTCCTGGAGTAGGTAAGTAAGTTGGAGGCTAATTCAATTCCATGATTTATTAGTCACAGAGCCTACGGTCTCAAGGTCGAATGCCACTACATACATCAATGTATGCGGTTAAGCAATGCTGCCTCCGGCAAAACCGCACAAGCCTACACATATACGTGATAGCATTAGCTTAAAGGGCATCACAAACGTAGCTATAATATATATTAATATATCGAGTTATATATTATACTAGCTGACCCGCGCAACTTCGTTTGCGTCACATGAGAGTGAGAAAGAGAGTGGTATAGTATTAATATTTTAAGTAGGTAGGTAATATAATCCCGTCGCATTTACTCTCGTCGCGCGTCTTAGGTAGGTATATTTATTAAAAAGGTGTGGTAGGTTTTAATATTTAAAGTGATATAATTTTTCCTGTCACGTCGCTTATATTCATTACCATTAGCGTTGAACCGCACAACTTTGTTAGTGATATAATGTTTCCCGTCGCATTTATTTTTGTCCGTTTTTTACTATGGAACTCATCGTGTGCGAGTCCGACTCGCACTTGGCCGCTATTATCTTTCAGTTGACTGGCTACTGCTGCAGAAAACGTTTACTCCCGACGCGTCGAGTTGAGTCGCTCATATTTTAAAAATTATTGTGAAGGTTAATGTAAGTGAACCTTAAAAGATAGGCATATGCTGTTCAGAACTTTTTTTTGTAACTTTTTAAGATGAAACTTTTTGTAGTATACCATTTTTACGTAACTTTAACCATTTACGCATCGTACGCAATAAAAGCTCTCAAAAGAAATAATTTTCCCCGTTCTTAAAACATTATTCATGGCTGCTCCGCTCCTATTTGTCTTAGCGTGATGTTATATAGCCATTAGCCATCCTCAATAAATGGACTAAAAAACTGTGAAATTATTATTGTAACCATTAGTTTCTGAGATCCTAGCACAAACAAACTCTTTAGTTTGATAATATTGTGAGCTAACCTTAAAAGAAAGACAAATTCGGTTATTGTGAGCGAACCTTAAAAGATAGACATATGCTGTCGCGGACTTTTTTATAGAACTTTTTAAGAGAAACAATTTTGTAATACACAATTTTTACGTAACTTCAACCATTTAGGCAGCGTACGCCTCGGAAGCTCTCAGACGGTAAAAATAATTCCCCGTTTTCGAAACATTCTTCATTGCTGCTCCGCTCCTATTCATCTTAGCGTGATGTTATATAGCCTATAGCCATCCTCAATAAATGGACTATCAAACTGTAAAAGAAGTTTTGAAATCGAACCAGTAGTTTCTGAGATCCTAGCGTTCAAACAAACAAACAAACAAACAAACAAACAAACAAACAAACTCTTCAGCTTTATAATATTAGTATGGATTATAGCAAGGTGTCACACACGGGAGCTATACTATAATATATATTTTGCCCTCATTTGGTCGGCGGTCGTCGTTGCAAGCGTACGGTTTTATAAGCTCAGTTTATATACAGGGATTCGCCACAATCGCGGCCGTCAGACCGGTCATGGACGAGTGGCTGGAGAGAAGACACGGTGCTCTCTCCTACCGGTTGCCACAGATGCTTGCCGGGCACGGTAGCTTCGGTAGGTATCTGTGGCGAAAACACCGGGAAACCACGGCCGAGTGTCAGCACTGCGAGGACCGCAGCGATGACACGGCGCTCCACACGCTGGTGGAGTGCACGGCGTGGGCACAACAGCGACAGGTCCTCGTAGTGGGTCTGGGCGTGGACACTCTCTCGCTTGAGGCCATGGTGCGAGCCATGCTCTCCAGCGGGAGTAAGTGGGACTGCGCCGCCTCTTTCTGCGAGCAGGTCATGCTCGCGAAGGAGGCGGCGGGCCGGGTGCGGGAGAGAACTCTTCCACCCGAGTTCCGCAGTCGGCGCCCTGGGCGCCGCCGACGTGTCTTCGCCGAGGACTATCGGCCTCCATGACCGGGGGTCTGAGGACGGTGAGAGGGCCGCTCACCGTCCTTACAGAAGCAAGCCCATGACGGCAGCGTGACGAGAGCACTCACGCACGCCCCCCCTTAGAAGCGGGGTCACACCCGAAATCCCCCATAGACGCGGGATTGCACCCGAACCACCCCCTGGGCGAGGCCGCATTGGCGGCCGTAGGTCTGTTGGGAGTCACGGGACATCCTTCCTGAGGGCTTACCCGGGGCTCTCAACCATAGGCTGTTGGGCGTTGCGTGAGGTTTTTTAGTCGGTAAGAGTCCGGCATAGCATCCTACGAGGATTTTCCCTCACGTTAAAAAAAAAAAAAAAAAAAAGGCTGTTAAAATTTTAGAATAACACTTTAATCACCTTCCTTGATTCTGATGCTGAATTTGATATGCATGTTGTCTTTACAGAAACAAAAAATAAAAAGATGTGGGTTGAATCTCAAATGATATAAAAAATAGTCTTGGAGAATTTAGCATGTTTGTAGCACGATTTGTTGTGACATTCCTCCAAATCCGCCTTCTTTCATCCATTTTATATACCCGTACCCATCAGAACCCTATTCACGAGACTTTGTTGTCCGTCTGCCTGTCTGTCTGCCTGTCTATCTGCCTGCCTGTCTGTCTGGCTGTCTGCCTGTCTGTCTGTTTGTCCGTCACGAGGCTGTATCGCAGGATTGGTGATAGCAAGAGAGCTGAAATGTTCATAGATTATGTATTTCTGTTCCGGTACAACTACAATACTAAAAACCAAATAATAATAAAGGGGGCTCCCATACAACAAACGTAAGTTTTTGCCGTCTTTTGGTACGGAACCCTCTGTGCGTAAATTCGACTCGCACTTGGCCGCATTCGAGCATTCGGGGAAGAAATGGGACATCCTTTATCTTCAAAATATATGAAAATATATAATAATATGCAAAAATATATAGTAATATGCTAAAATATACGAAGCTATATCTGTCGACATATTTTGATGACGTCATAGAAATATATATTATAGCTGCGTGTGTGGTCCTTCGAAAATATGTCGTAATATACCTTGCTATATTTCATACTAGCTGACCCGCGCAACTTCGTTTGCGTCACATGAGAGTGAGAAAGAGAGTGGTATAGTATTAATATTTTAAGTAGGTAGGTAATATAATCCCGTCGCAACTACTCTCGTCGCGCGTCTTAGGTAGGTATATTTATTAAAAAGGTGTGGTAGGTTTTAATATTTAAAGTGATATAATTTTTCCTGTCACGTCGCTTATATTCATTACCATTAGCGTTGAACCGCACAACTTTGTTAGTGATATAATGTTTCCCGTCGCATTTATTTTTGTCCGTTTTTTACTATGGAACTCATCGTGTGCGAGTCCGACTCGCACTTGGCCGCTATTATCTTTCAGTTGACTGGCTACTGCTGCAGAAAACGTTTACTCCCGACGCGTCGAGTTGAGTCGCTCATATTTTAAAAATTATTGTGAAGGTTAATGTAAGTGAACCTTAAAAGATAGGCATATGCTGTTCAGAACTTTTTTTTGTAACTTTTTAAGATGAAACTTTTTGTAGTACACCATTTTTACGTAACTTTAACCATTTACGCATCGTACGCAATAAAAGCTCTCAAAAGAAATAATTTTCCCCGTTCTTAAAACATTATTCATGGCTGCTCCGCTCCTATTTGTCTTAGCGTGATGTTATATAGCCATTAGCCATCCTCAATAAATGGACTAAAAAACTGTGAAATTATTATTGTAACCATTAGTTTCTGAGATCCTAGCACAAACAAACTCTTTAGTTTGATAATATTGTGAGCTAACCTTAAAAGAAAGACAAATTCGGTTATTGTGAGCGAACCTTAAAAGATAGACATATGCTGTCGCGGACTTTTTTATAGAACTTTTTAAGAGAAACAATTTTGTAATACACAATTTTTACGTAACTTCAACCATTTAGGCAGCGTACGCCTCGGAAGCTCTCAGACGGTAAAAATAATTCCCCGTTTTCGAAACATTCTTCATTGCTGCTCCGCTCCTATTCATCTTAGCGTGATGTTATATAGCCTATAGCCATCCTCAATAAATGGACTATCAAACTGTAAAAGAAGTTTTGAAATCGAACCAGTAGTTTCTGAGATCCTAGCGTTCAAACAAACAAACAAACAAACAAACAAACAAACAAACAAACTCTTCAGCTTTATAATATTAATATATAATATATATAATATATATATATAATATATAATATATAATATAATATATAGTATGGATATGGATTAATATATATTATAGCTACGTTTGTGGTGGCCTTAAATTGTAGCGGATGGTAATATCTATGATTGAATCTTTGACATGGTGTCTCTATAATTGGTCGCAACAAATTATTATAGCAAACACCGTTTATTTAACAGTTCTGATAATATATTGATTATAAGCTCTTATTAAAGTATCTAGGTATGCCTTGTGGCAATTTCGTAGTGATTCAAACTAAGGAGCAGTGATTTGGGAGTCCTGGGACATCCTTCCGAGGGCTTACCCGGGGCTCCCAACCGTAGGCTGTCCGACGTTACGTGTGGTTTTTTAGTCGGTAGGAGTCCGGCATAGCATCCATGAAGGATTTTCCTTCAAGTTAAAAAAAAGGTGCAGCGATTAGATTTTAATAGCAAAATATCTCGCGATTATCGATGTTATTCCGTGACAGTTCTACCATCACCTCCACAACGGAGGTGATGGTAGAACTTTCACCAAATGACGATGCTGAAGTTCTGTAGTTAGATTATTATGGTTCTTGACTTGGGGCAGATTTTTTTTCACAGGGGAGGTTTTCCTTTCGTATTTGTAGCCTGTTCTTGTCTCCTGGGGTATCCTTCCGAGGGCTTACTCGGGGCTCCCAACCGTAGGCTGTTATTCCGGATACGTGAAGATTTTTAGTCGGTAGGAGTAGCATCCATGAAGATTTTCCGTCACGTAAAATAAAAAGTATGTTCTTATCTGTACAATGCGTTACTGGCGTTACTAAGAGTCTAGAATGCAGTTCGAATTTAGTTAGGTGAAGATGTGTACAAAGGATGGATGGATACAAAAGATATATTTATCCAGATTACCGTCGTTCTAAGTGTGACAATGACGAGTTACTGCATGCTTAACGAATTATTCTTCTTTACGGTATAAGCTACATTCTAATAAAATAAATGTAAATAATCATAGAGCAACACAACACGGCCTATGACTTTGATCGGTAGGAGAGGCGCCATACGATGATTTTCCCCTATGTGTGTGTGTTGTAGTGTAGATGTGTGTAGTGAAATTACGAGTGTATTGAAGTCCGTAGTGACAGCCGATTGCTTTTGTAGTGGTGTAAAAAGAATACGATTTCATCCCGCAACATACATATTATGAGAGAGTTATGAGAGAACGCATTAGGTCGCCACCCGTCAGTTTCTTTAATTGGTCATTTAGCCCTAAATCGTCAGTTTCCTTATTCGTCAGTTTTTTAGATTTCGTTAAGTGGTCAGTTTCGATTTTATTTTATCACTAGCTGATCCTCGCAACTTCGTTTACGTCACATAAGTCTATGAAAAGAGAGGTATTTCCTCATCAGACTTCTAAAAGGTTGTGAAACTGCCCTGTTTGCTTAATCAGAAAAGAACTTAAATATTAAGTCTATTCTAAAACTGAATTATTTTGCAATGCCCTTAATCTTTAAGTTCTTTTGTGACTTAGCAAACACGCCAGCTTAGAATGACCCTTACATTCAAAAGAGTCCTTGAATTATAGGTTTAGCAAAAGTTGAGACGTCTCTAATTTCTGAACTACAAAACCCTTGAAATTGAAACGTGTGTGAAACAATCCTTTAAGTACTCCTTTTCTAATACTAAAAAAATATTTGAAACTAGCTGATGCCCGCAGCTTCGCCTGCGTGAAATGTTGTTCCTAGACTATAACATATCTCTGTAGGAACCAAATTTCAGCCAGATCCGTTCAGGCGTTACAGCTTGAAAGAGTAACAAACACTCACAAACATTCGCATTTATAATAATACCTAGTTAGATAGATTTCTGATTAACAAATTCATAATGCATGATAATATGTGCTAAGTAAATTTATTTATGACACAACTTCTCTTCTAAGCAATTGACATCGTAACTTAGTTCCTTCTTCAGGTAGTCCCAGCCTACGACGTTTGGACAAACCGAACTACTGTAAGCTTTGTCCTCCTAATACAGATGGTCCAACCAAGATCTGGTAACGTAATAACAATGTAAATTTCGTCAGCTGAGCGTTAATGTTCATTGTAATCTCTTTTCAGTCCTGTCGAATGTAGTCTATGTAGAGGCCATTCCCGTATTTTACATAGACTTAGTGAGTCTGTTTCCTGACAGAATGCAGTCGGCACTATATGTAGAATTAATGTTCATGCCTGCCATGACCAGTCGCATAGGGTTGCTGACATTCTTTGTCGTAAGGATTGAGCGAAGATGGTAACATGCGGTGTTATTTTATTGACCAGTGGATACTACCTAAAGCGTGGTCTTTCATTTTTTCTGGCTAGCCATCTTAGAATTTTCTTCTTCTTTTCACAAATGTATTTTTGTCACACAAAATTTTAATTAATTCCATATAGCATATTTGGTTAATATTAAACCAAAATAGAGCTTTTTTATGACTATGAAGTAAAATCATCTGTTTGAAGTTTGTAATAAAACATAAATGAAAACGTCAAATTGTATTGAACTTTCACAAATGATGTGTCAAAATAAAAAGTAATTTAAGAATAAAATAAGAGTATTTAAGGAGTATTGATATCAACTCTGGAGAAAATCATCCCCAAAATAATTTACATTCCCTTTTTAGCTCGTTATAGTATAAATGTCTATAAAATACGAAACACGTCTTCCATTAATATGGTAATAATGCTATATGCCAAATTTTAAGTAGATCGGACCAAGGAATCACGTTGTCCCATTCAAACTTTACCCTCCTTTTTTATACCTTTGGAGGTGGAATTTACAAAAATGTTAAAATCACTTTTTTCAAATTGTAACAAACAACGCTCATGCTTAGTTTCATCATCGTACCATTAACCGTTTAAGCAATAATCAATACATATAATAAAATCGTAACAGGTCGCTGTCTGTACATGGAAGATAAATAAGAAAAAATATTATAGGGGGGCTTTATGAACGCAATAGAACCCAAAACAATGATTTTTAGAATTTTTGTCTGTTTGTCTGTATGTCTGTATATCTGTTTGTCTGTACGGTTGTGCACGCTAATCTCAGTAACCGCTCAACCGATTGCAATGCGGTTTTTTTCATTGTGTTGAGGTTTGCTCCAGTTAACATTTAGCGTTTGTTTTATGTAAATCGGTTTAGAAATAAAAGAGTTATAACACTTTTAAGAATCAGATATTTTGAAAATTTTAATTGTAGGGGTTTCTTTGAACGTGAGTGAACCTAAACTGGCGTGTTGGCTTAATCATAAAAGAGCTTAATGATTAAGACTATTTTTAAACAATTCAGTCCGCGCCGAAGGCGTGGACTGAATTGTTTTAAAATAGACTTAATCATTAAGCTCTTTTATGATTAAGCAAACAGGGCAGTTTCAGACGCTGCTTGATGACTCTGATGAAGAAATACCTTACCTTTCATACACCTTATGTGACGTAAACGAAGTTGCGGGCTCAGCTAGTTGATAATAACTTTGGGTCTAGGGATCGAACCGCAAAATGAAGTTTGGTTTGAATTCTATGTACTTTTCCGGGATCTAAAGTACCCAGTGTGGTGCCCAGACTATTAAAGAATAATTATACCAAATTTCATCGTAATCGAACCGGTAGTTTTTGTGTGATGCCTGAACAAACAGACAGACAGACAGACTGACAAAAATTTTTTTAATCACATTTTCGGCTTCAGTATCGATTAGAGAACGCCCTACCATTAAATTTTTCGAAATATCTTCCATGTACAGACTCTCGACCCTCAACAGTTTTATTATATACTAGCTGACCCTCGCAACTTCGTTTACGTTACATAATGTGCACGAAAGGAGAGGTAATTCTTCATTAGACTCGTCAAGCACCGTGTGAAACGGCCCTGTTTGCTTAATCATAAAAGAGCTTCTTTATTAAGGCTGTTGTAAAATAATTCAGTCCGCGCCGAAATTAAGCCAACAAGCCCGTTTAGATTTACCCTCTCATTCAAAGGAACCCTTGAATTCTAGGTTTGACGAAACATTTTTGATTTGAGTTGAGATGCCTCTAATTTCTGAACTACAAACTCCTCAATCTTGAATCTTGGGTCGAATATTTCTTAAAGTACTACCTTTCCAATACTAAAAAATATTTGAAATCGCATCACGCGTTGAGAAATTGCAACTGAAAAACCATTTTATCTTTCATCCCCTCTCCCGCAGGAACCGCGCAAAACTTCGGGATCAAAAGTATCCTAGAACCTTCCTCGGACTATAAGCTCGGAATGTACCAAGTATCATTTAAATCGGTTCAATAGTTTCGGCGTGATACTTATTCGGGATACAGACAGACAGACAGACAGATATGAAAAGTTTAAATTACATTTTCAGCTTCAGTATCGATTAGAGAACGCCCTCCAATTAAAATTTTCAAAATATCTTCCATGTACAGACTTTCGACCCTCAACAGTTTTATTATATGTAATAGACTAGCTGACCCTCGCAACTTCGTTTACGTCACATATGGTCCATGAAAGGAGAGGTATTTCTTAATCAGATTCCTATCAGCGTGTAAAACTGCCCTGTTTGCTTAATCATAAAAGAGAACAATTCAGTCCACGCCTTCGGCGCGGACTGAATTGTTTTACAATAGCCTTAATCATTAAGCTCTGTTATGATTAAGCCAACACGCCGGTTTAGATTTACCCTCACATTCAAAGAAACCCTTGAATTCTAGGTTTAGCGAAAGTTGAGATGCCTCTAATTTCTGAACTACGAAATTCTCAATAATGAAACTTATGTGGAACAATGCTAAAAGCATTCCCTTTCTGACACTAAAAAAATATTTGAAATCGAACCACGCGGTGAGAACTTACAGCTGAAAAACCATTTTATCTTTCATCCCCTCTCCCGCAGGAACCGCGCAAAATTTCGGGATTAAAATTATCCAAGAACCTTCCTCGGACTATAAGTTTGGAATGTACCAAGTATCATTCAAATCGGTTCAGTAGTTTCGGCGTGATACTTATTCGGGATACAGACAGACAGACAGACAGACATGAAAATTTTAAATTACATATTCGGCTTCAGAATCGATTATAGAACGCCCTACAATTGAAATTTTCAAAATATCTTCCATGTACAGACTCTCGACCCTCAACAGTTTTATTATAAGTATAGATGTTTAGATAGAACTTAAAATGTAAATGAACTATTTCATTAATGCCGTTACATAAGTCTTTATTTCCGGCCAGCAATTAGTCGCAGGGCATAAATAACATTGACCTTTTGTATTATCTTGTATTTTGTAAGGTCGAATAACCTGTTATAGTAAGTTCAACTCATCTGTGCGCGCGGCCCTATGTGTGGGTAAACCTCGTATAAACACAGTGACTTCGTGTGCGTGACAAGAGGTACAGTGAAGTACAAAATACAAAAACACTTGTTTAACTAAAATAAAAACTTAAGGGTAGAATAAAATTGAGGAATATTAGGATTCGCTGCTCTCTACAAGGTTAATTATAAATTCTGATTCCATATCAAAATGTCCATAGTATTCTTCTTCTTTGTATAACGCCTCATCTCTTCATCAATTTGACCTAAACGTTCGTTTATTAATTTCATTATTCCCATCACATTTTGTTCGATGTTATGCGATGCATTATTTTTTTTTTAAATTCCCCATACATTTTCGATTGGGTTTAGTTCAGGATGATACGGTGGTAGCCGAAGAACTTTTAAGCCATATGGCTGAAGTATGTCATCAATCTTATAACAAACTACTGACCCTTGCAACATCGTTTACGTCACATAAGGTGTACGAAAGGAGAGGTGTTCCTTCATCAGACTCATCAAGTAGCGTGTAAAACTACTCTGCCTTCTCCTAAACGAACCGCGCAAAATATCGGGATCAAAAGTATCCCAGTACCTTCTTCGGATTCTAAGCTCAGATTGTACCAAGTTTCATTTAAATCAATTTAGTAGTTTCAGCGTGATACTTATTCAGGATACAGACAGACAAACATGAAAATTTTTAATTACTTTTTCGGCTTCAGTATCGATTAGAGAACGCCCTACAATTAAAATTTTCAAATTATCTTCCATGTACAGACTCTCGACCCTCAACAGTTTTTTTTAGATGTATAGATTATGGTCTTTTTACGTTTTAAATCAAGTCATACATATCAATTTTTGTCATATTTGCTGTATAAGCAATGTTTTTTTCTATCGACCAACTCTGCATTTCTATTTTTTTTTGCATTAGAATTTGGAGCTCTATCATTTTTTGACTATTCTGTAGGCCTTTATAAGTTAGACAATTCTACCATACATTATTTTGTTATGTCTCGAAGGGTTTAGGCAGCGTTTTCGTTAAAAGCTCCTAGACACCTTATTTTTTTCCGACATCTCCAACTAATAGAAAGTTGTCGCGTGAGACGCGCCGACTTCCGACGGGATATCGTTATATATTTTAGTCAATGTATATAAAACTCAGCAAATTATATTATACGCAAACCGTTCTCAAGAATCATTGGTGATCTCAGCATGACAATCCATGCAGTAGTTTTTAAGTTTATCGTGAACAGACAGACGCGGCGGGGACTTTGTTTTATAATAATATGTAGCGATAAAAAATATTAGTTACATCGAATTGACACATCATAAATATTTGTCTGACTTCTTTAACATTTTCTCCGTGAAGGACTAGACATTTTCTTTAACGACTGTACCCATGGTATTATCACTTAGAACACTGTGTAATGAATTATAATGTAACCAACTTACACAGGATGTCAACGTTGTAGTTACATTGAGACATGTCATGATATTTAATTTTGTTTCATTATAACGTAAGAGATGCCTTCAAAACGTGGTAGATGACGCTGTATGCTTTTTGTCTATTATGATTTTTAATTCGCGGCCAGGCAGAGAGTTTCCTGCAAAGACTGCTTGGCACCGCTGGTGTCGTCAATAAGTCAGTTACGTCTCTATCTCATAATATACAAATGTACTCTGTGAAGACGGCCGCATCACTGCCACACAAATGAAAGCTGTATAATTACTAGCGCACGCACACATAGCGCCGCGCGCACTGATGAGTTGAACTATCTATACACATTTATTTGTATTTGTGACCATTGTATTAATTTGCATAAAAGAGTTTGAGTTTAAAATTTTGTTCTTACCTCTTTTACAGGTTTCTATACTTTTTATTAAATTCTTTTTTTTTATATTTAGCCCGCCATAGTGACGTCGCCATCAGCCTGATGGTAAGCCGTGCGGCATCTAGCGATTGGGGGCCAGTCTTACAGTCTGTAAGACTTTTGACAGTGGTCCTCAAGTTTGCGGCCCTGTGATGTGCCTCTTCACGCTCCTCTTGAAGAACCCGGGACTGTAAGATGAGGGAAACACGTGTCCGGGCAGGTTGTTCCATGTTTTATAGTTCGTCAGTGGAACGATATTTTGAAACGCTCAGTTCAGGCGAAGATTCTCTCAGCTGTGTATGAGTGGCATCTCTGCCCGGCACGCGTTGTTCGGGATCGGAAAGGAGAGGGGTGGGATCAGGATGAAGAGCTCTTCAGAACATTCACCGTGATACATTCG
Organism: Miltochrista miniata; assembly: GCA_933228765.1. NCBI lineage: Eukaryota > Metazoa > Arthropoda > Insecta > Lepidoptera > Erebidae > Miltochrista > Miltochrista miniata. Next base: position 12,166,618 of record OW121768.1, read on the forward strand.
GCAGAAGGCAGCCAAGGACGCTATGGTTCTTCGCTACGCTAACGGTTCGAGGCCTCCCGTCACCTCAGGACAACCAATTATTCGGATAGCACATCTCCGCATAGCGTCAAGCGCGTCTAGTAACAACCTCGCGGAGTCATCCCAAAGGTGAAAACAGTATTCAACGCAGGGACGAATCTGCGTCTTCTTTCATAATTCGTAAAACAAATCAGTTCTGCTTTGAAAACTCTCAACAAAGAAGTCTGCCGGAAATCTTGGGATATCCTTCCGAGGAGTTGCCCAAGCGTCTGGCACAAGATGGATAGGCAGAAACCTTGGACGCATGCCACTGTGGGCACTCGTTTTTAGGGCACGTATGGCACCTATCAATATTTTTCGCATGTGCCATCAGTATAGTCTTGGATTTAATGCTGTTGAATGTTAAGAAAATTGTAGTACCTACTACCTATGTGTAAATAACAATATTATAGTCCGACATTTGGAGTGAGGTGGTGGGGGTTCTTCATGATGCATGAACAATGACATGATGCATGAACAGCCCCCTCCCCGCGTGCAAATCGTTGATCCTAATACTACACGTCCTACGTCCTGAAAATATTGCCAACATCCCAACACTAATACATCTACCGAGATAGGTCACCTACTTGAGGTGAATAAAGTCTTAAATAAGTAATTATTCCACTAACGGCACCTACGAAAGAACAATGGTAGGTGCCGTATAGGGAACACCTCGGGTGCCATTTTCTCAGGTGTCTAAGAACGGGTGCCCACGATGGTATGCATCGAACTTTGTGGTTTTACACGGTAAGAATCTGTGCGGATTTCCACACGTCAAAGTGTCTGTGGTGGCTAAAACAAACGTTTTACAAGTTCATTAACACGTATAATCGATTTTGAATAATTAATATCTATGTTTTAAATTAACGCAAGCCTATTTCTGTATTCTTTATTTATACCATTGACATTATTTTAATTGGATTTCATAATATTGAAACATTGACTGGAACTAATAATAATAGTTTTGATAACCTTTTAATTTATTAGCGCCTATATCCGCCCTATTTAAATGTTTACAATCTTGGTAATAAATAATTATCGAAAGAGAGAACAGATGTGTGTGCTAAAAAAAGGAGGGAAAGCTTGTTTATAAATTAAAGGAGTTCTGTTCAGGAATGGATGCGGAAGACTGTCTTTTGTGGCGTGAAAAAGGTAAGGCCTACGTCCAGGAGTATATTTTGGTATTTTTATTTATTTTCAGTATATTATTGCAAGTACCTAGGTGCAAGAGTTTCGGCTGGGCATTTATGAGCGCAATATAATTTTATTATTATATAGATGAGTACGTTATATATACGAGTAAAATTAGGTTAGCTGACAATAATATATAGTCTACTATATATTATTGTCTGCTAACCTAATTTTGCACACCCCTGGACTATAGCCGACCTACTGATACCAAACAGATGAAAATGCCTCGACCCGACGACAAAGACGCGACTCAATTTTCCCAGCCGGATCACGTACGTCCTTCACAAGGTTGCCAATTATTGCGAAATGAGAGGACTGCTACGAGGCACGCTCGCTTTTCGCGGCCTAGCAACCGTGTCTATATGCGCGAATGATATGGTACTAGAATTTTGTATTAAAAGTTTCTTTCATAAATCTGTATATTATTATAACCCCACAATATTTATTTCTACGTAACTTTTAAGGGTATGTGGACCGATTATGAGTTACCGGTCATGGACGAGTGGCTGGAGAGAAGACACGGTGCTCTCTCCTACCGGTTGACACAGATGCTTGCCGGGCACGGTAGCTTCGGTAGGTATCTGTGGCGAAAACACCGGGAAACCACGGCCGAATGTCAGCACTGCGAGGACCGCAGCGATGACACGGCGCTCCACACGCTGGTGGAGTGCACGGCGTGGGCACAACAGCGACAGGTCCTCGTAGTGGGTCTGGGCGTGGACACTCTCTCGCTTGAGGCCATGGTGCGAGCCTTGCTCTCCAGCGGGAGTAAGTGGGACTGCGCCGCCTCTTTCTGCGAGCAGGTCATGCTCGCGAAGGAGGCGGCGGGCCGGGTACGGGAGAGAACTCTCCCACCCGAGTTCCGCAGTCGGTGCCCTGGGCGCCACCGACGTGTCTTCGCTGAGGACTATCGGCCTCCATGACCGGGGGTCTGAGGACGGTGAGAGGGCCGCTCACCGTCCTTACAGAAGCAGGCCCATGACGGCAGCGTGACGTGAGCACTCACGCACGCCCCCCCTTAGAAGCGGGGTCACACCCGAAACCCCCCATAGACGCGGGATTGCACCCGAACCACCCCCTGGGCGAGGCCGCATTGGCGGCCGTAGGTCTGTTGGGAGTCACGGGACATCCTTCCTGAGGGCTTACCCGGGGCTCTCAACAATAGGCTGTTGGGCGTTACGTGAGGTTTTTTAGTCGGTAAGAGTCCGGCATAGCATCCTACGAGGATTTTCCCTCATGTTAAAAAAAAAAAAAAAAAAAAAAAAAAAAAAAGCGATTATGAGTTAAGACAATTTTTTTTTTCATTTACAAACTCTCAAACCGAAGCTATTTTGTACTATTTTGGGAGATAAGGGATCTGTGGAATTACCGGGTTTCCCTGCCTATCCACTAACTCCTATGACAGTCTGTGTTGGTAGAGGAAAGCCTCAGCAACATAATATATGTGGCACTGGAGGTCGTGGGTTCGATTCCCACCGGAGACAAATATTTGTGTGACCCATAAATGTTTGTCTCAAGAGTCTGGCTGTTTCTATGTAAAATATGTATGTATTTAAAAGTATATAAGTATTAATATCCGTGGTCTGATACCCATAACACAAGCAGGTTATTCCTAGCTTAATTTGGGATCAGATTTTCCCTAAGCATCAGCAACTTCTGGAGTTCACTCGGCCATACCTGGGGACATCGGTGAGATTCAATCCCATACCACCATGTGACCATGGTCAACGCTAGTGACGAAGAGTGAAAGACAATCGCTTCTAAAAAGGCAACAATGATGGAGAAAATTCGCCCTCATGTAGGAAGTATTTGTATGGCCAACTGCACTGCACTTTTACTGCGACACTGAATGTATTCAGTGTCGCAGTAAAAATGATTTTATGTATGTAGTTGATAGCGTGCCCTAATAATGTTTGGCAATATCATAGAGCAACATACTGGTCGCCTTGCACTATGGGCATTATAGAGTAATCTATTCCATCGCTTGACAGTCAACTAGCACGCCCAGTGCAACTTGGTCGAAATGTCAGACAAGAAAAAGGTTTAAAATATTGACAATCTCCGTATTAGCGAAAACTTCTAAATCTATAATAACCGTGACAATAAATATGTCCTTGGAAATTATAAACAGTAAGTTAAAGCAGTTCCCAACCTTAGGCTGTTGGGTGTTATGTGAGGTTTTTTTAGTCAGGCATAGCATCCACGATGGAATTTCCCTCACGTTAAAAAAAAGGGTTCATTTAGAAATCTATCTATCTATTTGCTATTAGTCCTTGAGAAGTAGAAACAGAATCGGTGGTTTCTAAAGACGGTTGATGACGTAATTAAATTTCCAATTACAGAGGTAATTACTGACTCTACTTACTTTTACATAGAGTCAGTCTTACTAGTAACCGACAAAGGCCCTCTTTAAAGATGCAAGGTAAGCTATATCTGGAGTAAACCCCTCGCGATGCGATGTAGCCAGCGTAGAGGCGTAAAAACGTAAAACAGCTTTTATAACTATTTCATTTGTTAGTTCCAAATGTATTAAATCTATACCAAACACAATTTGATCAAATTTGTTCTAACCATATTAGATACGAGCACATTTATAAAACCCTGGTTATCCATACAAACTTTCGTATTTTAATAATAAAACTTGTCCCATGATTCATATTTTAAATAAGGCTTGCTTCATTCTCCTAAACGCTGTCGTGACAGGGTCCTTGCCTTTGTTGCGTCTAATTGCCTAGAAATGGAGCAATCAAAACAAACTCGTTCTACACTTCTATCTAGTTTCAACTTGTAAAGGATGTCTTGTATGTTTAAAACATTTCGCAAGTTGCAACTTGAAGAGCCAGTTTCAAATGTCGTCGTTAATACACGAATGCGATACGAACTAAACTGGACCGACTATTGAAGTTCAAAAGTGATTTGTAGCAAAGAAACGCAACACTGCTTGGTAATGCGCGATTCTGTTAGTAATAGATGGGTATGTTAAGATAAGAGTGTTTGATGAGAAACAAGTGCCTCTGTAGCACATTGGTATAATGTATTATGCGGCTGCCGTTAATAAGGTTACGGGTTTGAATCTTGAGTCTAATCATAGTTGTTGCAGTTGAAAAAAGCGGGCCTCAGTTCCTAAAATGCAGGTGGGTTTGAGGACCTAAGAAGAAGACGCTAAGAAGAAGACGTAAAAGAATCCATGCATGACAAGATCTTATATAACTTATACAGGCTTGCAGTTGTGACTACCGAGATTTCCATTAATTGAAGGTTTCAGTACCTCTTTGTTCCTCGACGTTTCGACAGTTGCACCTCTCGTGGTCGGGAGGCCCCGATATAGCATTCTACAGTATGTGTAACGAATGGAATTTTGTTAGTGTTTGTTTAAACATAAATATACAGGCAGAGGTAAGGATAAAAAAAACGTGAACTCTGGAAAAATGTTAAAATCCGTGGAATCTACAGAGATGGATCCTTCATAATAATGACAACAGACACGCTAGGAGTCGCAATGTTATCCTTCCGAGGGCTTAGTCGGGCTCACGGTCGTAGGCAGTGGTAGTGCACCATGTGGTTTTTATCGGTAAGAGTCCGGCATAGCATCCGTGAGAATTTTCAAATGTAATAAAAAGAAAAAAGGAGTTGGTCGTAATTTTGATACTCGGAAACTCAATATTTTAAATAACCGGTTCAGTTACCTTGGTTCTGCTAAATAGCTTGATGGGCGACACAATCAGATGACTTGTAAGAAAACACCGGACAGGTAACATATTCTGTGTGCTTTAATGTTGTCTTTTTTATTGTTACATGTACTTCAACACGAATCTTGGATTTTGGATAATTAGTTACCTACTTTTTCTGTTTTACCTTGTACACTCACAAAACTTTGATCCTAATACGTGTGGACCGCATAAACACTTACCAAATCCACACTGAGTTTTTGGCGGAATAAAGTATCGCCATAAAGGAAAAAATAAAAACTTACGGCCTTTACATTTGTATGATATTAAAATTTACCATAGATCTTGTGCTGAAAAAAATACAGAAAAGAGTTTCAAAATACAATGTTGAGTATTCACCACACATCAATATCAAAGTTACTATTTACTCATAGTTTGCACAAAGGTTGAGCCTTGTCATAAAATATGACAACAGTTACTACGGTTTACGGAAACATTCTGATTATCTTGGTTCCGGACACGAATTGGTATACAATATCTTGACTAATGGCAGTACAACAAGCATTAGATATGTCCATACATGGTAACTAACAAAAAGCACCTTGAATCTTACCCTCTTCATTAACAACACGAAAATATTTATATTACTCATTGTTTTGCAATCCATATATTGTCACTACCAATATGATTTCTTTTAACGGTAAATGAAGCATGAAGATATTCAAATACACGTCCTGAAAACACGTTATTTCGTGAATCGAGCGAAGAATCGGTGTGACCGCGATATTTCATAGGCCAAGTGTATTGCACAATTAGCCGCATTGTTTACGTGGCATTGTCCAGCAGTCCCATCGGTCTGTACGTGCGTACTTGAATATATTTAAATTTGGAGACTCCAGCAGGATTAGGTAAGCGGACTGCAAACTACTATAAATGCAGTATGTGTCAAACTGAGGGTACAGTTCACAGCTCAAATCATCCCTGAACACATCTCAACAACAGAATTACAGACATGGCATTCAAGGTACGAGCGCGGTTGGATTTTGTGAAGTGCATTCTAACAGTGCAGTGAAAGTGATATCAACATTATGAAGTGAATATAGAAAATATGAGTGAAAGCTTTAACGCTTATCAATGATTATCATTTTATAGAAAAAAGAAACTATATATATAAAATACAGAAGTGAGGATGTGCCGTAATTTCGTAAACTAAGATAAGTATATCTCTGTTTCAGCTGGTGGTTCTCTCTTGCCTGTTGGCTCTTGCTCATGGCGGTATTGTGGCGCCAGCAGCGATAGCAGCGGCACCGGTGGCGTATACAGCGCCCGCCGTCGCAGCCAGAATCGAAGAATTCGACCCGCTTCCGCAGTATAGATTCGGTTACGAAGTGAGCGATACTCTCACAGGTGACTACAAGACTCAATCAGAGCAGCGCGATGGTGATGTAGTTCGGGGCCAATACTCTCTGGTAGAGTCTGATGGTACACGTCGAATTGTTGATTACGTAGCTGACTCCATCAGTGGTTTCAATGCCGTAGTCCGCAACGAGCCCTTGGTAGCAGCTGCTCCCGCTGTAGTCGCTGAACCTGCTCGCATCGCTGCTGCCCCTGCTCCAGTTTTCGCCCGTTACGCCACCGCCCCTGCTGCTGTTGCTGCACCCGCAGCTGTCGCCGCTCCTGCCACTGTCGCCGCTCCTGTGTATGCCCGTTATGCCGCTGCCCCGTTAGCAGCTGCCCGCTACACAGCTCCAGTAGCAGCTTACACGGCTCCTATTACCCCGGTGGCTGCTGCCCGCTACACAGCTCCAGTAGCAGCTTACAGGGCTCCTATTGCCCCGGTGGCTGCTGCCCGCTATACAGCTCCGGTAGCAGCTTACTCTGCTCCAGTGGCTGCTGCCCCCGTAGCACCTGCCCGCTACACGTCTTCATTAGCAGCTTACACTGCCCCATTTGCCCCTGTGGCGGCGGCCGCATACGCTGCCCCGTTGAATGCGGCTTACACAGCCCCAGTTGCTGCAGCTTATACAGCGTCTTACAATGCTCCAGTTGCTGCGGCATATACAGCCTCTTATAATGCTCCAGTTGCTGCTTACTCCGCACCCTTCACTGCCACGTATAGGGCACCAGTCGCGGCTGCGTACAATGCCCCCTTAACCGCTTATGCAGCACCTGCAGTACGCGCAGTTCCCACGGCAGCAGCCCCTGCGCCAGTGAGCACCGTCCGCGCTGCCCCAGCTAAGCTCGTGGAGCCTGTCGCTGCAGCCGGTTACAGATACCCTTGAATGCCATTCTCTGACAAAAGATGTTTACTATGCTACTTAGACTTGACTTGTATATATACGATTAGTATTACTTAGTTATTTTTGATGATTTTTTACGAAACGAAATAAAAATATGAAATTTACTAGTGTTTCTCTTATATTTTATAAACTAAAGCAGACGAGACATGGCTCTTCCGATCGAATTTGTTTGATATTTACACATATTTATTTGACCAGCTAACCTTGAACCCTGCTACTCCTGCAAGTAGCGCCCGACATAGGTTGAGAGGTCAATAGACAGCAGCTACCAGTTAAAAAGAGGAAAAAATGATACATTTTAAAAGAGCGTAAAATTTAAAACCTTCACGCCCAGATAAAGAAATGTTCCTAGTAATGCCTTAGATAGATACTTATGAAGTACCGTACATTTGATATAGAAGGTTTCGTAACCGAGAATGTAGAACATTTCACAAAGAAACAGATCTTAATGATTCCTAAAAAAACATTTCTTATCGCTTTAAATAAATCCAGTTATTCTTTTACGAGTTTATTTAAATTGAATGCCATGGCTGGCCTTGACTTTAAGCACAACTGCTATGTGTCCGCCACGAGTCGGTCAAGGTTCGATAACCGTTTGAGGCTATTTTGAACCACATTATATAGATTCCGTACTATGACTTTATCTATTGCAATCGATGTATGGGACTTGAACCTTGGGGTAGGGTGTTTCTTAAAGCAAATAGCAAGAATAGTTGCAATTATCAGTGTGATGGGTTTGCTATCTATACTTATAATAAATCTGTAGAAGTGAAAATTCTGTACATTGAAAATAAAAAAAAAATAAATAGCAGGGGGTGTTACTAGACCGACACCGAACCCAAAAATGTGATTAAAAAAATTTTTGTCTGTCTGTCTGTCTGTCTGTCTGTCTGTCTGTCTGTCTGTCTGTCTGTTTGTTCAGGCATCACGCAAAAACTACCTGTTCGATTACGATGAAACTTGGTATAATTATTCTTTAATATCCTGGGCACCACACTGGGTACTTTTTATCCCGGAAAAGTATACTTATTATAAAATAAAAAACGAACTTAAGTTGTATAAAGTTATTATCAATTATTGCTTAAACGGTTAATGGTACGATGATGAAATTCAGCATGAGCGGTGTTTGTTACAATTTGAAACAAGTAATTTTACCATTTTTGCAAATTCCACCTCTAAAGGTATAAAAAAGGAGGGTCAAGTTTGTATGGGACAACGCGATTCCTTGGTCCGATCTGCTTAAAATTTGGCATATAGCATTATTAGCATTACTGATGGAAGACGTGTTCCTTATTTTATTGAAATTTATACTTTATCGACCTAAAAAGGGAATGTAAATTATTTTGGTGCTGATTTTCTCCGGAGTTGATATCAATACTCCTTAAATACTCTTATTTTTGATTTAAATTACTTTTTAATTTGACACATTTGTGGATGTTCAATCCGAATGACATTGTCATATTCATGATTTTGCTTTAAAGTATTGTCGTAAATATCTTTGTTAATTTTTTAAATTTTGTATATAAATATGTGAAAGAAGAAGAAAATTCGAAGATGGCTAGCCAGGATTAATGAAAGACCACGCTTCAGGTAGTGTCCACTGTGCATTAGAATGAAAGATGTCAGCAGCCCTAAGCGACTGGTCATGGAAGGTATGAACTTTATTCTATAGTTCTGGCTGCATTCGGTGCAGGACACAGACTCACTAAGTCTTTGTAAAATACGGGAATGGCCTCTACGAAGATCACATTTGACAAGTAAAAAGAGCCATTAAAATGAACATGAACACCTAGCAGATGAAATTTACATGGTTATTAGTTAACAGGTCTTGGTTGGACCATCTGTATTATGAGGACAAAGTCTATCGTAGTTCGGTTTTCTCATACGTTGTAGGCCTGCAGTACGACTGGGACTACCTGAAGAAGGAACTAAGTTACGATGTCAATTGCTTAGAAGAGAATTTGAGTCAAGTAGTAGTCTAGCCAATGAATTAAGAAATGTATTTACTCATATAATATGTTTTATGAATTTGTTAATCAGAACAACTATCATAAATATGCGCATATTTGTGAGTGTGAATGTTTGTTACTCTCTTTCACGCTGTAACGGCTGAACGGATCTGGCTGAAATTTGGTACCTACAGAGATAGGTTAGAGACAGTGTAGGAACTAAATTTCACGCAGGCGAAGCTGCGGGCATCAGCTAGTACAAAATAAGCGCCTTGGTATTGAACGTGAAAGCACAGTTTAAAGAGAAAAAATATGATCTGTCGACTGTGGTAAAAGTGAGAACATAAAACAGAAGTAAAAGAGACTTTTATTCACAGGGTCCGTAAAATAATTGAATTAAATATTTATGTAACTATGATGGCAAAACTGTCTGTTCCAAATAGATTATTTAGCTACTATTTCCTTAAAAAATGTTATTAAGGAGAAATTAGGGGAATACGAATCATCGATTTTCTCCAAATAAAATCGGTCTGAACTAAAGTTATCATTATCGTACGGAGTTGACCAGGCGCAGTGCGATGGCAATAATACCTAAATTCAAATACATACGTATGTACGTATTTCGTAAATTCCTCGCAGTTATATTACCCTCTTATAAAATTACTCCGAAGGAGAAGAAAATTACAACGGTATTGACCGTTGTAATTTTCTTCTCCTTCTGAGTAATTAGTCTCTATCGGATGACATGGGTATATCAAAGAATCCTTTATTTTAAAGGAAATTTCTGTTTATTCGAATTAGACCATGGACATTGCCGTCACATAAATTTACAGTTGTCACGTTGATAGGCAAAGCCCTCTATGTGAGGCCGCAGTGGTAGCCGTAGGTCTATTGGGAGTATTGGGATTCCTTCCGAGGGCTTACCCGGGGCTCCCAACCGTAGGCTGTTAGCAGGACACGTGAGGTTTTTAGCCGGTAGGAGTCCGGCATAGCATCCATGAGGATGTTCCCTCATGTAGAACAAAAAAAAGGCAAAGCCCTCAGTCTCTTAAAACTATTGCTGATATCGGTTTAGAGAAAACGAGCAAAATACAAAAAAGAGTATTTGTTACCCAATGATTGTACAGCGGCGGCATCGTCCTTATAAAGACTACTAGATACTGACTTCGCTGTCTGTCTATCTCTAGGCCGTATCGCAGGACCCGTGATAGCTAGATAGCTGATATTTTTACAGATGATGTAATGTAAAATTTTGCCATTTTTGGTATGAAACTCTTCATGCGCGAGTCCTACTTGCACTTAGTCGGTTCTTTCTTCATCTTAGCGTCTTCTCAGTTGCTTATAAACTGTACCTGGATTCGGAGCCTAGGACCGGTATCCTTGTTTGCCGAAACAGCAATGAATTAATGCTGGAGCAAATCGCCATCATATGAATTAGTAGAGAGTATAAGTGCTGGGTATGAGTACGTTTGTTTACAAGTAAATTGTAGTAAATCCTTGCTACTAATACATTATGACAACTCACTCACTTGTACTATTCCACAACTTTTTATTATGATTATAATAATACCTGGTGTTCTCAAAGGTGTTTACACTAACTTTTGACATAAAGTATAGTCCGTTTATTTACCTCTGACCTTAGACCATATATCATTAGATGATCTATGCCTCTGACAGATCGTTTTGATGACAGATTTTTGTATCAGACAGATGGTTAGATGATCTAAGCCTCTGACAGATCGTTTTCTGTATGTTGGTAGCAGCAAAGTCCCCTTAAGAGTGCTAGCTTCAGACATTTTGCCGCGTAATAGGGGAGATTATAAGATGTACACGTTAGCACTAACAATTATTTTTTATGTAAATATCTAATTGTGAATATACATAACTTTACTAAACACATGATTCTGATACTACAAGATTGTACTTAAGTTTTATTTTTATTGATATGGATATTAAAAAAGACACTCATTACCATCACCAAGTAGGGCGAAGTTACTCCTTTCACATCTATACTAATATTATAAAGAGGAAAGATTTGTTTTTTGTTTGTTTGTTTGTTTGTTTGTTTGTTTGTAACGAATAGGCTCCGGAACTACTGGACCGATTGAAAAATTCTTTCACTGTTGGAAAGCTACATTATTTGCGGTGAACATAGGCTATTTTTTATTCCCGTATTCCCACTAGAACGGGAATTATGCGGGTGAAACCGCGTGACGTCCGCTAGTCTCAAATAATTTACGCGCCCGAAAAACGGCAACAAAAAAGAAAATAAGTTTAGACTTTAAGGTTAGAGTACATGGGATAAACAAAATCTTAATATGGTAACATGAAAATCAAGCAAGCCAACATCAGCGCTATAGGTAAATTAACCATGAACGGACTGTATTGATACTCTAACTATTTGCGCATGTGGGCATACAAAAATAAACATGGTTGTCACTATGAAGTTAAACGACATACGTCTTCGACAAATACGCTTATTTAGATTTGTATTTAAATAAATACAAATCTAAATTAGCGTATAAATAAATAAAATTTAATGTCCAATAAAATTTTAATTACAATAAAATGTCAGATTTATTTTATTAAATTCTTAAATAAAGTATAAATAATAAAATGTCGTCATGAAGTAAATATTAATTAAATGTCAATTGTACCTAGGTATATACTGGGTGTTGCTTTCAGGGTGTCAAACCGCCACTAGCTGGTAGCAGGGTTCCATACCTATCGATTTAACCCCCATGAATGTTCTACGATTTTTTGTAGTTTTCGAGATATAATTTTTTTTCGTTATTTTTTATAATTACGTGTCCACGTGGCTTTCTTCTTTTTGGTTCGACTTTTCTTGGATATTTTTTATTATTATAATGCCTATTGATTGCAGTGTTATGGACAAAATAATCTCTTTCCTAAATTTGATACAAGATGTAAAAATTTTAATCGATAATGAAAAAATAGGGAATTATGCAGAACATTCTATCTCGAAAACTACAAAAAATCGTAGAACATACATGGGGGTTAAATCGATAGGTATGGAACCCTGCTACCAGCTAGTGGCGGCTTGACATCCTAAAAGAAACACCGTGTATATATATTTTTTTGTCTTTTTTTTGACGCGGGGAACGCATTTACGCGCCTTCATCCCATGGTGTGTGGGACTCCTGGCGCGGTCCGGAATGGACCGTCCTACCCACTAAACCCCGCGGTGTTCCTCCTCACCCTTAAGCCGGGCCGAGGGATATCAAAAGATTATTCACGTCGACCCGGCTAGAGGCGCCCCGTTTCTTCGGGGCTCTCCTCGGGGGAGCCAGATGGGCGGCTCCCCAGAGCTCCCTAAGGAGCTAAAGACCACGACTGCACCGCTCTCGAGCGCCCCTCTGTAATAGAGGAGACAGAGAGCGGCTGGCGCAGGCTTGCGCTAATGGGCACCCCCGGAACACGGGGAAGGTGCCCACCGCCATGTGACCGTTGGTGGGCGGGGTCCCCGACCTTACACCCTCGGTCAAGAAACAATCGGGGGCGCGCAGTGACTCCTCACCGCGGCGCCCCCGAACTGCACGGCAGAGCGGGAGCATTATCCGTTACTCCCGCTCCCCCGCACAGTGCACCTACAGCTTTGCCGCCATCACCTCGTCAACTGGCGAGGTGACAGCGGCCCAGCACTGTTGCCGCCGGTCGCACCGTTATTCACGGCCGGTAGCCCGAACTGCATCGCAGGGCGGGAGCATTTACCCAAACTCCCGCCCCCCACGCAGTGCCTCTCCCACTTTGCCGCCATCGTCTCGCCAGCAAAGGTGGCGAAGCGACGGCGACCTAGCATTGCTGCTGCCGGCCGTGAATAACGGCACGGCCGGCAGCAACACACACCACCGAGAAACCCACAGGTGGGTTACTCCCGCCTCAGCCGGAATTAGCGTCAATTGTATATTAAATCAGATAAATAAATTTCGCAAAATGTCAAATGAAAATGTTAATAAAATTATAAAAATTAAAACATCAAGTCGAAATATTAATATAGTTACAATTTTCACCCGATCATGCCTTGCTACTAAGGTGACCAACCTGATGACCTAATTTCTTCCCAAGCGTTGGCATTCCAGTATTGTCTGTTGGGCAGCTGTTAAAGTATTTTTGGAACTTTCTCACACGCAAACGCAATTTATCCCAATATTTAATAAGCTTGTGCTATGCTACGAGATCTCTATCTAATAGCATAGGACCTCCAGAGGGTCCCTCACAAGCTGGAAAATGCCGCAGGCAAGGACTGGATGCGGAAGGAGCAGGACCGTGTGTTGTGGCGTAATTTGGGAGAGGCTTACGTCCAGTAGACTGCCATTGAATGATTGATCGATGATGAGATACATCTTACTAATATTATAAAGGCCAAAGTTTGTGAGTGTGGATGTTTGTTAATCTTTCACGCTCGAACGGCTAAACGGATCTAGCTGAAATTTGGTACAGGGATAGATTATGTACTGATATAACACATAGGCCACTTTTTATCCCGGGAATAGGTTCCCACGGGAAATGAGAACGGAAACAAAATTACGCGGGTGAAACTGCGGGCATCAGCTAGTACTTATAAAAGTCTAAATACATGCATGGAAAACACCAACACTGGAAACAATTTTTTTAAAGATATAAGTATTTGTTCCGACGCGAGATTCGAACCCTGAGATCTCAGTACGGCAGGCGCACCCACCACTGCGCTACTGAGGTAGTCCTTGCGCCCTTTTTAAAACATAAACGTCACTGTATAATTAAGTAATTAATTGATTATAACTAGTATTTTGTTGAATTAAGTAAATGATTAACCTTAGAAAAAACAGCCTACAGCGTTATTAAGCAGTATATAATCTTCGTTGAGATTCTGATCCATATCATTCTTCCAATACACTTCAATCCATCCACTCTACAATGGCATTCAAGGTAATATAAAAAAAATCTGTAATATTACAAAAATTGGGAAAGAGATTCATAAAAAAGTTCATTAGCATTAAATTTATTAGATCGATTTCATTGATTTCCAAGTTGTTTCATATCGTATCACTTCATTTAGGTACTATTTAAAACTACTTTCACAAATATTATTTTATTTGTTAAATGTTAAAATTATTATTTACTTTATTGACTTTAAAGTGGAATAATTCTATTCCGGATCTTTTTTCATTAAATTGATTATGTAAACTTATCACAAGAATTTTTCATTCAATACTAAACATTTTCTTTAGTAAGCGTGAGCTTTAGTTAACCGTTTTCTTTATTCATATTTGAGCGAGTCATGCATTTGTTTGCGGTTGACACGAATTACTTTCAATTTTCTTTTTAATACTTAGACTTTTTTCAGCTTTTGAAAAGCTTCTGCATTTTCATCAAAATCCATTAAGCTTTAGCTAGAAGATAAGTCTTAAACATGGTTTATTAGATGTGCTGCATGCAGATGAGCTTTATACTTAAAGATGTTAGACTGAAGTGGTTGGGATACAGTAATGAAACTTATGTGGGATGTGTATGTAGCTAAATTCCTGTGGGTGGAACTGTAGGTGTCGGCCAGTTTATTATAAATCAGATCAAAATGGCAGATATACAGATATAAAAAAATAATAAAATTAGAAGTTCTCGAACGTTTCACCTATAAAGTATTTCTTTGTTTCAGTTTGTAGCATTCGCTTGCTTGGTAGCGGCCGCCAGCGCCGGCATTCTCCCAGCAGCGCCGGTCGCATACGCTCCCCAAGTGCAGCCCCTGCAATATGCTGCCCAAGTACCACAGCTGCAATACGCTGCCCAATTACCAGGGCATGTAGCGTACCCTGCTCAATTAGGTTACTCAGCACCAGTCGCAAAAGTTCTCGCCCCAGCCACCAAAGTCATTTCTCCCATCGCCCAGGAGTTATACTCGCACCCACAGTACAGCTACTCATACGACGTGCAAGACAGCCTTACCGGAGACCTTAAGAGTCAACAAGAGACTCGCGATGGAGATGTAGTCCGCGGTTCCTACTCTGTGGTCGACCCTGATGGTATCAAACGCACCGTGGAGTACTCTGCTGACGACCACAACGGTTTCAACGCTATTGTACACAGGGAACCAGTGGGTCACATTGGTAAAGTGGTCACACCTGTCGCTAAAGTAGCTCCAGTCGCTTATTCCGCTGGTCCAATCGGTTATCATGGCGCTCAAGTACTTCCAGGAGCTCCCCTCGCGTACGCTGGAGCTCCCTTAGTCCAAGGAGGTCCTTTGGCTTTGGGTTACGCCGGTGCTCATGGTTCACCCCTCGCCTACTCTCAAAAAATTATCCACTAAGAAATAATTCTAGTCCAATATTATAAGTTGATACATTTTATTTATTGTCTTTCTGTTTCTGATTGTGAAAAATATGTGAACCAATAAAATGATTGAAATACTTTTTTACTTTATTGTTTTATTAGCTCGTACCATTTCCCCGAAGAGATCCTGAGCATACTCCAAAATTTCACCAATGGTTTTGGTTCCATTTGTATGTATATATGTGGGACCTATAGCCATGTTAAAACGTACAGCAGTAGATTGTAGCTACCTGTTCCTAAAAAAAAAACTGTTGATGATTCAAATCGCAAATTTGGATTAACAACGCGGCAACGGTCATATTTTTGACAACTGGGTCCAACGATTTTTATTAACATTCCAAGGCACAAGAACGCTCGCATATGTAAATACCATAACGGGTCACCCATAGACCTGACCGTAGCATAAAATGCTTAACTCAATAATAGTTTCTCAGAACACTGAGCCAACATTTTCTTGCTAAAAAATAATGCTTTCAACTTAGCTTAGCGATTGTGTTGTTACTGACAACCTGGACGAAAGAAACATAGGCTAATCATCATCATGCTAGTACCCGAGGGAACAGAGCAGACGTGTACAAAAAATATGTCATATTGCCATACGCTATTAAAAATGCGGGCATAAGCCCTACGTAGTACATTATAACTCGATGGGTGCTACGGGGCTCGTAACAGGTCAAGCCATGGGTCACACCTTAGAATCAAAGTATAAAGAGGTTCTACTTGTAGGAATTGAGTAATGGTATGGTAGTGGGAGGAGGGTGCAGACGGTATTATTCCAGTTGAGCCCAAATATACTTCAGTCACAATACAACACAGAGCAACGCGACCAGTACAAGGGGAGAAGACATAATCATGTGTGACCTATACATATCTGTCTGTCATATTTTGCGGGGGGAAATCATGTTCATATACACCACTACAAAACCAATCGGCGGTCACAAACCAATACTGTGTGTGTTTAAGGCCGTGGGTAGGCCTAACGACCTTGACCGTTTTTTTTTTTTTTTTTTACGTGAGGGAAAATCCTCATGGATGTTATGCCGGACTCCTACCGACTAAAAAACCTCACGCAACGCCCAACAGCCTATGGTTGTGAGCCCCGGGTAAGCCCTCGGAAGGATGTCCCAGGACTCCCAACAGACCTACAGCCGCCTCTGCAGCCTCGCCCAGGGGGTGGTTCGGGTGCTAATCCGCGTCTTTGGGGGTGGGTTTCGGGTGTGATCCCGCTTCTAAGGGGGGTCGTGCGTGAGTTCCTCTCGTCACGCTGCCGTCATGGGCCTGCTTCTGTAAGGACGGTGAGCGACTCTCTCACCGTCCTCAGGCCCCCGGTCATGGAGGCCGATAGTCCTCGGCGAAGACACGTCGGCGGCGTCCAGGCCGCCGACTGCGGAACTCGGGGGGAAGAGTTCTCTCCCGTACCCGCCCCGCCGCCTCTTTCACGAGCATGATCTGCTCGCAAAAAGAGGCGGCGCAGTCCCACTTACTCCCACTGGAGAGCATGGCTCGCACCATGGTCTCGAGCGAGAGAGTGTCCACGTCCAGACCCACTACGAGGACCTGGCGCTGTTGCGCCCACGCAGTGCACTCCACCAGCGTATGGAGCGCTGTGTCATCGCTGCGGTCCTCGCAGTGCTGACACTCGGCCGTGGTTTCCCGGTGTCTTCGCCACAGATACCTACCGAAGCTACCGTGCCCGGTTAGTATCTGTGACAGCCGGTAGGAGAGAGCACCGTGTCTCCTCTCCAGCCACTCGTCCATGACCGGTCTGACGGCCGCGATTGTGGCGAATCCCCCCTTTGGTTGCTCAAGTCGCACCTTCCATGTCTCCACGGTTTTCTGGTGGAGCAGGGTCCGCTGGGCCTCGATTTCTCGAGGCGCAGGCCTTTGGCCCCGATCCAGTGCCTCCTTGCGCCATCTAAACAGTGACGCAAGGACTCTCGCTTCCAGGTCCCATGGAGGGGTCCCGGCTAGGAGACATGCCGCCTCACCGGAGATCGTGCGGTATCCCCTTATCACCCTGATGGCCATCGTTCTCTGCGGACTCAGCAGTCTGGCCACATTACTGGCCGACAGGGTCTCCGCCCATACGGGGGCCCCGTATAGGGCCATACTTCGCACGATCCCCAGGTATAGTCTCCTGTAGGGAGCGTTGGGTCCCCTGATGTTGGGCATCAGCCGCGCTAGTGCGGCTGATGCCCCCCTCAGTTTTGGGACCAAACTTCGGAAGTGATGTCCGAAGTTCCACCGGCCATCGAGTACGAGCCCCAGATACTTCATCGAGGGCTCGATGCCGATGCTGACGCCCCCTACCCACAGGCTGGATCCCGCAGGTGGCCCCTTCCGAGGTCCGTGGAAGCACAGAGCCTCGGATTTGTGAAGGGCGACCTCGAGACCCAGCCGCCGAATTCGACCCACGACTTGAGCAACCCCTGCCGTGGCCTTTAGTGCTGCATCACGGTGCGTTGCTCCCCGCGCCGTAACGAGGGTGTCGTCAGCGTAACAAGTTACGCCGACCCCTCGGAGCAACGGACCACGCAGCACCCAGTCGTAACCGATGTTCCACAGGAGCGGCCCTAATACCGATCCCTGTGGAACACCGCACGACACATCTCGCCGACCCGGCCCTAGCCAGCTCGGGTAAGTTATGGCCCTCTCGGAGAGATAGGCCCCGACAATTCGACGGAGGTAGGGTGGCACTCCATGGTAGATAAGTGCCTCCCTAACGCAGCCCCAGGGCAAGGTGTTGAAGGCGTTGGCGATGTCAAGAGACACCGCCACCACCACCTCACCCCACGAGACTGCTTCCTCTGTCAGGCCTTTAATGCGCATGATCGCGTCCACGGTGGAGCGTCCCTGACGGAAGCCAAACTGGCTATCCGCCAGATCAGGCCCCACGCGTGTGAGGTGCCCGACGAGGCGTTGTGCAATAATACGCTCAAAGAGCTTGCACACCTCGTCGAGCAACACGATCGGCCGGTACCCTGATGGGGAGTTTGCCGGCCGCCCCGCCTTTCGGATCAAGACCAGTTTCCCCGTCTTCCAGACCTTGGGAAACTGGCCTTTTTCGAGGCATGCGCTAAAAAGACCTATAAGTCGAGGCCCAAGCTCCCCGAGAGCCAGGACCCATGCTCGGCCTGGAATGCCGTCGGGTCCAGGGGCGGTGTTTCTGCGGGACTTAAGCCGCAGTACAGCCGCCCCTAACTCACCCTCGGTGACTACGGGCACGTCGTTCTCGCTGCCTTCCGCGTTGGGTGCCTGAGACGGAGCCATGCGCGGAGGAATGTGTTCCTCCGCTCTCGTCGGGAACAAGGAGTCCAGGACCCTCTCCAGCCGCTCCGGCTGGAGACTCTGGGTCAGGGGGGGCGCCTTAGGGCGTAATTTGCTCCTTACCATAAGGTACGGGCGCCCCCACGGGTTCCGCTCCAGAGTCTCCATAAGCTCCTCGCGGCCCAACTTTTTGGACCGCTTGATGGCCGTCTGGAGAGCCCTCTTGGCCTCCTTGTACCCATTGTAGAGCTCCGTCTCTCGGGCTGCCGCATCGTCTTGGCGGCAACGCCTCCGGCGGAACCTGGTGTACCGGCGGCGCGCGGTAACGCACTCCGCGCGCAACTGCACGATTTCCGGCGTCCACCAGTACACCTGTTTTCTCGCCGGTCTGGGCCTAGCCCTAGGCATCGCCGCGTCGCAGATGTGCGACATGGCTCTCCCGAACCACTCCACCTCGGCATCAACATCGGCAGGCCTGTCCGCTGTCGGAATCCAGGCCTGCACGATGGCCGCCTCCAGGAGAGCCTCCCGATCAAGGCGATGTAGTGTCCAACGTTGTTCCGGGGGATTCGCGATTGTTGGCGGCAGGTTAGGTGGAGGGGAGACGTCGAACCGAATATATCGGTGATCTGACGACGTCTCCTCCTCCTCCACCACACGCCATCCTTGGACACGGCGGGCGAGCTCAGGGGTCGCAAACGAAACGTCTATGACCGAGCTGAGCCCCCGCCGCGTCCAGGTTGCGACATTCCCCCGGTTCAGGATGACTAAGCCACGTGTAGTAACCCAGTCCTGAAGTATCCTCCCCCTGTCCCTGGTTTCCCGGGAGCCCCAAGCCTGCGACCAGGCATTGAAGTCTCCCAGGACCAAGACAGGGCGAGGACGGCATGCAGCGAGAACGACGTCCAGCTCAAGGAGCCATAGCTCAAATTGATGCTGGTCGAGGTTTGGCGAGATGTAAACGGCCACGACAGCCATACCCTCATATTCCGCCGCGACGCAACCCGGGCCCCTAGCGATAAGCGCTAGGCGAGAGTCGTCCGCGCCGGTCCCCCCAAAGACAGTCGCCAGGCCGTCCAGATCCACCGGGCTTCCCGGGTGAACCCAGTACGGCTCTGCGACAACAGCAATGTTGATGGACCACTGCCTGATGCTCTGGTACAGAAGGTCCTGAGCACCAGAACAGTGGTTCAGGTTCACCTGCAGGATGCGGATATGGGTGTCCATTAATGGACGTCCATCTCCGCACCCTGCCGCGAACGTGCACTCACACCCTCACCCCCCCGTGCGGACGGACGGTGCTTCGGCTTTGAGGCAGCGCAGGCCTTGCTGCCCGCCCGGTGGTCGGCCTTCTTGCCCTCCGCCACGCATTTGTAACAGCGTGGCGGAGCGTCACAGGCAAGGGCTTTGTGACCGGGCTGACTGCAGCGGAAGCACCGGTCGCCCTCGGTAACTTCCGCCGCACACTGCACCCCCACATGCCCCACGACCAGGCACCTAAAGCACCTGGCTTCGCGGGGCTGCAGGAGATGCACCTGCGCCCTCAGGAAACCCCCAATAAGGAGGCTTCGTCTGTCCGCGACTTTTTGAGCCGCCGCGACGGGGCAGCTCACGACTGCCGACCCGTGACCGGTGGGGCCAAATCGTATTTCGCCTGACCTCACCTGATCACGAGGGCAGCCGCTCGCCTCCACGACGGCGGAGATTATCTCCTCCGTCGTGGCCGCGTCATCCAGACCCGAAATGCGCAGACTCGCGCATTTGTTGGGTCTGGTGACGCGGACATCACCCGTGTCTAGCGACGCCCTCAGCTTTGCCGCTAGGGCATCAGCTTTGGGGCCGCTGGTGGCGCCAGAGACCTCGAGGAGGCGGGCTCCGGTGCGCGTCACCTTGCACCGGATGCCTCCCTCAATCTCGAGGGCCTTGAGGTCGACTGAGGCTTTCGCCTGCCTCAGGACCTCGGCGTATCCCACGCCCTTCGCCTTGCCCTCTGTCGTCACCGTGATGACGACGGCAGTGGAGCGAGGAGCGCGGAGCCTCTTTGGCGCCTTTGCCGCTTTGGCAGCCTCTTTAGCTACCTTCTTAGCGGCCTTTGCCGCCTTTTTGGCGGCCTTAGCCGCCTTCTTCTTTGCTCCCGCCACCTCCCAGACCCCCTCTCTAGAGAGAGTCTGGGGTGCAGCGGGAGTGCTGACTGTGCTGGGGGAGCTGGGGTTGCCACCTCCACCAGATGCCGTCTTCTTGGGGGCGGAGGCCTTCTGCTGGAGACCGGGAGCCCCACTGGGTGCAGCCGTCGTAGCGTTTCGCTTGGGGCCTGAAGTAACCCCAGTCGCAGTCGCATAGGACCCCTGTGCTAGTGGTGGGCGGTACGCTCGGTCTTCTAATACGGCGAGACGCCTCTCCATCGCCGCCATCAGCTGTTTCACACTCGGCGTTGCTTTGGTGGCTGGTTTGGGAGGCTTAGGCAGCGCAGGAGTCTCAGTGTGGGCGACTTGCACCCCAGGAGCCGTCTGGGTCTTCTGGGGGATCTGCGCACTCTGTCCCACCACCACCCTACTAACTTCCTCTCGGAGAGCCCGAATTTGTTCCCGGGAGTCAGCGAGCTCAGCCTCCAGACTCGCTACCCGGCTCCTGAGTTTCACCTCCTCCTCAGAGACACTCCTGGAGAGGAGCTCCTCAAGCGCTTTCGTAGCGCCGGCGACGCATTCCGTCACCACCTTCTTTTTGCCCGCGATATTCTTGGCACCCCTCATGGCGTCAGTTATCCGGGTCAGAGCAGTGAGGAGCTCCCGAGCCTCTGGGACATCTTTGTCCTTCCCACTGGGTAGTGGTGGAACATGCATGGGTGATTTTCTTACCCTCTCCTTCTGGTTGTCGTGGTCGGATACTCTACCCCTTCCTGCGGTAGTAGCCGGTATCTTGGCTGGTAGATCATCCTCGCTAGACGAGACTGTTCCCGGCCTTCGGAACAGGCTTTTGGCCGATCCTGCGGATCGCGGCCTCTTCCTTCTAGCATGGATATCGAGACCCTCAGTTTCAGCATCCATGCTAAGGACTGACTCCGCGTCAGTCTCGACGAGGTTCAATGCAACCTCACGGTTAGTCACTGTAGACTCAAAATCCGTTGTGAGTGTGCCAGGGTTGTTAGAGATATCGATCGAGTTAATGGTTTCATTTGGTTTTTCCATAACTAATCCCACGAGTAGAGACGAAAGGGATCACTCCCCGGGTGACGCTCATTCCGGGAAGCGGGATATATACTGTAGGGTGCTCCAGGTGCCCTACAGGCCTTACGACTTTGCTCTCGGGTTTTATAGACTATCCTTGTCGCGGGCCGACCAATTAAGGCAAGCCCTCCGGCCCCTACGGTCACCGCGTACCAACTGGTGCCACCTGTTGGATGGTTGCGATGACCCTAGGAGTTGCGGAACGCGAGGAGGGTGGCTGGTCCTCCCCAACTCCGACGCTGGCACGAATGCCTGTAGGTCCCTGCGTGAGCAGAGGGCCTACACGCCCTGCGGTTACTCCGCTCAGTACGCTCTGCTCAACAGAGCGTAGGCGGAGTAGCCCGAGGTGGCCTTTACGGCCCCCTCCTTGGTGGACTATTGGCCATGGGCGACGACGTGCGCCTTGCACAAAGCGCACGTCGTCGTCCACGTTACCAGGGTGTACCACGTGGAGGTTGTCCTACCCCACACCCCAACGACCTTGACCGTACAAAACACGCGTCCTTCAGGCTAGGAAATGTAGCATTTCATAGCTTATGTTAGTTGTAATAAGCTAATACTATACTTATTCAAAATCGATGAAAACCAATTTATAGGTGTATATTTTCTTAATATGATGGCATATATTTTTCTTTCGCGTTGATAAAAATTGAAGTTATAAAATGCATTCATCTAAAAATTTGGGGGTGACACTATGATCGTTTTACACATTATGTATAATTAATATTCAATTTACAACAAAACCATATGTTGACACCCATCTTGTAGGTTAACAATAAATGTTTGGCTATAATTTTCCATCTACTTATGCAGACAAAAAACGCTTTCATTTGCACTTCTTTTTCGTTATTTTCTAAACCAGTTCCCTTCAGCGGGTTATTGTACATTCGTCACAAAGTAAATTCGTCATATTTTGAAGAATCTATACATGGAAAGTAAATTCGT
This sequence comes from Miltochrista miniata, assembly GCA_933228765.1. Lineage (NCBI taxonomy): Eukaryota > Metazoa > Arthropoda > Insecta > Lepidoptera > Erebidae > Miltochrista > Miltochrista miniata. Next base: position 12,189,546 of record OW121768.1, read on the forward strand.
CACATGTATAAAAAACATGTGTAAATTCGTCACATCGTTTTATTTAAGTAGCAATAGCAACCCAATGTTTTGATTTTTAGATTTTTAGCTATAGCTCGTCGGAGGTGCTCCTACTTCTGGGTGGTTTATAAAAAAAACCACGAAGACTAAGGCGTGAGCTCCGCTTCGCTTCGCTCCCGCCTTAGTCTTCTAACCTAACCCATCCAAGTCGGATTGCTCTGAGTTATATTTAATGTTACTTAGAGATTATGAGTATTATAGTAAAATCCCTATGCGGGGTAGTCAGAAATCGTGTCGAGACCAACTGATAAAGTTGGTTAAATTAGCTAAATGTTTGCTATCGGTGCGGATAAAAGCTATGTGACGAATTTACGATAAACAAAATGGAAATTTATTGAATAAATGAGAATTATGACGAATTTACACATTCTTTTTTTCGTGACGAATTTACTTTGTGACGAATGTACAACAACCGCCTTCAGCGTGCACTTTTGGAAGTCTCCTTTGACAGAAGGGAAATTCTCAGTACTCGCCTCCCCTCCGTGTTGTTCTATGCAATACAACGATATACAAAAGATAACGTCTGCTGTTACTTTATACGATTTGTTCGAAAAAAAAAACCGGGCAAATGCTAATCGGACTCACGCACGGAGGATACCATACCAAGAAACGTCAACAAAGCACTAATGTTGTCTGGGGTAATTTTTATCTTATTTTAGGATTGGACATCATCTGTGAAAACGTCAGCTCTTTATCTATCACTGTGATATAGTTTTGTGACAGACAGATAAAAGACGAATAGCGAAATCTCAGTAATAGGGTTCCATATTTAACCTCTGGGTACGAAACCCTAAAAAAGGGAAAACGCCAATAATATTACATCATCAATCAATCAATCAATACATATAATAAAATCGTAACAGGTCGCTGTCTGTACATGGAAGATAAATAAGAAAAAATATTATAGGGGGCTTTATGAACGCAATAGAACCCAAAACAATGATTTTTAGAATTTTTGTCTGTTTGTCTGTATGTCTGTATGTCTGTATATCTGTTTGTCTGTACGGTTGTGCACGCTAATCCCAGCAACCGCTCAACCGATTGCAATGCGGTTTTTTTATTGTGTTGAGGTTTGCTCCAGTTAACATTTAGCGTTTGTTTTATGTAAATCGGTTTAGAAATAAAAGAGTTATAACACTTTTAAGAATCAGATATTTTGAAATTTTAATGTTAGGAGTTTCTTTGAATGTGTGTGAACCTAAACTGGCGTGTTGGCTTAATCATAAAAGAGCTTATTGATTACATTGAACTAATACTACTACGTATGGAACAGACATCGCGAACATAAAATTTGCAACGGTGAGGTTGAGCCGATCGGCTCATGTGCGTTCAGTCGCTCGGCTAACTGCGTAGTAACCGCCCGCAACAATCGCTCGTAAAAATGCCATCGTGCGTGTTAAAACAGTGTAAAAACAATACAACTACCACGAAAAAAGCCCTCTTTTTCCGTAGTACGGTCGTGTTTGTCCGGCAGCCGGACAATGGAAGAATTGTTTTTTCGATTGTCCGGTGAAGATACTGATTGGGCGGTTGTACACTTTCAGAACTGTACTTTGGTCCGGTCACTGATCTGTATTATTACCACACTGGATAGGTGGCTGTCAAATTAAAGTTATGCCTTCTTAATTCTCGCCATTGTGGCGCTGAAATCAGCAGCGCTGGTTCAGAGAACTAAAATTAGTGATGTGCCAAATTTTCTTGAACTGACGCGTATCGATAGATTTAATTTGAAATGAAAACATTTTTAGGAAATATATTTTAAATTTAATGAATTTAACCGCGAAAGCTATGTTAGGATACGAAATCTCTGCATTATGGCACAACGCCAGCACATTCAAATATCCATAGAAAACGGAGATCCAGCTAAAATCTGAAAATTTCTAAGAACCTTGGGAGTTGGTAAGTCAAAACAAGAAGTTAATTCTAGGAATATTGACCTCGACGCTTTAAATAAGCATTTCTCAAATACATCGAGTTTTGACGCTAGTACCAAAACTAATACTATTAGCTACCAACTCCTGAATATCAATCTTTTAATTTTAATCAATTCACCGCTTGTGATGTTAAGAAGAGCATAATATCTATAGCGTCTAATGCTGTTGGTAATGACTGTATTAGCCGCAGGATGATCCTTCCGATTCTAAATGTCTTACTACCAATTATCTGTAATATTCTGAACCATTCCATTTCCAGTGGCATTTTTCCATCGATGTGGAAAGAAGCTCAAATTATACCTTTACCTAAAAAATCTAGTCCTTCGTGTTTCTCTCATTACCGTCCTATCTCTATCTTACCGTTTCTATCTAAAGTCCTTGAGCGCCTTGTTCACACTCAACTTAACTCCTTTCTCAACAAAAACTGTCTTCTAAATTCCTACCAATCGGGCTTCCGCCCGGGGCATAGCACTGTTACTGCCCTTGTAAATATTACAGATGACATCAGAATGGGAATGGAGAGTGGAAAGCTTACATTGCTGACGTTACTGGACTTCAGTAATGCTTTTGTTACTGTGGATTTCCGCATTCTGCTTGAGGTTCCACGCTCTATTAACATATCTCCGCCAGTGATTGATTGGTTTCGCAGTTACCTGACTGGACGCCGGCAACGTATTTGTATTGATGACTCGGTTTCTTCTTGGAACAATATCTCGGTTGGTGTACCGCAGGGTGGCGTTTTATCTCCTCTCTTGTTCGCAATATTTATTAATTCCATCACAAAGCAACTAGTTTCATCCTACCACCTTTATGCAGATGATTTACAAATTTACTCACAGGCTGCACTCAGTGACATACATGAGGTTTTTAGCGCGACCAATAGTGACTTGGAACTAATATGTGCATGGAGTAATAGCTACGGTTTGCAGGTGAATCCAACAAAAACTCAGGTAATTCTTATAGGTAGTAACTGGATGATATCTCGAGTTCCCTGGCCACAGCTACCACAAATTACCTTCAATGGCATGCCGTTACCTGTCAGTGATACAGTGAAAAACCTGGGTATATTTATCGATAGTACTCTGTCCTGGGGGCCTCAGCTACAGGAAGTCAATCGCAAATTATTTGCCTCGGCAGGCTCTTTGCGAAGGCTGCGTGACCTTCTCCCGATACCGACGAAGATTTCGCTTGCACAATCACTACTACTTCCCATATTAGACTATGCCGAAGCCAGCTACCTTGATCTCACGCAGGAGCAACTAGATAAGCTTGAGCGCCTTCAAAACTTCTGTATAAGGTTTATATTTGGTTTACGCAAATATGACCACGTTTCTCGCAATCAACTCAAGTGGCTCCCAATTCGCTTTCGACGAAATACTAATATTCTTTCTTTGCTCTATACTATTTTATTTAATCCACTAGCTCCTTCCTACCTCAAGGGACGCTTTGAGTTCCAGTGTGATACTCATTCCAGATTCCTGAGGTCTTCAAAGAACTTGCGATTGCATATGCCAGCACATTCGACAAAATTTGCCAATAAATCCTTTACTGTTGAAGCAGTACGGCTGTGGAATACACTACCGGTCCATATCAGGCGTGCACAAACGTTGGGCGCATTTAAAGTAAGGGTGAAAGAATACTATCTTTCAATTTAAACCACCGGTATACAGAGTTTTTGTGCGTATATTATATGTGTAGGAAGTGTATAATATATGTATAGTTGTATGTCTATATATGTATTTAAGTATGTATATGTATAGGTGTGTATGTATGTATATTTTGTATTTATGTGTGTATATGTGTAGGTATGTATGTATTTATGTAGTTACATATTGATCGATTTTATTTTATTTTATTTTGCTAATAAGTATTATGTGACACCAAACCCCATTATTGAAATATAACACAGTCCACTCCATCTAAAGGTTGCCTGGCAGAAATTGCTTCTAGCAATAAGGTCGCCCATTGTACTGTAGAATACCTCCTATAATTTGTTATTATTTATAAGCTTTGGTGTACAATAAAGAATACATTATTATTATTATTAATTTTGTTTATACACTCGAGAGCAATGAATCCGGGTCACTTAAAGAATCCTAAAAATCTCGGAAACTAAAAATGCTAGGTTCATGCAATAAATTGTATTTAATAGACAATGTAATACTCCTTAAATGAAGGTATTAAAACTTCTTAGTTAATGTAAAGTTATATCATAAAAAAATGAAATTTGAAAAAGGGCCACTTTCGAAGATGGAACTACGAAATTACAGCATTTGGTGTTGCTTTTGTTTGTAATCTGTCATTTATGTGGGTACATAAACCATGTTGATAGTGCTCTATATTCATTAATCAAGCTGAAATTATGTCGCTTACGCCTGAAGAATGCACCAGAATACTTACAATGCTGGAAACCGGCCGGAGTCAGCGCGATACAGCCAGGACTGTCGGTGTGTCACTGTCAACAGTACAAAGAGTTCTCCGACGTTACGAAGAAACTGGTTCTAACCTACGCAGACCAGGAACGGGCAGAACCAGGTGTACCACAGCACGAGAAGACCGATACTTGGTGAACACCATGCTTCGAAATCGCTTTCTCACAGGAACTGAACTCACCAATCAGTTTCGACGCCTCGGAGGAAGTAACCCAAGTGCATGGACAGTAAGACGTCGGCTTGCTGAATCTAACTTAAAACCCCTTAGACCTGCAAACGGCCCTAAACTGGAGCGTGGGCATCGTATTTCGAGACTAAGGTATGCCCAGAGCCACGTAAATTGGAGTATTGAAGATTGGTCAAAAGTTATGTTCTCCGACGAATCAAAATTTATGCTCTACAAGCACGATGGAAGACACAGAGTGTATCGAAGACCAGGGGAAAGATTCAAGCAAGCATGCATCGAAGAAAAAGTAGCCTACGGTGGTGGGTCTGTACTTGTGTGGACCGGAATTTCTTCTGAAAGTCGCACAGAGCTGGTGATCATAGAAAACGGCTCTTTAACTAGCGTAAGATATGTGGAAGAAATCCTCAATGATCACGTTGGTCCATTTATGGTCAATTTAGGTGAGGATGCTATATTTATGCATGACAATGCCCGACCTCATACAGGTAGGATTGTGAATGACTACCTTCAAGAGATGAACATTACTCGTATGGAGTGGCCAGCGCGCAGCCCGGATATCAACCCGATCGAGCATGCTTGGGACGAGCTAGGCAGATGCGTAAAACAACGAAACCCTCCCCCAATCACGCTTCGTGAGCTCAAAATTGCTCTCACAGAGGAATGGGAGAATATTCCCCAAAACCGTATAAGGAACTTGGTGTACAGCATGCCAAACCGCGTAAACGCAGTAATGGAAGCACGAGGAGGCAATACGAAGTATTAAAATTCAAGAAAATCGTAATAAAGTTCAAAAATTTCATGTTTCCTATTTTTGTTTTAAGGAGAGATCGGCAGTTTTTTCTTTATGTAATTTTGTGTTAATAAAATGTATGGTGACTCATTTTTTTTTTACTTTCATTTAAGGAGTATTACATTGTCTATTAAATACAATTTATTGCATTAACCTATCATTTTTAGTTTCCGAGATTTTTAACATTCTTTAAGTGACCCGGATTCATTGCTCTCGAGTGTAGTTTGTTTAATATAAGAATATTACCAACCGAAATAACGAATATTTCCTTTAACTTCTCCAACTAAGCTAAATTGCTTGTGCTAGGAGTGGCCAGGATTCGAACCCGGGTCTTCTCGATCGCAAGACAGTCAGTCTTCTTAACCACCAAGCTATCGAAGACGCTTTAATGAATATTGCTCTTAATAAGATAATACAGATAATAATAATAATACAGTAATAATACAGATCAGTGGGTCCGGTTGACGAAAAAAAAGTCCAGAAAATCTATTTTTCTTAATACAATTTATATTGTCAGTAGTACCATCAATGGTACTTGAGCGAGTAAAGGTTGAGACATTTGTTTCAACAACAGCCACTTGTACAATAGCTTAACACGTAACACAACTTGGAATCTAATTCACAACATAAATTTTCCCTTTGCAATAAATATGTAAGTACATCAATGTCAACATATTTCAAATAGTTTCAGATGAGGAAATTTAATAGACAATAATATTTTATCAAAAAGGTTGTCTACCATAAGCACTAGATCTTCCGTGGTCCGGTCAACCGGACTACGGAACAAAATACTTTTTCCGTTGTGCGGTCAACCGGACCACGGAAAAAACAATCCTTCCATTGTCCGGCTGCCGGACTAAAACGACCGTACTACGGAAAAAGAGGGGAAAAAAGATAGTGGTGTCACTTATCATCGGTAACTAAACAAAATATCAAGTTAATTACATTTGTTTCCAGTATTATAGAATAATTTTAATGCCCATTACTCCCCCAAACTTATGAATGAAATCATAGAACAATAAAAGTGACCTGCTCAGATACGTCACGTAGGTACTAATGTTGGTTGAACTAAATTGTAATGATACATTTTATATGAAGAGCAGTTATTTATTAAGAATTTTTAAATGTATTTCGTAGTTTGAAGTCGGTATATTATAATAAAAGAAGAGATTATTATGATTTAAGTAACTATAAACATGTAAAACTAAAAATTTTAAATAAACCTTAAACTTGTAGTTTTAAAGTATATTTATCAAAATATGGATTACTAGCACATTCAATCATGTTTTACCGCTTAAAAGAAATAGTCTTGATTATATATGTATGTAGCTAACTTCATTGTTCTAATTCAACGAAAAATATCCGATTATTCCCAGTTGTTCCGTCTAATTTTGATTGCCTGGAGTATCTCACCGTTTACGAGTAAAATAAATAACCGAATTTTGGGTAAAAAACGGAACCCTATTCATAACACTTCGCCGTCCGTCTGTTGAAGGTCTTTATAGGCGGCTTGAAAAGTTTCAACAGCGAAGAAACTGCGCCTGTCTATTTCAACACGGCTCACCACCTATTACGTGGGACAAATTCTAAAATGGTGAAAAGTGGGCATATAATCTGTGGGCCTCTGCCTACCCCTACGGAGACAAAGGCGTGACCATATGTTTGTAGGTATGTTACTTCCTAAAAAGACATACAGAAAAACCCTAAAAAGTATATTATTTAAATCTGATAAATAAATTACTATTCTGGAAGTAGTAATTCAAATAACCTTTGGGTAAAAACGTATGCGTGTCCAGTCTATAGTGTATAATCTTTTAAAGTGACTTGTTCTTAGAATACGTTGAAGGATACGCGTAAAGCCTCCACTACACGTAGACGGATGCGTCCGCGGACTGTGGCAGCTGCGTCCGCAGATGAATTTCCATGAGCTGTCCACACGTCTGTAGATAGATCAGTCTATGTTCACCCTGGACAGACGCCACACGCCACACGCACTCACACATTAACATTTATTTTTTTAGATTTAGCCTGAATGTAGCTAGTAGATTATTTTTTTGTTTTTTTAGTTTGTGTAATGGCACGCCCATCGTGTCAGCTATATTATTCCATGATTCATAAATCTGAAATGATATTTTTTTTTAGTTGGTAACGATGATTTTTCATATATAATTTTTGTACTAAAATGATAAGTATAATCATCATCATAATGGATATCTAACTTACCTACATGACGTAGGTATCCATTAGCCTCAATAGAATAACAACATATTTGTTTCTGTGATATTTATTTTTAGGATTTTATTTGCAGTTTTTAGCTTGATATAGCTCAATAAACCTAAAAGTTTCCTCGGTGCTCATATTGTTCTTCATTTCGAGTGCGTGCATTCACAATCGCGACTCCGATCAAACTGATGCATCGGCAGACGTGTGGACAGACGCCGGACGTTCGCGCCGAAACCCTTTGATACGTGCCACAAAAACCGACAACAAACGGATTCGAGGCGGACGCGTCTGCAGACGTCAGCTCTTTTATGATTAAGCAAACAGGGCAGTTTCAGACGCTGCTTGATGATTCTGATGAAGAAATACCTTTCCTTTCATACACCTTATGTGACGTAAACGAAGTTGCGGGCTCAGCTAGTTACTAAATAAGCTACTGCCATCTCTGTGAAGATCAATGAACTACAACGATATGGACTGCGCTATGGCAACATTTAGTGTGAGAGAGTGAGAACACGGTTTTAAATAACTCAAAAAGTTGTTGGAGATTCTCATTTGAATGTGGAGCAGGTATTTTTGTGAATTAAAGTGAAAGATTTATTAATACTGCCGTGTTGGCTACTACTCGTAAATTAAAAGGTTAAAAAGCTTGTGCATTAAGAAATATCGGAACCAGTCATGTCGCATGTGCATCTTTCTAAAAATAGGTACATATCTGTATTACATTTTTTTTTAAATATTTAGCTCGCTAAATTGACGTCGCCAGCTTGATGGAAAGCCGTGGCGCATCTAGCGATTGGGGTCCACTCTCACAGTCCGTAAGGCTTCTGACAGTGGTCCTCAAGTGGGCGGCCCTGTGATGTGCCTCTTCACGTTCCTCTTGAAGAACCCGGGATCGAAAGATGAGAAAAACACGTGTGCGGGCAGGTCGTTCCAGGTTTTTATAGTTCGACAGAGGAGCGATCTTTTGAAACGCTCAGTTCTGGCGAAGATACTTTCCACTGTGTATGAGTGGCACCTCTGTCCGCACGTGTTGTTCGTTGAAGAGCTCTTCAGAACATTCGCCGTCTTTACGTTCGGTAAGGCTATTTCGCAGTACGCCTAACTCGCGTTATAACTTGTCAAAAGGAGAAGTAGGCTTATCGCTAATTAGATTTATGCGATGTAGACCAAGATAGGTCAAATTAGAACTAGACCTACTAAGATTTAGTCCTTAAGCTCTTAACTCGGGCCCAAATTTTTTTACTACTAAAACGGCAGAGAAGTAAACGGCCCAAACTTAGACTATGTTGTTAAATGGTCTAAGGGCCCACGTAATGGAAAGTGGTCACCGCATTGTATGGGCATGTGCAACACCAGAGCGAGGTGCTAAGCTCCCGCTGCCGACCCTGTGTTTAAGTAGGTAGTCTATATGTTATTCCAGGCTATCCCTGCTATCTATCCAGGCTATCTATCCCCCAGGCGAGGCCGCGGTAGCGGCCCTAGGTCTGTTGGGAGTCCTGGGATATCCTTCCGAGGGCTTACCCGGGACTCCTAACCATAGGCTGTTGGGCGTTACGTGAGGTTTTTTAGTCGGTAGGAGTCCGGCATAACATCCATGAGGATTTTCCCTCACGTAAAAAAAAAAAAAAAAAAAAAAAAAAAAAAAAAAAAAAAAAAAAAAAAAAAAAAAGGCTATCCCTGCACCAAATTTCAGCAGGATCAATTCAGCCTAATTCAGATATACAATTGTAGAAGAAACTACTGGGACGTCCAGTAGTTCAATCACAGAATTGTGTCACGAAACTATTCATAAAATGAAACTGAAATTTTTCATTACAAAACGTAACTGTTCTTATATGTAGGTATACCTAAATGACAACGAATTGCAAAATCATCCATGTAATGCTTATTCAAATGTTTAGGCATAACGCGATGTAGACCAACTGAGATTCAGGTATATCCCGAAATAGTCCATACACGAAAAAGACATTTACACTTAACGCGAGTTAGGTACACTGCGAATCAGTCTTACCGAGCGTAAAGGGGGCGAATCTGCGTCATGTACAGTAAACATCTCTGATGTGGCGTGAAGTAACGTCTCACCTTATTTAGGACTCCTAGTCCTAGTTTCCGCGAGGCCAGCCCAATACAACTCTCTACTTATGTAGTTTTTGTGATTGAGCTCACGCCGGACGTCTATACCAAGACTCTCAAGGTTGTCCTATAATGGAACCGTAATGCTCTGAAGAGAGGGTAGGGGTAGGAATACTCTGAACCCCATTGGGCAATGTTACTTAGGTCCCGGTCGAGATCCACCACGAGTTGCCGTCTTTTTTCCTCCACGTCACCAGGCCCCTCTGCAGGACGGCCAGAATAGCTCCCAGGCAGAGTACTATCATCCGCATATCAATGAATGCAACTATAGGCGTCTTTTTATTTTATCCCCGAAGATGTAGATAGAGATATGACCACATTTCAATGCCACAAAGTAGTCATGTGTTAGACACCCAGCCACATGGATGGCATGCCAGACTCCTTATGACTAAAACCACTCGATGCCCTAAAACTGTATACGGTCGAAAGTCACCTGAATTATACAAATCATTTCAATATTACAAGACCTTATTCCCTTTTTTTTAAGCTTAAGCAAAATTCTCATGAATGCTATGCCTAACTCCTGGCAACTAAAAAACCTCACGTGTTCTGCTAACAGCCTACGGTTAGGAGCCCTTCGAAGGATACCCCAGGGACTTCCAACAGACCTACAGCTACCACTGCCTACGGATACCACTGAAGACCTTATTCCTAGAAATGAAATAAGTGAAAAATTAAAATTATTATCCTCATTCTGAATTTCATACTTACAGCTACACTCGTAAAGAGTTTTGTAACATTTTTACATTATTTCCGGAGATTATTTTTACTTCAAATTAATTACTTACTTGTCGTCACTTCTGCAAGCAATGACTGAACTGTCCAGGCTACTACAAAACTATAATGAAAAGGGTTTCTTAAAATTCTAAAACTGAAAAAAAAAAACGTTACAACTGAAAAAGAAACGGAATTCTATGAATGCCATCCCGACAATTAAAATCACCCCATGTCGTAACATGGGGCGATAGTAATTGACACATTTGTTCTCTACTTATCTTCAGGGACGCCAGCAATCAGTTCGCATCGATGACTCTTTCTCGAGTCGGTGTGTTATGGGTTCTGGTGTTCCTCAAGGCGGTATTCTCTCTCCTTTATTATTTTCTATTTTTATTAATCTAGTTACCCATAATTTCCAATGCACGTATCATCTGTATGCTGACGACTTGCAGCTTTATACTCATGCACCTGCTGATGACATAACATCAGCAATCCGTCTTGTGAATGCAGATCTCGATTATCTCAGAGATTGTGCGTATAGATTTGGCTTAACGGTAAACCCTTCCAAGTGCCAGGCCATTCTTGTGGGGAGTACCTGGGTGACTAGCAAGATAGACACTAACTGTTTGCCATCTGTGACATTTAATGGCACAATAATACCATACAGCGCCTCAGTTAAAAATCTTGGCCTTATCATTGACTCTAATCTCGACTGGCGAGCACAGGCTGCACATGTTAGTCAGAGAGTTACTGGCACTGGATGCGCCAGTACCGACGCATACATATTTTTTAGTTTATGTATTTAATGGTATTTATTATAATTATTATATGTCAACACTCACGCACTAAACGCATCTTACTTTTATGTATTGTCTATGGCAACACTATCCCGCCCGCTTCCTACATTCACATTCCGCCATAGCTATTGGAAGATACGCACGCACCCGTCTCTTAACGCTCCGCTCCGCTATCGGCCGCTGTGATTACCCATCATATCGCGCTACATCGCTTATCATCAGCCACAGTCTCGAGAGTTACGGTTATAACTCCTGTGTGCATATTTCGCGGTCGTGAATCAAGACCCCGAACGCAAAGCTGGGAGCAGCGCCTACCTACCAACAAGAGTTCAAGGTAAGTGCACTTCGAAGTGTGGTCCTCCGTCCGGATATTCCATCTAACGCATTCTTTCTACTAATAATATTAATTACCTCTTTTCCTATTAAATTCACGCATACGCATATATATATTTAGTATATTACTCATAAATACTCAACGCAAATATTATATTTAACGCCACCCGCACGCATTAGAAAAGTTAATTATCTTTTCACACCGCATATTTTATATTACTCATAAGTACTCATATTCTATAACGCATTTACGCTATTTATCATAATCATATTTACCTATATATAATCAACCCGCTGGCAGGTAGCGCCCCCCGAAATTATCGCTACCCAGGACTTGGACCATCCTGGCCATGTTAGTCCGGTTGTCCGATTCTAGGCAATCATTTTGATATTTTTTGGTAATTAGGAGTTTTGGCATAAAGTAAAACGGACAATCCAAAATTAACAATTTTCTCAACCGTCATAAATTTAACGTAGTTTTCCCCAATTTCATTACAATTTCATATTATCTTTCGAATTGTAATCGTAGATAAAACTCATATTTATACGTTAATTTTATACCCACATATATTTATTTTATTGTGACGGTACTGGGCAACGCAGCCGATACATAACGGTATTCAAACGATTAACAGCTGATTGTTACGCAGACTCCATATTGGGTTTGTTCTCTGAATACTTTACCGCAAACAGCTGATTTAAGCTAACAGCTGATCGTTGTTCGAATTTTATACTTTTTCGCTGAATATTTCTATTACCTACCCACTTATATACATACTCGTATCTCGTATCAATTATATTATCATGGCTTCTAAAGACAAATCCCATAGTAAAAGTTCAGACGAAAGTCAGGTCATGATAAATTTTTTAGAATACAAAAAACAAAGTTTGTTTCACATAGTTCAAGAAGTGTACAACTTAAGTCTCAAGGTTACCGATGAAACAGTACGCATGATGTTTCTCGCTCGGGTTCAATCTATCGATAAAACCCGATCGGATTACATCGAAACTATCGATAAATTGTTAATTGAACAATTAAAAGATAATCCGCAGGTACAGCCGAGTTATAGTGTTTTTAATACATTTGATGAATTATACTGTTTCATAAAGCAAACGGAAACTACTCTGAGACAAGAACTCGACGATAAAAAGAAAAGTGATAATTTTAATATCAAATTACCCCCACTTAAACTCACAGGTTTCGATGGTACTTATGGTAAGTGGCCTATATTTTATGAAAATTTCTGTAGTGTGATACATACGAATACTCGTCTCACCAACGCCGAAAAGGTTCAATATTTGATAGGTTGCCTTTCGGGTAAGGCACTTACTGTTTGTTCAGGCATAGCTGCTACCGCACAAAATTACGATGTTATTTGGCAAGCCCTTCTGGCTAAATACCACGATACCAGGGTTCAGGCGTCGTGCTATTTAGAACAAATGTTACACCAGAAGCCAGGGCAATCGGCTGATCAGATCTTGGAGAACTTTTGTTCAGCTGAAGCAGCTCTGCAGCGTCTACCTATCACAAATTTATCAGATTTCATAATAACTCATTTAGCATTAAGCAAGTTTGATAAACCTATGCTTGAATTGTTTGAACAATCTCATAGACATTTGAGTGTACCTACATATAGTGACGTCAAAACATTTTTGACAGAACAAAGCAAACTCCAAACGCTCCGCTCACCATCACATTCCCAAAAAGGTGATTATCGCGCTCAGCGGAGTTCAACCGCCTCTCATTTAAATAAACCTAAGTCATTTTTTACGCAAACCCGCCCTACTAATTTGAAATCAGTCGATACTTCTAACATAAAAAATTGTATCGTATGTAACAATAATTCCGCTCACCCTTTGTTCAAATGTCAACATTTTATTCAAGAGACTGTTGAAACGCGAAATGAAATAGTTCGTAAACATTCCTTTTGTGTTAATTGTTTAGGTTTTCATCACGTGAGTGCTTGCAGATCTGTTAATAGGTGTTCGATTTGCAATCGGTCTCATCATAGTTTACTGTGTTATAAAAATAATTTGAACGCATCAAATTCAACAAGAAATCATGCTACCGGCAACGCATCGAGGCAGGCAAACGCGTCTACTGCGCCGTCCGAGCATTCCATGTCGACTCATGCGTCATCGGCAGATGATCCGTCCCGCTCGCACTCGCAGGAGGCGCGGTCACATAGTGGCAATATCGCGTCGTTATCGGCTGTGATCCCTCCGCCGCGTAATTCAAGCAGCGCGACCACGGTTTTGTTGCCGACTGCTTGTGTATATGCAAATTATAAATCGGATCGTATACGTTTGTTTTTGGACTCAGGGTCTATGAGTAACTTTATTACGAAGTCTTGTTGTGAGCGTTTGCACTTAACCATACTTAACGCTCCTTCTGTCATTAAAGGCATAGGTCAACTTGAAAGCCAATCTTATGGAATTACGCATTTCAAAATATATTCGCGATTTGATGCCCGCTGTTCTTATTCGGTTAGTGCACGGGTTATAGACACTATTACAGATTTTTTGCCTAACGTGGAAATTGATACAGCGGAATTAACCCATTTACAAAATTTACCTATGGCTGACGAACGATACTATACTCCGGGTGGTATAGATTGTTTGTTAGGTAATGAACTCTTCCCCATGATTTTAGGGTCGCAAAAAATTACATCCCCAACCTCATCAGTAATCGCGATAGAAACCACGCTCGGATACGTCGCAATGGGAAAGGCGCATGCTTTACCTTATTCGCTAGTGGCAAACAAGCATCCCCGCGATCGCATGTCTCATTCCTCCGTGTCCGACAAGGCCTTCTTATGTCACACTCAAGATGTGTCTCTCGAACAATTAACGCAACGCTTTTGGGAGATAGAACAGGTGCCAGATAAGAAGCACATTAGCACGGACGACGCAGCATGTGAAAAGCTGTTCTCGTCTACGTACTCACGCGACGATACCGGTAGATATACGGTTAGTCTTCCCTTTAAATACCCTCCCAGTGAGCTAGGGCATTCGTACACAATCGCCAAACGCAGGTTTTTAAATTTAGAAAAAAAGTTAGACGCTTCTAACTTACGCAACGATTATAATGCCATTATTCAAACATATATTGATCAAGGTTATCTCACTAAAGTGTCAAATAGCTTTCTAGACTCTCAAGTTTATTATATGCCGCATCGGGCCGTTTATCGCCCTGACAAAGAAACCTCTAAAACGCGTGTGGTCTTAGACGCTGGGTGTAAAACCACGTCAGGTAAATCGCTTAACGATTTGCTTTATACGGGACCAATATTACAGAACAATATCTTTCATTTGCTTCTCAATTTGCGTATGTACCCGGTTGCTGTAACCGCGGACATAGAAAAAATGTATTTTCAAGTGAAACTTACTCAAGATCATCATACATATCAAAGAATATTATTTAGGTTCGATTCCAATTCTCCTATTGAAAGCTATCATTTCAACCGCGTTTGTTTTGGCGTCTCCAGCTCACCCTTCCTGGCAATGCGAGTCGTAAACCAGCTCGCGTCAGACTGTCGCGCTTTATATCCTCTGGCGGCTTACGAAGCTGACAATCACATGTATGTTGACGACTACGTTAGTTCCATAGAGAATGTAGATTTAGCTGAAGACACCTATAGGGAAATGGTCGCTATGTTTAAATCTGGAGGTTTTAACTTAACTAAGTGGATCTCTAATGACAATACCCTATTGTCACGTATCCCGTCAATTCATAAGAGCTGTCTCGCTGTCAAGTTTGATGAGGATCCTCATGTTGACACTAAGATCGTGGGTATGCAATGGCAACCTAACGATGACACCTTTAACTTTAAAATAGTGATCGACATGCCTTTAACATGCACTAAACGCTCGATCCTTTCCGTAACCGCGCGCTTGTTCGATCCGCTTGGAATCATCAGTCCAGTGGTCGCATACATGAAGTTGCTTATACAAGAATGTTGGAAATTACAACTGGACTGGGACGAGACGGTCCCGGGTTGCATTCTGTCTAAATGGAAACACTTTCATAGGGAGTTGTCGCGTTTATCTGAAATAAAAATACCGAGACATATAGGTTTAACATCCGCTCGTCGAATTACTCTAATAGGCTTCTCGGATGCCAGCCAGCAATGTTATGGTGCTGTTATCTATGTACGAATAGAAACGGCTGAGAACGGAAACGCTCTTAATGTGAATCTACTGACCGCTAAATCCAAAGTGTCAGATTCTAATAAAACGCTAGCGCGTTTAGAACTCTGCGCGGCGGTCTTACTCGCAAAATTAATTAATTCTGTGCGCACTGTTTTTAATAAGCGGTGTCAAATAAACAATATATTCGCATTCTCTGATTCTACGGTAACCCTTACCTGGATTCACTCTCCCGCTCATAAGTTTCAAACTTTTGTAGCTAATCGCATCGCTCAGGTAAATGAATATCTGCCTGCTTCCCATTGGTATCACGTTCGTGGGGTTGAAAATCCCGCCGATATAGTCTCGCGCCCTGTGACACCTAAAGGGTTAATAAATAACTATCTTTGGTTTCACGGGCCGAAATGGCTGTCCGCACCTATAAATGCATGGCCTGTGAAGGAATATAAAATCAATCATAACGAGAAGACAGAATTACCGGAAATTAAAATAGCTTCTCTCCATGCACATACCATACCTGTCTCCGATCACGTTCACATGATAGACGAACTTGCCGAGCGTTGCTCGAGTTGGGTAAAATTTATTCGTTCACTGGTTTATGTATTACGTTTCACAAGGATTCTCAAATCCCGCGGTATACTTTCTGTATACGATTTAGAATACGCAGAATATTATGCGGTCCGCTTCGATCAGTCTAAGTATTTTCAGGTAGAATTACAAGCACTTAAGGCTACTAAAATTTGTCCAAATCAGGCTATTTTAAAACTCAACCCTTTTCTTGACGAACAAGGGTTAATTAGAGTAGGTGGTCGACTTACTCATTCTCAACTAAATTACAATACAAAATATCCAATACTGCTATCACCCAAAGGACGTATAGTGTCGCTCTTAGTAGACCACTATCACACCGACAATTTACACACCGGTCCTGGACTAGTGTTAGCATTGACTCGCCAAAAGTATTGGATTCTTTCTGCACGAAATTTGATTCGCCAACGAGTACATAAATGTAATTTATGTTTTAAAGCTAGGCCTCGTTCTACAACTCCACCTATGGGTGATCTTCCATCCATTAGAGTTTCACAAGTAAAGTCGTTTGTGCATACCGCAGTTGATTACGCGGGACCCTTTTACGTAACTCACATAAGGCGTCGTGGAGTAAAAAGTCATAAAGCGTATATTTGCTTGTTCGTCTGTCTCACAACAAAGGCGCTCCATTTAGAGTTAGTAAGTGATCTTAGTACAGATTTATTTCTCGCTGCCTTTAAACGTTTTATCTCACGCAGGGGTCCTGTTTCAGTGTTGTACAGCGATGGAGGCACTAATTTCATAGGTGCGAAACGAAAATTGAACGAAATTTACACGCTTATACAGTCCACTAATTATAAAAATGATCTGAATAAATATCTAACTCAACATAAGATTCAGTTTCAGCACAGCCCACCTTTCGGGCCCAATTTTAATTCGTTGCCTGAAATTAATGTCAAATGTGTTAAGTCTCATTTATTTAAAGCTATCGGGAGTCAAATACTCACCTATGAAGAATTCAGTACAATATTGGTGCAAATTGAAGGCATTTTGAATAGCCGTCCGATTTGCATACTTTCTTCGGATCCATCGGATCCAACCCCCCTAACGCCTAATCATTTTCTTAATGTTACTCCGCTTAAATATTTACCCGCTGAACACATTGAACCCCTATTACCAGATAACAGACTCACCCGCTATCAATTATTAAATAGAATTGTTCAAAGTTACTGGACACGTTGGAGCAAAGAATATCTTACCTCTCTCCAACTTAGACATAAGTGGAATATGCCGTCCAAACCTGTGACGATAGGAACTGTAGTTGTTGTTAAGGATGACAATACGCATCCTTTATCGTGGCCACTCGCGGTTGTATCAGAGGTGTTTCCCGGGAAGGATGGTGTAATTAGAGTCGTCAGAATTAAGACTTCTTCTGGTGAATACATTCGTCCTGTAACTCGGCTTTGCCCGTTACCCACGCAATAACTCCTACGCTTTTGAATTATTTTTTAGTTCATAAGTTTTCATTCCTTTTATTTTTTTATTTTGTTTATTCAATGTAGAGGAAGAATCCTCTAAGCCCCCCGAAGTTGGATGCGCCAGTACCGACGCATACATATTTTTTAGTTTATGTATTTAATGGTATTTATTATAATTATTATATGTCAACACTCACGCACTAAACGCATCTTACTTTTATGTATTGTCTATGGCAACACTATCCCGCCCGCTTCCTACATTCACATTCCGCCATAGCTATTGGAAGATACGCACGCACCCGTCTCTTAACGCTCCGCTCCGCTATCGGCCGCTGTGATTACCCATCATATCGCGCTACATCGCTTATCATCAGCCACAGTCTCGAGAGTTACGGTTATAACTCCTGTGTGCATATTTCGCGGTCGTGAATCAAGACCCCGAACGCAAAGCTGGGAGCAGCGCCTACCTACCAACAAGAGTTCAAGGTAAGTGCACTTCCAGGCACACTTCGAGCATTGTATTGCTTAAAGAACTTTCTACCTACGAATACCAAGACCACACTGCCTCAGACGCTAATTTTTCCTCAGATCGATTATGGTGATGTGTGTTACTATGACCTGAATGCAGAACTTCTCAATAAATTTGACCGCCTTCTAAATAACTGCATTCGTTTCGTTTTTAATCTTCGTAAATATGACCAGTGTCCTCTTTCCGTTCCCAACTTAAGTGGTTGCATATCCGTCGTCGCCGTAAGTTAGGAGCACTTACTACTCTTTATAAAATTCTCAATTCTCCTACTACTCCTACGTACTTGGCTTCTAGTTTCCAATTCTTGTCGTCAAACCATGATAGAAGCCTACGTTCCTCACATAATCAACTTCTCTTGTGCCCATCTCATAACACTGGTTTCATGGGATCTTCGTTTTTCGTCAAGTCCGTGTGCTTATGGAATGCACTTCCCCCCGAGGTCAGAATGTCAAATAGCCTGAATATATTTAAAGCCAGAGTGCGACAGTCGCTATTTGCTGAGGCAGAGGATTGAGTTAGACATGATTCATAATACTGCATGACTACTGTTTATATGTATACATATATGTATGTATAATTATGTATATATTAGCATTTATGTAGATCTATGTAATATATAATATATAGTTGTATATATTTATGTATTTGTGTGTATATTCAATTGATTTGTATGTATATTATAATAATTAATAGTTATAGTAAACTTCATTTGAAATGCGCCTACCTCGTATGTAGCTCTGCACCACCACTCTGGTTGACTGGTAGAGAATGCCTTAGGCATTAAGTCCGCCAATGTACTGCTTTGTGCATGAAGTTTAAATAAATAAATAAATAAAAAATTTGTTGCATCTGATCACGCCTTTCATCCCCGAAGGGGTAGCCAGCCAGAGTGCCCATATTTTCGTCCCACGTAGTAGGTTGTGAGTATAAAAAAAATCAAATACAATAGTATAAACAAATATCGTTGGGAATCCCGTTGTATATTAATTTCAGTCAACCCTTAAACTTTGTATCGGTAGTACCTTCAAGGAAAAATAAAGATATTCCCCGGTAACATTGATGGCAGCATTCCCCTTAGAATAGCAACACATATTCGCTGAAAGAGATAACTGCCAGGTGAGCAGTCGACACAGTTATATAGGCGGCTTTCAAGGATATTCTTATTGATTAAAATAAACTTCATGACCCGATTCAGGCACGGCTTTGGCATTTTTTGCTTTTTCTCTTATGAACAATATCATTGTTATGCACTTTGTTGTGTTAATAAAAGGATGCAAGGAAATATACATTTAAATGAAATATGATGGAGATCAGCAATTAAATCATCTCCGCCTACAGACTCTTCAAAGTGAGATTTAGCTTCGAAATGAAGCTTTTCTTTGAGACCTAGATCTAGTTTCAATTCCAACCGATCCAATTTTTTACTTTGGGGAATCCAACTAATTTAATGCTGTTTTTTTAAACTTGGATTTCCTCATGGATGCTGTTCCGGTCTCCTATCGACTAAAACCACAGATGTCCTCCATCTGCTTACGGTCAGATGTCCCTAACCCCAGGACAAGCCCAAGTTCTGAGGATAACCCCAGAACTTACGACACAGACTTTGTCCACCATAGCGGACTCTCCGCGAGACCGCGGGTTTATTCCACTTCTTGGGGAGGTTTCTGGTGTTATCCCGCTTCTTTAGAAGGTGCTAGGTGCCATCTCACTTCTTTGGGGAGTGAAGAGAGACACCACCGTCTTGGCCTGCCTCTGTAAGAACGACGAGCAGCCAAACCACCGTTTTCAGGCCCTCGGACATGAAGGCTAGTAATCCTACTAATGTCATGCTACATGATTAAAATCACATGGCCCGTGGCCCCTTTTCACACGTACCGGTTGCCGGGTACCCGGCAGGCGGCGAAGTGTATGGCCATGTACTATAGCTTTCACACATACCGGCGTGATTTGCCCGGTAATGCCATACAATCGCTGCCGGGTACCCGGCACCGGCTACCCGGCAACCGGTACGTGTGAAAAGGGGCTTACGTATCAATCTAGCACTGAACACCCCGGACTACTTCTCAAATGAATATCCCAGGGAACCCGGTAAATAAAAGCTTCCACCGCATACCTATTGGCATAGCACACATAAAAAAAGGTTTTACATAAGACATGTAACTTTTCTTTTTCACAAAGTAAAGCACCTGATATAATAAATTCTGTAGCCATATCAATACATATCGCCACAGAAAACATATTATAATTTCTTATACTATCGCTCTTTAACATTTTTATATTAGCACGTATAAATATTTGAAAGTGGTAAATTAACAACTAATTAAGAATTTTTGGCATGGTTGCGACACAAAACATTATTTTACTACTTTAATTTATGTCATAGTGTAATAAGACCATTTATGTGTAATTGATTAACTTTAGGCCAATAACGCCTATGGCATTCCTAAGTCGTATATAATGGTGAACGTTTTCCAATCTATATCACTCATTCATCAGTGTTCCATTCATCTACACCCACAATGGCATTCAAGGTAATAACCAAATCGGCTACAAAGAACTCACTAGGCATAGCACACTTTTTATCAATAGGTAGTATTTAGTCTAACCCTGAGGTTTTTCATTCGAGGGCATACCCAGGACTCCCGGCCTTAAGCAGACGGGAGGGCACTGTCTGGTTGTAGTCAGCAAAAGTCCGGTATAGCATTCATAAGGATTTACACATTTAAAAATATCGTATTTAGTTCCACGTAATAAAAGGTGCCTATTACCGTGTGAAACGGACAGGGACAGGTTTCGACTGTAATCTAAATATTTCTAGGTAATATCATATGGCTGGTAGTCGGGGTACTATAATGGGATATACAAAATTAACGTGTCCCTATGTATCACAATATTTTTACTTTGTAAATGGAGTTATGAGAGAAATATGTATTAAACCCAGGATAGGTACTTTAGATTGGGACATCGGCCATGAATTTCAATCACTTTACATCGCTTTTTTATTGCCTACCTCCTCATAAAAGAGTCACGTGTAGGCCTAAGGTGACGGCAAACGAAGTCGGCCACCTTGGGTTAGACTAAACGACAATTAGATAATGAAACTTTCTCAATAAAATTTATGAACAAAATTATATGCGAATAATTAAAATATGTGGTCATAATTATCTACATTGCAATATAGGGTAGATACATAGATTTATACCAAAAGTCTAATAAATATCGTGACATTTAAATCTTACCGTTTTTAGACAAATCACGTTATTACCAAATAAAATGTAGAGCATTTACTTGAATTGCCAAAAACATTTACTTTTTGATAAATAATGTTGTTTTTTTTATTACAGTTAATCGTCTTCGCATGCTTAGTCGCGGCCACCAGTGCCATTCTGGTGCCCACCAACCATGGTTCATACGCTGCACCAGCGCAGGTATTGCGTGCTTCCCCCTTGGCGTATTCCGCTCCTGGACCGTATGCTGCTCAAACACAGATAATTCGCACCTCTCCCTTATCGTATTCAGCCCCCGGACAGTATGCTGCACAAACGCTAGTCCGCACCTCCCCTTTGGGATATAATGCTTACAATGGACAAGCGCAAGTATTGCGCTCTTCCCCCTTAGCGTATTCTTCACCTCTTTCATACAATGCACCAGCGCAGATATTGCGCGCACCCATAGGATATTCTGCCCCTGTAGCATACAATGCACCAGCTTCTCCCTTAGCATATTCCACCCCTCTACAATATGCAGCACCTGTCGCGAAGGTACTCGCCCCTGCCGCTAAGGTATTATCCCCTATCGCCAAGGTCGAAGAGATCGACACATACCCGCAGTACAGTTTCGCTTACAGCGTGCAAGACGATCACACTGGGGATGTGAAGAGTCAGCAAGAGAGCCGAGACGGTGATGTTGTGCGAGGATCTTACTCTCTTATAGATTCTGACGGTACAAAGCGTACTGTAGAGTACTCTGCAGATGATGCCCATGGTTTCAACGCTATCGTACACAGAGAGCCACTCGGTCATGTCGCGAAGGTCGTCGCCCCTATCGCTAAGGTCGCTGCTCCAGTCGCCTACTCCGCCGGCCCTGTAGCCTACGGTGGTAAAGCTCTAGCCTACGGTGGTGGCGCTGTAGCCTACGGTGGTGGCGCTGTAGCCTACGGCGGTGGACCTGTAGCCTACGGTGGTGGTGCTGTAGCCTATGGTGGTGGCCCTGTAGCCTACGGTGGCGCCCCTGCACTGGTTCGAGCATCTCCCTACGGGTATTCATCTCCTGTCTACCACTGAAAAGTAGTCCTAGTAAAATTGTAAAAACTGTTACTATTTGTTAATTATGTTGTATTTATAGATCAAATAAAAAATGTATAAAATATTTTTTTATTTTATTTATTTGGTATTCTATTCTAATTATTCACTTTTTGTCTGCACAATCAGCTGTGTGATATTATAAACAAATTACATACCGATTAAGAATAGAATTAAGTAACCAGACTGAAAACCAAGGTAGTGAATTAAATTTAAAAAAGTGATTATAAAATAAAATTCACAATAACTTTTAACATTTGAATAACTTGACACAAAGTAGATATTTATATCTACTTAGGACTATGTAGCGTCTAGTGAGAAGGATTCCTGGAGAAGCAAAAATATTGTAGGAAACATAAATTTGCTTACTGGGTACAGACTGCATAATTAATTTACAATACGTATTAAACCCATGCATCAATCATTCAAATGAGTTTGTCACTGTGCAATGATGAACGTAGACTTTTTTTATATGACAAAGCTGGCATACAGCTTTCGATCCACCTGATGATTGGTTACCGTAACCTATGGACGCTTTCAACACCAGAGGCGCTACACACGACTGTCATCTATATCCATCTATACATATGTGTGCGTACTCCTGGCGGAAAAGTGTCGATTTTTTAAATTCTAGATATGCAGAAAATTAGCGTAAGAGTCCGTGTAAATGTGTATCGTAAATAGAAATTTGTGTATCCAGCCATTGTGAAGATATTCTTGAAAAACTGATTCCGCCAGGAGTACGTTCGAAACGTCAGCCCAGCGGAACTTTTTCTTTTTTTGCAAAAAGAAAAGGCTCATTAGGTAGCTTGGTGCGAGCTGTAAATGTGTATGTATAAATGAAATTTGTGTATCATGATATCACGGAGTAATTCAGGTTTCCGCTGGGAGTACGTTTGACGATATCGTAATTATCATATACAGAGACTTGGTACAGTGTTGAGTTTACTCATGTACGTTGCTATGAATTTGCTTATAATCTTGGTAAAAGCAGAAATTGAAAATAATTTCCCACTCAAAAGATATAGACATATAGGTAAAATCAGGTTATTAACCTCTAGTGCCTAAAATAGGAACCTTACAGCCAAACTTGTAACGTTAATTTGTATCTAATCAAAGTCTACACTCTTCAACCGAGTTTCATTAATACCTTCTTAGTAATTACAGAGGAATCACAAAATTTGTCGCAATCAGCCCATTGTTTTATATGACCTTTGTTGTCAATGTTCTTAGAAAATAAACACAACAAACTATATTGCAATATTTTGCGTATTTATTCAACTACTCAAATTTAAAAATTCAGCTCATTACATTCAGTATTTAACAAAATATAAGAAAAATACCATCAACAGCCGGAATTGATGAAAAACACGGGTAAACCAACCAAATTGAAATGACGTCAAAAAGCGGCCGCGCAGTACATGAAGGTACATTTCTAAATTTGTAGCATAGCATCAGTTTTAATTTAGTACAGGTAGATACAAAAGTCTTGTAAAATATTAGTATTTTTTTATTAAGTAGGTACTTATGATTCGTACATAATATATACACATCTTCATCATCTCAGACTCTTTGACACTCGCTTGCTGACTAGGCCTGGCCTCCGCCATAGCTGCAATTTTACTGAAAACAGTACCAAACGGCTTAACCTGCTTTCCGAAGCACGGAGACTCACGTAAATGAAATAAATAGCTTTACATGAGACAGACGGTGTCATTTTAAGTCAACTACAATTTGATACGTTTATCTTTTTTGCAATGTACGGGTACTGTATTTGAATTATACTAGCTGACACAACTTCGTGTTAGAAAATACTAATACTGAGACTATTTATTTCCGCAATCAATCGATTCTTATGTTCTTTTTATAAACCTGTTAGATCGAGTGATCCATTGGCTTAGCAGAGGGGAAAGCTTTGCTAGACGGGTCCTGTAGTTAAATGATCAAAGGTTTTATCGAACCCTAACATTATTATTTGGAATTGTACATCATTGCTAAGTTACCTGGTTTTAAATAACATTGTGTAATTAAATGGTATTGTCTATTGAGCAGCTTCTGGGGGAGAATGTATAAATTGGCGTGTGAGATTATTGTGAGCTCTCTTCATTCATACTGATCGCTTAGCTAGGGTATAACTATATTAAAAGTTATATTGCAAGTTTTATTTTATTTTTAAAATGTAGGTACTACCTATTTAACAATTTGTTAGAATAGAATAGAATAGAATAGAATAAAACTTTATTTGCACACCATGTTAAATTTTACATAAATAAATAATTGCAGATATTGTACAAAGGGCGGCCTTATCGCTAAAAAGCAATTTCTGCCAGGCAACCTTGGGATGGACAGAAAAAGATATAGATTATAAGACAAATGGGTAGTTTAGGTGTAGAAATAAAATGATACAAAACAATACACACATACCAGAAGGTATATAAATAAACAAAGAACTAAGTACACATACAAATATACCTACATACAAAATACACATACATATAAATTTACACACATATAAATAGATATACATATAACTATACATACATATAAATATACGTACATACCAATAAACATACTTACAAGCATACATTTCAATGTGGAAAGAAAAAAATAATAAAATATCAAGCTAAGGAACATACTACCGGGTTAAATAATGTTGTCTCACCAAACGCTTAAAGACAACCAAAGACGGAGCCCTTCTAATCGTTGTAGGCAGCGCATTCCACAATCGCACAGCCTGTATGGTGAAAGATTTATCATAAAACCCAGTAGAGTGAGTTGGCATTGCCAATACCAAAGATTCCGATGACCTCAAGGATCTTGTATGTGTGTCATTAAGGAACATAAAACGTTCTTTGAGATAAGTTGGGGATAGTGGATTGAATAGTATACTGTAAAGCATAGAGAGGATATGAGCATTCCGACGAAAGCGAATTGGAAGCCACTCGAGCTGTTTACGGTATTCGGATATATGATCATATTTGCGTAATCCAAATATAAATCTTATGCAGAAGTTTTGGAGGCGCTCAAGTTTATCGTCAATATTAGCGTCACATGAAAGCGAGAGAGAGGTTTAGTAGTTATATTTTAATATAATTTATTTCATAGCAAGTACATAAAACACAAACTCCAGAACATTTGTGTATCACACACAAATATTTGTTCTGACCCAGAAATCGAACCTAGGACCGAGGACCGAGAGGAGGAATTATTTTATTCCGTACCATTCGACTGCATAGCTTGAACTGATACTATGCGTCCAAACGGAAGGATCGTCAATGGTAGGTTCTGGGTCGTTCTAGGTGCGTTTTTATTTGGAATAAAACCGCAGTAACCCCAAGTGCGGCCTCAGCCTTAGTCTGTAAGACTTTTTTGAAGAAAGTCATTAAGTGTCTTCTAGATTACAAACCTTATTTATACTGTTGATTGATGGCTGTTGGTAAAACTGGCCACACAGTTTTTAGGGTTCCAAACCCAAATTATAAAAACGGGACCCTATTCATGAGACTTCACAGTCCGCTTGTCTGTCTGTCTGTCCGACATGAGGCTTTCTCGGAAACTGCTAAAACAACAAATACTTAAATACTATCTCGGAAACCGTGACAATTAGAGAGCTGAAATTTTAACAGATGATATATTTTAGTTGACGCTGTAACAACAAATACTTAAATCCTATCTCGGGAACCGTGACAACTAGAGAGCTGAAATTTTTCAGATGATGTATTTTGGTTGACGCTATAACAACAAATACTTAAATTAGACAAAAGGGGGATTAAGGGGGGCTACCATAAAAAAAACGTGATTTTTGCTGTTTTTTTAGTACGGAACCCTCCAAGCGCGAGTTCGAGTCGTACTTGACCTGGTTTTATTAAAAAATCTGGAACATGTTAATTTAAAAACCAGTTTCTTCTAGTCTCTAGTCTCAATATGTCAAAATGTGGATTTGTGTGTGAAAATGCAGAAATACCTAAACCTACAGGATCGTAAATTTGAAAGAAACTGATAAATACTTATACATAAGAAAGCTAGGGTAAAAAATAAGCAGGTACTCTATGTGTGGGCTGCTCACCGTCCTTACAGAAGCAGGCCCAAGACGGCAGCGTGACGTGAGGGATTCACGCACATCCTAAGAAGCGGAATCACACCCGAAAACCCCCCAAAGACGCGGGATAGCACCCGAACCACCCCGTAGGCGAGGTCTGTTGGGAGTCCTAGGAAAGCCTTCCGAGGGCTTACCCGGGGCTCCAAACCGTAAGCTGTTGGGCGTTACGTGAGTTTATTTAGTCGGTAGGAGTCCAGCATAGCATCCATGAGGGATTTTCCCTCATGTTAAAAAAAGGGTAATCTAAGTGCCCACTATTACGTACTTAAGTAGAACCCGACATCGCGTCCATTTTAAAACGTCAAAGAGTTTGTTTTCTTGCTCTTTCTTATTTAAATGTCGATTATTCATAAAAGTAATAATTGTAATAGAAAGTTATTATGGGAATTGTATATTCGCTAAGCTATTTTTGTAGCGATAGTACACGATGTCAAACCAAATAAACGTACAATACTTGCAATTTAAAGACGTAGCTCTATGTACTACGCGGCCGCTTTTTGACGTCATTTCAATCTGGTTGGTTTACTCGTGTTTTTCATCAATTCCGGCTGTTGATGGTATTTTTCTTATATTTTGTTAAATACTGAATGTAATGAGCTGAATTTTTAAATTTGAGTAGTTGAATAAATACGCAAAATATTGCAATATAGTTTGTTGTGTTTATTTTCTAAGAACATTGACAACAAAGGTCTTATAAAACAATGGGCTGATTGCGACAAGTTTTGTGATTACTCTGTAATTACTAAGAAGATATTAATGAAACTCGGTTGAAGAGTGTAGACTTTGATTAGATACAAATTAACGTTACAAGTTTGGCTGTAAGGTTCCTATTTTAGGCACTAGAGGTTAATAACCTGATTTTACCTATATGTCTATATCTTTTGAGTGGGAAATTATTTTCAATTTCTGCTTTTACCAAGATTATAAGCAAATTCATAGCAACGTACATGAGTAAATTCAACACTGTACCAAGTCTCTGTATATGATAATTACGATATCGTCAAACGTACTCCCAGCGGAAACCTGAATTACTCCGTGATATCATGATACACAAATTTCATTTATACATACACATTTACAGCTCGCACCAAGCTACCTAATGAGCCTTTTCTTTTTGCAAAAAAAGAAAAAGTTCCGCTGGGCTGACGTTTCGAACGTACTCCTGGCGGAATCAGTTTTTCAAGAATATCTTCACAATGGCTGGATACACAAATTTCTATTTACGATACACATTTACACGGACTCTTACGCTAATTTTCTGCATATCTAGAATTTAAAAAATCGACACTTTTCCGCCAGGAGTACGCACACATACATATAATAAAATAATAGAAAAGTCAAAACTGTACATTGGAAATATTTAAAAAAAAAGCATAAGATACCGAAGTCGAAAATATAGTTCGAATTTTTTTTGTCTGTTTGTCGGTTTGTTTGTTTGTCTGTTTGCTTTGCTTTGTCCGGAAGGATCTCGGAAAGTACTCAATAGATTTGATTCAAAATTTGCACAAATATTAACTAGGGGTAGGGTCTTCAAATAGGCTATATATTATCAAGCTACATATCCTAGGGGCTAAGCAGAGAGTAATCAAATTGCCATTATAACATAATTTTCACGTGTACGAAGTCGCGGACAAGAGCTAATGTTACTAATAAACCGCGTCCAACGGCTTAACGTGCCTTCCGAAGCACGAAAACTCTCGCAAATAAATATCACAAAGTGATCAAGTGGTGGTCGTCCATTCAAGGACCGGCCTTAGCGATAGGTGCTTACTACAGTGATCGTTTTCAAAACACTGAGCGAAAAACGAGCGCTTCAAAAGGTCTATTCCAATTTTGGCCATAACACACATCTGTGTCATCATTTTGGGAGGGTTATTGATCTTACTGTGTACCACGCTGTCCAGACAGGTTGGTACATAAACTCAATACATACAGACATACGTACATATAATCACGCCTTTATCCCCGAAGGGGTAGACAGAGGCATAGTATACGCCCACATTTCACCTTATAGTTTTATGTCAAACGTAATAGGTGGTGAAAAAGTTCCCTTAGTCGCCTCTTACGACACCCTCAGGATGTATAGAGTTGGCGACATTTTGTTCACTTACCCGTCATAGCATGGGATCCCGTCGCCACACGAGGCTATAATATAAATTCAATAAGGGTTATTTCAGGGAACATACATAATCTAATTCGCTAATGCGTTTTGGACGAAGTTTCCAAGAAGATTTATTTCTACTTTTCACGTAGTAAACGTCGTAATTTGAAAAAAAAAGCGATTGAGTTGGCAATATACTTCACAAATATGGTATTGTGCTTTCTGACTGTTGGTAATTACCTAAAATGTTACCACAATACAATTTTGTACAAAGCTAGTATTTGTACATAGTTTCGTCGAACAAAATTATAAAAATAGCAGTGACAGACTTTTTGTTTCAAAAATTTCATGATGTATTGTTCAGCTCGGGACAAAGCTGCTGTTTCGTACGTGCGTACTTGAATATATTCAAATTTTAAATAGTACATAGATGGAGCAATTTTCTGCAAACCAATAAATGCGGTGTACGTCTACTGAAAAGCACAGTTTTCAGCTCTAAGCATTCCTGAAAACATCTCCAACAAACTTTCGAAATGGCATTCAAGGTACGAAAACGGATTTCCCAAAGTGCTTGAATTAATTATGTGTGTGAAAGTGATAGTAATAACAAAAGTGATACATTTATTAGGAGGAAGGGCATAACGGTACTCCGTTCGGTGAGCAGCCCGCCTGGGGCAGTACCTCCGCCCTGCAGAAGACCGCGGTAATAGTAGCCTGACTCCGGTTGGGTTATGTTCTCCGTCGGTTAGCAGGGTTCCAGAGCTCATTGGGGTGACTCTGTGCCGGTGACGGCGAGACCAGAGGTTTAATCTGTCTCCATTGGCGGATAGAGGCGCGGAATATTGGTACGGCGGTCAGGGAGACCCGGTGAAACGGTTGACCGCTGACCGCCCGCAGGCTGTACGGAACCCGAACCTGGGGATTACATAATCTCCGCCCCAGGAGGCTGAACCAGCAGCCTGTGTAAAGTCCCTGGTGCTGTGGTCGTGCCGGAGGAGGATACCGGAGTGGACGTGGCCACTGCATCGGGGGGGGACCGGGGGCCCTTCCGTACGCCGTGCCAATCTACCGCACTACCTCTGTCTGCCTTTGGTTAGTTAGAGTCTCTCTCACAGGCATCCCTACACTTGTCTAACCGCCCCCCCCCCCTTTCTTAAAAAACAACATGGCTAGAAGAAGAAAAAGAGAACGAGTATACACAGCGGCATCGTCGTCCACACTTTACATGGGCCTTTGCAACATCAGAGGTATGCATAAGAACCTCAATGTAGTCCACCACCATCTCGAAACTGCGAAGCCGACTCTTCTTTTCTTGACGGAGACGCAGATCTCATGCCCGGGCGATACATCTTACTTAATGTACCCAGGCTATAAGCTTGAGTACAACTTCAGGCCGAAAGCCGGGGTATGTATGTACGTCCGTGATGATGTCTGCTGTCGCCGTCTTACAAGCCTTGAAGACAGGGACCTGTCTACGTTATGGGCGCGCGTGGATCACGGGGGCCACACTCGGATCTACGCGTGCGTGTACAGGTCTCACAGCGGTAACACGGACACAGTTCGCCTTTTTGACCACCTGCAACAATCGACTGACAAGGTGATTGAGCAGTATCCCTCTGCGGAGATAGTGATTCTGGGGGATTTCAACGGTCATCATGTTGACTGGTTGGGCTACCGGATGATCGACTTCGCGGGGAAAGCTGCACACGAATTTGCCCTGACCTATGGGTTCTCCCAACTGGTTAAATCCCATACGAGGATACCAGACAAGGAGAACGAGCATAGTGCATTGCTGGACCTCCTGCTGACAACGCGTCCGGATGGATACAACGTCTCAGTGGATGCTCCGCTCGGATCGTCGGACCACTGTATCATTCGGGCGCATGTGCCACTCGCAAGGCCTGAACCACCTCGGCCCAAGGAGTGGTGACATGTGTGGCACTATAAGTCAGCAGACTGGGATGGACTGCGGGAGTTCTTCGCGTCGCACCCGTGGAGGCGGCTTTGTTTTGCCTCAGACGATCTGGATTCCTGCGCTGCAGCAGTCGCTGAGGAGATCTTGGAGGGCATGGAGTGCTACATTCCTAACCGCTGGATCCCTGTAGGAGCAAAAAAGTGACCGTGGTTCAATCGGCTCTGCAGAGAAGTTTTGATGCTGAAAGAATCTGCCTACAGAGCCTGGACCACGGCTCGTGCAAATTCAGATCCAAACATCTCTGAGGTGAAACGCAAATTAAATGCCGCCTTGAGGGCCAGCAAGAGAGCAATTGTCAGGGCTAAATTCGATTTCGTCGGCAGAATTGGTGAGCGGCTAGCAGGGTACCCTTCAGGGAGTCGTGAATTCTGGTCGCTTGCCATAGCTGCCGAGGGAAACTTCTGTCAGTCAGGTTTACCACCTTTGCTTAAGCAAAGGTGGTAAACCTGACTAGAAACTCTGGGCAAGAAACTCTGGGCCAGACTACCGTCGGGTTTAAACCCGACGGTAGTCTGGCCCAGAGTGCCGGGGAGAAGGCCGACCTTTTGTGTTTTCTCTTTGCCGCTAACTCGACCATGAGCGACGGGGGTGCTGTGCCGCCGGACGTTCCGTGGTGTGGAACTTCCATGCCGAAAGTTAAATTCACGCAGCGGGACGTCCGACGGGAGCTTCGTTCTCTGGAGGTTCATAAGTCGAGTGGGCCGGACGGTATACCCGCGGTGGTACTTAAGCAGTGTGGTCCGACCAACGACCTGCTCAGTGACCGGCAGTACGGTTTCCGTCAGGGTCGCTCGACGGGCGATCTTCTCGTGTGCCTCACACACCGATGGGCGACGGCTATCGAGAGTAAGGGCGAGGCTCTAGCAGTGAGCCTCGACATTTCTAAAGCCTTTGACCGGGTCTGGCACCGTGGTCTTCTTAATATATTGCCCTCCTACGGACTGACCGACAGATTATGCGGATGGGTGTCCAGCTTTTTGGCCGGTAGAAGCATCAGGGCTGTTGTCGACGGCAGCTGTTCTGACTGCATGGCCATTAACGCTGGAGTACCGCAAGGCTCAGTGTTGTCCCCTACTCTGTTTCTGCTGCATATCAATGACATGTTGTCTATTGACGGCATTCATTGTTATGCAGACGACATTACGGGGGACACTTGTTACACAGGCCGCCCCGGTATCTCTCGGGACGCAGTGGAAGAAAGTCGTGAACAGCTTGTGTCTGAAATCGAGGCTACTCTTACTAGAGTGTCCGATTGGGGTAGACAAAATCTTGTCCAGTTCAACCCCTCCAAGACACAGGCGTGTTTCTTCACCGGTAAGAAAGCCCCAATTACAGTAGCGCCACAATTCCATCTCTTCCATCTCTAAAAGTATAGGGATCCTTGGTGTTGACATCTCCAGTGACGTACAGTTCCGCAGTCATTTGGAGGACAAGGCCAAGCTAGCGTCCAAGAAGCTAGGTGTGCTCAACAGGGCGCGGCGGTACTTTACTGCGGCGCAAACACTGCTTCTCTATAAGTCGCAAGTGCGGCCACACATGGAGTACTGCTGTCACCTCTGGGCGGGGGCACCTGAATATCAGCTTCGTCCATTTGCCTCGGTGCAGAGGCGAGCTGTGAGAGTTGTCAACGATCCTATACTGACAGGTGGTGTTGAACCTCTTTGCGACAGGAGAGACTTTGCCTCCTTATGCGTGTTCTACCGCCTGTACAATGGTATCTGCTGTGAGGAATTGTTTGACATGATGCCCACGGCTACGTTCTATCATCGCACCGCTCGCCATAGACTGGGATTTCATCCACGCACCCTACGTCCGGAGCGTTCGAGCACGGTTAGATCCGATAGGGGATTTCTTCCGCGCACGCTTAGGTTGTGGAATGATCTTCCTGCCTCGGTTTTCCCAAAGGCCTTCAGTATGGGGTTCTTCAAAAGGGGTCTAAGGTTTTTACAGGGTCGGCAGCGCGAGTGTGGCATCTCTGGTGTTGCAAACGTTCATAGGCTGCGGTGACCACCAGTCTTCCTGGTGGGCCGTATGCTTGTCAGCCACCCTAGTGGTATAAAAAAAAAATCGTTCTTATGTTATAAATGCGAAAGAGTGCGGATGTTCAGATATCTTGGGGTCTGAGGACGGTGAGAGGGTCGCTCACCGTCCTTACAGAAGCAGGCCCGTGACGGCTGCGTGACGTGAGAAACTCACGCACGCCCCCCTCTTAGAAGCGGGATCACACCCGAAACCCCCCCCCCCCCCCCCAAAGACGCGGCTAGCACCCGAATCTCCCCCTGGGCGAGGCCGCAGCAGCGGCCGTAGTTCTGTTGGGAGTCCTAGGACATCCTTCCGAGGGCTTACCCGGGGCTCACAACCATAGGCTGTTGGACGTTACGTGAGGTTTTTTAGTCGGTAGGTGTCCGGCATAACATCCACGAGGATTTTCCCTCACGTAAAAAAAAAAAATGTCCAGATATCTCGTGGTGTAGATGTTTGTAATCATTCACTCTCTACCGGCTGAACGAATCTGGTTGAAATTTGTTACAAGAAGGTAACATTTTAAGTTGTATCAGTGAGTTATCCGGAGATATGACCTGATTACAGATAATCTAATATACAAATGTAAACATTCGTGTATTAGATTATCTGATTGTGAGCTCTAATACACTTTAAATACTTGGCTCAGTTTATCAGTACATATCTCCGATCAACTCACTGATACGGCTCAAGGTACTTAAAAACTATTAAACGGTGGTGCATTACCGAGGTCCATAATTTCTACTTTGGTCCTTAATCAACGCAGCTGCCAGATTCTAACAATTTCAATTTACGTAGGAGCTTACCAACTACTCGTAGTTATTAAAGCAGAGCGAAAGATATTTATGTCAGTTCCTACTTAATTGTCCAAACTTACCCTAAAAATACCACTTGTGCTACAAATGGTATCTTTAGGGTATAAGAGTACAAATTTGGTAGGGTGCCTTATGGACTTGGATTAAGGAGCCGTAACACCACAAAGACGTAAGTGGTGCCAATAGATCGTTTCATAAACCCCACCAATCACATAACGAGGGACCGTATGTACCTATAATTTATTATTTACCAACATCCGGAATTTAATAGTAAATACAAATCAATTAACCAAATTGTTACAGTTGGCGGTTTTCTCCAGCTTCTTGACTTTCGTCTATGGTAGCATACTGCCAGAGGCTATCCTATCAGTACCTGCAACAGCATATGGAGTACCAGTAGCAGTCACCGCAGAAGATTGCAATCCCCTACCACAGTACAAATTTGGTTACGACGTTGCAGACATCCTCACCGGCGATTACAAGAGTCAAATCGAACAGCGTAATGGTGATACAGTGAAGGGACAATACTCTCTTGTGGAGTCTGATGGAACACTCAGAATTGTTGAGTATACTGCTGATGGTATTAGGGGCTTTAACGCCATTGTCCGCAATGAGCCTATAGTAGGAGAGGCACCGATTGTTGCCCAGGCACCAGTTGTAGCCGAGCCTGCGGTATTACCTGCTCGTATCGCAGCTGCTCCAATCGTCGCTCAACGTTATACCACTTCTTCGTTAGCTGCATCTCCAGTATTACCCCGCTATGAAGTGGCCCCTGCCACTACCCGTTTCGTGTCGGCTCCTGTTTTATCTGCTCAATACGGTACCCCATTTGCAGCTTCGTACAATTTTGCTTATAATGCTCCCTATACCGCTCAATATACTCCGATAGCAGCACGATACTTGGCTTCAGCGCCGTCTGCGGCTCCTGCATACACTGCTCCTGCAGCGTACGCGGCTAGATACTCAACGTATAACACTCAGGTGGTAGCTCCATACACAGATGTTTTGACACCTCCGATATCTGGGCCAGTTGCATTCGCACCTGTTCGTGCCGTACCTGCAAGGCTGCTTGAGGCTGTTATTGACCCAGGTTGCAATTAAATGCCTTACTTTGTAAAATATATGTGTTTTTAAAGATGAACTTTATATGCATACTGCTGAGATGAACTGTATTTTTATATACCAAAAATAAATATATATTATTTTAAATTGATGTATTTGTTATTTCGTAATGTCTTGCACAAAGGTGGACTTGATGGCAAAGGTATTTATTGGGAGTTAGTGCACCCGCCGTGCATCAAGGTTTGGACCAAAATACTCACTTTGTTGAAATTTAAATAAATAGGTATTTGTCTGGTGTTAACAAACCTGGTCCCTCATTACCTATTAGGGTTACGTACCCAAAGGGTAAAAACGGGAGATAATAAACTCTATTCATTAGACTTCGCTGTTCGCCTGTCTGTCTGTCCGTCATGAGGCTGTATCTCGCAGGAACTATATTAGCCAGAGAGCTGAAATTTTCACAAATGACGTATTTCTGTTGCCGCTTTTTTGATACAGACCCCTCTGTTCGCGAGTCCAACTCGCACTTGGCCTGTTTTATAACATCCGGAATATAAGTAGGTACATAAAGATAAACGATTGTCGTTGAAAGTTTTTTGAACAAAACGGATCTAAATTGACTTCTAATATCAATAAAGTAATACCTTTACCCAAAAAATAATGTAGTGTATGATTTCAACTTAGAACAGCATCAAGAGCTTAATGGACGGAACATTTTCATTTTCCTCACTTTGATAGCAATGGCCTCAGATTCTTCTTAAGTACCTACACATATTCTAGCTTTCCTAATAAATGTAGACTTTCATTATACAGCTCAATACTAGGTTTCTGTTAGATCTAGAGAACGTGGGAGAACGTGTCTGTAGGTAATCAGGTAATGACTTAGATATTACTGCTAATCTTATATATAAAATGAATCGCAAAATGTGTTGGTAAGCGCATAACTTCAGAACAGGTGGACCGATTACACTAATTCTTTTTTTGTTGTGTAAGGTATTGTCAGGAGAAGGTTTTTATGGAAGAAAAAATATTGTATTCCCACGGGAACGGGAACTACGCTGGTGAAACCGCGTGACGTCCTCTAGTCTTCTTATATATAAAAACTAGCTGACCCGCGCAACTTCGTTTGCGCCACATAAGAAAGAGTATTACCTGTTTCCGTCGTCCCCCGTTTTTGAAACATTTACTATTACTGCTCCGCTCCTATTATTTGTAGCGTGATGTTATATAGCCTATGACACTCCACAATAACGTAGCTTTCTATTGGTGAAAGAATTTTTACAATCGGTTCAGTAGATCTCGAGATTACCCCTTACAATTTAACAAACACACAAACTTTACTTCTTTATAATATTATTATATTATAATTATAATTATAATTATAATTATTATAATATATAATATAATAAAACTATACTTCTTTATAATATTAGTATAGATGAATCGCAAAAAGTGTTGGTAAGCGCATAACTTCAAAACGGGTAGACCGATTTCACCAACTCTTTTTTTGTTGTGTAAGGTATTGTCAGGAGAAGGTTTTTATGAAAAAAAAAAATTGTATTCCCACGGGACCGGGAACTACGCGGGTGAAACCGCGTGTCGTCCTCTAGTTATAACTATAATCTGATAGGTAAGTTGCTTGTAGAAGGCACTGAGTCATAATGTACGTACGAGTAAATATCTACTTATGTACATTTACTTGGCAATAAATGATTTGAATTTGAATTTGTTTAATTGTAGAACATTGCTCCTAAAAGAGCCATCAAGACCGAAAGACTGATTATGATTCTTTTTCCCAAAGATTGTAACGTTAGCTTTGATTTTGAAGACTGGTCGAAGTTATGGCTATGAACTATTTTTTCAAGTCAGAGCCCGATCACTGATACTCTGATGCACTTACAAACATATCGAAAGCTTTAAGCTCTTGATGTCTTTTGCTTACAAATTTTAACCAATCAACTTACGGCAGTCCATTGCAGAATAAAAGCCTCCCCCATTTCACAATTTGTTTCCCCTATAGTGGTATATTCGTTTTTTGAGTCATCCATTTCCCAACAGTGAAATAATTTTTGAAATCGGTTCTGTAGTTTCGGAGCCTATTTAATGGAAACAAAGATACATGCAAACAATTAATTAAATCTTTCCTCTTTTTAATATTAGCATAAATATAAATTATGAACTAAATTCTTATGTTACTTCGACGTTTTAAAAAGTAAAGAATATAAGCAACAAGCGAATTTTAAAAAGTGGAAAACCCAATGAAAAACCAAATCTTTTGAGAGATACCCAATTATGCAATTGAATAAATTCAATAAATCAAGTTGAATTTCCAATGCTCTACGGCTACTGAATTTTAATCCTTACATACAGAGTTAAGTAATTTCTTATCCGTATTACAATGAACTTGAAACGAAAGGTCATGATTTACTTACGTGACCTTGAACTTAAAAAAATATTTTTGTTGCCTATCTCTCCCAAATATAAATTATGAAAAAAAAGTCCTTCCAAATTTAATAATCAATAATTTCATGTGACATTGTTCAATACGCATCACAGGCCACTTTGTACGTGCGTTCTTGAATATATTCAAATTTGAAGATGCCACCTGATGATGTAAGTGTTGTACCAACCACTATAAATGCTGTTGGTATCAAACTAAGGGTACAGTTCTCAGTTCAAAGCATCCCTGAACACAACAATCAAACAAAAATGGCATTCCAGGTACGAGTTCGATTGGATTATGTGAAGTGTATTTAAAAAGTGACAGTGATAATAAAACAGTGAAATTAGTTCAAAATTCATCAATTTCCATCATTCATATAAAGTGCTTCAAAGAAAAACATTTATAGGATAAATTTACAAAGATTTTGCTTTTTATTTCAGTTGGTGGTACTCTCATGCCTTTTGGCTTTCGCCCATGGAGGTGCAGTTCCAGCAGCTATTGCCGCTGCCCCAGCTGCCATCGCTGCTGCACCAGTCGCATATGCAGCACCTGCCGTTGCCGCAAAAATTGAAGAATTCGATCCTCTGCCACAATACAGATTCGGCTACGACGTATCAGATTCTCTCACCGGAGATTATAAGAGCCAAACTGAACAGAGAGATGGTGATCTGGTGCAAGGACAATATTCACTGGTGGAGTCTGATGGTACTCGCCGCGTTGTTGACTACACCGCTGACTCTATAAATGGTTTTAACGCAGTTGTCCGCAATGAGCCTCTGGTAGCCGCTGCTCCTGCTGTCGTGGCTGAATCTGCCGTTGTTCCCGCCCATATCGCTGCTGCTCCAGTCGTTGCTCAACCCGCAGTAGCTGCAGCTCCAGTCATTGCCCGCTACGCTACTGCCCCAGCAGCTGCCCCAGTCTTCGCTCGTTACGCTGCTGCTCCTGCTGCGGTAGCTGCCCCCGTTGCTGCTCAATACGCTGTTGCTCCTGCTGCTCAATATGCTGTTGCTCCTGCTACGGCCCCTGTTGTTGCTGCCCGGTATACTGCAGCGCCAGTAGCTACTCCTTACGTTGCCGCAAACTACGCCAATGCCGTATTTAGTCGTTATGCAACTGCCCCTCTTGTCGCTGCCCGATACACCGCCGCTCCTGTAGCTTATAATGCGGCTTATACTGCTGCGTATGCTGCACCAGTTGCTGCTGCGTATACTGCCCCGGTAGTAGCAGCGTAAATATCTATACAATGACTGAATATCTACATCTAAGAGAGATTATGATGAGACTTGATTTATGTATAACGACTGCGATTTTTAAGTTATTTATATTCTTCTTTATGGAATAATAGAAATTTTTGAACATAATACAGAAAATATTAGTATTACAATTTTTAGTTTTTCAAAATCTTACATTTTACCTGCTTCGTCAATTACTTTTTATTCTGCTGCTTAATTTATTTTCAGTTTTCTATTTATTTTCTGGAAGGGCGTACTTTAGGACTAAAATTTACGTTTGCGAAAGTCTGCGAAGTCAGTCAGTAAACACAGTGAGTGTGTCACTTGTGAGCATAGAGCAACCTTACTAGGTAGTACAAGTGGAGTATTCATATATGTCTGTCATAATGTTGCGGGGGAAATCCTATTCAATATACATCACTACAAAAGCAATTGGCTATCACTATGGAATTTACACTAAACAATTTAAACTCAAATTTCAGAAACACATAATGTATTTCTTATTCGATTTGGAGTACCTACGCTTTAACAGAGTGAAACTCTCATTATGACGTCTCTCCTCCTGAGAAAAAGTTATAAGTCGTGTTGCTCTATGCATATGCTTGTGAGTGACAACTTGAACCTAAATGTGACGAGGACCGAGTAGTATCTTAAGTAATGAGTGTTTTCTTAACCTGCTGTATCTGTGCCTCCTTTCATGACCAGCCATCCAACCATCCGGTTAGCGTACGTCTACGTCTCTATCAAGACAGAAAAATCGTAGATTTAAGACGCCACCTGACTGATGGTACGTCGATAAGACGTTCAATTAAAAATCGCCACAGAGGTAGGGGAGTGGTTGCTTACTCCATTGCCCTGGATGCACCACGAGGAGGACCCGAACCATTGGGGTCCCGAAGATGTTAGATAGTATAACTTATGGTTAGCTTAATTTGGGTAAAGATAACGCGACAAACTAATAAGGTACAGAGCGCCATCTCACTTGTGAACTTTTTTTTTCAAACCTTCCCTTGGTTGCACACTCGTGCACAAACCATTATCGAAATGACAATGAATATCTTTTGATCCGTGTGATTTATCCGTGAACTCCGTGAGCGGTGTCTATGCGCACTCTGTGTGTAGATTGCTCTCTGTACTTATTATTTTGTGATAATGCTTTGTAAAAAGAAAATATCCCACAGTATTCCACAATTTTTATCATTAGTAGTCATTTTTTATTGGTATAGAACAAGATGGCACCAGCGTGTCCACCACATTTCTTTTCCCGTTACGACAGCCCATAAAAACTTATTTCCTTAAAAAATGACCTATTTGTAATTCAGACTAAAATCTATTATGTAGGTACCCAATAGACAGATCCGTTTACCCGTTAGAGTGTGAAAGAGTAACAAACATCTACACATTTTTCAAACACACAAGCAAGCATTTAACATACTGGTAAGATTAGTAGGTACTTAATAAAAAATTTTAATTTTTTTTTTTATTTAAGGTTCCATACCTCAAAGGAAAAACGGAAACCTTATATGGTGACGTTGTTGTCAGGGCGTTTGTCTGTCTGTCAAAACGGTTTATCTTATGAACACATAAAGGCATCGAGGTGAAATTAAAACTATGTATTCAAGTTTACAGTCCTGTGAAGACGTAAAAAAAAAACAGCTCAGTTAACATGAAAAAAAAGTTACAGTTCGAAAAAAAGGGAAAATTCATTGACACTCTCTTGGGGACCACCATTAACAGGGTACTTCCCGTTGACCTAGAACTATGAAGGGTAGGTTAATAGCTACCTTTCTCGTCTACATCGTCTAATACTCCAAAAAGATATAGGTTAAATTTAAACTATACATTTGTAATTTTAGCCTCTCTCTCTCTATTAAATAGAGTGCAGAGAGGCTTATGTCGAGACTTTGTCTGTAGTCTGTGACTCTGTTGCATTAAACTACGTCACTAAGTCACGTGGATCATCTGTTCAAAGTTTGAAATAAAACAAAAATGACAACGCCATTCGGATTTAAGTTTCACAATAAACGTGTTAGAGAGGGGCAATCGGGTGAGAACGATCTCACGGCTTCTTGTTTAATCCGTCAGAGAACAAGAGTGGTCGACATAGCTCGTCTTTTGAAGTGATAGTGGGATGGTCTCATTTGTAGAAGAACTGATGGCCGATGGAGCAAGCGAGTTCTGGAGTGGAGACCGCGACCTGATAAACGTGGACGGGACGACCCCCTACCAGATGGAGTGACGACCTAAAGAAGGTTGCAGGGATTGACTGGATGTGCAAAGCGTAGGACCATGTGCTGTGGCGAAATTTGGGTGAGGCCTACGTCCAGCAGTGGACTGCTATGGGCTGAATTGATTGATGGGATGGGGCCATTTGTAATTAAATAACAAAAAGTCGTAATCAAAAACTGTGACATTCGATTGCTGAACTATTTGTAAGTGTAAAATTATACGGACTCTCGGTGGGCGAGTTCAGTTGTCCGTCTGTTATCCGGTTTAAAAACATACTATACCTTTTACACCACGTAAAAGGTAAAGTATGTTTTTGAAGCGCTCGTGTCCCCGCGGACTCAGTGTTCTGTAAACGATCCCTGCAGTAAGCAACTTTCACTATGGCCGGTCCATGGATGGATGACCATCCATGTGATCACTTTGTGATATTTATTTGAGCGTTTCCGTGCTTCGGAAGGCACGTTAAGCCGTTGGTCCCGGTTGCCAGAAAAATGGCAGTCATTAAGCTAAGTTGAAGGCTTTATTTCAACAGCAGGCAGTTACAACCTGAGCCTGTCCATTTAAACACGGCAATATGGCTCACCACCTATTACGTGGGACAAATTATACAAAAAGGTGAAATGTGGGCATATAATATGCCTCTGCCTACCCCTTCGAGGACAAAGGCGTGACATATACCTTTGTATGTATGTCATCAATTGAAATTTGAAATTCTTATCTGAGCAAAATGTCTAGCGTACCAAAGTAGCAACAAGCTCTATAACCAGCCGTACAATGGACGGTTAGAAGTTTTTAATAACGGCATAGCCTCTATGAATAAGTTCTACAATACATGCATAAGCGGCTATAGCACTGCTGTACCCCCGAAAGAGGCACCGATTTATACGGCTGATAGTTCTACAATGTATTTACAATGTTAGTAAATACGTGTTAGTACAGAGATACAAAGGTGGTATGGGAGCGGTAGTGTGCACCTCATTATATAAAATAAGTTATTTGCGACTGTAGCGCTCGCATCTTTTTTACACGCGTCTGTGTATCTGAATTAGATCGCGAGTTTACACATCTGATATACAGTGGCGATATTTTGGGGAAAAACAAAACATAATAAAAATGTTAACAAGACCCAGTGTCATAGTTGTAGAACGACTGAAATTAATAAAAAAATAAACAACAGGGGAATGTGTTGATTTTTCCTTTTATGCATGTAAAGTACCCTTGCGAGTACCAGTTTACTGTAAATATAGACATATATTTAAGCTAAAATTTTCACTCGCCTGCTATTCATGCAGTTTTCTTTAAGGCCGCGTGGGTCAGATTTTGAGTTTTTTGAAACAATCCTAGTCAAAAAGTAAAAGGTTTTTAAATCTGAAAAATATATATATATAATAGTTAAGGATATAAGCTAAACATATTCCGAGCCCGTTACACGATCCAATAAATTTCACTAGATAGAAAAAAATCCCAAAGTTGACTCTCTCAGAAAAGTTTTTTCAATACTGTGGCTAAACTATTAACATTTTATATTTTTTTTTTGCACTCAATTAAAGGTATTAAGTTTTTATACACATTTTCCGAGCGTTTTTCTATAAACAACTATTTACATAGTTATCATGTACGAATATCTACCAAACGCAATAGAATTGCGCCGCTGACGGCCGATCAGTCTCGCCCTGGCACTTGTGGAGGCAGGACCTGTGTCAGTTTTTTTCGCAACTATTTCGTAATTATTATGCCAAATTACGTTGAAATCGCGCCGCAGTATAAAAATATCAGTAATGGGCAAAATGTAATTAGATTAACCCGTTACAAATACAAACGCGACTCATGATAAAAATGTGGTGATCTTTTACTTTTTAAGTGTTTTCACGACATGGTAACCAGCTACCTAATGCATTAAAATGTCTACGAATTACATGATAATTTCGCAATCCAACATGGCGGCCACGCCGTAATCACAAAATTTCATGATGGGTATCGTTTAAGGGGTTTTTTGGTATGCTGAGTACGAAGTACGTGATAATTTTGCAATCCAATATGGCCGCCGCGCCGTAATCACAAAATTTCATGATGGGTATCGTTTAAGGGGTTTTTTGGTATGCTGAGTAGTAGTTGGGAATTAAGGTTTCTGGATCAGAGGAGATCCATAAACCGCTAATTCCCAACCATTCAACTATTCAATCTAGTATTCAAATAATTATCTGTCATGCATGATAGACTTTCTGGATCCGTCAACGCTCAATCCCATCTATTCAGTCAGTATGTATGGGTTCGCTAATTCCCAACCATTCAACTATTCAATCTAGTATTCAAATATTTATCTGTCATGCATGATAGACTTTCTGGATCCGTCAACGCCCAATCCCATCTATTCAGTCAGTATGTATGGGTTCGTTAATTCCCAACCATTCAACTATTCAATCTAGTATTCAAATAATTATCTGTCATGCATGATAGACTTTCTGGATC
The DNA here is from genome assembly GCA_933228765.1 of Miltochrista miniata. Taxonomy (NCBI): domain Eukaryota; kingdom Metazoa; phylum Arthropoda; class Insecta; order Lepidoptera; family Erebidae; genus Miltochrista; species Miltochrista miniata. Next base: position 12,232,584 of record OW121768.1, read on the forward strand.
CGTCAACGCCCAATCCCATCTATTCAGTCAGTATGTATGGGTTCTATGATTCTCATTCAAGCTCGGGTTAGGTCTACAAAACCTAGACTATTATCTATTCTAATTATTCGAGTCCATACCGTAAAACCTTTACCATTCAATCATTCAGCCCAGTATTCTAATATCAATTACTATTTGAAATAATGTGAAAGCCAAAAACATTGAACAGATCGTTTAATGAATAAATCGATCATTAAATCACTTCAAGTTTCGGAGATAAAATTAGTCTTTAAGTTATCTATAGCAATATAGGTGATATAACTCAATGGATTATGTGATTGAACTATCAAGAATGGCATGCGCTCAGATTACCTCTCTCAGCTTCATACCTGTATAAGTACTAAAGTATGCCTTTAGTTACATTGTAGCTACACATATTGAGTGAAATAAAAAGACATAGGTATATTTTATAGAACGTTTATTATTAATAATTCTTGATTATTAGAATGTACAAATATATTTATTTAGTATTTAAGTACAAATCTTTATCCAAATATATCCAAAGCCATAACAATAAATTACTAGATATTAGTAGGTAAGTACTTATTATTATGGTTTTGGATCAATTTCGTCCTGAATTTTATTTATTAGTTGCCTGGCACAATTGTATATATCATCATATAAAACAGTTTTAACTACATGTTGCGCACAAACATCCGCATCACACTCACATAACAGTTCTCCTAATTTGGGGGCACTGTGCACATCATATATCTCAATTTTTATTATTTTTATTCCTCGTGTCACCGGTTTTTTTATAAATTGATACATTTTCTGCTCCGAATTTGGTCTCTTATGTGTAAGACCCAACGTTTTTTGCATAGATTTTTGTGGTGGTTGGTTGGCTGGTATAAAATTGAATAATTCTTCACTGTCCTGTAAAGAAACGTTTACTTAAATAACCTTGTACTGAAAAACCATCTGATTATGTACAATTGTAATACGAAATACTACGGCTACTACCACACTCGTCTAGCGGTTAAGGCGTCAGACTTGTGATCAAGACCTTGCGTATTCGTATCACAGTAATTACACTACCAGCTTGGACTTATTTCTAACACATAATATTTAGATTATCTCGCTAGAATACTACTAATTTTCGTACCTATTAATCTTAAAACACTAATAGCGATCCATCTTCAACGTGAGAGTTACCAACCCTTGTATTGCTAGCATCCATTTTCTACAGTTACCAGTTTCTGTTGGATGGTTAGTATTAGCCAACATTTAACTATCTCTTAAAGAAAGATAATATCTTAACTTACCGACATTATGCTGCACTTATAACGCACTGTTCAAGACTATAGCAAATGATGGAATAACATTAAATGTAAGCATAACAATATATTTGTTTGAGAAGTATAGATGTTGGAATGTCGCCATAAATGGATGAAATTGATACCACCCAACATCGCGTCGCGACATGTTAACGAAGTCAATATTATAAATATACCTATTATGTATGATTGTACTTTTATTCATTGTTTTTTTCCATACAACTCGCTGAGAAAATATAACAAGCTTAGTCGCGGTACATTATTAGTATGTCCTCATTCACAATATAGCTATGTCAGCGGTTTTTATTCGTTGACTTCTTAATATTTATCAAAATTTGAACCCATGTCACATACTATCATTAAACACGGGTTTATCTGCATTTATTATATCTCCTAATTTTAAGAAAACCAATCAACACTAACATTTTTCTAAGCATATTTTCGACAAACAGAAGAGAGGATAATAATATTTTATTGTCTACTAGCTAGCTATAAGCTTGTGCTATGCGATCTAGACAACTGATAAACAAACTTATATATTTCTCAATACATAAGTACATAGATAATATACATAGGAAAGACCAAAATTAAGAAAATATACATTCACGGATCACATTAACATTTGTTCCGATCCGGGAATCGAACCAAACACCTCAATGGCAGTCGCATACTACTTACGCAATATAATATTAACATTAAATCATCTCTTTGAGGTTTTGCTTAAAATATAAGGTAAACTACACACTAGGAGCATTGGCGTATATTATATAATTACGAATTTTGCTCTCGCATATGGTAAGTACATATGGTCACATGTTAGTTTTACAGTTCAACGTAAATTTTAATTCAGCGTTTTTCTTTTATCGCTATATTAATTTAGTTTATAATTTATGCAGTTTAGATAGCTTTAATTGAAGAGTTTATGTACTTACCTAATGTAGTAAGTTTGAACTGAATGGCTAAACAAAATAAATATAAATTCGTTTTCAAATGATTTACTCTGAAACAAAGTTGAATACAAACTATTGAACTTGAACAGTCATAGTGAGAATCAACCCTAACCGCAGCGATGTGTAGCAGAGATTTAATAAGTAATTCAATATTGTATAAAACACAAATCTATTTGGGTGCAGTATTCTTGACACAGCATTTTAGCAACACGTGGCCAGCACCATATTCGGGATAATATGCGAAGTAAGTAATTCTATATTGTTTAAAAGACAATCGTATTTGGATGCAGGGATCTGACATAGCATTTTAGAAACACGTGCCCGTTACCATATTCGGGATGATATGACGTAGATTTACCATTATTTAAGAGACTGCCTCTCAAAGCTATGCCGCAGATACTCTACCGGAGCTGAAGTGATTACCACAACGAGCTTACGTATACCTGCCTATCGGATCCTGTACCTACAAAATGTAAGTCACTATTATATTATTTATGAATACGTGATTAAAAAGCACTCGTGCTATCATTCAGCAATCCTATTATTTAATCGTTCAACTATTCAATCGTTCCACTATTCAATCGTTATACTATTCAATCGTTCCACTATTCAATCGTTCCACTATTCAATCGTTCCACTATTAATTCATTCTAATTTGCAATCATTCATGATATACATAGTATCTAAATTCTATCAACCTGTTATTCAAATATTTTATTGATAGATACTACAAATTATTGTTATAAGTTATTTATATGAATGTCTTTGTTTTCAGGTACAAACAAATGGCTGACCAATTATTCCCGTCTTCAGACGAGTCAGAAGTTAACATCCCGGTGAAGACCAAGAATAAGAAGCGAAAGTTTGCAGAAAAAGCATCAACCAGCCAGCCTGTGAGCAGTTCAGCTACAGGCAGTCAGCCATCAACTAGTCAACCAACCAGTAAGAAACAGAAGTCGAGGGCTACGATCCGCGATCTCTTCGGAGCCGATAGCGATGATTGCAGCACCCCCACTGGTAAAAATCCTGCACCTATTTATTCATATCTAACACGTAGGTTGGCTAATGGATTCTCGCGTCAAATAGATGAAGGAAAATCTGGAAACTTTTTCATTGAATTAAAAATTTATGATTGTGAGGAAATTGAACGAGTGCCACCAATGAACCGATGGAGACACGCTATAATAACTGTTAAAAATAAAACAAATTTAGATTCAAAGTCCTGGAAGCATTTAAGTGAATTTGTTAAAGAGACAGGGAATGAATTTAAAAATTGTGCAGCCACGTTTATAAACTCTTATCAGTAAATAGGTAAAGAGAAATCTGATTATTCATTAATCATTATATACCTATTGCTATACACATTAAACTGTATTTAATCCCTAGCATAAGACTACTATGTATATGAATCAGACCATGCATTGTTTCTCTTTTCAGTGCTACCACTCACCTCTTATTCATCAGGCGTTATATTAATTGTGATAAATGTAAAATTGGAATACCGATTCATGAATACAGATATCATAAACGAACTAATATTCATAAATCTAACTGTTTAATAAAATCGAAATTTGAACATATAGACATAATAGCTACAGCCTTTAAGAACAGAATAATGACATATCGCTTAAACCCATCGAAAGAAGACGAGTACCTCTTCCTAGAGGCGTTCTTAGATGACAAGCGAGATGATGTATACAAAGTAATTGAGTTATCGCTTATTAAACATACTTGTATTAAAGTAAACTTTGAGTTGTTTGCATACTTTGTTTTACCTAAATATGGTGAACAGCAGCAGCAGCTGAAGTCATTTAATACAAAATATGAAGTTTTGTATAAAAGTACTGATTTGAATAATATTTATCTGAATTTAAAAGAGATTTTTAAAATGAAATTAACCGAATTCGAGCACTGTGAATCTGGATGGTCATTTACATCCATTAGTCATTTAGAAATTAATATTAATAAATATTCCCCGATGAGGGGTGGTTCTTATATAGACTTGCCAGCAGTTATTAAAAATACAAAGAGTTGTATAAATATCAAAAATAATGATGAATATTGTTTTTTATGGAGCATCTTAGCAGCATTATATCCAACAAAAAATAATGTTTGTAGAACAAGCTCTTACCCACATTTTAGTTTAGTATTTAATGTAAATGGGATGTCATTCCCACCATCCTCTAAGGACATCAAGTTGTTTGAAATTAATAACAAATATTTAAGTATAAATATCTATGGATTAGATGAATATCATAGAGTAACTGGCCCACTCTATGTAACAAATTTAAAGAAAGATAAACATATTAATTTATTGTATTTTGAGAAAAATAAGAAAGCTCATTATTGTTTAATAAAAAGCCTTTTACGTTTAGTGAGACGTCAAGTATCACGAAGTAAAGGTTCGATGTATTTATGTGAAACATGCCTACAATTTTTTACTAGCCAAATAAAGTTCAACACCCATGCATGTTCAAAAATTATGACATTATTACCAGACAAACACACCAAATTACAGTTTAAACATTTCGAAAGACAACAAAAAATCAACTTTGTAATATATGCTGATTTTGAAAGTCTACTTTATAATTTTAATGAAACAAATGCCAACAAAAATACCATAAAACATAAATTGCATCGACCTTCATGTTTTGCATTTTATGTTTGTTGTTATCATGATAGTAGCCTCAATAAATTTGTTACTTATCGAGGACCTAATTGTGTGCAAGTGTTTGTTCAGAAATTAATTGAAGAAACCAAGTTAATACATGATATTTTAATAACAGAAAAAGCTATGAAACCAATGACTCCTGAACAAATGCATAATTATCGTGATGCAACTACCTGTCATATTTGTAAAAATCTATTATTTAGTGACAAAGTATGTGATCACGATCATATTACAGGAGAATACAGAGGTGCAGCTCATTCGCAATGTAATTTAATGTATAAAGTCTGTTCATTCATACCTGTAATTTTTCATAACTTATCCGGATATGACTCACACATATTTATTAAAGAACTATCAGTTCATGAAGGTGAAATAACGGTAATTCCAAAAACAAAAGAAAAATACTTATCTATTACAAAAATCATTAAAACGGATAAACAGAAGCCTTTGCAAATTAAATTCATAGATTCATTCCAATTCCTCAATACCAGTCTCGATAATCTAAGTAAAAGTTTAATAGATAGTGATTTTATAAATTTACGACTCCATTTTCCCGATGACTCTAAATTTGAATTAATTAGAAGAAAAGGAATATATCCTTATGAATATATTGATTCATGGAAGAAATATAATGACGTACAACTGCCCACAAAATGTTGTTTTTATAATAGTTTGCAAATGAAGCATATTACTGATAACGAGTATTCACATGCACAGAACATTTGGAATACATTTGCCATTAATAGTCTTGGTGAATATACTGATTTATATTTAAAGTCTGATGTGCTATTATTATGCGATATATTTGAAAACTTTAGAAAAATATGTCTTCAACATTATAATCTAGATCCTGCATATTATGTAAGTTCACCCGGCTTAAGTTGGGATGCTATGCTCCTTTACACTGGTGTACAATTAGAGTTAATTCATGATCTAGAAATGTATAACATGATTGAAAAAGGAATACGCGGTGGATTAGCACAGTGCTCTCATCGGTATGCTCAAGCAAATAATATTTACACACCTAATTTCGATGATTCTAAACCATCGACATATTTGATATATCTCGACTGTAATAATCTTTATGGATATGCTATGATGAAAAAATTACCAATATCAGATTTTGAATTTATGTCAACTTCTGAAATAAATAATTTTTGCTTATCTAATATCCCTGATGATGCTGAATATGGTTACATTTTAGAAGTTGATGTCGCGTACCCTAATTATTTACATAAATTACACAACGATTTGCCTTTCGCTCCAGAAAAATTCATACCCATAGGAGGAAAGACAGAGAAGCTCATTGCAAATTTATATGACAAATACAACTATATTACACATTATGTGTATTTAAAAGAATGTCTAAAAAATGGACTTATTTTAAGAAAAATTCATCGTATACTTAAATTTAAACAAGAAAACTTTTTGAAGGACTATATAGACTTAAATACTCAATTGCGACAAACAGCTACCACATCGTTTGAAAGAGACTTCTTCAAGCTTTTGAACAATTCGATATTTGGTAAAACAATCGAAAATAAACGAAAACAGCTTGACGTAAAATTGGTGAATAGCTGGAATGATGATAATAATAGGACAAATAAAAAAGTAGGTGCAGAAAAACTGATAGCAAAACCAAATTTAAAAAGCGTTTGTGTGTTCAGTGATGATTTTCTTGCAGTTCAAATGAATCCCGAAAAGCTTATTTTAGATAGACCGATTTATATTGGGTTTACTGTACTCGAATATGCTAAACAACATGTATATAATTTCCATTACGATTTTATTAAAAACAAGTATGGTAAAAAAGCCAAATTGTGCTATACAGACACTGATAGTCTATTGTACTTAATACATACGCACGATTTTTATAAAGATATGAAAGATAATATAATACAATTTGATACCAGTAACTTTGACATTAATAATCCTTATTGTATACCTAAGTTACATGATAAGATTCCTGGCTTATTTAAAGATGAGTTGGGTGGTGATGTAATCACTGAGTTTGTTGGCTTGAGAGCAAAACTTTATTGTATTGAGTCAATAAAAGCATGCATTAATAAAGCTAAAGGTGTATCAAAGCCCATTACTAAGAATTTGAGAATGACTGACTATAAGAGAGTTTTATTTCAGAACATTACTTTAAAATGTAAAATGCAAATGATTAAATCAAACAAACATGTAATTTATTCGCAGGAAGTTAATAAAGTAATGTTAAATAGATTAGATGATAAACGACTAGTTCGACCAAATCAAATAGATACATTCTCTTGGGGTCACTGTGATGGCATATGATTGTGTAACTTTATATGGATACGCAATGATTTATGTACACTCGAGAGCAATGAATCCGGGTCACTTAAAGAATCCTAAAAATCTCGGAAACTAAAAATGCTAGGTTAATGCAATAAATTGTATTTAATAGACAATGTAATACTCCTTAAATGAAGGTATTAAAACTTCTTAGTTATTGTATAGTTATATCATAAAAAAATCAAATTTGAAAAAGGGCCACTTTCGAAGATGGAACTACGAAATTACAGCATTTGGTGTTGCTTTTGTTTGTAATCTGTCATTTATGTGGGTACATAAACCATGTTGATAGTGCTCTATATTCATTAATCAAGCTGAAATTATGTCGCTTACGCCTGAAGAATGCACCAGAATACTTACAATGCTGGAAACCGGCCGGAGTCAGCGCGATACAGCCAGGACTGTCGGTGTGTCGCTGTCAACAGTACAAAGAGTTCTCCGACGTTACGAAGAAACTGGTTCTAACCTACGCAGACCAGGAACGGGCAGAACCAGGTGTACCACAGCACGAGAAGACCGATACTTGGTGAACACCATGCTTCGAAATCGCTTTCTCACAGGAACTGAACTCACCAATCAGTTTCGACGCCTCGGAGGAAGTAACCCAAGTGCATGGACAGTAAGACGTCGGCTTGCTGAATCTAACTTAAAACCCCTTAGACCTGCAAACGGCCCTAAACTGGAGCGTGGGCATCGTATTTCGAGACTAAGGTATGCCCAGAGCCACGTAAATTGGAGTATTGAAGATTGGTCAAAAGTTATGTTCTCCGACGAATCAAAATTTATGCTCTACAAGCACGATGGAAGACACAGAGTGTATCGAAGACCAGGGGAAAGATTCAAGCAAGCATGCATCGAAGAAAAAGTAGCCTACGGTGGTGGGTCTGTACTTGTGTGGGCCGGAATTTCTTCTGAAAGTCGCACAGAGCTGGTGATCATAGAAAACGGCTCTTTAACTAGCGTAAGATATGTGGAAGAAATCCTCAATGATCACGTTGGTCCATTTATGGTCAATTTAGGTGAGGATGCTATATTTATGCATGACAATGCCCGACCTCATACAGGTAGGATTGTGAATGACTACCTTCAAGAGATGAACATTACTCGTATGGAGTGGCCAGCGCGCAGCCCGGATATCAACCCGATCGAGCATGCTTGGGACGAGCTAGGCAGATGCGTAAAACAACGAAACCCTCCCCCAATCACGCTTCGTGAGCTCAAAATTGCTCTCACAGAGGAATGGGAGAATATTCCCCAAAATCGTATAAGGAACTTGGTGTACAGCATGCCAAACCGCGTAAACGCAGTAATGGAAGCACGAGGAGGCAATACGAAGTATTAAAATTCAAGAAAATCGTAATAAAGTTCAAAAATTTCATGTTTCCTATTTTTGTTTTAAGGAGAGATCAGCAGTTTTTTCTTTATGTAATTTTGTGTTAATAAAATGTATGGTGACTCATATTTTTTTTACTTTCATTTAAGGAGTATTACATTGTCTATTAAATACAATTTATTGCATTAACCTATCATTTTTAGTTTCCGAGATTTTTAACATTCTTTAAGTGACCTGGATTCATTGCTCTCGAGTGTATATTAGACATTTAATAAATGGTATTATGTTCAATCATTGTTTTTTATTTTTCATGTACCTAAGTTACATGATAAGATTCCTGGATTATTTAAAGATGAGTTGGGTGGTGATGTAATCAATGAGTTTGTTGGCTTGAGAGTAAAACTTTATTGTATTGAGTCAATAAAAGCATGCATTAATAAAGCTAAAGGTGTATCAAAGCCCATTACTAAGAATTTGAGAATGACTGACTATAAGAGAGTTTTATTTCAGAACATTACTTTAAAATGTAAAATGCAAATGATTAAATCAAACAAACATGTAATTTATTCGCAGGAAGTTAATAAAGTAATGTTAAATAGATTAGATGATAAACGACTAGTTCGACCAAATCAAATAGATACATTCTCTTGGGGTCACTGTGATGGCATATGATTGTGTAACTTTATATGGATACGCAATGATTTATGTATATTAGACATTTAATAAATGGTATTATGTTCAATATTTGTTTTTTTATTTTTCATTTTAATTTCACCTTGGGTAGGAAATAGTATGAAAAACAAACACGCTATAGAAATAAAACATTTATTAAGTTAATTAAAATTATGAAATACAAAAGTTATTTTTTAAACACCATCGCTTAATACACAATACATTCCTTAAAGCACAATAGTTCTTATGAGCAAAACAATTATACAAAGATAGATCTTTACAGTAAAGATCACTAAGAGTTTCTAAATTAGGAACACTTTTATTTTCGCATATGTCGGAAACATTATTATGACCACATAGCTCTTGAACCCACTTTATTTTCTCACTACCTTTAACAAGAACCTTTTTTTCCTTCAAATAGGGTTTGATTATTTTAGAAAATTCTCTGTAATCAATATATCCTTCGCTCCAGCGGTAACCTCTATTCCTTTCAATCCACCAAATGCGTCTTTTTTCTTCATCAGTCAGCGAGGAGAACGGATAAGGAGGTTTTATTAAGAATATATGAGTATATTCCAACGTAGCTATAGCTAATTCCTTGACTATGAAGTTATTATAAAGATCTTTAAAACCTTGAACATCTACTATAATAGTATTTTTGTTCATGATATCTTTCTCACGGTGCTACTTAACGGTTTATACTCGATTATACAGTCGTTCAATATAAGACAATATGCTGAAGTTTGATCTGGTATATCAATGTCACTTTCAATTTCCACTCTGACATCGACAACAGGTCCTGACTTAAGATTATCTGGTTGTCTAGAACAATCTACGACAAATAACGGAGCAATATTTTTAAATTGTTTCTCACTTAATAACGGTTCACCGCGACGACCTCCGTAATACGAGTGTTGGAATCTGGTGTATTGTTCATATATTAAAGCAATTCTGTTATTTGAGAAACTTGAATTTAAATTTTCGTAAGGGAAGTAGGTTGAATTTAGGTATACTCTAACATCTCGAACGTTACAGTGATCAAACTGAGACATATCCAATTTTGAATTATTTTTTCTATTTGTTTGCAGACCAATAATAACAAATCTTGGTTTCTCTATTTGCGATGATGTTTTTATGGACCAAGTATGTTTAGTAGTTTTTGGTAGAGCTGGATATTCATATAAATCCCAATTCCTGAATATCATCTGGAGTGCTCGATCTTTTTCTAACAGTTTTAACATATTTATTTTTTCTTTATCGGATACTTTGACATGTGGTACACGCCATATTATTTTATTTATAATAATATCTTCTACCGTTTCACCATCGTTAAGTTTTAGAGCGTTCAGATTAGTATTACTTCGCAACAATATTAATTCATGTTTGCTGTTTATCACTACTTTCTTGAAATCTTCTACAAAACCAAGAATGTTACAGAGGGGTATAGAAACAGAAAAGTTACCCCCATTTGTACTATTTATGCCATCGATATTCCAACCCCAAGCATTAGATACTTTAGCCTCGTTTTCATTCATTGATATTAATGATTTCATTGTGGTAGTTATACCAGCGTTTTTTATTTTATCTATTTCCACTCCATTTATCTCATACCTTATATCTTGAAACAAGTAAAGTAAACTATTGTTTGTGAAATGAACGCTACTGACTCTCTCTTTCGAATTTCCACCCTTGTTTACAACAACAGTTCCTTCCAAAAACAAAGTGCTTGCTGATGGTAATATATACAAGTCTTGTTGATTAATAGGTATCCTGATTTCATCGCTTCTATTGAAACTTGTTACGTAAGGCTTGTAAGAGTGAAATTCAATTCCTTCCACAGAGTTGTTGTATGCAGGAGCGGATAAAACATCTAGTATATTCATTTTAACAAACCAATCGCTTTAAGAAATGCTTTATTATTGTTATTCAATTTTATGACCTTTTTGGAGCGACCTCTTATTGGTTTGATAGTTTGAGTAGGACTGTTATTTTTAGTTGGACGAACCACATATTTATTATAATCTATCATTGTTTTCTTCTGATATGTAGATACAACTGCACTTCTTCACCTCGCAAATTTATTAAGTTATTATTTATATCTAACAGCCGTATCTGTATGCAGCTTATATTGGTTTGGTTTATTGGAAAGTAGATTGTGTTTTTAGGAATTTCTATAATCCTGTATCCAGGTGGAACATTAAGTGCAAATTCGTGCAAGATGTGACTGGATAGACCGTTTATATAAGAACCGCTAACTATGTCACATTCAATCCTTATGACAGTCGTAGGCAAAATGTTAACTGGAAACTCTGATACATGATATTTATTTGCTTCTAAGATCTGTTTTTTAAATCCCAATAAACTTCCGAATGTACCTTCTTTAGTAAAATCTATAGTTGATGTACAAAATAACATAGTTTTTAAGGTGTTGTTATTACAATGGAGTTTTATGGATGCATCTTTTATCTCAGTTTTTAAATAGTCACCAATATCTTGCAATTCATAAGTTCCTTCAGGTATCTCAAGAATATTTTTAGAACCATAGTATAATTTATTGTTTGTATTATCAAAATTTGGAATAGAATTATATGTAGAGAAATGTAATAATGCACATTCATACTCCCCAACTAATGGCAACGTGTTTGGATAATAGGTAGATAATACTGATGAGTTTCCAGTTATCGATAAGGTGAGTGACATCTTCCAAATGATGGAAATGAAAGAGTGATATAAAATCTATAACTTATACACATATGTCCACAAACTATTGTGTTGAATTGTTGATATCTATTATAGTTATAATGAACATCACAGTTCTTAAAATATAGCATTAATTCTCTTGGCGGTTTTAAATCACCAAAGCTATCAAAATATTCACAATAATTGTTTATTTTAACATAAGCTACCCAATGCGTTCCATCATTTCTCGAATTATCTAGGTTAACTATAGCACATTCAATTCGTTTAGGTATTTTTGGTAATTGATCCTTCATATAAACTCCTCGAAAGTAGGGAATACAATAGCCATACTTCTGAATATCGATATTAGTTAAAGCGCGATTAGGTAGCTGATCAATTAGTTTTTTGATGGATTTATAAACAATCTCTGACCTTGCTTATGTGGTTTAATGTATAGACCTTTACCTATTGCTATAGCCTCCATAGTTTTATTATGACGTTCAGTTTCTTGTAATTTTTTCTGACCGTGTTTATAATCATTCACAGTTTTTGCAATACCAGCTGCACCACCAGCTAATGCTCCTAAAGCAGATAAACCAGCAAAAATTGGGATTAAAGGTAGAATGCCTCCAGTTTTTGGTATAGGTATCATTCGAGGTACTCGAACTTTTGGAATGCATGGAACTAATTTTCTGGCAACCATATAAGCTATATTTATTAATGACTTATTATCTTTAGGTGAGAGTTTTTTGATTTTTCTTTTTATTTTTCTAACAAAGTTATTAAAAGTCTTAACACCAGCACCAGACTTCAATTTAGCTTTCATAACTTTGTTTACTATCCACGAACTAATCTTTTCCCCTGTTCGAGCATCTTTTGCTTTAAGTCTTTGTTTAGCCATATCTATAAGACGTAAGTCGGCTTTGTGACGGTTAGGTAGGTCTGTGTAGTTTGCGTATGCAATATCGTGATGCATACAAGCTTCGTCTAACTTGTTTACACCTTTATCACCACGTAGTAATCGTTTTGAAAGCTTTGTTCCTGGTCCACAATAGTTATAACCGGGTATGTGTAGTTCGAATGGTAAATGATTAATGATACTGTTTATTAGTCCACCACCTTGCATCGTCCAAAGAATAATGAATATACTTTTAAATTATATACCACTTATATAATTTACTTATTCTACTATTGCAGTCTTATCAATCCAACTGTTCTCTTTGTTATTTAAACCCAACCATTTTACAAACAGTTTGTTTCCTTTCTTTTTTAATACTTTTTCTATCAAATAGACACCAGGGCAGGACGACTTTTGAAGCTCTTGTTCGTAAAAAGTTCCCAATATGACTTGTTTCTGATTATCTTCAATGCGATACGTTATTGGTACAGTGTTATTTATCTTTTTTATAGTAAATAATTCTGTTGACCAGTTAGGAGTGTATCCTTTCTCAAATATATGTTTGTACTTACTAATTCGAACTTTGTCACCAATTATAAACTTTGGACGAGATTTTTGGGTTGCCTTTATCATGAAATTCGTAATATTATTTTTAATGTCCGTTTCATTAAACTTATTGACATTAACAGGTGCAAATTTAATAGTACGATGTTTTGTGTTGTTATATGTCTTCACAACATCGTTCAAGCCACCATCTATCCACTTATAGTGTCCGTTCAAGCTAAAGTATTTGTACAATTTATTTTTAATCGTTTTAATAACTCGTTCTACAATTGAAGCCTTTTTGGTTGAAAATGTAGAGTAGTGATTAATATTATAGTTCTGTAAAAGCTTTTGAAATGTAGAATTATAGAACTCAGTACCCATATCAGTTTGCAGATGAGTTGGTATCCTGTGATTAGTAGAAAGTAATTTTTCAAATGCATGAGAGACATCATGTTTGGATTTAGTTTTTAATGGTTCCACCCAAACGTACTTTGAGAAGCAGTCAATAACTATTAAAATATAGTTATATCCTTTATTAAAGGTTTTTAGGTTTTGCATATCAGCTAAATCTGCTTGCCACAAATCATCAATACCTTTTAAAATTACAGATCGTCGAGGAAAATTTTTTCGTGCTGCTTTATGTATTTCATTGACGATTTGTTGTTTTGTCATTTTAACAAAATTTAAGGTCTATGTTTTTCGATCTTTTAATATAGATTGAATTGCGTCTTGAACTAGTCTATCAACTGCTTTCCTTGTGTAAAATTTGCTTTCCAAATGAGTCTCTATCTCAGACATTATTGTTTTTAAAGCTTTCTCTATGTGGTTTTGAACACTATTTGGAATAGAACTTTGCAATTTTCGTAAGTCATTGATTAGTACACCTTTCAATTCATCTACATATGCTTTATTTACTGCATCGTCTGCGTCTTGTGGAGGTTTGACACCTTTTAGCCTCGATGTCTTCAAGTCATAATCTCCATAATCAGATTTTATTAATGCGTTATCATTAAAATCAAGTATTTCCGATATACGCATTCGCTTATGAATATAATGTCCAAATTTGTCTACATTCATATTAAAGGTGTGTTATGTTGAACGGTATATAGTAAAATGACACACATATAATATTAGTTGATTTATTTATTTAATAATTTTGCTTTCACGTAGTTCTTCAATGATAGATATTATTTCATTATCTAGTCCTGTGTTACCAGCATCTCGAGAAGCAATTAATAACTTTAATCTATCAACCAATTCATTGGGATCATCCCAATATACAAAATCTGTGTTTTTTTTCCACATTTTTGTTAAAGGTAATCCTTTTCCTACTTTCTGTCTACAACTTGGACTTCTACTTTCTTGATCGAAAAGTGGTTTAATAACTTGCAAATATTTTTGTCCTTTATTACTTTTAATTGGTTTTCTTGAATCGAAATCACGACGATGTGCATTCGTTACAAGTAACATTGCCTTATAATTTTGCTTGTCATGCTCATTAACCAAGCTCAGATCAATGTCTTTTTTTAACAGTAACTCTCGCAACCCAGGTGTACTTTCGTACTTGCGTCCGGCTACAGTAATAACTTTATCCCCAATAGTTATGTTAGAGGAACCCAACATTAACTTTCCACGTTCATTTCTTATACCAAATGGTACATCTGATAGTACTTGTGAAGATAACGACCAAGATGATGCATCTGGATTAGTACCGACTAATGACTGAAATGAAGAGTCCGATGAGGGTTCCGATTCATTACTAGCAATACTGCTATCATCTGTTTCTTTCATATCTTGGTCTTGCGGTACTTGGGGTTCTACTTTTTCCTCCTTTTTTGTTAGAGCTAAGTGGTTATTAGTGTTGGCTATTAAATTGAGAGATTCTGTAACAGGCTTAAAAACTGTATCAAGAGCATACTTATTACTATCTTCAAAATCCTTCATTTTACGTATTTTTTTCTTGACAGCTTCTGTCGCATCAACAATTTGTTTTTTCAATGATTTATCCATTATGTAAAATATGTGGTAATCGAATAAGAACCAATTACAGAATAACAATAAAGTGACTGCAGTCTACTTAAATATTCAAATATCATCTAATATTACAAAAGTGTCAAATGTTTTTCTATAGCAACCGTTGTTTCTAGAACAATCTTTATTAATTACCACATAATCAAAAGGCTCTTTCCATATTAGGGAACACATTTCTCGAAATTTCAACCATGTCATATCGGTGTTAACATGTTCTTCGTAAACATGTTTCAAATTAACTTCATCTTGCTTAAAAAGCACAATTAAGTTAGCATTATCTCTTACAAGTTGTTTAGGTATTTTGGTGTAAGTTTGATTTAAATAAAAACTGTCAATTAATTTATGTCTTCCCATGGCAAAATAATCACGCATATTACTTTGATTTTCACATGCTACATCATCAAAAATAATCACAGAATTAGGTTTTGCATCTGCAACTTTTAAAACGTCATCATTTGCTTGGTATGTCTGGAGAGTGATACCTGGTACTCGTCGTAAAACCTTTTCTAAAAAGATGTACTTTGGTTGAAGTAACGTTTTAGAATATACATAAACATTCTGAAATGTCAATCCATTTTCGTGCAATAGAAGACCAATTAATAAGTTAGTTTTTCCACAATTTGATGGTCCGCATATGATGCAGCGTACTGTATTCGGTAATAATTCTCCATGGCGTAACTTATTTTTTGTTAAATCGTCACAGATTGTATTGACCTGCAACGATTGTGTTTGTTTAACGAATTTCATGTTTGCTATGCAATACTGATCGACTCGTAATGAAAAGATGAATTTATAACATAAATATTTATAACTACAAGTAGTCGAACCAAACTGGTTACAGAAAACCTGTAAGTTATAAAGGAACGAAAGGTGGTGAAAATGCGACTGTAATAAATCGAATTTCAATCGAAAGTCATAAACGCGTTATACGGAGTGAACGGTAAGTCATTTTATGATATTGGGCACGCTAGATCACTTTTGTGACGAAGACGAACGAAGTGAGTCGTAGGAACGATAAAAGTGGTCTAGAATGGCACAAAATAATACACTACTTACATACTGACTGAATAGATGGGATTGGGTGTTAAGGGATCCAGAAAGTCTATCATGATGGATCATTATTAGAATACTAGATTGAATAGTTGAATGGTTGGGAATTAGCGGTTTATGGATCTCCTCTGATCCAGAAACCCTAAGTGATCTAGCGTGCCCAATATCATAAAATGACTTACCGTTCACTCCGTATAACGCGTTTATGACTTTCGATTGAAATTCGATTTATTACAGTCGCATTTTCACCACCTTTCGTTCCTTTATAACTTACAGGTTTTCTGTAACCAGTTTGGTTCGACTACTTGTAGTTATAAATATTTATGTTATAAATTCATCTTTTCATTACGAGTCGATCAGTATTGCATAGCAAACATGAAATTCGTTAAACAAACACAATCGTTGCAGGTCAATACAATCTGTGACGATTTAACAAAAAATAAGTTACGCCATGGAGAATTATTACCGAATACAGTACGCTGCATCATATGCGGACCATCAAATTGTGGAAAAACTAACTTATTAATTGGTCTTCTATTGCACGAAAATGGATTAACATTTCAGAATGTTTATGTATATTCTAAAACGTTACTTCAACCAAAGTACATCTTTTTAGAAAAGGTTTTACGACGAGTACCAGGTATCACTCTCCAGACATACCAAGCAAATGATGACGTTTTAAAAGTTGCAGATGCAAAACCTAATTCTGTGATTATTTTTGATGATGTAGCATGTGAAAATCAAAGTAATATGCGTGATTATTTTGCCATGGGAAGACATAAATTAATTGACAGTTTTTATTTAAATCAAACTTACACCAAAATACCTAAACAACTTGTAAGAGATAATGCTAACTTAATTGTGCTTTTTAAGCAAGATGAAGTTAATTTGAAACATGTTTACGAAGAACATGTTAACACCGATATGACATGGTTGAAATTTCGAGAAATGTGTTCCCTAATATGGAAAGAGCCTTTTGATTATGTGGTAATTAATAAAGATTGTTCTAGAAACAACGGTTGCTATAGAAAAACATTTGACACTTTTGTATTATTAGATGATATTTGAATATTTAAGTAGACTGCAGTCACTTTATTGTTATTCTGTAATTGGTTCTTATTCGATTACCACATATTTTACATAATGGATAAATCATTGAAAAAACAAATTGTTGATGCGACAGAAGCTGTCAAGAAAAAAATACGTAAAATGAAGGATTTTGAAGATAGTAATAAGTATGCTCTTGATACAGTTTTTAAGCCTGTTACAGAATCTCTCAATTTAATAGCCAACACTAATAACCACTTAGCTCTAACAAAAAAGGAGGAAAAAGTAGAACCCCAAGTACCGCAAGACCAAGATATGAAAGAAACAGATGATAGCAGTATTGCTAGTAATGAATCGGAACCCTCATCGGACTCTTCATTTCAGTCATTAGTCGGTACTAATCCAGATGCATCATCTTGGTCGTTATCTTCACAAGTACTATCAGATGTACCATTTGGTATAAGAAATGAACGTGGAAAGTTAATGTTGGGTTCCTCTAACATAACTATTGGGGATAAAGTTATTACTGTAGCCGGACGCAAGTACGAAAGTACACCTGGGTTGCGAGAGTTACTGTTAAAAAAAGACATTGATCTGAGCTTGGTTAATGAGCATGACAAGCAAAATTATAAGGCAATGTTACTTGTAACGAATGCACATCGTCGTGATTTCGATTCAAGAAAACCAATTAAAAGTAATAAAGGACAAAAATATTTGCAAGTTATTAAACCACTTTTCGATCAAGAAAGTAGAAGTCCAAGTTGTAGACAGAAAGTAGGAAAAGGATTACCTTTAACAAAAATGTGGAAAAAAAACACAGATTTTGTATATTGGGATGATCCCAATGAATTGGTTGATAGATTAAAGTTATTAATTGCTTCTCGAGATGCTGGTAACACAGGACTAGATAATGAAATAATATCTATCATTGAAGAACTACGTGAAAGCAAAATTATTAAATAAATAAATCAACTAATATTATATGTGTGTCATTTTACTATATACCGTTCAACATAACACACCTTTAATATGAATGTAGACAAATTTGGACATTATATTCATAAGCGAATGCGTATATCGGAAATACTTGATTTTAATGATAACGCATTAATAAAATCTGATTATGGAGATTATGACTTGAAGACATCGAGGCTAAAAGGTGTCAAACCTCCACAAGACGCAGACGATGCAGTAAATAAAGCATATGTAGATGAATTGAAAGGTGTACTAATCAATGACTTACGAAAATTGCAAAGTTCTATTCCAAATAGTGTTCAAAACCACATAGAGAAAGCTTTAAAAACAATAATGTCTGAGATAGAGACTCATTTGGAAAGCAAATTTTACACAAGGAAAGCAGTTGATAGACTAGTTCAAGACGCAATTCAATCTATATTAAAAGATCGAAAAACATAGACCTTAAATTTTGTTAAAATGACAAAACAACAAATCGTCAATGAAATACATAAAGCAGCACGAAAAAATTTTCCTCGACGATCTGTAATTTTAAAAGGTATTGATGATTTGTGGCAAGCAGATTTAGCTGATATGCAAAACCTAAAAACCTTTAATAAAGGATATAACTATATTTTAATAGTTATTGACTGCTTCTCAAAGTACGTTTGGGTGGAACTGGACTGAATAGATGGGATTGGGTGTTAAGGGATCCAGAAAGTCTATCATGATGGATCATTATTAGAATACTAGATTGAATAGTTGAATGGTTGGGAATTAGCGGTTTATGGATCTCCTCTGATCCAGAAACCCTAATTCCCAACTACTCTGAGTACGAATCACGTGATAATTTTGCAATCGAATATAGTCGCCGCGCCGTAATCACAAAATTTCATGATGGGTATCGTTTAAGGGGTTTTTTGGTATGCTGAGTACGAATCGCGTACTAATTTTGCAATACAAGATGGCCGCCGCGCCGTAATCACAAAATTTTATGATGGGTATCGTTTAAGGGGTTTTTTGGTATGCTGAGTACGAATCACGTGATAATTTTGCAATCCAATATGGCCGCCGTGCCATAATCACAAAATTTCATGATGGGTATCGTTTAAGGGGTTTTTTGGTATGCTGAGTACGAATCACGTGATAATTTTGCAATCCAATATGCCCGCCGCGCCGTAATCACAAAATTTTAAGATTGGTACCCATCATGAAATTTTGTGATTACGGCGCGGCGCCCATATTGGATTGCAAAATTATCATGTGATTCGTACTCAGCATACCAAAAAACCCCTTAAACGATACCCATCATGAAATTTTGTGATCACACCGCGGTGGCCATATTGGATTGCAAAATTATCATGTGATTCATACTTAGCATACCAAGAATTCCCTTAAACTATACCCATCATGAAATTGTGTGATTACGGCGCGGTGGCCATATTGGATTGCAAAATTAGTACATAATTCGTACTCAGCATACCAAAAAACCCTTTAAACGATACCCATCATGAATTTTTGTGATTACACCGCGGCCGCCATTTTGGATTGCAAAATTAGTACGTGATTCGTACTCAGCATACCAAGAAACCCCTTAAACGATACCCATCATGAAATTTTGTGATTACGGCGCGGCGCCCATATTGGATTGCAAAATTATCACGTGATTCGTACTCAGCATACCAAGAAACCCCTTAAACGATACCCATCATGACATTTTGTGATTACGGCGCGGCGTCCATATTGGATTGCAAAATTAGTACGTGATTCGTACTCAGCATACCAAAAAACCCTTTAAACGACACCCATCATGAAATTTTGTGATTACACCGCGGCGGCCATTTTGGATTGCACAATGATCCCGTGATTCATACTTAGCATACCAACTTTAGAAAACTTTAGAAATTTTTATGACCAGCTATTATGTAATTTACATTTTTTACGCAACTGTAGCAAACGTACGCAACGGAAACTCTCAAAAGAAATGAAATATCCTAGTTGTCGAAAATGTTTCGTTGCTGCTAAGCTCTTATTCGCCTTAGCGTGATGTTATATATTTTGGTATTTTTCAAAAATGGACATTCTGTTAAGAAACTCTTGAAATTCAACTAGCAGTCTCTTAGACTCTAGAGTTAGAACAACTAAACAAACAAACAAACTCTTTAGCTTTAAAATAATAGTATAATATACATAATTTATTGCCGATTAACTCATTTATTTTTATTTACGAAACTAATAAATCACTACACTTAATAAAGTTAGATGCATTTACTACGTCAAACAAAGTTAGCATGCTGTTTCTTTCTACTATACTGTATACTGTGGCATGAGAGTTGACTGCCGATGCCGGCGCGCGGTGTGTCTTGCGCCCGGGGCGAGGAGAGCGCAAAATGCCTATTTGTGCGGGTTAACCGCCCCTTAATAAAAAGTACATTTAATTAAAGTGAGTGAATTTAGAATTTAGTTTATTTAAGCTAGTTTGGCTTTCTAGGTAGTTTCTCTAGAATCCTGGGTGAGAATGAGTCACTAGGATGCGGTTTTTATACATAATTATGACATTAAAAAATTATGAATAATCAAAAAAATTGCTTTTAGGAATAATTATAATGGTGGCTCGGTTACAACAGCCTTTAGAGTTTACTAGAACCATTCTATCGATTTAAAGCACTAGTATCCACCATTGTAGACCTTTCTGTTCTATAATTGTGGTATTGACGCTCTAATATATTTTTTTAGGTGTACATCGGCAGTTAATATATTCCTATAAGAGTCTAAGGTTGTACAACGGACCATTCATATTCTATTTAAGAGGTAATTTTATTTAGTGGTACATTGTCTGGAACTTAAAAAGCCCTATTAATCCTTTTTACACTTTCTCATTATTCGTTTGTGTTTCTATTTAAACTTTACTAATTAAATAAGAGTTACGGCAATATTTTTTGTTTATATACCTACCTACAATCAATTCTATCTATCTATCTTCACGCCAAATCCCTTGCGGGGTAGGCAGAAAGAACCGAGCGCCACACGGCACGGTCCATACACACCTCACTTGCTTCTTCAACTTTCATTTTTCTTTTCATGCATGCACGTCGGTTCCTACGGCTCTTGACACCACCTTCAACTAACACACGATTAATTTGGTCGTGGTAGGTGTGACGTGGCCTTCCCCGACTCCTACGTCCATCCACTATCGCGTTGTATATCTGTTTTGTCATTCTTTCATCTCCCATTCGTTCCACATGCCCGAACCATCGTAGCATGCCCTTCCTTACTTTAACACCGACACTCTCTTTCAGACCAACTCTCTTTCTTACATCTTCATTCCGAACGCGATCTGCAAGCGTTACTCCGCAGATTTTGCGTAGCGCGCGCATCTCGACCGCGTTTATTCTACTTTTATGCGTTTCCTGCCATACCCAACTCTCGCTTCCATACGTTAGCGTAGGTATCAGCACCGCATTGTGTACTGCGAGCTGGGCCTTTTGACTTAAGTCCTTGGTACCTAAAAGTTTGCCTAACGCTCCATTCACACTATTGCCCGCAGTTACCCTCTTTTCTACATCAGCGGTGTACCGTCCATCCCCGCTAAATGCACATCCAAGATATACAAACTCATCCACCTGTTCCAACACTACATCATTTACAGTTATCCTGGCATTCGTTCTGTCCTCTTCTCTTTCGAATACCATCACTTTCGTTTTAGTCGCGTTCAAATGTAAGCCTCTCATTAGACAATCATCTTTCATCGTTGTGACTAGTGACTGTAGTTCTGATGGCGATTCGGCTATGAGCACAGCATCATCTGTATACAGCAAACAGTTCACAAGTAAGTCACCCATTCGCAATCCAACATTCATCGATCTTACTCTCTTAAGACAATCGTCCAGGTACAGGACAAACAGCAGAGCCGACAGCACGCAGCCCTGTCTGACGCCAATGTTGACGTCAAACCAGGGAGACATCCCACATATGTAGACTGCACAGCACGAAGCAGCGCACCATCAATTCCGTATCCTGACAATATATCCCAGAGATCCTTCCGTGCAACTCTGTCAAATGCTTTCTTCATGTCCACAAAACCGCAGAAAACCTTCCGGCCTACAGCCAGCTGCTTCTCCACAATGTTGCGGAGCGAGAAAACTTGGTCCATACATCCCCTTCCATTTCGGAAACCACCCTGCGCCTCCCACAGTAATCCGTCAGATTCCACCCTCATTCTCCTTTCAATAATTTTGCCATACACTTTAGCTGCTATACTGATCAAACTGATGGCCCTATAGTTGGCGCACTCCATACGTGAGCCCTTGCCTTTATACAAGGGCACGATGATAGCACGCCTCCAGTCCATTGGGACCCTTCCAGTCTTCCAGCATAGATTGCTCAATGACCAGAAGGCGTCCCGGACGCAAGGACCACCTAATTTGATCATTTCAGCAGATATCCTATCAATTCCCGCAGACTTTCCATTTTTCAAGCTTCGTATCGACCATTCAATCTCTTCCAAAGTAATATCTCCGCTTGATGCTTGCACCGCAAGATCAGTCATCGCCTCCCTCGCAGTGCCCGCATCCGGGAGATATTCATACATTTCTCCAAAGTACTCATTCCACCGCTCTAACACCTCTAATGGGTCCGCAAGAATGTCCCCAGCTTTACTCTTTATCTTATCCATTCTGGAAACTGACGAACAGCTCCGAGACTTCTTGACCTCCCTCCAAAAGAGTTTGGTATTCGTCCCGAAGCTCCTCGTCAGCTTCTCTTCCGCAATCATATTTATTCTTTCACGCTTCTTTTTCACTAAAGCTTTGGCTTCATTCTTGCAGAGGCGGTAAATTTCTTTCTTCGTGTCTTTCATACTGTCATTCAGTTGCAAAGATGAGACATAATCCAACCACGCTTTCTTCTTTCTTGCTACGCAGGATTGAACTTCTGCATCCCACCAGGCATCACCTTTCGAATGTTCATGTCTCTTTGCACTCCCACATGCTTCTTTTGCACTATCCACTATACTTTCTTTCATAATATTCCAGCATTCATCCACATCTAAGTCGGAAAGGCTCGCGTTTGTAAGCCTTTCACTGACTAAGCCTACATACATAATCCTCACGCTTTCATCTTCCAGTTTTTCACTCTTTATCCTTTCATAGTCTCCGAAAGGGACACGCACTCGCCAGTGCCTCCACTTCTTGAAAATACCAACAAACCGGCTTACCACCAAGTAGTGGTCAGTTTCAAGAGTGGGGCCTCTATAGGCTCTTGTATCCCTTATAGCCTCTCGGAGACGACTGTCTATCAAAATCAAATCAATTACACTTTTTTCTTCCTTCCGTCTCCAAGTATACGTGTGGATATCTTTGTGACGGAATAAACTGTTCGCCACAAGGAGGTCTCGTTCCAAGCATACGTCTAAGATTGACTTACCAGCATCATTCGCTCTCTTATCTCCATACGGACCAAGGACAGCATCGAAGCCATCTCGCTTGGTCCCCACCCATCCATTCAAATCACCACACATGATCAACTTTTCATTCCCGTCAGCCAAATCGAGGACGTCCCTAACGGAATCCCAGAACTCCGCGAGCACTTGGGGATTAGCCGAGCTGACGGGAGCATAGGCTGCGACCAAAAAACTCGCGTGATCCCCAGTTTTATACGTACCCACAGGAGTCTTGGGCCTGCCAATCCATAATCTTTCACTCCAGAAGCCAAACGGGAGGAGAGCAAGACACCCACTCCCTTACTGGCATGATCCTCTTGGTCCACTCCGGACCACAAAGCAATGATTCCGCCAGGAAGATCGTCGATGCCGCTCCCCTTCCGCTTAGTCTCTGTGACACACAATACATCCAGGCATCGCTCTTTCATTACATCTATCAATTCATTCATCTTACCTTCCATACCACCACGCACATTCCACGTGCCTATCCGGCACTCGGCTCCTCGCATCCCGCCAGAGTTGGCGCTGCGTGAAGGGTGGCAACCCCCTTCGCCGCGTGCGCATGCAGTCATACCGACGGGGGCACACCGGTACGCGTCGCCTCGGGGATACGCCCTAGCCCTGTCGGGACTCATTTCTCGGTAGTGATTGGTTTCGCGTTTCCGCTTTCGCCGCTACTTACGGGGAGGGCCCGAGCACAGGTACGCTCTTCGTGAAGGCACACTACATCCTCCCCTCATCAATCAATTCAATATTTACAAACAATTATTTGAAGCTTTACATGATATAAATACATTAATTGCACCTAAATACGAAAGAGTTAATAAGCAGAGTATTGGCTCACTTCAGCCGCTATATTGTCCCTAGAAACGAAATTTTAAGCTTTTAGCTTTATAAGGCGTGGTTTTCTTGCAATAATCAGCTATTAACCATACAGTTGCTGTAAAATTCACCACTATATCGACCTACGTGCAACTACAGAGTTATATATCACTGCAGTAGATATATAGTTTCAATGATGGTAATAAGTTCTATTAAACAGCTTACACATTTAGAAATATGCAATATTCAAACTAAGGTGCTTTAAAGGAAGCTTATGTCACCATTAAAAAAATATTTACTATTAAAGCCCTCTATTAGACCTAGCGGTGTTATAAAAGGTATTTATAACTCGGCTTTACATCGGATGCTCGTACAATAAGTCTATAACACTTCTTTTTATCTTCATTGGGATTATATTTACTGTTGTACGGCTGTTGTATCACATGCCTGTTAAAGAGGTATTGAATACGCTACTGAATTACTTAAGTATCATAGTAAATCCCTTGAACAGCTATTATAGAACATTCAGGTTGTAAAGAAGTCATATAAACAACTTGTGTGCTACTTGGGTAGTACCTTGTAGTGTATGATGAGTCACACTGATGTAATTCATCTACACTTCTGCAGTACCAATGATAATATAACAAAATAAGGGATCTAGTTCGCGACATCTGATCGCCAATATGAAGGTTTAACCGCCGGACTTTCGCCATTATTGTTTCCATATACTCCGATCCTTTTGGAAATTTGATCTCGTCACTGGAACAAGTAACATGAACATGTTACTTGTAATGTCGGTTTTTCGATCTGGTCTTTAGCAAAAGCAAGGTTATTTTTTATGCCATGCCGGACTCGTAGCGACCAAAAACACATGGCCTCCATCTATTTGGTCTTTTTTTTTTGTTTAACGTGAGGGAAAATCCTCATGGATGTTATGACGGACTCCTACCGACTAAAAAACCTCACGTCACGCCCAACAGCCTGTGGTTGGGAGCCCCGGGGAAGCCCTCGGAAGGATGTCCCAAAACTCCCAACAGACCCACGGCTGCCACTGCGGCCTCGCCCAGGGGGATCTATTTGGTCTAGCTAGCGCAAGAAGCTCTGGGTAACGCCACAGAGGGATATTCCCAGGATTCCCAGAAGACTGGCTATCATCGCGTACTTGCCTAAGACTGCGGGTGTTATCCAGTGTCTTTGCAGGGTTGGGTCGGGTGTAATCCCTTCCTCGGCCTTGCAAAGGTTTCTTTTGAATACTCGCAGAAACCTTTGGTAAGATCGATCGTATTAGTACAAACTTTTTGTTTTTTTACGTGTGGAAATATCTCATGGATGCTATGCCAAACTCGTACCGACTAAAACCACACGAGGCTCTTGTAATGCTGGGAGCTCCGGGAAAGCATTGTACAAACTTAACGTAGTAAAAACAGAACACCTCCATATCTCCGCTGCTTATATAATAATGAAATAAATCGAACATGCTTGCATATCTTTCGATGATCAATCGATAGAAACATCATGGACTGAATCATTTCATGAAACGTAACATGTATTGCACAGAATGTGTCACGTAATTCGTAACAAGTACTGTATTGTGTGTACTCCAAGTTATAAGGTTTCCTGGAAAAAGAAATGCACTTAGAGATGAGGCCACCCATTGTACTATCGAGCTCATAACTGCAATAGCACAACAACGCTCATTATGGTGTGGTGTGCGTTCGAGCTGGTTTTGCGTTTACATATAGGTGTGTGTGTGTGTGTGTGTGTGTATGTGTGTGTGTGTGTGTGTGTGTGTGTGCGTGTGTGTGTGTGTTTGTTAGATACGTACTAATACAGTAATTTAACAACCTAGTAAATTAACTGATAGCCAAGTGACTGAAGCAAGACACTATTAATGCACAGTGATTAAATATATTCGTGGTTTGATTCCAGCTTATAACGATTTTTTTAATATTTAAAACAAAAATATAATTTTAAATATTGATAAAGTAATTTGGCAGGAAGTTTCTAATAATAATTTCTACTTAAGAAACATATTTTATTAATCAAACTGATATCTTAATATATAAAATAAAGACGGATTTGTTACAACATTTATAACTCAAGAACGGCCGTACCGATTTGGTTGAAAATTGGTGGGGAGGTAGCTTGGAACCAGGAGACGAACATAGGATACTTTTTATCCCATTTCACCTCGTTTTTTTTTTTTCGCTTTTTTTGGTCGATTAACTATTCTGCTGGCGGAGTACACCGGTAGTCCACGTCCTATGCATGAATATGCGCAATTTCTACAATAATGCGACGGGAAACATCTATCGTTAACGAAATTATTCTGACGGGAGTAAATGCCACGGGAACGGGTGATTTACTCTCTTATGTGACGCATACGAAGTTGCGCGGGTCATCTAGTTAATTTATAAATGTAACACAAAAAGTGTGACTACGGAAGAACAATTTATATATGTGTGTGTGAGTGGTCTTAAAAGAAAAAGGTCACAAGTAGCGCTAGAATGTTGACGCCATAGTTACGTAGGATTGCTACTGCAGTTATCAGTTCG
The DNA here is from genome assembly GCA_933228765.1 of Miltochrista miniata. Taxonomy (NCBI): domain Eukaryota; kingdom Metazoa; phylum Arthropoda; class Insecta; order Lepidoptera; family Erebidae; genus Miltochrista; species Miltochrista miniata. Next base: position 12,259,867 of record OW121768.1, read on the forward strand.
ATAGTACATTTTTTAAATATGTGTTTCATATTCATTTAAATACTAATTGCTATACAATAAAGCATTATATGTGTTCTGTTCTATTCTATTCTCTACAGGACAGCCTTGCCTCCATAGCTTTTAGAATTATGTCCTCTGCGAGATGAAAAAGGTAAGTACTTTAGGTTTATAGACATTATCCGATCGAAACTTCTAAAATATTCAAGTCATCATGGGTCATGGGGATGTTAAGTGTATCGGACAGGCCTTTTTTTTTGTGAGGGAAAATCCTCAAAGGATGTTATGCCGGACTCTTACCGACTAAAAAAAACTCACGTAACTCCCAACAGCCTGTGGTTTGGAGCCCCGGGTAAGCCCTCGGAAGGATGTCCCGGGACTCTCAACAGACCTACGGCCGCCACTGCGGCCTCGCCCAGATCGGACATGCCTGCATATCTTTCGATGACCAATCAATAGAAACAGTGGACTGATTCAGTTCATAAACGTAACATGTATTGCACAGAATGATAGTCGCGTAATTCGTATCACTTTCTTCAATAAGCCGGTAGGTATGGACCTCACGTCCCGAGTTACGAAGTGGTTGATATATAACGCGATGTGCTCGACAGGACTGCACATTCCGTTTCGAGGACTGTGACTAGCAAACCCACCCTAAACATAAAGACATGGACTCCAAGGTAAGTTTAAAAAAATAATATTTTATTTTTCAAGCGAAGATCTCGTGTTCGTCTTAGTGTTCTGTAAACGATCACTGCAGTAGCCATCTTGCACTATGGATGGTCCTTGGATGGGTGATCACCTCGTTGACCACTTTGTGACATATCATTTGCAAGTATTTAGTTGGAAAGTCCGTTAAGCCGGTCCTGGTTTTCAGTGACATGGCAGTGGATAAACCAAGTTCGAAGGCCTTATGGGGTGCAGAGGCACATCCCACCGACTTGAGGACCACTGTCAAAACTTGTGGATCGTGACAGTGGCTCCCAATCGTTAGATGTCGTCCTGACTTTCCATCAGGTGGATGGCATCATTTAGACGAATAATATATGTATGTAAAAAAAATCAACTTATACGTTGCCTTTTTCAGATAGAAACAGTAATATATCAATCAAATTTTGAATGAGAAAGAAATCTATCAATCATCAAAATCTAGTCTTAAATCTAAAACCGCCGGTTCTCGATCGGAACTCGTGCGCACGTTTGGTTGACCAATACTATCCATATCGGGAAGTTTATGAAAGGCCGCCTAACTTATGCTTTCGAGTCAACCTACATCCGTTCATAACAATTAATATGATTCTGTATTGTTTTTGACATATTTAAAGTTAAAACATGTGAGTGAATTTCGATCTAGTTGTAATTGTTGAAACATTGTTGTGTAACGTTCAACTATCTCTCTGCCCGTATTTGTCATCCTGCCTTCTTTGTCTATTAGGCTTTTAAACTTGAGATAGAGAGAGATATGTGTGGGTAACGTCTTGGTAACAACTTATTCTCAATATTTAAAATGTGTGCTACTACGTGCGTTGATGTCTTTTATATGAAAAATTTAAATGCAAATATAGATGTCGAACTGTGGACTTATTACATCTCTACCTACCTCTTTGAGATCATAGATATGCTAGTCATATATATATGTATTACCAAACAAAACTAGTACACTCAGATATCAATTATTATTCTTACCGTCCATTCAAATCGTTGGTATTCCGTTCGCGTTTAGTTACGAAGAAAGGGTCCGTTTCGTGTCGCAAGGCTGCACGTCGCGTCACTTGTAAACAATAGCATCATGTAATATTGCACAATTAGTTTTATTATTATATAATCTTGTTTTTATGGCATGTTAGTATTAATTGATGGAGTATTCATTTTGTCCGGATTTGTCTTCATACGAGAATCTTACTAATATTATAAATGCGAAAGTTTGTGAGTGTGGATGTTTGCTACTCTTTCACGCTCAAACCGCTGAACGGATCGGGCTGAAATTTGGTACAGAGATACATTATAGTCTGGAATAACACATAGGCTACTTTTTATCCCGGGAATAACTTCCCGCAGGAACAAATTTTACGCGGGCGAAGCTGCGGGCATCAGTATATTTATATTTGCGAATTATTCTTTTAACTCTACCGTTGCTTCAGTGTTCTGCAAAAGATTACCGCTGAGATGGGTGACCGTTTGTAGTATTTCCGTTTAGGAACGTCTTCATGGTTTAATGGGTTATTCTCGATTGCAGTTCACCTGGTAATCACTAAACCAAGTTAAAAACCTTATGGACAGCTTGGTATTATCATCAATAATCTCACCACTTTTTAAATAGAACAAAAAATATGTGTTCACTGGTTCCACGTATTTACTTATGTATGTAATATTAAAGCACCATAAAAAATTGTTACAGATTGTAGTATTCATCTGTTTCGCGAGTATGGCGAGTGCAAGCGTCATCGCACCAGCACTCCCCTTAGCAAGAGTCGACCCTTACCCCCAGTACTCTTTTGGCTACGACGTTCAAGATTCACTCACAGGAGACTACAAAGGCCATCAAGAAAATAGAAATGGAGACCTCGTTACTGGTTCATACTCTGTCGTTGATCCCGATGGTACTCGACGAATCGTTGACTATTCAGCTGATTCGTTGAATGGGTTCAACGCTATCGTACGACGTGAACCTCTTTTCGTTGCTGCTCCCACCAAAGTGCTAGCGCCGGCCCCAGTGGTTGCTCCAGCCCCAGTTCTTGCAAGAGCTCCAGTATTCGCCCCGGCTCCAGCGCCAGTATTCGCCCCTGGACCCGCACCTTTATTCGCCCAGGGACCCGCACCTTTATTCGCCCCGGGACCAGCCCCTGTATACGCCCCGGGACCGGCGCCACTCTTCGCCCCAAGACTACCTAGTCCCTATTACCTATAGATGAATTATTACAATTTTGTTGTTGATATCTTATTTTATAAGTTTTATACCATTGTTATTTATGTAAATAAACGCAACAGATAAATTATGTAAAATTGAATTTGGTGTCTTTTTGTTCTGTACGACAAAAATGTTCCTCTGTTTCAAGATGGGGTTATACAGAAAATCATAGTACGGGTTCCTAATCGACTGACTATGAAATGAAAATAATAATATCTTTATTCACGTAACTCATTTTATGAATGTCAAGATCATTGCTTCCACATTTATATTTAGGTAGGTACTGCCAGATTTGCAACGCAATAGACTGGGTCTGCGAAAAAGAACCTGGCAATAGTGGCATCAAAAACTCATAGTCGCTTCTTTCTGATAGTCAAAATCTTTTGTAAGCTTTTGCGATCGTTGTTAATATCTGAAGGGCCTGCTGCTATAAGGACGGTGAGCAGCTTCCCCGCCGACTTCAGGCCCCGTATCATAAAGGATGATAGTCTTGGCCAAAGCCATGCCTGTGGCGCCCTCGCCGCAGACTACAACATCTCGGATGGGAGAGTTATCTTCCGCTCACACCCACACTCTCCTTTTTCTAACATGACCCGCAGAAAAACACGGTAGCAGCGTCGAACTTACTCCCGCTGGAGATCATGGCTCGAACCATGTTCTTCAGTGAGAGAATGTCCACGTCCAGACTTGTCTCTGTGATTTCATCGTATAATACACTAACGTACTTGTGGCATAGTCCCTGTTTTTTTTAACATGAGTAAAATCCTACATGGCTGAGCCCCGGGTAAGCCCTCGGAAGGATGCCCCAGGACTCCCAATAGCCCTATGGCTACCACTGCGGCCTCACCTAGGGGCAGGGGGGTTCGGGTTCTATCCCCGACTATCCCGTGTCTTTGGGGGTTGTTCGGGTGTTATCCCGCTTTGCCGCTGATGGGTAAAAGACGACACAATGTAAATAGTGATAACGAGTATAAATTGCAATCACAGAGACTATTATCCTAAGCCATTGCAACCTTGCTCAGTCTACCATTTAAAGTTCGAAAAATCTCAGGTGTTAGGTGGGTGACCAGCAATTTTCGTAAGGATAAACAAATGTGGTCTAATGAAATAATTTATGACAATCTGCCAGATTTTTTGACATGTTTAATTACTGATCTTTACAACTGGGTGTTACATTTGGCGTAACTGACTTTCTTTATAATGGTGACAATTTTTATAAATTTTTTGAGTACTTCCAAAAATTTCTATTACAAACAAACGAAAATTTATTTTTTAGAACATTACGTAAACGAATAACACTTACACTATCAGTCTCTCTAAAGTATAGAATAGTAGGGGACTATTCAAATTTAGAATACTTGTTACGTGAAAGACCTAAGTAAAAACACATTATAAAAAGTAAGTTCTCCTAAGATTATAATAAACGATCAAGGCAGCATAATCCAGTTCCCAATATTGTGTCCCACACTCGCATACCGATGAAGATCGTGACCTTGCCTTGGTTAGGCGCTTGTCCGATTGACAGCGAGAATGCGGTAGATCATTCAAATAATGTAAAAAAATTCCAAAGGTTTTACAAACACTCTGTATCTACCACATACCATATCTATACATTTTTTAATGCTTTAAGTTTTTACTTGTATATTCTACTAACATTATAAAGAGGAATGGTTTGTTTGTTTGTTTTAATGTGTACGTTAAATGGGTTCAGTGGGGTTCGCAATATGTTCAGGCACGCTATACTCATCTCGTAAATATGTAAGCTAGGTAACAAACTTCCCTGTGACCTTAAAGGAATTTAGTGGTATGTAAGCTTTGAGTCGCTGCGCTGTTTCGTGGCACCCAGCTAAACCAATTTAAAGAATAAAAAATCCCAACTCTTTTCTTGTCAATCTTCTCAGGACAGGGCCTCGTTTAGTATTATTACTTTGTATTAAGTAGTACTTTTAGCCCCTCTCTATAAAATACATTGCAGAGGGGCTTATGGCGAGACTTGTGTCTGTAGTCTGTGACTCTGTTGTATTACACTACGTTACTAGGTCACGTGGATCATCTGTTCAAGGTTTGAAATAAAACAATGACAACGTCAATCGGATTGAACTTTCACTTTCCCAATAAACGTTTTAGAGAGACTTGTTAGAATTGTCTTTGTTTGTTTAAGCCTACATATACGGAAGAATTTTGGAAGTTAACCACTAAGCATTTTGGAATAAGGTTACGTAACTCGCTCGACTCTCACTCGCTTTACGGTGAGACAAATGCCTTACCTACCTTAATTAAAAGCGAAAGTACTACCAAAACTCTCAAAATTTCGAGGTTCAATTATTGGATAGGGCCTTGTGACGTCACAAAAGTCCATTATCGTGAGTGCAGTTGCAACGGATATAAAAAGGGACCGAACACTGAAAATAGCAGTTCCAACTCAGTGTCGAATTTAACTACAGCAAAAATGGCACTTAAGGTATATAAATGAAATTAAAACTTGGATAAAATTATATGGAGAATAAGGATAAATTTATTAATATTTTTGTAACCATTTTGATTAATGTGTAAAATGTTTTATTTCTTACAGTTTGTCGTACTCAGTTGTTTGGTGGCTGCAGCGAGCGCAGGTCTAATCCAGACCGAACAAGTGGCGTATTCGGCTCCTGTCACATATACCAGCCATGCTGTCCAAGCACCAGTGGCATACACAAAATATGCCGCACCAGTGGCGTACACAAAATACGCCGCACCAGTGGCGTACGCTACACCGATTGCAAAGTACGCCGCACCTGTAGCGTACGCTGCACCGATTGCAAAGTACGCCACACCAGTCACATACTCTGCACCGATTGCAAAATACGCCGCACCTGTGGCCTACGCTGCGCCTGTTGCAAAATACGCCGCCGCACCAGTGGCATACGCTGCACCGATCGCCAAAGAGGTCGCTGTTGCCCCTGCTCAATACAGCTATTCTTACGACGTACAAGACGGCCACACTGGTGACTCTAAGTCCGCTCACGAAACCCGCGATGGTGATGTAGTACATGGTTCCTACTCTGTGGTCGACCCTGATGGTACCAAGCGCACTGTAGAATACACCGCTGATGCCCACCATGGTTTTAACGCTGTCGTACACAGGGAGCCTATCGCGGTGAAAGTAGCTGCCGTTGCCCCAGTAGCTAAGATTGCAGCTCCTATCGCGTACTCTGCTGCTCCTGTCGTACACGCTGCCCCAGTAGTACACTCGGCCCCGGTAGTACACTCTGCTCCAGTTGTACACTCTGCACCTGCGTACCACTCCGCTCCTGTTTATCACTCCGCTCCTGTAGCCTATGCCTCCTCAGGATATGACTACCATCATTAATTTATATAATACGTATCATAACAAGCGCAGTTCCATGATGTAAATAAACCATATATTTATTTCAATTTCCTTTCTTGTTTTATTACTAGATCTGTCATCTATCCTCTGCATTTCCTAAATTCCTGCCGGAGTGGCATAATCCATGTTGAACTATTTTGGTAGAATCAATTTGAGTGGACTACTAGTACTGTTTGGACTCTTCCAAGTTTGGACATGTAGTGCGGCACTATTATTACCTTATTGCTAGGCAATGGGCTCAACAATAAAAAAATACGGATCACCACTTATTACGTGGTAAAAATTCTAAAAAGGTGAATTGCGGGGCAAATTATGTGCCTCTGCCTACCACTTCAGGGATTAAGGCGTGACCATTACGTATGTGCAAGTTATTTATTAGTAGTATTATTGATTGTAACTGTACCTAAATAAATTATTCTCATATTTAATTACAGTCATTTTAATATCATTACAAAAGTTTAAAAATATCTAAATAATTTTCTAAAATTCATTCAGATCATATATCAAATAATTGTAAGCCCAAAACACCAGAACGTGGTGGCGCTGGTATAACTTGTTCTGGTCCAGGGATGACAGTGAGTCCTCGCTGTTTGCGCTTACGGCGTTCGGAGCGCTGTTCGCCAGGTTCCGGCTTCCTTGGCAATACGGAGAAGCGCCGCCCGGGTGGCACCGTCGACATTCGTTTGAACAGTACTGTAGTCTCAATAGCTTGCTCAGCATCCATCACAGACACAACTTGTTTCTCGCGTTGAATGATAGCTTTACGTTCGTCCGCAGTAACTGTTTCTGATACCATCTCTGCACACTTGAACAAGAAGGCATGTACTCGTTCTGGATCCTGCATTTTCTTTGAGTATTCGTATGCTTCTTCCACCATAACCCTCACTTCATTGGCATTGCTTTGCTGCATATCTCCACTCATCAAAACAAAACAGCCGTTCAACCACCATGTAATACTGCCAAGCTCTTGAGCTTCCCGCTGGCATCGTTTGCCATAATACTTAGCAAGGGCATAATTCTTCTGAGTACAGAGTAATCGTGCTAATTCGTACATGAGCCAGCACTTCATCGTTGAATTTTCACACATTTCAAGAGTAGCTTGCACTTTCTCGGTCGCTTCTTTAATGTCAATGAACTTGTATGGGTAATTTGCCATGACAGAATCGAAAGAAGTAGGACGACCGACTGGTAAGCCCATGAGGAAGGCGATACGACGCCGATTTCCACGTTCGCTAAGAGTGTAGGATAGACGATGCTGTGATAGGTACCCTTCACCAACGGCTCTGTACAGACGATCTGTATAGGCTTCTTTATCTGGAAGTGTTCTTGGAGTTTTGGAGTCAAGGAACAATTGCATACGCTCAGCTTGCGCAATCAAATCCATAACACGCATTTCTCGCATACTCTTCTCAAGTTGTCTCAACAAACGTTCAGCTGTACGCGCACCAATTTCACGCTCTCGTATAAGTACCATTTCCTTATATTTGGTTTGGTATTTTGATTCTGCTTTCTCAGCTAACTTTATTGTATAGTATGGTCTCTGTGATCTCAACATATCTTGTCTTTCACTTAGAGAGCGCAGCGCTTCTTTTACAAGTTGCTTTAGTTCCTCGCTACCTCCAGCATTTGCGGATTTAATACGAGGATCCTCTGTCAGATGTTGTAAAAAGAATTTATCATACGCCATTGGACCTAGATATTTCATGGCAAGCACGCGAGCTAAGGTTATTTGCTTGCGAGCTTCCATTTGGGTGAGTTTCCGTTTCTTTTCCGGTTTCGGAATTCGAGAGACATGTAGAACCTTTTGCGGTTCATTATCATCCCTCCGTGTGGCTTCAATTTGTTTTATGAGAGGTAAAAAATCCAACATAACACTACCAGCGTTGACACCTATACAATCTTGAATGGTTTCTAGTCCTTGGTTTATGCCTTCCATGAAATATGGGGGCTGCCGTCGAACCCTTAGTCCTCGGAAGTTCATGACTACGGAACGTTCAAAGTCAGACATGGTGTACATTGCACGCGCCTGCATGTTTCGTGCATTCATATTTCCCGGTTCTAGCTGAAGTGCTAGTTCTGCATCCGAGTATGCCTGCACTGGTTTCACAGCATCCGCACATACCTGACTGCGCCCCGTCAGGGTGCGCACATCCTCAGGGCTATTATTAAACGCCTCATCGTAAGAAGCTTTGGCTTTCTCAAACTGTTCAAGACGACGGAGGTAAGCTCCTCTTTCGCGATACACCGTAAGCGCACCATATAACTGTTTCTCCTCCATTTTATTTTAATACATTAAACTAATCTTTACAGGTTTCAATCAAATCAATTTCTAAATTACAATTATTTTTAGGTTGTCTTTTTTGACAATACATTTTTTTAATCATAATTTGACAACATGATAGTGACGAAATTCTTTCATTTAGAGGTATTCACATAGACTTAGAATGTACAGCGAAAAATTCTAAATCTATGAGTATTCATCGTACTAATATTATAAATGCGAAAGTTTGTGAGTGTAGATATTTGTTACTCTTTCACGCTCAAACCGCTAAACGGATCGGGCTGTAATTTGGTACAGACATACATTATAGTTTGGAATAACACATAGGCTACTTTTTATCCCGGGAATAATGTTCCCAAGGGAGCAAATTTTACGCGGGCGAAGCTGCGGGCATCATCTAGTAGATTCATAATAATCTTGTACGCAATATAAATAAATAAATATAAATAAATATTCACGGACATCTCACACAACGCTATCTGATCCCAAAGTAAGCTAGGAATAACCTGCTTGTGTTATGGGTATCAGACCACGGATATTAATACTTATATACTTTTAAATACATACATATACATATTATACATAGAAACACCCAGACTCTTGAGACAAACATTTATGGATCACACAAATATTTGTCTCCGGTGGGAATCGAACCCACGACCTCCAGCGCCGCAGGCGGTATCACTACCGACTGCGCCACAGAGGCAGTAACAAAATATGCTGCAACGAAGATATAATCAATCTGAAAGAGAATCCAGGTCACCAACAAAGTTCATTGGTACTGAAAGGGTCTGGAATGGCTGGAGTTGAGTGTGTGGGTAAGCCCAGCAAGATGGGCTTACCCACACACTCAACACAAGCCGTTCCATTACAACCTACAAAGGCCGTTAGCCGTGGGTTGTGGGCGACACTTGACCGAACGTTTTTTTGATCTTAATCCAGCAGTGGGTGTCGATTGGCTGAGGCGATAATGATAAATAAGTAATGTACTTTCCATTTCTATGATTCTATTAGTACAGCAAACATTACCATCAACATTAACATTAACATCCATTAGGATTTTCCCTCACGTTAAACAATAAAAAAATAGCAAACATTACCGGTTATTTTGGCTTTTTTGATCGTTCGATGAATTGTTCATTCGAATAAATAAAATTATGTTTATAAGTCACTTTACTGAATTCTGCTCGTTTTATTTTCATCGAGCTCTTATCCTGATGCACCAGATTTCAACTACACTGCATCTTTGACAATAGCGAAAATTCTAAATCTATGTTGCAACCTACCAAGAATTTTATTTTTCCGGAGCAGAGTGTAAGGTCATATAGGTCAATACGTTATATAGATATTTTTAATTTGTTTATAATGTATCGACTTTATGTAGGTAACCTCGATAGCATAATTATTTAATCGCAAAACGAAAGTGGCAAACGTCCACAGGCTACAGAGACCACTTTTCGTCAGATGGGTCGTAAGCTTTTCTGCCACATTAGTGAATTAAACAATGAAAGAAGTTCTTCTTTTGGTAAAAAGTTTAATAATCTTATAATGGTTCAGTCATTTTCGATTAGCAGGTCTTAGACAGCAACTACGGGTGCAGCTGGGGCGTACGCGTATGGTGAAAACCGGGCAACTGGAGCTGTGTATGCTGCAAATCTAGCCACGGGGGCGGTCGCGTAAGGTACTGCTGCGGTGTATCTTGCGGCGGTAACAACGGGTGCTGGGGCAGCTGCGACCACACGTGCGGGGGCAGCAGCAAAACGAGCTGGCACTACGGCTGGTTCAGCAACCACAGCGGGGGCAGCAGCCACTAAAGGTTCTTTACGCACAATCGCGTTAAAACCATTAATCGAATCAGCAGTATAGTCAACCACTCGCAAAGTACCATCGGGATCCGCGACGGTGTATTGTCCCTGTACTAAATCACCACTGCGCTGCTCCGTTTGACTTTTGTAATCACCAGTAAGAGCGTCTGCTACATTGTATCCGAAGTTGTATTGTGGCAGTGGATCGAATTCTTCTAGCCTGGCGGCAACTGGAGCGGCTGCGACTAGCGGTTGTGCCACTAGAGGGGCAGCTACTGGTATCTGGGCGGCATGTGCCACAGCCACGATGCAGGTCAATATGACGAACTGTAACAGATCGATTTGTTAAAGCCAGTTAACGGTCAAAGCGCTAGTCTCATTTAAATTAGCCTATGACACATAAGTTGTACTTGAAACAGTGACACGGTTTCGCGAGGGCGAGACTAGTGTAGTTGCGTAAACGCATGCGCGGAGAAATTATTAACAAGCTGTGGATAGTTCGTTCGTCAAGGACACGCTAGGTATTGTGGTGCCTTCTGCATATGAATGAGTTTAGATGAGATGGCTATTGTACGGCGCCGTGGTTTATTACCCTGTAATTAAGCGTTGTTGATACAAACACAAGTGATGAATAAGAAGTGATCAATAATATTTAATTTGAACATAGTACGTATGTGCTTATGGCCCTTGTGAGTTTGTTTTTAATTTAAGTGATTTACTAAAACTAAATCATTTACAGACTAATGCATATATTTGTATAACGATCTGCGGCGATTTTATTAGCTTTTCTTCAAGAAGAGCTTATTGCCAGTAAAATTAATGCCTGTTCAATGTAATCATAATTAAAATGTTGTCACTTTAACAAAAAGAAAGCGCTTAAAATATTTTCACATGTACAACACTACTTTAACCCTTTAATGCGACTACTTTACCCTTTTAGTTCCACTTTTTGTCAGGTTTTATAAACTGATATGGTAACTAGATTAAAGAAGAAACCCCTTTACACCCCTAAATGCCTGCGTCAGAGTGAGAGATATTTAAAAAAATTGCAAAATTCGTTCAGATGTATAGAATTAAGTTTTTAGACAAATCAAATTCCAGGATGCAACTACAACAAGTTCCCAAGCAAACTACCATTGCTGACTGCTCTACCATCTTCCTGGACAGAGGAGGAACAATGATGTCAAGTGTTTTATGGTAACATTCTGTATTGATCAATTTGGATATTTATGTAATTTTGTGGGGAAAAATGCTGTACAATGTGACAACCCTAAAAACTGCCTCTTTTTGACAGAACTCTTTGATTGATAGATGAACCAGATTCCATATATGATTGACATGGTTGCTAAGAATGTTAATGAGAGGGAATGATTAGAGTAATCAGCTATTATCAAAATTAATATTGAGATTAATTACCTTGTAAACCATTTTGGTTCCCGTTGGATGTTGAGAGGACTCAAGAGAGACTATACTCCTGTTCTCTCGAACGAAGTATATATAGTAGGAGCAAGTTGTGACATCGTCTCAAGTTCGCGCTTTGTATTATGCGCGCGCATCACTATGGATGTGCGCGCAATTGAAAATGAGCTACAATTTGTCAATGGCGGAAAATTCGTTCGCTCTTGACTTTTGGCCAAGTGTGAAGAAATTCAGAAATAATATGCTGCTAGTGTCGAACAAAAAGTCATATAAGTACTCCGAGATAATTATGAGATTAAAATCCGTATCAGTGACTCTCTGATCAAAATTGGGAATGGGAAGAACAAGTTTCTTTAATGCCACTTAGGTTGTAGATAAGCTCACGATCCACCTAATGAAAAGTAGTACCGTAGCCTATGGACGTTTGCAATATCAGATTCGCTATACTTTTATTACGTGAAATGAAAATCAATATCAATATACTTAGGTATAATAAAATCGTAACAGGTCGCTGTCTGTACATGGTAAATAAATAAGAAAAAATATTAAACAATGATTTTGTGTGTATGTCTGTATATCTGTTTGTCTGTACACGCTTATGTCTCGCTCGCGTAGCCGTTGCGTGAGGGCGTGTGTACATTGCGCCCGCGCGTTCATACCAGTGACGTAAAAGTAACGATCGTGCCGGTACCGACAATGACTACCGAGAACCGTCTCGTAGTTAACGAACTGTTGTGCTTTTTGCAGTGTAAAGTTGATGTTCTGGACGAAGTGGCTTTACTGCAAATTTGTGAGTCCAACTTTACTTCTGGTGAAATAGAAGTGGCTAAAAACGTAATAAGCGAATCGATCAACCTGCGTTCTTCGAGAAAAGGTGACGGTAAAGACAAGCGATTGATTCAGGATTTTATCAAAATCATCAAAGAATCGGAACCTCAGTCGCTGCCTATTTTTGTGGCAAAAGATCTCAACCGACTCCCGCCAGTAACTTTTGACTACGTAGACGTGACAACCTTGCTGAAGGACATACTAAGTATCAAGCAGGACGTTCGTCAGATACAACTCGACTACGTAAAGGCGGCGTCTATTACGCAAATACAAGAGAAACTGGACTGCATTGCGCTGAAATCGTGCCCTGGTACCCAAGAAGATAAAATTTCAAACATAGAAAAGGCGTCCGTAAGAAAAAAACACATAAAAGAGGGTAAGCGAAAAAAGCGATCAGCTATTGACGATCCTTGTGAAAATAGAACATTGCTACCTCAACCCGTGCCTGCGCCCCCCTCTAAGTGTGCCAGCATTGTACCAGCTCTTGAGACATTGAAATCAACAGCTGATCTGCCCGGAAGGGTGACTCAGACAGCGACGACTACGCATGAGACAGATTGCATGACTAGCAGCCCTATTCGTAATTCAAATACGAACCAATCATTAGATACTATAATTGACGACAGCTTTACTACTGTAGTAAGCAAGAAAAAATACCGTGACATTAAGCGAAAGAATACAGTACAGAAAGGCAAAGCAATATTGACATCGAATAAAATAAAGATTATACCAAAATTATCTTACATTTATGTATCACGTTTTGACTCTGAGACAACTGAAGAAAACATTAAGGATTTCATAGCAGAAAGCGGACACACAGTCATACAAGTTGAAAAACTTATACAATTTAGAAAATCTTTATTTTCGTCATTTAAGATAACAATTAGACAGGAGCTCGAACAAATTTTTCTGAGTGAGGAATTCTGGCCGTGCGGTGTGGAGTACAGACGGTTCACGCTTAAACGCACTAATCATCTATTACCAAAATGAAGGCAAGCATCGTGTCGTTTAATTGCCAATCGGTCAAGCGTTCATGTGACTATATAAGAGAACTCTGTGAAAATCATGACATTATTGTCCTCCAGGAACATTGGTTAATACCGGACGATCTTGAATATTTGAATACTATTCACCCTGACTTCGCCTACCATGGTGTATCAGCGGTGAATATGTCAGCTGGTCCGCTGAAAGGACGTCCTTATGGTGGCGTTGCCATAATGTGGAGAAAGACCATTTTTTCCAACGTGATACCTGTAGACACGGGTTCGTCACGCGTGGTGGCCGTGTGTATCACGCCCGAGGACGGCCGGAGCTTTGTTCTCTTGTCGGTGTACATGCCTACGGAGCATCCGGACAACCTAGCCCTGTTTACGGAGTGCTTGGGGGTAATAAGTGCTGTAATTGAGAACAGTGAGGTGGAAAGTGTATTGGCGGTTGGAGACTTCAATGCTAATGTTTCCCGGAGGAGCCTGTTTGGCACGGAGCTGCTGGCATATTGCAGCGAGCAGGACTGGGTGTGTGTTGATGTGGAAAAACTCGGTATGTACTCAAAAACCTATACCTATGTTAGTGATTGTCACGGCACCTGTAGCTGGTTAGACCACTGTGTGGCCACACGCTCGCTCGCGAACTTTGTAACGAATATCAAAATATTGAACGATGTGTCATGGTCAGACCACTTCCCAATGGTTATGTACTGTGATATTGATTGTATTGTGCGTAAGACTGTAAGTAATACGTGTAATACAATTAATAAAGTTGCCTGGGGTAATCGCAGTTGCCAGCAAATATGTGAGTATACAAAGTTATGTAATAAATACATTCAAAGTAGTTGTTGGCCGAACTTGTTTGCTGGGGGTTGTACGTCTGATGGTTCCAACCACTCCCTAGGAATAGATAATTATTATGATCTAATTATCAGTTGCTTGTCGAAGGCCGCCATAAATTCATATATAGGCAAAGATTTTTACAAAAGAAAACCGGTGATTGGTTGGAACTATCATGTGAAGGACCTGCATGGCACCGCTCGTGAATGTTTTCAATTGTGGAATTTTCATGGCCGCCCGACCCAGGGTAACGTATATGACGCCATGGTAATGTCCCGTAAAGCTTTTAAGAACAAAATAAAATGGTGTCAAAACAATGAAAATAAAATAAAGATGGACATCATAGCCACACACCGCGATAATAAAGATTTTGTAAACTTTTGGAAGGAAACTAACAAGTTAAAATTTAAAAACAGTATGCCGATAGCTATACAGGGTATTCAAAATCCATCTGAAATAGCCAACCTGTTCGCTAACAAATTCAACCCGAGTTCGCTGTGTACCGACGACGGGTCACGCTCGCGCGGAGCCCGTGGCGGCGCGGGGACTTGCGCGCGCGGCGCCCGCGCCGATAACAGCCAACTACACATAACGCCGAGCGACGTGCTCACTTGTGTAAAGGGTATGACGCGCGGTAAGTCTCCGGGCTGGGACGGGCTCAGTGTTGAACATATTTTGTATGGGGGGCCGCTGTTGTTTGATAGGATCTCTGATTTCTTTAATTGCTGTATTAGTAGTGGATATTTACCTCAGAATTTTATGAAGACAACGGTTGTACCTATTGTAAAAAATAAGGGAGGGGACTCTTCCAGTCTGTCTAATTACCGCCCCATTTCACTGGCGACAGTGGTTTCTAAAGTTTTTGAGCGGCTTATCTCTAAGCATTTGAATGAAAATAATATACCGCTGCACGACGGCCAGTTCGGCTTCCGCCAAGGATTGTCAACGGACTTGGCTATTTTTACCTTAAAAAATGCTGTACAAAAATATCTGTCTAGAAAAACCTCAGTATATGCATGTTTTCTAGATATAAGTCGTGCTTTTGATTCTATCGATTACGAAATATTATGGAATAAAATGCGTAATACAGAAGTACCCCCCAGTATTGTAAATATTCTAGAATATTGGTACGACAGTCAGGTTAATCAAGTGAAGTGGGGAAATGCCTACTCTACACCGTATAAACTGTCCTGTGGTGTCAGACAGGGGGGAATGACATCTCCGGTTTTGTTTAATTTATACATGAATGATCTGATCGGGGAGCTGAGCAGCGCCAGAATCGGCTGTAACGTAGGTGGAGTAAACGTAAATAACTTGAGCTACGCCGATGATATGGTGCTGATCAGCCCTTCGGCCAATGGTCTTAGAAGACTAGTCAGCATAATGTGAACGTTACTCTGTTGCTCATCGGCTGACATACAATACAAAGAAGACGGAAGTAATGATATTTAAGTATGCCAAGGGCCCTGATAACATTGTTCCTATCATTCTTAATGACACAGTTCTTAAGACTGTGAATACATTCAAATATCTAGGTCATATGTTACTTGACACGTTATCGGATGATGCCGACTTGGAGCGACAGAGGAGGGGAATTGCATGCAGAAGCAACATGCTCGCTAGGCGTTTTGCTCACTGTTCGAAACAAGCGCGAATTACCCTGTTCAACGCTTACTGCCAGGCGTTCTACACCAGCCAGCTTTGGTACCAGTACACGAAGAGAGCGTATAACTCACTTCGTGTACAATACAACAACGCTTTCCGCGTAATGCTTAAGCTCCCCTGGAGGTGTAGCGCCTCTGGTATGTTTGCAGACAACAGGGTGGCTGATTTCTATGCCGTCACAAGGAGGCTTAAGGCCTCTTTTAGATTAAGATTGACAAATTGTAAAAACAAGATAGTAACGACTGTGTTCCGCACCATTTTTATGACTAGACCTGATTATAATCTTAAGTAATTTATCTGAACTGTACTGTATCTGACATAAATGAACAATAATATGACAACTGACTAAGTATAAATTTATAATGTGTGTAGTTTTATTTAATTTAATTTAATTGGATTCTATAATTCTATGTGATATAGATGCATTTTATGCTATTTGAACAACAACGTTCTCTGACATGATAGTGTAATGATGTATATCTTTATATTGTATTTAACGTAATGTAATGAATTTATATTTCATAATTTCATAATTTTGATTTTATAGTGTAATACTACATTATAATATTATTTATTAATTGTGTTAGGGTGCCTTTTGACCTATAAATTATGTTTATAAGCGTAATGCACCTAATTTTAATTTAATTCTCAATGCAATATTTTAGATAATTTTTTTTAGATAATTTGTTTTTGTAATGATATGGGTGAATGAATAAGTACCTGAAATAAATGAATTTTATTTTTTATTTATTTATTTATTTATGCACGCTAATCTCAGTAACCGCTTAACCGATTGCAATACGGTTTTCTTCATTATGTTAAGGTTTGCTCTGCTTAACATTTGGTGTTTGTTTCATATCAATTGGTTTATAAATAAAAAAGTTATATCACTTTAAAGAATCATACATAGACTTATGAATCTAAAAATGGGTAAATTTATACTGGCGTGTCGGCTTAATCATAAAAGAGCCTTAATTTAAAACAAGTCAGTCTGGCTTGTTTTAGAATAGACTTAATCTTTAAGCTCTTATATGATTAAGCAAACAGTGCAGTTTCACACGCTGCTTGATGAGTCTGATGAAGAAATAGCTCTCCTTTCATACACCTTATGTGACGTAAACGAAGTTGCGGGTTCAGCTAGTTCTATAATACATCTATAATACAAGTCTAAATTAGGAGTAATGTACTTTTCCATAGTAATATTTATTAGCCGCCCGTCTGTCGTCTGACCGTCACAAGACTGCATCTCAGGAACCGTAATAGCAGAAATTTTCACAGATGATGTTTCTGCTGCCGCTAAAACAACAAATACTAAAATCAAAATAATTAAGGGGTACTCTGCTCCCGTACAAGAAAAGTGGCTTTTTTTCGTTTTTTTTGGTACGTAACCCTTCCTGTGCGAGTCTGACTCGCACTTAACCGGTTTTTTACATGTGGAAGTCATCATGAATGTTATGCCGGCCTCCTACCGACAAACACACTTTCCATCTTTCTTTCCATCTGCCCACGGTCGGGAGTCATGAGCTCATTATATACAAATGTTCTCTGTGCACAAGCAATAACCACAGAGCACATAAAAATAAGATCAGTAGGTACCTACACAAAATTATACGTTTAAATTATATGGCGCTACGGCCCTCTATCGGCGAGGCCATGTAGCGCGTTGATATTGCTGTTTGTAAACTCAGTAGACCCTGTTCACCAACATTGATTGAGATATGTTCGACATATTACATAGATGGCGCTTCCACCGACTGGGTTAACATTTTCACAAAAAGGAAAAGTTACGAAAGTTTAATTTAGTTCAACATTCACTAAACATCACCAAAACCTTCGAAATGGAGGTAGAGGATTAGTTTTAGGGTTCCGAACCCAAAGGGTAAAAAACCAGACCCTATTCATTAGACTTCGCCGTTCGGCTGTCTGTCTGTCTGTTCGCCATGAGGCTGTATCCCAGGAACCTTGACAGAGAGCTGAAATGTTCACATATGATGAATTTCTGTTACCGCTGTAACAGTAAATATTAAAATCATAAAAACAATAATATTTTAGGGGGCTCCCATACAAAAAACGTGATTTACGTCTTTTTAGCCCCTCTCTGTAAAATAGAGTGCAGAGGCTTATGGCGAGACTTTGTCTGTAGCTGTGACTCTGTCACATTAAACTACGTCACTAGGTCACGTGGATCATCTGTTCAAAGTTTGATTTTTTTCGAATTGAAATCGGATTGAACTTTCACATTTTTTTTTATATTCATTTTACGACCTTCGGCCTCAGTCTTTTAGCCAAACACTTTCACAATAAACGTGTTAGAGAGGGGCAGTCTGATGAGAACGATCTCACGGCTTTCTAGTTTTCGTAAGGAATCCTCCGTGCGCAAGTCCGACTCGCACTTGGCCGGTTTGTTTTATTGAAAAATGATATCTATTGAACTCAAGTGTATTTTAAAGTAGGTACTAGAACGTAGCACCTAATATCAACAAGATCTAGATAGCCATGCAAGTGTAGCAACACAACAATCTGTGAAATTTTGTCCTTGAGATAGATTTGTGAATACACATCGTCGTAGCTGATGAAAAAGTGATATTGCTGAGGTATGTATTTTGTTTATTTGGTATACTTGATTTAGAATACACCTAGAAAAAATCAGTGAAAAATGAAAAGTATGATGAAATAAAAAATGAAAAGTATGATAAGGGTTAGGTAAGGGGCCCCGAGAATCACATTAGACAATTGGGTCGGATTGACCCCCTATCAGGGCGCCTAGGCAATGCAATTCTTTAGGCCCCTTACCAAACCCTTCTCATACTTGTCATATTATATCATTTTCTACGAGCTCACGCCCTCCTCTTCGCCCTCATGGTTTTCTGTTGCCGTTCCCGAGTCCCACGGGAACATTTTCAGGGTTAAAAAGTAGCCTATTTGTTATTCTTGACTATAATCTATTCGTATACCTTTCTTCACCCATATCCGTTTAGCCGTTTGAGCTTTATTAAGTAACAAACATTTCCGCAAACTTTTACAACTCACACTTAGCCTGCAGTGTCGGCCGCGTAGAATTTTATAATAATAATAATAAATATTCACAGACATTTTCACACAACGCTATCTGATCCCGAAGTAAGCTAGAAAAAACCTGCTTGTGTTATGGGTATCAGACCATAACATAAATACATACTTACAACAACTAGACTCTCGACACAACCATTTATGGTTCACATAATTTTTGTCTCCGGTGGGAATCGAACCCACGACCTTGTGATGTGCAGTCGCGCATTACTGCCTCTAGACCGACGAGGCAGTCAAGTATTTTTATTCGCAGGATTCACATGAACTTATTCTAGGTCAAAAAATGAAAACCACTTCTGTACAAAATAAAAAAATATCTGGACTGATACACAAATACATATTACGAATGCCAATTAAAGTTAAATTGAAATGAATTTATAGCTATAGGGGGTATCCTTCCGGGGACTTACCCAGGGCTTCCAACCGTAGGCTGTTAGCAGGCCACGTGAGGTTTTTTAGTCGGTAGGAGTTTGGCATAACATCCACGAGGATTTTCCCTCACGTAAAACAAAAAAAAGATGTTTAAGTATGTAACTTTCAATTCACAGTTGAAAAAAAAAACATGTTTTAAGCATCCACTTATAAAGGATTTATCTAAATTCCGAAAGGGTCGTATTGGAGCTTTGATGTAATGGTGGTAAATTAATAAAAAATAAATACAACTTATAAAAATCTTTTAATTTGTCATGCTTAAATTATTCCAATAAATTAATTACAATAGATACTCGAGATAAAGATTGACTAGAATCGCTTTTAGTGGTGGTAGTAGGGGGCGGCATGCACGTAGGGGGCAGCATGAACAACGGGGGCAGCGTAGGCCAAAGGAGCAGCAACCCTAGCTACAGGGGCAACAACCTTAGTGATGTGACCAAGGGGTTCCTTGTGTACGACAGCATTGAAACCATTGTGAGGGTCAGCAGTGTAGTCCACGGTGCGTTTCGTACCATCAGGATCAACTACGGAATAGGAGCCTCGAACGACATCACCATCACGAGTTTCATGCTGGGTTTTTGAGTCGCCAGTCAGACCATCTTGCACGTCGTATGCGAAGCTGTATTGAGGATGAGCATCGTACTCTTCGATCTTGGCAACCGGAGCAGCGTATGCTACGGGAGCAGCATGGACTACTGGGGCAGCATGGACTACGGGTGATGCATATGCTACAGGTCCATGGGCTGTGTACACTGCTGGAGCAATGTTACCAGCGTTAACCGCCGCAAAAGCACAGACCAGAACAATAAGCTGAAAAAGACAAATAATATTTAAGACACATTATTATTACTTCATAGAAAATGTGAAATACCGGTAGTTATTTGATTAAAATGCATGTTTTGGAAAAAATAGCAGTTGCAACTCTGTAAGTTTGAGTTATGGATTCATTTTCGTCGTTTGTCAGTGATGGAGTCTATTTATTGTGATTAGCGTCGTGCACCAAGTTTCATTTGATTTAGTCTCTATCGTTCTTTGACCTTTTCTAGGCCCTTTCTAGGCAAATTTGTTCCTCGCCTAACATTTAAGAACGGCCTTTATTGAATGCTGGCGCTTGTTAAAGTTAATATAGCAGACTATTAAATACAAAAAGCGACCGTCGGCATCGCATTGTTACCCATTAATTACCTTCAACCTATATAAACTACTTTAATAAGTAATTATTTTCATTATGAATTAATTTAAAAGTTTACAAAGAGATTTCATTGAATTGAAATTTCGAACAATTAAACCCTGATATAAAACATAATACTCCAAATAATATTGTTACTAAGCCGCACCTTGAAAGTCATGTTGAAGACTAAGTATGTATGTACCAAAAAGATAATTTCTCTAAGACCAAAAGTTGAATGTGCTCCAATTGAGATGTTCAGTGCTTATATATGCATCCCATTGCATTACTACAGTAGAGGCGTGTATGTGAGATCAAATAAACCGGTTGAATTTAAACGTTTCATAATTCTATAACACATTTGAGATACAGCAACCTACTGACTTGAGCTTGGTAATATACAAGTGCGATGATTGATCTTGTGTGCAAAGATCACTTGCATTGTTATGCTGTGTCTTTTTTTGGGTGTGGTGTCCTTGCCTTGAGACATAGGTACTGATGTCACATTTTCGTTTTTCTAAACTAGGTTAAACTAACTAGAGCGACTCGATTTTGAATTGCTATTGATTGGTAGGATAGGGATTTCTAAGAAAAGTTTGTAGTCGAGCGTCTTGTCTCTATAAATGGAAGTGATCATAACTCTGCTTGCTGAATGTTCTCTCCGTATATTTTTTATATTAGATAAGATAAGATAAAACTTTATCGTCAAACAAAAAATCCACTACGTTTTTAACACTTTTACTACGTCTAAGCAACAACAACCATCGAGACTAGCTCTTCCTATTCCCATGACAGACAGCACGGTTGTAGCCAGTTCATCGCTAGCTTGAGTGGATTTTTAATCTTCTGAGTCCCTGTGTAAACGGGGACCAGTGAGAAAATGAAGAAAGAAAGAATATATAATAATATAATATCCTCTGGGCCATGGAGAAAAAGTCGCTCACGGTCTTGGTGCTACTGGATTTCAGTAGTGCGTTTAACTCCGTGGATTTTGATATCCTCCTTGGAATCCTAAAATCCCTAAATTTCTCCACGGACACTGTGACCTGGTTTGACTCGTATCTTCGGGGACGCTCGCAGTGTGTTCGACTTAATAAATCTCACTCAGAATAGTGTAACCTCGGTGCGGGCGTACCTCAGGGTGGCGTGTTATCTCCTTTACTCTTCTCAGTTTTCATCAACTCGGCTGTACGAGTTATTTCCTCTAACTTCCATCTCTATGCTGATGATCTGCAGCTGTACCGTCATTTTGCCTTAAACGAGTACAGGACTGCCATTGCTGAAATGAATCGGGACCTGGGCGCTATTAGTCAGTGGGCAAAATCGTGTGGGTTACAAATAAATCCTAGCAAGTCTCAGGCCATGCTTATCGGTAGTAGACAAATGATTGGAAACCTAGGTACAACATCTTTTCCACCAATTCTGCTAGATGGCTTTTCCATACCATATAGCAGCACTGTGAAAAATCTTGGCATCATATTGGATCAGAATTTGTCCTGGAAGGCACAGGTCGACTCAGTCAGTAAAAAGGTGCATTTTACTTTCCACACGCTCAGGTGTCTCCAGAGTCTTTTGCCTTTGGAGACAAAAATTACGCTGGCTCAAGCCCTAATCCAACCCATCTTGGACTATGCCGACTCCTGCTACTTGGATGCTACTGAGGAGCTCTTAAATAAATTTGAGCGCTTGCAAAATTTGTGCATTCGTTTCATTTTTAATCTACGTAAGTATGATCATGTCTCACAGTTTCGTGCGGAACTCAAGTGGCTCCCAATCCGTCTTCGTAGGAATACTCGGATATTGTGTCTTCTGTTCAATATCCTAAACAATCCCACATATCCTTCTTATCTACGGCAACGTTCCTCTTTTATGTTCAAGCCTGGTGCCCTGTGCCGGTCACACCTCACTTTCTGTCTTTCTTGTCCGCCAAGACGGGCTTTTATTCCTACTCCTTTACTGTTTACGCGGTTAGGCTATGGAACTCACTTCCAGTTGACATTCACAAGTGTCAAACTATTTCTAGTTTCAAAAGAAGAGTGCGAGAACACTACCTTTCTTTACCATCATAGAATGTAGTATATGTATGTTTATTGTATAATAGTATGTATGTAATTTGGTATCATCTATATAATATATGTAGCCATAGTGTATGTAAGTTTATTAACCTACACACACATAATTATATTCTTTTTTTTTATCTTCTCGTATCTCAGGTCTACTGGAAGAGATTTCTATTGAAATAAGTAGTGCCTTTGTACTTTACTCTCTCTGTTATTTCCATTTCATGTTACATGTGTGTATGTACATAAATAAATAAATAAATAAAAGAATATTTAGCTCGCCAAATTGACGTCGCCAGCCTGTGTAGGCTGTATAGGGTTATCTCAGGACTGATCGTAGTATAAGATGCTTGAGATCTCAAACTGGATGTTATCAACAAGCGGGGCGACCAACGGCGACAAGAGCGCGGGCGGGCGTGGCATGTTGTTACCGAACTTGATCAGAGCGGCCATATCGCTCGTGTCGCGGCGACGAAGTATGGCGGATACTTTTGACTATATTTTAGACACTATACAATCCGATCCAGAACCCACTAAATACATATCATCACGCCTGTCTCCCATCGGGGTAGGCAGAGACTATGGCTTTCCACTTGCTACGATCCTGGCATACCACTTTCGCTTCTTCTACTTTCATAAGTGCTTTCATACAGGCTCGCCGGTTAAGGGTACTCTTGACCTGGCCTTTTTCCAGCAGGTCATCAATTTGGTTACCATGCGTACGCCGAGGGTGACCCCTACCAGCTCGCCCGTTCATTCTCGCCTTATAGATCTGTTTAGTCAGTCCATTTTCATCCATCCTCTCAACATGTCCAAACCATCTAAGCATCCCTTTTTCTATCTTTGTCACTACATCTTCAGTTATACCACATTGTTTTCTGATCACGCTATTCCTTTCCTTGTCCATCAATTTCACTCCAGCAATACTTCGTAGACTTCTCATTTCCACTGCATTAATTTTACTTTCATGTTTCTTCTGCCACACCCAACTTTCACTACCATACATAAGTGTGGGGATAAGCACACCCCTATGCACAGCCACTCTTACCTTCTTAGACACGTTTTGACTGCTCATAAAGGTATGCATCGCCCCATTCACTTGATTTCCTGCCAAAACTCTTCTCTCAATATCTTGGTCACACTTTCCATCCCTCGTAAATTTTGAACCCAGGTATACAAATTCTTTCACCTGTTACACTCTTTGCCCTTCGATAATAATAGGGCAATTCGTCATACATTTTTCTCTTTCAAAAACCATTACTTTAGTCTTACTTACATTCACTTTCATTCCTCTACCTTTTAGCGCCTCATGCATAATATTAACCATCAACTGCAACTCCTCCGCCGATGAAGCTAAGATCACCTGATCGTCAGCATATAGGAGGCATTTGATGGTCAGCTCGTTCAGTTTTATACCACACGCACTCTCTTGCAATTCTTTCAAACAACTGTCCATGTACAGGTTAAACAGCCACGGTGACGC
This sequence comes from Miltochrista miniata, assembly GCA_933228765.1. Taxonomy (NCBI): domain Eukaryota; kingdom Metazoa; phylum Arthropoda; class Insecta; order Lepidoptera; family Erebidae; genus Miltochrista; species Miltochrista miniata. The sequence goes on from OW121768.1 coordinate 12,284,175, forward strand.
TACACAACCCTGTCTCACACCCCTTTCTATGTTAAAGAAGTCCGTGCAAGCTCCGTTGATCCTGACACAAGCACTCGAGCCCTCATAAAGAGATTTCAGTGCTCGTATCAAGCTGCTGCTTACCCCGTACAAAGACAATGTTGACCATAGTTCATTCCTCACCACTAAAAATAAATCTAAATACAAAGAAGTACGTCACTACGCCGCGCTCGGTCGCCCCGCCTAATTAAGAAGCCGTGCGTGCCGCGCTCGCGCCGCTATCGCGTGTCGCTCGTCCAGCTCGTCGCTTACATTCAAGTTAAGGCTTTACCTCGTCAAAATTTAAATCTGATCGTTTCAAAATTTTCAACATGACGTCAGTAACTACCTACCATGCTACTGACGGAACGGTTTAACATATTAAATACAGTCCTATCACTTACTGTACAGAATACGAGTATAAAAAGTTTCTTTCCTGTTTGTCGAGTACTTTGTACTTACTATGGAAAGTACTTCGGAAAAGATGGAGGGAGAACAGCAGGTAAGCTCACCGCCGCGGTACCAGATATACCTGGTGATGTGGACGCATAATATGTCTGCCTCTACCTAAGGGAAGAAAAGTCGTGACTATTATGTATAATTTTAGTCTAATATAGAAATTATACATATATAGAGTTTAGTTCTGTATGTATGACACATTAATAAGGACATTAGCCTCCTTACTAATGTGCCATAGAGATAAATATTTGTTCATTGTCTATTAATTTCTAAACCAACTTGACGTTCCGGTAATATCATTTTGAATTCTTGTTTTGAGTTTTGCATTGATCTGAAATTCTTTATGCCTTCATAAATTATGTAAACATTGACCTTTTACATTAATGTAATACTTAGATTAACAACTAAATTAACTAGTGTTTTCTTCAATCCGGACGTAACTGAATTTGGTAAGAAATGTTTAATATGTATTATTTAGTTTGTGTACTGCCAAAACTAGTGGGGATAAAAACGATAAAAACGTACCCAAAAGGATAAATACCTTGAGACTTCGCTGTCCGTCTGTCTATCTATCCGTCAGTCTGTCTATCTGCTTGTTTAAAGTTGTATCTGTGCGGGCTCCATATAGGTCTGACATTTGTATGTAACAAGGTCTGGAACTCTAATTGGAAAAAAATATAACTTCAACGATCGCCGTCTTACAGACTATTGATCCGTAAATTAAACGATTCTGGTAAATGACCCAGTTTGCACATTTATATACTTATAATTGCGTTTAGTCTATAGCACTAGACGGTAGATTAGTTTATTATATTTTGCTCTAGATCGCATAGCAAAAAACTTCCAAACTACAAAAAAACACTTGTTAATGAATGTGAAAAATGTAGTATAAGGTTGCTACTTTTTTAGAACATAACCCTGTCCCTTGCCGTTACTTCTGAGCTGGACAGACCAATTAGTTTAGCACTTACAGAAGGTATATGACTATGTTGGAGGTCGTGGTTTCAGTTCCCACCCAGAACAAATCTCTTTGAGTTATAACCACATAGATTTGTTTAACTTATGTAAAATAATTAAAAGGCGGCTTAAGGGTGGCCCAAATGCCATAGTAGGGGAGGCTCAACTTTAGATTGTCTGCCGTGGAGTTTGGGGTTCATATTTTTTTTACACAAAGCTAATATTATTAGAAGCCTCCACACGAAGTTTTAACTTGCGGAAATTAATATGCTAAATGGGGATTTATTCGAGCGTCGTAGAGACCTATTGGGATGCAAAGCTTAAATGATATGAAGAAAAAAATGTTAAATGATATATACCTTTACATCGGTGGGGGAAGCGGCTATAGATTTTTAAATATGTAAAAAAAAACTGGTGCATGGACATCCTCGAGCGCGTCAGATATTAATAGCATCAATGCCCTAGGTATTTTTAATAATGTACGTATGTTAATCTGATCGTTAGCATGATGCGGGTGGTTGTATTTAAGGGTTGAAAATGAAAAAAAAAAATTAATCGAGCGCGTCAGATTTTCTAAGGGAGTGCTAAGTGCACCAAAAAAAAGCTCTCATTCACTAATCTGACGATTTCGATGGGACGCAAACTCGCGGTCATTTTCATAATGTGCAAAAAAAATTCGCCATTTTGAAATACTCAAGCGCGTCAGATTAAGGTATATATGGTTCATCTTTATGTTCTAAACGTACTGTCTCATAATCTGACGATTATCTAGAGGGATTGGCCTGATCTGACAAAAAAAAATTAGAAAAACGGTTCACCTTAAAGGCCATCCCTGCAACTTCCCGCTAATTCCATTCCTGGGCTCTTAAAATTGTACTTATGACATTTTTGAGCTCAAAACAGAATTTATGTGATATTTTGAGCTCGCTGAGTTCAAAGAAATAATATTTCTATGCATTTGAGCTCTCTCAGCTCGAAAGTCTGATAGAAGTTTCATAGAACACTATTTTTGGAATTTTCAAACCGCAATAACTTTTGAATGGATTTTCACGCGGTTGGCGGCATTTGACGCAGTTTTATCATCCTCATAAGTAATTTCACAATTTTAATTGATCGAACCACAAATTTCGGAGTAATCCCGAAAAAACACTTTTTCGGGTTTCTTTCGTTCACGATATCTCTCGAACGAATCAACCGCTTTTGACCAGCTTGGTGGCGATCGACGTGGTTTTGTGGTTTTTCAAGCTCAAAGGCGGATTAGGATCAAGGTTGCGCAGGTACAATCGCAAACAAAAGTACTAAGTCTAAAAATTCATTTTATCGATGCTGTTGCGTAATTAATCTATGTCCTGGGACATAGATATTTTGAATAGGTCAATATTAATTCTATACTATTACTAGCTGATGCCCGCAGCTTCGCCCGCGATGGCGCTGTATGTGAAAAATGATTTTCCCGCTTTTATGTTGAAAAATTTCCTGAAGTTTCTTGGCTATAAACCTCACGGAGCCCGAGACCTTTCCAACGAATGCAAAACCGTGAAAAGCGGTTCGTGCGTTCTGGAGTTATAGCGTCAGGAAGGAAAACCCGACTTATTTTTATATAATACTATTATTAAAAGTAAGTAGTAGTAGTAGTAGTACGAACGAAGTTCGTAGACGCAAAGATATTTGGCGCATAATGTAACTTTATCGACGAATTTTTGTTATTTCGGCTTGCGGAAATCGTCAGATTATATATTTTTCATTATTCTTGAATTATTTCCTTCAAAATAAAAAAAAATTTAGCTACGCTCGAGAATGTCGAGATGACGTTTTTTTTTACAACTTTGTTGCCCTCCCCTTTTTTTTACGTCAATCTCAAATTGTCAGATTAGTGGAATATACACTTTTTAGGATGTAATTAACTCACCCTACCTTAATCTGACGCGCTCGAGAATTTCTAATGGTCAATTTTTTTTTACTAATCTGATCCTGTATCCTTCACGGGCGGCCTTATATATGGGCCTCATGTTTTGTGGAGGTACTTAACCGGGTACAAGGTATCCCCGTGTATATTAATCTGTCGCGCTTTAGTAAATCCCGAAATCCCTTCAGGGGCCCCCCTACTACCACCTCCGCCTCACCTAAACCTACTTTGACACTATTATAATATAGGAAATATTGGTATAATACTATTAGGCGACTGTACACTATGCCTAAAAACATTATGCAAATTATAACTATGCATAAATATATTAGACCTAAATATAATTATTCCACAGTACATATGCTGCTAAAAATCAATTATGACCAAGTATAATTATGCCAAAAAAGTATGCCAAATTCATTGTGGCAAAACATTTTAGGAGTACATATATTATGGTTACGAAAGGAATCCCCTAGGAGACATGCCGCCTAACTTGAGATCATGTGGTATCCCCTTATCACGCTGACGACCATCGCCCTCTGCGGGCTGAGCAATCTAGCCACATTGCTGGCCGTCAGGGTCTCCGCCTAGACGGTAGGACCATTACGATACGTACGATCCTCAGGTACAATCTCCTGTAGGGGTCGTTGGATCCCCTGATGTTGGGCATCAACCGCAAGAGTGCGGCTGATGCCCCCCTCAGTTTTGGGACCAAACTTCGGAAGTGGTGTCCGAAGTTCCACCGGCTATCGAGTAGGAGCCCTAGATACTTTATCGAGGGCTCGATGTTGATGCTGACGCCCCCTAGCTGTAGGCTGGATTCCGTAGGTGGTGCCATTTGAGGTCCGTGGAAGCACAGAGCCTCGGATTTGCGAAGAGCGACCAGCCGCCTAATCCGACTTGAGCAAATGTCGTGGCCTTTAGTGCTGCGTCTCGGTACGTTGCTCCTCGCACCGTAACGAGGGTATCGGTGGCGTAACAAATCAAATCAAATTTTTGTTTATTTCACTTTGGCATTACAGATGCGTTTGTAAAACGTCCAGAATATAAAACAAAATCTCTACCACCAGTTCACAACGCGACCCACCTGAGATGAACCGGCAAGAAACTCAGCGGGTTATTCTTTCTTTTCCTTTATTTCCCGTGGTCCACCTCGTAGTCCACCCAGGTGAACCACGGGAATTTTTTTTTACCCGTAGTCCACCTGGTGTACCACGGGAATTTTTTTATTACCCGTAGTTCACCTAGGTGTACCACGGGAAATAATTTTTACCCGTGGTCCACCTGACACTTAGCGCTCTTCTATCAACACTTACAGCTATGGTAACCTTTTTATGCAAGTGCTCTTTATCCACTAAAATCCATTAAAAAGATTCATCATGGATCTTTGAGGACATAACATGTCCACTTTAATACCTTAAAGTATTTTTTATGAAAAATGGATGTTTTAGGACATGTCAGTGGAAAAAGATCCATTATAGGTTGTGGTATACGAAGAACATCTAAAAGGTAAAATGTATAAAGTAATGAAATAATTTTCAAAACAAATGAAGATCAACCAAAACAAAAAAAGATCGACGTAACAAATGAAGTCAATGAAACAAATGAAGATTAACGAAACAAATGAAGATTGGTAAAACAAATGAAGATTGGTAAAACAAATGAAGATCGACAAAATAAATGAAAATCGGCGAAACAAATGAAAATCGGCGAAACAAATGAAGATCAGCGAAACCAATTATGATCGACAAACAATGAAGATCAGCGAAACCAATTATGATCGACAAACAAATGAAGATTGGCAAAACAAATGAAGATCGAAAAAACAAATGAAGACCGATAAAACATATGCAGATTAATAAAACAAAAGACTATATGCAAGTTTATAAGGTCAAAAACTACTCGCAGCCATATTTTGTAATCTAGATGCGATTGCTATTCAAAAACATAGGTGCAAGCAACTCTCGACCTTAATGACACATCTCAAAAAATGTGCTCTGTGGCGTTTATAGACATCACTGATCAAGAACATGTAAAAAATCAATAAATATTATGCATGTTTATAAGGTCGAGAATTGCTTGCACCTATTTTTTTGAATGTTTATCGCATCTAGATTACAAAAATGGGTCCAAGCGAATTTCGACCTTAGGAGCATGCATAATATTTATTTATTTTTTATATATTCGTGATCAGTGATGTCTATAAACGCCTAAAAGCACATTTTTAAATAAGTGTCGTTAAGGTCGAGAATTACTTGCACCTATTTTTTTGAATGGCAATCGCATCTAGATTACAAAATATAGCTGCGAATTGTTTTTGACCTTATGAACTTGCTTATAGACGTTTGTTTTATTGATCTGCATGTTTTGCCGATCTTCATTTGTTTTGCCGATCTTCATTTGTTTTGTCGATCTTCATTTGTTTCGCCGATCTTCATTTGTTTTTGTTGATCTTCATTTGTTTTTTCAAACTTCATTTGTTTTTCCGATCTTCATTTGTTTTTTCGATCGTCATTTGTTTTGTCGATCTTCATTTGTTTCGCCGATCTTCATTTGTTTTTGTTGATCTTCATTTGTTTTTTCAAACTTCATTTGTTTTTCCGATCTTCATTTGCTTTTTCGATCTTTGTTTGTGTTTTCGATCTTCATTTGTTTTTACCGATCTTCATTTATTTTTGATCCAGTATTACCATGGGTAAAATTTAAGTACCAGTGGTACCACTGGGACCACTTAGTAGTACTACTACTAATTTTTTACTTTTTTGATCATAAGTATATCCATAATTTTATTATATAACTAGCTGTTCCCTGCGGCTTCATCCGCGTAGAAGTCGTTCATTACCCTCCTTTTGCGCAGTGTGTTAAAAAGTAGCCTATGTCCTTCCCTTGAACTCAAATTATCTTTATGCCAAATTTCATCAAAATCGGTTCAGTGGTTTAGGCGTGAAAACGTAACAGACAGACAGAGAGAGTTACTTTCGCATTTATAATATTAGTAGAGATTTCAATATTACAAAATAATCCTTATAGCATGATTCAGTATTCACGTGCGACGGTGCGATGGCTTATATGTATAAGTTTGGTGTTTCTATACCGATTTCTATGATTCTTTTTATATTGAATAGGTAATAATGTTAACTTTTTTTTAAATTAGGGATGAGTGAGAGTATTATAAACGTAAGAGTTAACAAATATAATCAGAATTCTCCGAAATGCTAAGCTATCAGGAGTTACACGTGTTATTGTGAGTCAACCATAAAAGATAGACATAGGATATTTTTTAGACAATTTTATGTAGAATACGAATATGTATTTCCGTCATACATGATTTCTATGTAACTTAAACCATTAAGGCTGCACACGCGACGGAAGCTTAAAAATGGAGTAACTTCTCCCGTTTTCCCAAAATTTCCCTTCACTACTCTGCTCCTATTAATTTACCGTGATGAAAAGTATACTATAACCTGCCCAGGATTATGAAGAATAATTGTATCAATTTTCGTTAAAATCCGTCGAGTAGTTTTTGTTTCTATAAGGAACATACAGACAGACAGACAGACAGACAGACAGACAAAAATTTTACTGATTGCATTTTTGGCATCAGTATCGATCACTAATCACCCCCTGATAGTTATTTTGAAAATATATTTCATTTACAGAATTGACCTCTCTACAGATTTATTATAAGTATAGATTTACTGTTACAAACATATGCCTATGCAGGTGGACCACGGGAAATAAAGGTTTCTTTTGCTCTATTTACAACAATTTTTTTGAGAATCCAGCAGAGCAAGTCATTTCCAGGCTTCCTTATCAAACAAATAATCATTGATTGTATAGTAGCCCCTGCAGTACAATTCACCTTTTACAAATCTTTTAAAACTTATTAAGGGACGTACTTTTAATTTCGTCTGGTAGTCTGTTGTAAAAGCGTATACAGTTACCCATGAAAGAATTGCTGGTTTTGTGCAATCTGCTATGAAGAACAGCAAGGTTGTTTTTATTTCTAGTATTGACATTGTGTCTATCACTTAATTTAGCGAAACTATGTAGATTTCTTTGTACATACCGTCGATCGTGGCATCTTTACTTTTCGTGAGCATCTTTACCTAAGCATGCCCTGTACTAGTTTTCATTACATATTTTTTTATCTGTGACAATTAGCACAAATTTACGATTATTGGTAGATTTTATAATAAATTGTTGTAACCCAAAAAGTTTTTCAAGCTGGCAACTTCGTCAACTGTCAAAATAGTGTACTTTTTCATTGCATGTGGTCAATTAAGTTTGCTGTGTCACCGGCTAAAGATTGGTTTTTCTTGCAGAAAATATAGTTCAGATCAGTGAATTATATTAAATGTTATGGAAAATATTGTTACTTTGATGTATCACTGTTATTCAATCTTATAAAACTTTTATTTCTGGAGTTATTGGAAAAGGTAATGTTGTTTGAGGTTAGGTAAAGTTACCTCATTTGACACAAAGGCAACTTTACCTACCTACCTATGTGCCTATATTTCATGTTAAAAAGGCAGGTAGGCATTTAATTATTTATCGTTTTGGAGAATTGTTCTGTTCCTGTTGCGTGGTTCTTTAATCAATGAGGTTTTCAATAAAAAAAAGTTTTATTTATTTTGACACCCTGATGACTTTCATACATTTTTATAAAATTTCTGAAATTCTTGTGGTAACTTTCCCTATGTATTGGTATTACCTATTTAAACGAAGATGGCTGCTTCAAAAATACATACATCGCTTTTTTAGCGCCAGGGCTATAAGTAACTTTAAGTCGTGTGCAATCTGGGGCACACATTCCATGTATATAAAGGCTAGGTAAAGTTGCCAAAAATGTGTCAATTTTACCCCGCTCATACTTTTGATGATTACAGCTATTCTATGTAGCTTTTTGTAGAATTCAATAATTCAACCAAAAGAGACTCTCCTTTTTTACCAAATTGATCAAGCAAAACTTCCATAGCCAGGTTCATGTTGTAGTAAATTGCATAAACGTCAAAAAATATGGTAAAGTTGCCACGATTGACGGTACATAAGGTTTTCAAAAATATATTGTGACGCTACAGTAATAATATTAACCGCTTTAAATTTTTCGTGCAGAGAGACCCTTATTGGACCTAATCTATATATAGGTAGCTCTTATGGCCCGCTTTTGTAAAATAATTTTTTTATTTATATCTGCAGCATTGCCCCACAGTAGAATACCATAAGACATTATACTGTGAAAGTAACTGAAATAAACTATTCTAGCCGTATCTACATCAGTCAAGTGCCTTATATTTTGTACAGCAAATGCTGAAGCCCCTCTGAGCAACGGACCACGTAGCACCCAATCGTAACCGATGTTCCACAGGAGCGGTCCTAATACCGATCCTTGTGGTACACCGCACTACACATCTCACCGATCGACCCGGCCCTAGCCAGCTCGGGTAAGTTATGGCCCTCTCGGAAAGATAGGCTCCTACAATTTGACGAAGGTCGGCAATCGGTGACAAATAAGTGCCTCCCTAACGCAGCTCCAGGGCAAGGTGTAGAAGGCGTTGGCGATGTCAAGAGACACCGCCACCACCACCGCACCCTGTGAAACCGCTTCCACCGGCAGGCTTTTAATGCGCATGATCGCGTCCATGGCGGAGCGCCCCTGACGGAAACCAAACTGGTTGTCCGCGAGATTTGGCCTCACGCGTGTGTGGTGCCCGACGAGGCACGGTGCAATGATACGCTAAAAGAGCTTGCACACCGCGTCGAGCAACACAATCGGCCGGTACCCTGATGGGTTCCGCTACAGGGAGAATGTAGGTAATTTATAACAAAATAGGACAGATTGACAGATTTATTTCCGGACAATATAGTTAGATATACAATTTCAGTCAAGTTTTATATAAATGAAAATACACATTACCAGTATAATTGATTTTTTGTAGCTATATCTTTGTAGTTTGGTAGTTGCAAGAAATCATTGTTTACACAAAGGTGTTGTATTGTGAAAAAAAATCACTATGTCTCGCCGACGGAAAAATCATGATAGGTTACCGTACCGTCAAGGTTTAACACGGAGATGACTCCACTACCGACTTTGCCGTCATTTTGGGACTGTGAGCCATCTTTGGTCCATTTTAAATCTTCTCCGTTGTACTGAAAGCTACTGGCGTAAGCCACAGCAATAAGACACAGCAGAATAATAAACTGGAAAAGACACATAATTTTAAGACAAAACAGGTCAATATTAAACTAAAATATAGGTCTTAACAAAATCCCGGTTGGTTAATCATTATATTAGCACACGGCAACCTACATCTGCCTATTGCCCAGGGTTCCCGACACAGGCTTTGCCCAGAATGGCGACCTATTCTCACAAGAGCAGATTCACATCACAACGCATAACCTACCCACCTTTCTCGACCGTAACTTGCTCTAACCATGGCAGTCATCATGATCTCCAGCTTGAGAATATTCACGCATAGGTCAAAGCCAAGCTGCAACGAGGTCTTTGCGCTGCATAGCTCGTGCTGAGCACTCCAACAATAGATATATGCCGCGCCGCACCCTCAATGCAGAGTGCTGGCACTCTCGGTGTATGGCTGGTATGGCCCACATACCTTGCCCAGCTACCTGTGCCCGGTAAGTATCTGTGACACTCGGTAGCTGAGGCTGCCATAACGCCTGTCCAACCACTCCGCCATGACCTCTTACATCACCTCATAACTGGTTTACCCCAGTCTTGTTCCTCATAAAGATATAAAACAATATAAATACAAAAAGCAATAATCGATATTGTTTTATCACACGAATTGATTAGATTTTAAGTTTACAAAGATAGATATTTAATTTAAAGGTGAAATCAATGATGTATAACAGTCCAAATAATATGATCACTAGCCCGCACCTTAAAGTTCATGTTGAAGAGATGATTTAACCAACACTTAAAGTTGAATATGCCCCAATTGAGATAATCAGTGCTTATATACCTATTCATCCCATCCCAATGCATTATTATAATGTAGGCATGTTATGCTAAATTAAATAAATCGGACAATTTTAAGAAATAGCAACTTCAAATCTCTTATAATAACAGCTAAGTTCAATGAATGATCCTGTTTACAAAGATCACTTACTTTGTTAGTTGTCTTTTTAGGGTTCCGTACCCAAAAGGGGAAAATGTGACCCTATGACTCCTGACTTCGCTGTGTGCCAGCTGTATCTCATGAACCGTGATAGCTAGACAGCGGAAATCTGCACAATTTATGTACTTATTTTTATTGCCGTTATAACAACAAATACTAATATCAGAAAAAAAACCGGCCAAGTGCGAGTTGGACTCGCCCGTGAAGGGCTCCGTACCAGCAAGTAACATAATATAAAAATTCTTGTAGTTCGTTGTAACTTTGATTCATGTTTTAACACGTTCGCAGTGGTAGTGATTTTTCTAGGCGAAAATCGCGGTTTGTGACGTATTAAAAGAAACCCCAACCCATATTCATATTAAACTAGAAAAAAGTACTAAATTTTTGGGGGACCCCAAAAATTTAGTACTTTTTTCTAGTTTAATATGAAAATCTTAATGCGGTTCACAGAATATATCTACTTACCAAGTTTCAATAGCATAGGCCTTAGTTTCGGAGAAAAGTGCCTGTGACATACGGACGGACAGACAGACAGACATGACGAATCTATAAAGGTTCCGTTTTTGCCATTTGGCTACGGAACCCTAATTAACGGGGTCCCATACAATAAACAAACGTGACTTCTTACAGTTTTTTCATACGGTATCGTCCGTGCGCGAGGCCGACTCGCACTTCTCCGGTTTTGAGGGTTTCGTAGCCAAATGGCAAAAACGGAACCCTTATAGATTCGTCATGTCTGTCTGTCTGTCCGTCTGTCTGTCCGTCCGTGTGTCACAGCCACTTTTCTCCGAAACTATACGGCCTATGCTATTGAAACTTGGTAACTAGATGTATTCTGTGAACCGCATTAAGATTCTTATATAACACTAGAAAAAAAGCAGTAAATTTTGGGGGTCCCCATACTCAGAACTGAAACTCAAAATTTTTTTTTTCATCAAACCCATACGTGTTGGGTATCTATAGATAGGTCTTCCAAAATGCTGTTGAGGTTTCGAACTTATTTTTTTACTAAAGTGAATAGTTTGCATAAGAGGGACTTCCAAAGTGGAAAAATGAGTGTCCTCCCCCCCCCCCCCTCTAACTTCTAAACTAAGAGAGTGATAAAACTAAAAACATATATGATGTACATTGCCATAAAAACTACCAACGAAAATTGGTTTGAACGAGATAAAGCTGGTAGTTTTTTTTTAATACGGCATAAACCGCAATTTTCGGTTAGAATAATCACTACCACTGCGAACGTGTTAAAACATCAATCAAAGTTACAACGAACTATAAGAACTTTTATATTATGTTACTTGCTGCTACGAAACCCTTCATGGGCGAGTCCAACTCGCACTTGGCCGGTTTTTTTTTGTTGTGATATCTTAATTATTATGTAGAAACACTAGATAATGATGTCACACAATCATGTTCGTTATTCTAAATCTAAACTATGTCATCCAAGGACGACTCGATTTTGTTTACTAAGATGTTTTAATGATAATAATTTAATTTCAAGTCATAATAATCAATGTATATAATAATTCTTAAGGCCCTGTTAGTTTAGCACAAGTAGGCATTTAAGAGTCCATATGACGCCAAATAGACTATTACTTTGATCTAGATCTCAGGACTCGTGAGGTCTGCTGAACTAAAATTTGAACACAGACAACTTCAGTTCATGAACTAAAAACGCTCTAGGCTCAAAACACGATTACTGATGAAATCCTCGATAGATTTTTGTGTTGAAAATTCCTCGATTTCGTGAAATTTTAAGCTAGATCTCGTATTATGTTATAAGTTGTTTTTATAATATATAATAAGAAAGAAAATAGTAAAATCTTCATTTGTACTAGAGCATTTTTATCATATTGGTTATAGTTTTTTTATAATTAATTTATTTCGTTAAAAGTGCACAAAAACCGGTCGCATCTCTCTCTTTCTTGCACGCTAAAATGTATATCTTCTATCTTCTTTTAACAATTTGGCATCTGGTAGGCTCTTAACGCCGCGCCGCCCTCGCCCGGGGCGCGAAATACCTTGCACGCCTGCAGCAGCAGTGAACTCTATATCCGAAATGCATTTTTTACCATCCTACTAATATTATTATGGTAATATAATAGATTTTTGTTAATGTATGAATAATTTTATTGGTTTCCGTTAAAATCGGATAACTGTCCGTCTGTCTGTCTATCTGGCACGAGCAAGAGGGCTGAAATTTTCACAGATTTTGTATTTCTAGTGACATATCGTCGTTGCGACTTTAAAATCTCTTATGTGTAAAAATGACATTTTCGAGAAAATCGATAAAACCTGTCTGCTGAAAAAAAAAATGGCATCAATTAAAACTAAATATACAGAAATAATTTGCGTACATTCACCTGCTTGAGCCGGGAATTGAACCTAGGAAATGTGGAAAAAAAACATCCTGTACTTTTTGGGATACCAACCGAAAGAGTCTTTAATAAGGAACAATTTCTTTTAAACATGGTATCTTAGATTAAAGGAAGATCAAGTAAAATATGATTGTATTGTAAAGCTCACTCACTATGTAAAGAAAAAAAACAGTCTAATTGAGAACCTTTTATTTTTTTTTTAAATTGGTTAAAAATATGTTTTAGTTTCTGTGAATGGGAATATTCGTTCTGGTCACTTAATCAATCAATTTAAAAAAAAAACAGTAGGAGGTCCTCAATTAGAGTGTTTTCTTTTCTTTTTTAATTAAAATTGTTTCTTATCAGAGACTCTTTCGTTTAGTATCATAAAATACAGAATGCTTTTTTTTTCACATCACCCAGGTTCGATTCCCGGCTAAAGCAGGTGATTTTTCAAAAACTTTAAATACAGTTTTATTTACTTTTGAAAATAGAGGAATATTTCCTTTCAGCGAAACTTGCCATTATCAATATTAAGGGTACCTCACCTCCAACTACCGTCTTTAAATTCGACTCCGTATATTCCTAAATAGATACATACTTATTACACATAGAAAACACCCAAACTCCGAAACAAACATTTATGGATCACACAAATATTTGGACCGACCCGGGAGTCGAACCCAGGACCTCAGGCACGGCAGACGGTTACACCACCGAATGCGCCACCGAGGCAGTCCGATTTTTTCTCGTTTGTCGAGTACGTTGTACTCACTATGGAAAGTACTTCGGAAACGATGGAGGGAGAACAGCAGATAGGCTCAACACCGCGGTACCAGATGTACCTAGTGATGTGGGCGCATAATATGTCTGCCTCTACCTAATAGGGAAGAAAAGTCGTGACTATTATCTATAATTTTAGTCTGCTGTAGAAATTATACATTTATAGACTTTAATTCTGTATGTACACATTAATTAGGACGTTCCAATGTGCCATAGAGATAAATATTTGTTCATTGTCTATTAATTTCTAAACCACCTTGACGTTCCGGTAATATCATTTTGAATTCTTGTTTCTAACTTTGCAGATTCTTTATTTCGCCTTTATAAATTACTAGCGGAAGTCACGCGGTTTCACCCGCGTAGTTCCCGTTCCCGTGGGAATACGGGAATAAAATATAGCCTATGTTTACCGCCGAGAGTGTAGCTTCCCAACAGTGAAATAATTTTTGAAATCGGTCCAGTAGTTCCGGAGCCTATTCGTTACGAACAAACAAACAAAAAAACAAAAAACAAATCTTTCCTCTTTATAATATTAGTATAGATTGACCCTATACATCAATATAATACTAAGATTAACAACAAAATTATCTAGAGTTTCCTTCAATTCGGACTTAAATGAATTTGGTAAGAAATGTTAAATGTTTAGTTTGTGTATTGCCGAAACTAGTTTTTTTAATTGTCGATTTAGCGATTTTTTTTGAAGCGCTCTCGTGTCCTGTGAACTCATGGTCTGCGATCCGGCTGTTACCCGTAGTCCCACCATCACTGTGGGTCCATATTGGCTCACATAAAATTCAAAATCCTATGCTTTGTCTTACTAGGGGAAGGTTGTATTTTAGATGATCCCTCTCAGGGAGAATACTTGTAAACCCGAGAACGTACAATCTAATCTTAATGTAAAAGCTGTTTAGAATAGTCATTTTATCTATCTAAGTATTGTATACTATCTAAGTATTGTATCTAAGTATTGTATACCTTATGTTCTCAAAATCCATTATTGATGAGATAATTTTTTTAGACTAAATGTCTTCTAATGGGCTCCCGATATGATCATGCCGTGATGAAGTTGCTTCAGTGTGCGTGATTTCTTTGCATGTGTGTGTGCATCGACGTATATGTACACATGATATTTAACATGCTTGACAATTGCCAATTGATCGTGTCGGGAGCCCTTAAAGGATTATCTTGTCCACATAGGTTATCCCGTTCAGACCAAATCAACCTCTAGGTATCGTTAAAATGACTTTACTAAAATAAATTATTTTTAAATGTTTATTCAATTATGTGTTTTGAACACTGAGATCAATCCTATTTTTTTTTATACCACTAAGGTGGCAGACAAGCAAACGGCCCACCAGAAGGACTGGTGGTCACCGCAGCCTACGAACGTTTGCAACACCAGAGGCGCCACACTCGCGCTGCCGACCCTGTAAAAACCTTCTTTGACCCCTTTTCAAGAACCCCATACTGTAGGCGTTTAGGAAAACGGAGGCAGGAAGATCATTCCACAACCTAAGCGTGCGCGGAAAAAAACCCCTACCGGATCTAACCGTGCTCGAACGCTCCGGACGTAGGGTGTAAGGATGAAATCCCTGTCTATGGCGAGCGGTGCGATGATAGAACGTAGCCGTGGGCATCATGTCAAACAATTGCTCAGAGCACATACCATTGTACAGGCGGTAGTACACGCATAAGGAGGCAAAGTCTCTCCTGTCGCGAAGAGGTTCAACACCACCTGTCAGTATAGGATCGTTGACAACTCTCACAGCTCGCCTCTGCACCGAGTCAAATGGACGAAGCTGATATTCAGGTGCCCCCGCCCAGAGATGACAGCAGTACTCCATGTGTTGGCCGCACTTGCGACTTATAGAGAAGCAGTGTTTGCGCCGCAGTAAAGTACCGCCGCGCCCTGTTGAGCACACCGAGCTTCTTGGACGCCAGCTTGGCCTTGTCCTCCAAATGACTGCGGAACTGAACGTCACTGAAGATGTCAACACCAAGGATCCCTATACTTTTAGAGATGGAAAGAGATGTGCCCTGGAATTGTGGCGCTACAGTAATTGGGGCTTTCTTAGCGGTAAAGAAACACGCCTGTGTCTTGGAGGGGTTGAACTGGACAAGGTTTTGTCTACCCCAATCGGACACTCTAGTAAGAGTAGCCTCGATTTCAGACACAAGCTGTTCACGACTTTCTTCCACTGCGTCCCGAGAGATACCGGGGCGGCCTGGGTAACAAGTGTCCCCCGTACTATCGTCTGCATAACAATGAATGCCGTCAATAGACAACATGTCATTGATATGCAGCAGAAACAGAGTAGAGGACAACACTTAGCCTTGCGGTACTCCAGCGTTAATGGCCATGCAGTCAGAACAGCTGCCGTCGACAACAGCCCTGATGCTTCTACCGGCCAAAAAGCTGGACACGCATCCGCATAATCTCTCGGTCAGTCCGTAGGAGGGCAATGTTTTAAGAAGACCACGGTGCCAGACCCGGTCAAAGGCTTTAGAAATGTCGAGGCTCACTGCTAGTGCTTACTCTCATGGTCGAGTTAGAGCCCCTAGTGCCTTTAACATAGATCCTTCATCCCACTGTCCACGGTTGGTCTTTCTCAATAGACGCGTGGCATTTTTCTAAAAAACAATCCATAAGTAAATAAAATAAATTATTAAAAAAATAAAAAACCCAACTGATACTGAAAAGGTCGAAACAAGCTTGATATCAGGCTGTCCCCATTTGCAAATCATAAACCGAAAGAAAATGTGTGGGTACCGCCTGCTATCAAGCTTGTATCGACCCTTTCAGTAGCATTCGAGTTTGTTATTTTTATAATCATTTATTTTATTTTTATACTTTTTAGTTACGATATGCATACATCTTACTTCTTACTTATCAATACATATAATAAAATCGTAACAGGTCGCTGTCTGTACATGGAAGATAAATAAGAAAAAATATTATAGGGGGGCTTTATGAACGCAATAGAACCCAAAACAATGATTTTTAGAATTTTTGTCTGTTTGTCTGTATGTCTGTATGTCTGTATATCTGTTTGTCTGTACGGTTGTGCACGCTAATCTCAGTAACCGCTCAACCGATTGCAATGCGGTTTTTTTTATTGTGTTGAGGTTTGCTCCAGTTAACATTTAGCGTTTGTTTTATGTAAATCGGTTTAGAAATAAAAGAGTTATAACACTTTTAAGAATCAGATCAAAGATTTTGAAAATTTTAATTGTAGGGGTTTCTTTGAATGTGAGTGAACCTAAACTGGCGTGTTGGCTTAATCATAAAAGAGCTTAATAAAAGCGAATTGTTTTAAAATAGACTTAATCATTAAGCTCTTTTATGATTAAGCAAACAGGGCAGTTTCAGACGCTGCTTGATGACTCTGATGAAGAAATACCTTTCCTTTCATACACCTTATGTGACGTAAACGAAGTTGCGGGCTCAGCTAGTAATATTATAAATGCGAAAGTTTGTGAGTGTGGACGTTTGTTACTCTTTCACGCATGAACGGCTGAAGGGATTTGGCTGAAATTTGGTACAGGGATGCATTATAGTCGGGAATAACACATAGGCTACTTTATATCTCGGAAATAAGTTCCTACGGGAAGCGGGAGCGGGAACCAATTTATGCGGGTGAAGCTGCGGGCATCAGCTAGTATAACATACATACGAGTACATACACACATACGCGCGAATATATTACCCTCGCTGGCGCAGCCGGGCAAAAAGACATTGGACTGAGATGATCCACGGATCATCTTGTACAGTAGCAGACGAATCATCTTGCCTCAGAGCACACTTTTTATTTAAAATTCTTTGCCTTACCTATAAATATCGTACAGTCATCGCAATACGTTTTTACCCGAACTGCCGAAGAAAGGAGGGTAATGTTTTTCGAGAGAATGTATGTATGTATGTATGTATCCAATTCTTTGTCACGTCCTACAGCCTGAACGGCTTGACGGATTTTGACATGCGAGGTGTCATTTGATTCGTCGTGATTATGTGAGTGTCACTAGGTACATTAAAATTTCTAAAAAATCAAAATGGCAGACTGTTGGCGCTAAAATGAAAACATTGTTTTTTTTTTCATCCACGCTCTACAGCCTCAACGGCTTGACGGATTTTGAAATACAAGGTGTCATTTGATACGTCGTAATTGGGTGAGGGACACCAGGTGTAATAAAATTCCTAACAAAATCAAAATGGCGGACTTTTGACGTTATAATTATTTGACAGCGATGAACGCAAAACTACTGAACCGATTTTGATACGGTATTATGTATTTATAAGGTCTTAGTCAGATTTAAATTCTTACATTTGTTTGATTGTAATCGGTTGAGTAGCACCTGAAATATGACCAAAAATATAATACTTAAGGTTGAATTTTGGTGATGTCCCTTCACTACACGGAAATTAATAACTCCACTACTAACATAACAGGCGGGATCAAGCTATGGGAACAAGTAACTATTTTGTTAACCACCACTCGCTTGACATAGCTTCTTCCCGCCTGCAAATGTTGCCAACAAAGTAAAACAGTAAGTAGCTAAAGAAAATCACAAAAGAAATGTAGAGCTTGTTTTTTACTTTTCAGTTGTATGTTTACTTGGCAGTCGGGTTTTTTTATATTCTAAATAATTAAGTTTTCATAACAAATGAATATATTTAGAAGCTACTAATATAATACCTAGTTATTGCATAAAATCGATTACGCGAAAAGTAAAGTAGTTTCAAATTTAGGCTTACCTTAGATTAACACTGTACAATTAAAAAAAACACAGCGATCGTCCTTCACGCAGCCATGACGGTTTGACTCTCATATTATACAAATGTGCTCTGTGGGTTTGACTGCTGTCGGTGGGGGCGGACCTATGCTTTTCTTGAACAAACAACTAGATGGCTTGCATAGTATCGTCACAATCGAAATGGATCGTCTTACCTCGGAGGATCATCTTGTACACCTTTCCTCTACCGGTCTGTGCTCATAATCATCCCTCTTCATTATTTTTTTCATACCTTTTTTATTCATACATATTTAATACTAGCTGAACCCGCAACTTCGTTAACGTCACATAAGGTATATGAAAGGAGAGGTATTTCTTCAGCAGACTCATCAACCAGCGTGTGAAACTGCCCTGTTTGCTTAATCATAAAAGAGCTTTTATGATTACGCCAACACGCCAGTTTAGATTTACCCATTTTTAGATTCATGTCTATGTACGATGCTTTAAAGTGATATAACTTTTTTATTTATAAACCGATTGACATGAACTAAACACTTAATGTTAAGTGGAGCAAACCTTAACACAATAAAGAAAACCGCATTGCAATCTGTTAAGCGGTTACTGAGATTAGCGTGCACAAACGTACAGACAAACAGATATACAGACATACAGACAAACAGATGAAAATTCTAAAAATCATTGTTTTGGGTTCTATTGCCTTCATAGCCCCCCTTTTATATTTTTTCCTATTTATGTTACATGTACAGACAGCGACCTGTTACGATTTTATTATATGTATTGATTGATATCTACCAACGGAGTTCATAACCGTTAGTGATCATATTTTTTTATTAATACTGTTGCCACCAAGAAATGTTTGAAATTATATTTTTTTACTTAGAACTTTTTTCTTCATAACATTCAATGATCATATTGCTATCTATACATATAATAAAACTGTAGAGCGCCGAGAGTCTGTATATAGAAGATATTTAGAAATTTTTAATTGTAGGGCGTTCTCTAATCGATACTGAAGCCGAAAATGTAATTTAAATCCAAGCATCTTCACAAATACTTTTACATTTATAATATTAGTTGGAAGTAGGATTTTTTTGAGCTCGCCTGGCAAGGAACATTAAACATCAACAATATATTAAAAGGGCAAATTACTCTGCAGAATATAAAAAAAAATTAAATTCATTCATGAATTGCCTGTTATCTTCTTCCTCTCACCAGCCAAGTCTACGGTTCCATGTTGGTGTAAGATGGGAGAAGTTTCTGACAAGTTTTCAGTTTGCGTCAAATACTTACCTTCTCAAAATTCCTGCTATTAAGGGGGTCGTAAGAAACGATTTGGAACCCTTGCAAACGATCCATTGTGTAGAGAAGGAAAACTCAAATTGAAACTCGGTTGTGAGTAAATTGACAATCGTTAAGCCAAGTTGAAGGCCTTCTGAGCGGAAATAAAATCTACTGTTAGTTGTCACAACCTGCATCTGTTCATTTCAACACGGCAATAGGCTCACCACCTATGACGTAGGACATAAAACTGTAAGGTGAAACGTGGGCGTATAATATGCCCCTGCCTGCCCTTTCAGGAATAAGGACCTGACTATATGTACGTATGTGTTAATAACCAAATCGGTTAAAATAATAGCGGCGTTTTCCCTGAAAGAAAACGCATATTAAAATACTTACCTAATTCGTGGTTTGTGGTTAATGGTATCTAGATTTATAACCTTTACCATCTTGAACAACTTCATATGTAATCTTAAACAGACTAAATAAGGAATCTTATTTAAGGAGTAGTAAGTATTCCTTCTATTGACAGGATTAAATAATTGCGAATTATTATTATATTTGATTGGTGGTATTAGCTGACATTATTACTCGACGATAATTTTTTTTTGAAATCCATCGTCAATTACCTCGTGTTAAGGATTATTTTGATCTTACCACCACCACCAATTCTTAGAAGCTGCTGTTGACCGGGTAGTGCCGGGGCTAGAATAGTTGGAGAACCTCTAACAGTCATAAATAAACTATAAGACTGTAGTCTCATATCGGTTACTCTGATATCCTAATTTCTATCTAGAATAAAGGATTCAATTGATTAGTCGTAGGTGTTATCTTTGTTTACAATAGTTTTCCAACCAGATTGTCTGAAATGAAAATGATCAGTTTCGGACTCTTGATTCGGGCCTGAAAGTAGTACCTATGACGTGAGTTAATACAATCGAGCAAAGTTAGATCGTGGTTGCGGCGACCTAAGCATAAAATCACTATGACGAGAAACCTGAAAAATGTTCTCTTTGTATCAATACTTGGTAATATTGAACTAAGTCATCAATCCCAATATCAATGAATATGTGACTTAACTTTCTTTACATTTTTTAAAGAAATCGACCAAGATAATATGTTTAACCAAAACATGCGAACTATGTAAAGTTGACTAACGGTTTCTATATTATCAAGAACAAATTTATGTAACAGAATCGTATTATATAATAACCACTAGCTGACCCGCGCAACTTCGTTTGCGCCACATAAGAGAAAGTATTACCTGTTCCCGTCGCATTTACTCCCGTCACGTTGCGTTTACTCCCGTAGCGTCTCGTCGTTAATATTCAATACTACGTGAGAGAGAGAGAGAGAGAGAAAGGTTTGTCGTCGCGTGTATTCCCGTCGCATTATTTTTAAGAACAATTTCGTTTACGAAAGAGGTATCCCGTGGCATTATTGTAGAAAAATTTATTGCCATTAAAATGGTTATTGTGCTCCAACCCAAAGATAGACACATGCTATCGCGCAATTTTTTTAGGAACTTTTTTAAGAGAAACAATTTTGTAATTGAAGAAGGAAGGAGGTCTAGAGGTAGACCCAGGGATCGTTGGGCCGATGATATACGAAGAGTCACCGGTGACGATTGGATGCAAGTAGCACAAAACAGAGAAAGGTGGAAACAGTTGGAGGAGGCCTATACCCAAGATAGGGACCGTGATTAGACCTGAATTTATTAAATGCTTAATTGTTTCGAAAAATGATAATACTAATAAATAATAATTAATACTATATAATTAATTAATGAAATTTAAATTTTATTGCATGTAATTAAAATTATATTATTTGAACTATGTTGTAGGTTGAGTCATGGATTAATAAAGGCTTAAATAAAAAAATAAATAAATAAATACATATTTTTTACATAACTATAAATATTTAAGCAGCACACGCAGCGAAACTCTCAAAAGGAATAACTTTTCCAACGTTTTTGAAATATTTACTATTACTGCTCTGCTCCTATTCGTTGTAGCGTGATGCAGCGTGCACAATAACGTAGCTTTCTATTGGTGAAAGAATTTTTAAAATCTGTTCGGTAGATCCTAAGATTACCCGTTACAATTTATTTAAGAGATATACAAACACACAAACTTTACTTCTTAAAAAAATTACTAAGCACAAAGTTAGTATATTCTGATTTATCAGATATCATTGAATATAATACTGAAATCAGTGCCCAGTAAAACTATGTAGGCTTAGGTAGACGTAGTATCTCATAGTCATATTGGCACTGACTTCAGTATTATATTTAATGATATCTGATAAATTAGAATATACTAACTTTGTGCTAAGTAAATTTTACTTTTCAGTTTTTAGTTTTGTTTAAAGTCGGTTTCTTTTTGTTTAATTTTTTAATCACTATTTTTAGTGTCGTGTGGACTGAAAATCTATCTATCTAGGTGTAAAGTTCTCGACAGTACAAATTAATCAAACCCAAACACAAAGTAACTGCTGTATATCGTTAGGGAATTCTCTCTACTGTCTTTCGTCTCCATCATCAGATCGACTCCAGGCCTTCATTAAGTTGTACTACTTTAAGGACCTTAATAAAAAAAAATTACAAACTAGATGCCCCTACAATTTTTAAAAGTTCCTTTCGATTTCTCCAGGATGCCAAAATCAGATCCTGGCTTCCTTAAAATGGGACCACCTTGGGAGTATCTATTTTAAAACGAAAAACAAAATTTTCAAATCGGTCTATAAACGACGGAGTGCTGCGCGAAAAAACATTTAAAAAAATGGTTGAATTGAGTAACCTCCTCCTTGTTTGAAGTCGGTTAAATAATATTAGTCACGCAGCACAGCACACGCAACGAAGTTCTCAAAAGGAATAACTTTTCCCCCGTTTTTGAAACATTTACTATTACTGCTCCGCTCCTATTCGTTGTAGCGTGATGCTACATAGCCTATGACACTCCGCAATAACGTAGCTTTCTATTGGTGAAAGAATTTTTAAAATCGGTTCGGTAGATCCCGAGATTACCCCTTACAATTTAACAAATATACAAACACACAAACTTTACCTCTTTATAATATTAGTATAGATGAATAAAACTTTTTAAATCTTAAAAGGTAGGTCTCAAGGAGCTCAATAGTAGAAGTTTTTGATTTAATATCTGTTATTTACCTCTTCGCCCCCCCCCCCCCCCACATTTCCACAGATTCTCTATGTGAGGTGGTGGGAGACCTGTCGAGGTGTTTAGTAGAAGGAAAGAAATAATGTTTATTAGGTTCTTTTGCAGGTTCTGCAGAACGAATGGAGCTTACAGAGCTCTCGCTTTGAGATCTGCCCTCTATTATTACCTTGTGCCATCGCGGCACCACAAACACTCCTGTTGACCGATTAAGGTGTGACAGCATCTTGGGTATTAAAAATGGTGGTGGAAGTAATATCCACACATTACAAACAGGCCTATAATGTGGATAATGCTTTAAAAGCGAAACCGGTCAGGTATTTTTAAATTAAAATAAAAGTGGAATAGTACAAGTGAATTTTCATAATGTATTATAACAAGTTCCATCAAGTGCCAACAATCGAAAGTATAACGGACCTATCATGTGTAGTGTTCTCCATTTCATAATAGGAATATTGTTTGTAGGCAATCTTGCCTTAGTGGTGTTTGAAGCAGGATGCTCACAAAAAATACCCGGAGGAGCTGATACATATGGTATCGGCTCGGAATGCAGTGTATGGTGAAGTCAATTTGATGTCGGACCATTACACGCAAGCTGACGAGTTAAGTTCGTCAAGGCAATTGATTTGGTCTCGTCCCTCTGGGGGGATGGACTACAACTGCTTTGAATGAGTACAGACTGTAACACAGTACCGGTATATGATTTCGAATCATGTGTAAGATTATCAACATCTCTATTGATGCAGTGCAATCTTTGTTATTCTAGGCCCTCGAGCCTGTTAGAGAAATGTTTTCTAGCTGGGCTCCCAAGCGAAATCTGACGCGTCCGTGGTAAGAAAGCATCTCGGATGGAAAGCTTGTAAAATTGTCGAGAACCGGTAATTGCGGACCCACTATTGGAGTTCCACTTGTACCACTCCGTGCACTACTATTTTCTTCAGTGGGTTGTCGGTTAGGGGATTGACAGAATGTGACGCTGAGGTAAAGCTACCTCTAGGCACTGCGAAAGTGGTAAAAATTCAAAAGACCCACCAAGTTTGAATTTTCTTTAAAAGAACTAAGTTTCTTTGATTTGGAATTAAATAAATCTTCCTTTTATGTCTAATATCTTTTCTTTTGGTATTGGACTTTCAGGTAGTTCTATGTCTATCGCATAACGATATGAGAGGTTTCTTCAGGAACCTATTATTGTTTTCTCCCAATTGTCTAACCATCCCCGGGTTTGAAGAGTTTTCAAGGCTATTTGTACGTGTTTGTGAAGAGTAACAGGATTTTGATGCGCAGAATGAGATTTTGTGTAGGTAGACGAGTATTTGAATACTCTTATTCTATAGAAATCGAGGCACCCAGATGGTGAGAAACGAAAATGTTTTGGGTGCGGCTTACCCGAGCGGAAGACAAGAATGTGCTCTGAGAAAGAATAATGTACACTACATCAGCTTTATCATGAAAATAAGCTTGACTGAGATGTATTTTGCACATCCAATCTCGTGGTTGGAGGAAATCTGGTAAACGGAACATGCTGAAAGATAGAATTATTCTGGCTTCACAAAGGCGTACAATGTCCTAAAACTGAATTCTGGGCGGATGACCCATCGCTATTTGAAGTTAGGAAAAGTGGAGAAACCAAACTTGGTGACAAAGGAACTAGTTTTAGAGTGCCTTGAGCATTTATCTTTTGAACCATTGCACAATGTGGTCATTTCAGTTAAAAAGGAAACCTGTATGGATTCTTGAAAAATGAAAATGAAAATGAAAATGAAAAATGAAAAAATGAAAATGAAAATGAAAAAATGTTTTATTTGTATCACAATTTACAGTGAGTTGTTCAATGGACGTCTTCTTTTAGGCATAACAATGCCTGTAATAGAAAACGTCGCTCCATCCACATACTACAAACTATGTTAACATCAGGAATTATTTAATAGACCAGAAAGAAAGCTCAGGCTTGGTAGGCCCAGCAATGGCTGTACCAGAGTAAATTATTAGCTAATAACTTGTACAACATACTAGACAAACTAGCCACTTAGAGAAGGTAATATCTTACTAAATTAGGAACAATGTTTACACAAATAGGATTTTCAAAATAGGTACAATGTGTAAAAGTAGTTACATCGTGAACAATTTTAACTGTCACGGCATATAGGCTAGAAGCCCAGCAATGCCTGTGCCGTATACAATATTAAACATACTTTACGAACAAGGTAATCGTTTACTATGCTCAAATCTTTCTATCTTTCTACACATACAAAATAAAGTAGATACTTAGGGAAGGTATCTCTTACTAAAATAGGAATGTTTAGATACTTAAACAGGGAAATTACTAAAATAGGAACAATGTTTAATTATCACATTAACAAGCAGTTTGAGTGTGTTTGTGTGAGTGTGAGTGAGTGTGTCGATGTGATCGTGCGTGTGTATGTGTGTGTGTGTATGAGTGTGTGTGCATTGAATGTGTGTGTAAGTATTTTCACATTAAGTATAAGTATTGTGACAGTCAGCATGATGGATGTACCCTAACAAGAAAGATGGAATTTCTAGTCCTATGATAGGCCCAGCAATGGCTGTACCAGAGTAAATTACGAGATAATAACTTGTATACATACTAGACAAACTAGCTACTTAGAGAAGGTAACATCTTACTAAATTAGGAACAATGTTTACACAAACAGGATTTTCAAAATAGGTAGGTACAATGTGTAAAAGTAGTTACATCACAAAAATTTTAACGGTCAGGGCATACAGGCTAAAATCCCAGCAATGCCTGTGCCATATACATACTTTACGAACAAGGTTCATAGAGAAGGTAATCTTTTACTAAGCTCAGGTAAATTTTTATATAAACTAGGAAATTACTAGATAAAGAACAATGTAATGTCAATACATCAAAACGCTTAACAGTCTCGGTGTATTTGCTTGACCAATTAGGCCAAAAAGCTTAGGCCTAATTGGTCAAGCAATCCCCGTACCAGAGTGAATACTATAGGTGCCCACCAGACAAAAGTTTGTATACATACAAGACAAAGTAGATACAGAGAAGGTAATCTCTTACTAAAATAGGAACAGTGTCTAGATACTTAAACAGGGAAATTACTAAAATAGGAACAATGTTTAAATATCACCTTTAACAAGTACCTTGAGTGTGTGGGTGTGAGTGTGTGTGTGGGAGCATGCGTGCATGTGTGCATTGAATGCGCGTGCACATATTGTAACATTAAGTATAAGTATTGTGACAGTTAGCATTATGGATGTACCCAAACAAGAAGTATGGAATTCCTAGCCCTACGACTACGTCTTGGGTTCGGATCATTGCTTGCACATGTCCACTAGGTCCACCTTCCGGCAATAGAATACATCTTGTATACGAATTCTCATAAATGTCATCTAGATTACATATTTTGTCATTAAGATTTCGCTTTTGTATATCCTAATTAGAGCAATCTTAGAGCCTAGAGTTAGGCCTTAATTTAGGTGTCACACATGATAAGACTCTCCATTTCTTCATAAGATAACTTCACTATCCATCTTGACAGAATACTTTTGCACTCATAAAATGACTTAGAGTATAGACATGTTTGTCTATTTATTTTGTTATATAAAAAAGAAGAGCGCTTTTCGCACTGGGATCTTGCAAATGCGGTTCTCACTCTAGGTGTATGAGTAACTGCCTGTCTGTTACGTCTGTTGGCAATGTTAGGATCAAATTGCATGGATTTATGCTTGCGTAAAACTATATGTGTGACGTATAACTGTCGGACTGTTAACAAATTTGAGATCTCATATAGGGTGTTGGTTGGGAAAGTCCTTTTTTTAAAGTACATTATTTTTAGTAATGATCTTTGACCCCGTTCCACTTCAATGAAACGTGTTTTGTGTGTACCCCCCCAGATGGAAATACAATATGCTATAACAGATTGCACTAACGACGCATACACTCTATTTAGGAGTATTTAAAGCAATTAGTATTCCACCTTAGTCAAGTTTTCCATAGCATTTTAACATAAAGTGAAAATTTACAACTTTGTCAGGACGGGACTGAGTTCGGTGTAAATTTAAATGTGGGAAGGTTATCAGTTTTGAGCAGGATTCGAACCTGCGTCCTCTCGAATACCGTGCAGGACGGATTGGAGTTTCTGAATAAAGGGAATGCGGTACCCTTTTATAAATTTAAAACTTTTTGGTACTCTCGTTCCTTACCAACGTATTTTGTACAGAGTTAACTGACCGACATAGAATGACAGGGTCATATCATTTAGTGTTTCCTTTGCTGGCGTGGGCAGAGGATGTTAGACCTCTCCTCGTCTCTTTGAGAGCCTCGAGCTCGGAAATTTCGTAATTGGAGGGACATCCTTGCATGGTTACTTAGTATGTTATCGTACGCCTGGTTACTATCGTAAATTACAATTATTATAGATACACAATATTGTACATACCCCTCGAGGGTGGTTACTGGTTAGTGT
The DNA here is from genome assembly GCA_933228765.1 of Miltochrista miniata. Classification (NCBI taxonomy): domain Eukaryota; kingdom Metazoa; phylum Arthropoda; class Insecta; order Lepidoptera; family Erebidae; genus Miltochrista; species Miltochrista miniata. Next base: position 12,311,460 of record OW121768.1, read on the forward strand.
TTCCTTTGCTGGTATGGGCAGGGGATGTTAAACTTCTCAGTCTCTTTGAGAGCCTAAAGCTCAGAAATTTCTTAATTGAAGGGACATTTACTGTCGTATGCCCAATTATTATGGATATTGTACACACCCCTCGAGAGTGGTAACTGTAATACAGGCCTAAAAAGGCTCTTGGTACAATGGAATCTGGACTCCATTCGATGCAGATCTGATCTTGGCGCCTGATCCTCTCGAAGGCTGGCGTAATGATTTGGATGAACTTTTTTCGGGGGTCATCCTTTTTGGAGATCGAAGACCAAAATGCATGCCTTCCTGAGTGCCGTTGAAAAGGCTTCAGCCTCGAAAATGTATGTGTTTGAAGACGATATTTTATCAAGGTTCATTATTAAGAATTGGGTCTTTGACAATTCTGAGAATAATATGAAATCAGATCTATGGCCGCAAGCCATTTGTAATAAATTGATAAAAGATTTATGGAAATCCTATTATTAAAGTAGGTCTTCAATTTTGTCATAAATATTTTCGAAGAAACTTAAGTTTTTCAAAAGACTCTCTTTGTTTAAAAATACAAAAGGTTTTGGCAGCAAAAGCCTTTTGGCAGAAAGAGCCTTGTCAGCTTTTTCAAAATGTAGCAGGGATTCGAATTGTCGGATCTCCCCGTTTTTGTCTAGGTTGACGAACCCAGGACTATGATTTTACAATAGTGGGTATCAGCATATTATCTTATCTAGGCAATTTGTCGCCAAAACGTGTCTATCAACCTCTTAGGTTATACTGTGTCTTTGGATCTTGGGTAACCGAAATCTCTTTTAATGCTGTCCCTATATAAAATACGAAGCAAGGATGATTGTTTCTATCATCCTCGTAATTTAACCTCTGATCTGTGAAGAAATTTACACTTGGTCAGGACCAGTGTTAGGTAATAAGAAATAACTCACCTATTTCCATCATCCTTATCTGGTTTAGTGGAAGTCGGCTTCTTTTACTCCACTTACGACAATGCACGTGGCGTCGCGATCGCCCTTATTTGAAGTTCGAGCTAAATGAGCTAGAACTGTAGCTATTTGACGTACCTAATACAGTAACTGGAGCTCAGAGCGCGCTTCTGAAATACTCCACTTGGAATTAGCTCACTTTCTAAGGATGGAGGATTCATTTCTATCAAGAAACCAAACTAAAAGAAATAGTATTATGTTAGGTACCTAAAATTTAAGTACTACTTTCATGGTGAACATTTAGTTATTACTTTGACACACTCGTACGTATTCAGTAACTTGGGATGATTACGATTTTACGCATAATAGGCCATATTTTTATATGTATAGGAACATCTAGTAATTAATGTGCCTTTATGTGGGTAGGTATAAAAATATTTTGAAAATATTTTCTATATTCGGCAGTACTTACGCTGTACATACACGAAGCAAATAATATCTAAAAAAAAAGTATTAGTACCTATGAATACAATCTATAAAATCAGTTTGAAATTAGCTGTAACTAAAGATATTAAATAAAAGAAACTGCAACCTCGAAAGGTTTACGTGCTATTTTAAAATAATAGGTTATTTCACGTTATGACGTATCACACTCATATGTGATCGTAAAAATATGAAGTAAAAACATACCTGAGACTTAAACGAACTGTTAAACCGTTAAATATGTCTGTAGGTTCACTTACTTCAATCACAAGTCACTTGTTTTAGATTCACTGTATATTCAAACGAACGGCAAAGCCGTTAAATAATTATTTCTGTAAATTCAGTTACTTCATCCCAAGTCATAAAAAAATAAAATAAAATAAAATAAAATTTATTCCCTTTGAAATTTTTAAAAAATTATTTAGGTTTGTCAAAATTTTTGTGACTACCGGGGGTTCGGAAATGCTACAGACTGAGAAGAACACCCCAAGAAACTCAGTCCGGTCCCTATTAATTCATCTTAGTATCTAATACAGTTTTTTTTTTAAAGTAGAAAGGAGCAATTCGTGTCACTGCCAGGCAGCCTTGTCTTCTAGAAAGTCTTTAATGCTATAATAAGCTTTCTGGCACAATTTAAGTTTTATTAGTTTTTTAAATTTATTAACTGACAAACCTGTTACGGCTGTCGGCAATGTATTGTACATTCGAATACAATTGCCCGCAAAAGAATTGCTTATTTTATTAAGCCTAAATCTAGGTACAGCCAATTTATTCTTATTTCTTAAGTTTACATACATACATACATATGGTCACGCCTTTATCCCCGAAGGGGTAGGCAGAGGCATATCATATGCCCACATTTCACCTTTGTATAATTTGTCCCACGTAATAGGTGGTGAGCCGTATTGCCGTGTTTAAATGGACAGGCGCAGGTTGTGACTGCCTGCTGTTGAAATAAAGCCTTCAACTTAGCTTAACGACTGCCATTTTACTGGCAACCGGGACCAACGGCTTAACGTGTCTTCCGAAGCACGGAAACGCTCAAATAAATGTCACAAAGTGATCACATGGATGGTCACCCATCCATGGACCGGCCACAGTGAAAGTTGCTTACTGCAGAGATCGTTTACAAAACACTGAGTTCGCGGGGCCACGAGCGCTTCTTAAGTTTAGGTTATGGATATCACTATTTTTAATAAATTTACTATTATTTTTATGAGAATATAATAAGTTTTCATATATGTACTGTGAATACACAGTAAGGATGTTGATATCCTTAAACTTTTCTCTTAATGACTCCCGAAACCCCATACCATAGATAGCCCGGACAGCCCTTTTCTGCAACACAAAGATACATTCGATGTCGGCAGCGTTACCCCATAATAGTATGCCATAGGTCATGACACTGTGGAAATAGCTAAAGTAGACAAGACGCGCTGTTCTAATGTCTGTCAGTTGTCGGATCTTTTTAACGGCATAGGCTGCAGAGCTCAGTCTGCCCGAGACTTTCTCGATATGAGGCCCCCACTGCAAGTTGGAGTCTAACTTTATGCCCAGAAAGACAGTTTCATCGACCAATTTTACTTGATCATCCCTAATCCTAATACTGGTGTTAACGAGCCTAACATTTGGCAAGGTGAATCTAATACATTTTGTTTTAGTTTCATTCAACAATAAATTATTTGCGTTAAACCAGTGGACTACCCTAGAGAGGGCATTGTTTACTTCGTCAAGATTGCGTTGTCCACGTTCAACTTTAAATATTAAAGATGTGTCATCAGCAAACAAAACTACCTCGTGATCGTCTCTTATAAGGTGAGGGAGATCATTTATGTACACTAAAAATAGAAAAGGTCCCAGAATTGAACCCTGAGGCACCCCCATTGTTACAGCAGACCCATGTGACTGTTTACCATTTATAACTACTCTCTGTACTCTATCTCTTAGGTAAGAACTAATTAAATCCAAGCCCGTCCCCTGGATCCCATAATGATCAAGTTTTTGAATTAAAGTCTGATGCTGGACGCAATCAAAGGCCTTAGATAAGTCGCAGAATACACCATAAGCATCATACGACTCCTCCCAGGCCTCATATATACACTCTAATAATTTAATTCCAGCATCCGTGGTAGACCGACCGCGCGTGAAACCGAATTGTTTAGTATGGAATAGTTTATTTGTATTAAAATGATTTTGCATTTGATTAAGCATTAACTACCTTTTCAAAGATTTTACTAAACGTGGGTAGTACAGAAATAGGACGAAAATTGGACGGATCCGAGGTGCTACCCGATTTAAACAGAGGAGTTATTTTACTAAACTTCATTAAGTCAGGAAAAACACCACTATCAACACAGTTATTAAATATTATTGATAATTCAGGGGCAACCATTTCAATTAACGAATTAACTAAATGTACAGAAATTCCCCAGAGGTCAGCCGTTTTCTTAATACACTCGAGAGCAATGAATCCGGGTCACTTAAAGAATGTTAAAAATCTCGGAAACTAAAAATGATAGGTTAATGCAATAAATTGTATTTAATAGACAATGTAATACTCCTTAAATGAAAGTAAAAAAAATATGAGTCACCATACATTTTATTAACACAAAATTACATAAAGAAAAAACTGCTGATCTCTCCTTAAAACAAAAATAGGAAACATGAAATTTTTGAACTTTATTACGATTTTCTTGAATTTTAATACTTCGTATTGCCTCCTCGTGCTTCCATTACTGCGTTTACGCGGTTTGGCATGCTGTACACCAAGTTCCTTATACGATTTTGGGGAATATTCTCCCATTCCTCTGTGAGAGCAATTTTGAGCTCACGAAGCGTGATTGGGGGAGGGTTTCGTTGTTTTACGCATCTGCCTAGCTCGTCCCAAGCATGCTCGATCGGGTTGATATCCGGGCTGCGCGCTGGCCACTCCATACGAGTAATGTTCATCTCTTGAAGGTAGTCATTCACAATCCTACCTGTATGAGGTCGGGCATTGTCATGCATAAATATAGCATCCTCACCTAAATTGACCATAAATGGACCAACGTGATCATTGAGGATTTCTTCCACATATCTTACGCTAGTTAAAGAGCCGTTTTCTATGATCACCAGCTTTCAGAAGAAATTCCGGCCCACACAAGTACAGACCCACCACCGTAGGCTACTTTTTCTTCGATGCATGCTTGCTTGAATCTTTCCCCTGGTCTTCGATACACTCTGTGTCTTCCATCGTGCTTGTAGAGCATAAATTTTGATTCGTCGGAGAACATAACTTTTGACCAATCTTCAATACTCCAATTTACGTGGCTCTGGGCATACCTTAGTCTCGAAATACGATGCCCACGCTCCAGTTTAGGGCCGTTTGCAGGTCTAAGGGGTTTTAAGTTAGATTCAGCAAGCCGACGTCTTACTGTCCATGCACTTGGGTTACTTCCTCCGAGGCGTCGAAACTGATTGGTGAGTTCAGTTCCTGTGAGAAAGCGATTTCGAAGCATGGTGTTCACCAAGTATCGGTCTTCTCGTGCTGTGGTACACCTGGTTCTGCCCGTTCCTGGTCTGCGTAGGTTAGAACCAGTTTCTTCGTAACGTCGGAGAACTCTTTGTACTGTTGACAGCGACACACCGACAGTCCTGGCTGTATCGCGCTGACTCCGGCCGGTTTCCAGCATTGTAAGTATTCTGGTGCATTCTTCAGGCGTAAGCGACATAATTTCAGCTTGATTAATGAATATAGAGCACTATCAACATGGTTTATGTACCCACATAAATGACAGATTACAAACAAAAGCAACACCAAATGCTGTAATTTCGTAGTTCCATCTTCGAAAGTGGCCCTTTTTCAAATTTGTTTTTTTTATGATATAACTTTACAATAACTAAGAAGTTTTAATACCTTCATTTAAGGAGTATTACATTGTCTATTAAATACAATTTATTGCATTAACCTAGCATTTTTAGTTTCCGAGATTTTTAGGATTCTTTAAGTGACCCGGATTCATTGCTCTCGAGTGTATTTAAAGATTTAAAAGTTTTTATGATAGTGTGTATACTAATTTTACTGAATTTGAATATTTCATTACAGCAAGGAACATTTCAGCAGGTGCACGAGCTTGCACGTTAGGTTGACTTGGGCCCGATGGTGTTGGTAGGGCCCCACTACACCCTGTCACGTGGGACCAAATTGTACACGGTGAAATGTGGGCCGGTATAGGCCTCTGCCTACCCCTTCGGGGATAAAGGCGTGAGTATATGTATGTATGTATGTATGTAAGGAACATTTGCTTTTAACAAGGATTCTGCTATTGGGGTAGAAGAACCTAGGCCTCTGGTCAAATCTACTGGTATTCGAGAGAAAAAATGTTCAAATTCGTTAGCGACTTCGGCATCTGTTTTAATGATGTTACCATTTACTTTAAGTTTAAAATTATTATCATTTGATTTTGCTTGGCCTCTTTCTGCGTTAATTATTTTCCAAGTAGATTTAACTTTGTCTACACTATTGATAATTTTATTACTTATATACTTTCTTTTGGCCGCTAAGCAGTCTGCTTTAAACTTTTTTGAATAAGTTTTAACATAATTTAGAAATTCATCTGTTCTATTAAGTTGTCTTTCTGAGTATAGTTCATACAGTTTTTGTCTACTTTTATGTATATCCTCAGTGGCCCATTCACTGAAGGCTGGCCTGTCTCCGATTGTGACTTCCTTAGACTTGAATATGGAGTTGAACTCATTGTAAAAGGAATCAAAAAATAACTTATACATTACATGTGAATCTAAGCCTGTGTCTAAAAATGGAAGTTTATTGCAAAGTCCAACTCGCATACGTTTCAAGCGGTCACTAGTTACTGGTCTACATAATATTTTACGTCTTTTAACTTTTTCTCTTGTGATCTTGAAAGATGCTATTTGCCCAGTATGATCTGATTTTATCTTATTTATAATACTCTTACTTTCTGGCAACATATCACTGTATAAATTGTCCAGACAAGTAGCTGTTGTATCACAATATCTAGTAGGCTCTAAAAATAAGTTAGTGAGATTGTGTGATTTAAATAAATTTAAGATATCATTGGTCTGACGTGTATTTATAAGTATATTAACATTAAAATCACCGCACACTATTAGGTGTTTATTAGTTTTTCCAAGTTTAAATAGCACTTTATCCATGACTTCCTCAAACTCACAAAAGGGTGAGACTCCAGGTTTATATACGCATACTACTATGAATTGCTCCAATTCTACGCATGATATTTCAACTGTACACTCTACAGAGAGGGACACAACATCTTTCCGTTCCTTATACTTTAACTTCTTATTTAATAAAATCAACGAACCCCCCCGTGTTGTGTTGACCCTGCAGAACGCACTACCAACCCGGTGACTACTGAAGCTGAACATGAGTCACTTTTTATAACTTTACTAGGTATATAACTAGTAACTAGAAAAAATAAATGCACTAGCAGGTGTTCCTGCTATAACCTTTTGCTACGGTAATCAAAACGCCAATGAGGACAAAGTGGACGCCATGTTCTTTTATAAGTTCACAGGTGGCGCCACCTGCTGGTGAGTCGACGGAAATACGTCATCAAACATGAGTAAGATAAGCCTACGGGTAACGGATATGCCTATCTCATTATATAAGCTTCGAATTACGGTCAAGTACTTTTAATGAAAGATTTAATGTCGAACGATATTATTTTGCAACAACTTCAATGAGTTCAATATAAATGAAAATACACAGTACCTAAAAAATCAGTTTTTTATTGATTTTGTGTAGTTATATCTATGTAGTTCGGTGGTTGCTAAGAAATCATAATAATGCTACACAAAAGAGCAGTGTTTAAAAAGAAAATCACCGGCGGACGGACACATGACCCCTTCTTCCACGTAGTCAAACTATTTTGTCAAACTGGTTTGACCACGAGGAATTACGTTTCCTCGTGGTCAAACTAGTTCATCGACCCACCCTGTATCAATCTTAAGTTAAAAATGTGTACATTTATGCAAGTAAGTGTTACCAATAATACCATTAGATTTAACTTAAATCCTGTAGTGTAGCCGAATACATACGTACGTTTTACGAATGAGGCAACTCGTCCGAGGATCAGTCTTGGCTCGGACGATTAGCCCCATAACCCAACAATAGACTTGCGCAAAACAGTACCCGATGATGTCCTGACATATGGCATAGCTTTCCGAACCGTGCCATATGGCATTCGAACAGTACCCGGACCAGTACCCGATCTTTCGTACAAGTACATACAGTGTTCTGATTGTTCTGACAGGTGTCGGACCTTCATAAACCGTATTAAGAAAAATAGACCTTATTCACAAGGTAATAAAGTTCTCTTGAACCCGGACCAGTACCCGGTCTTTCGTACGAGTACATACAGTGTCGTGATTGTTCTGACAGGTGCCGGACCCTCATAAATCGTATCAAGAAAAATACACCTTATTTTAATGTACATAAAGTTCTTTTGAATTTGCATGCCATTATGCGCCATCTAGGGCAACCCAGGCAAAACAGATACGATGGGGTGGACGTATCTGAATTATCCCAGTTGCAGCAGATGTCGCTGTTATAAAATGTATGTGTACAAGTGTAGATAGGTACAAGACCTTGAATTATATATAGAATAAGGTCTAATTTTCTTGATAAAGTCCCTTTGAGTTGCTTATGTTGGTACGATCGAATAGAACAGAGAACCACAGATAATTTATAATATTTTTTATAAAGTACAAGACCTTGAATTATATAGATTATGGTCTATTTTTCTTGATAAAGTCCCTTTGAGTTGCTTATGTTGGTACGATCGAATAGAACATAGAACCACAGATAATTTATAATATTTTTTATAAAAGAACTAACTCATTTGTTTCGTGAAAGTAAGAAATGCGGTCAACGTGCTCTAGATGGCGTTGGTACTGCTATTATACTAATATTATCTTTATTCAGACAAAATAAAGCCTAAACTAAGTTTATGAAAACGGAACGGAAAGGTCCTGCTGAGTGTTCTGACAGGTCCCGGTTCTTTTTTTTATTATTAATTTAAACACGCTTTGGTTACTTAGACCGAATGCCAAGTCTTGTTTCTTTTTTCATCTTCATTTCACATTTCCTCTAAGTCCCAGTCAAAGTCAAGTATAGTCTTCGGAATCCACCGTTGATACACACAAAACATTTGAAAATACTCTAATTTAGAAAAAAATATACGACGGAGAGATAACCGCCCTTGCCTGCTTCGCGCCAAAAAGTCCTGATGCCGTATAAAACAGCAACAAGAAACTTAGACCATAATATATCTGCAGTTCTTATGAATGCCATAATGTACTAATTTCCGCTTTGCAATAAATAAAGGGGGGGGGGGGGGCGAGGGTCACTCATGTTTGTAAGTGTTTGCCCCTTATAGTTGGGGCTTTCTTAAAGGGGGATGAAAATTTTGTTGTATTTGATCAGGATATCACGCACGGTTTTCGAGATACAAGATTTAGAAAAAAAAATCTACCTTGTAATCATTCTCTTCTATGAAACTGCTAGCTGATGAGGATGACTGCAACACCGCCAGCATGGACCCTTTTTGACGATTAATATCAAACCAACAAATAAACCTATACTACAGGCAACATTATGCCACCTTAGTGGTATAAAAAATCGTTATTCGTATTGTATATTTGGCGGATGGGGGGTTTCAAAGGGGGGTCAAAAATGCCATTATTTTTACGATAGCACGCACCGTTTTCGAGATAATTAAAAAATAAAATTATTCACTTTTTCTTCATTTATCCTAATAATAAATATTATTCGTTTAATATATTATTATCTGGCAGGTACTACACGTGGCTCGACTAATGGGCTCTTATGGTCAATATGCACTTGACAAGTCGATTAAAATATTAATGAAAGTAGCTTCAGTGTGCATGATTTCTTTGCACATGTGTATGCATCGACGTGTATGTACACTTGATATTGACTCAAGTCGCTTGACCATCTCCTGAGCCCATTAAGCAGGCAGGCGTGCCTCAAGTATTCATATAACATTCATCAGTATTCGTTACTACTCGTACACGTTAAGTTGAGATACACTACGTAGCAAAATGTTCCCAAGCGTGCATCATTCCGGTCACCCGGTCGCTCGGACCACAGATAGTATAATATATTCTATCTCGGACTCGGACGCGGCCGAGTATTTGTAATCTATCTCGGACTCGGACGCGGGCCGGCCGAACGCGGCCGAACGTCGACTGTACGCGCCCGAGCGGTATATCGCGTCCGATAAAGGTCCTGGGTCCTGCTAAATTCTGTCGCGTACTGGGTACTGAACCAGTACGCGGTTATGCCATATAACACGTCCGGCAGTACGAACAGTACCTACCCAAGTCTACCCAACAAATGAACGTCGAAAAACAAAAGACAATCGTAAAGTGATCTGACAACGATTGCGATTGTAAAAAATGGGTGCATGCAATTTTCGACCTTATCGACAAAACTTTAGAAACACTTTTATTGGGTAATATAGATGACACTGATCATGAATATGTAAAAAAAATAGGAAACTGAGCAATGTCGATAAGGTCGAAAATTGCATGCACCCATTTTTTACAATCGCAATCGTTGTCAGATCACTTTACGATTGTCTTTTGTTTTTCGACGTTCACTTGTTTTGTAGACTTTCATTTGTTTTGTAGACGTTCATTTGTTTTGTAGACGTTCATTTGTTATGTAGATGTTCATTTATTTGTAGACGTTCATTCAAAAATAATCCCTATCGCACTTTATTTAAAAAATAACCAACATCTATTTCATTATGGATCAACTCCATTTGGCATTTTGTTATGAAATCATCTCTATACACATGTTCACTCCGACGAGGAGATGGTTCTTCACAGAAACTTATTTCTTTTTGTAATAATGTTGTGAGCAAACGTGCAACTGTTATTGGATGATGCCTTTTCATCGCTTTATTTAGTTGGGCATTCCAACTCTCCACAACATTATTTGTGCGATGTCTTTGTCCGTATACGCACCATTGCTTTATGAAGAATTCATTTTTTAGCCACGTATTCTCGAAATATTTAAAATATTTTTGAATTTTGTCTGTGTTAGGAGTATCAGATTTAATGTAACACCACCCTTCCGCAATTCTGTCATCGGGGAGTAAAGCGAGTGCTGAACATAGTCCAACAGCTCTGTTTCCATCTTTGCTCTTGATTTTTAGTTTTTTTGCCCGCCTCCATTGGGAATTAGTGAAATGGTAAAAACAGTTTATGATTTGAATGTCGGGAAAAATGCTTGAAATGGCCGTGCTCGCAGCAGTTTCAAAATCAAGATGAATTTTTTTAGGAGTCCAATTGGGTATTCTTGACTGTAACATAGAGAACAAGATAGTATACGATTCTTCAGTTTTATCCGTCATTAAAGTGTAAATAACGGGGAGCACGTGCGTTGTTGTTATCGAAGTAGATAGATCACCATGCATTGTATATAACTGAGAAAAAGGATTTGGGCAGCTGAAGAATGTACCATCCCCGAAAAACTCTTTTAACTGAACCATTCTTTCCCGATTAGTTTCAGAGCAAAAAACCATAATCCGCCGTGTTTCGTCAATATAATCCGCCAAGAGAAATGATTTGAAACTATCAGGAACTGTTACCTCTTTGAAGTGTCGGAAGCACGTCTTTTTTTTCCTGTTATACAAATCGGACTTGAGGCTGCCGAAAGATGGCAACGTAACTCGATCTTCAACCGACTTCTTTTTTTCTTTGTATACATCCGGAATAGGGACGTCACTGTTACTAACTACCTCATGTCTTAGTTCATCAATGACTACATCCATCTCATTTTTTTTAAAATCGGCATTGCATGTGTGGCTATTGCATTTAACTATGACTTCATCCTAAGTAACAAAATAGAATATATTGAATTAATGAAGCGGAATATAGAATAATTGGAGCTGAAGAGAGAAGAGAAGATTCTCCATATATAATACTGGAGGTAATAATTTGGTATGGTACCTTCAGAGTAACCGATCCCCGACACTTTTCCTTTCTTCGCTGGCTGCAAGCCCAGAAAACGTTCTCATTTTTATATGTACGCCATTTATAGTATTGCCGGCCTTCCAGTAGAAGAACTGTTCCACCTTTACGTTTCACATATTTTAAATTCATCTTAACTACTACTAATAATAATAATATTACTAATAATACTACTAATAATAGTTAGGTACTAATATGATAAGGAAAACAATTTCACAAACGTCGCGTCGCTGTACCTGACATTAGACATCAACTTATTACTTATATTTTTATCTATGACTGTATAATGAATACATAAACTGCATGCACGTTTTGAAAAGAGGCCGCAATGTGAATGAAGTTTGACCACGAGGAAACATAATTCCTCGTAGTCAAATCAATTGGATAAAATAGTTTGACTACGACTGTACACACCAATTAAACATTAACACAGGGTGAATAATTCGATTAGTTTGACCACGAGGAATCATAATTCCTCGTGGTCAAACCAGTTTGACAAAATAGTTTGACTACGTGGAAGAAGGCCGCCTATCGTACCGTCAGAGTTTGACACGGAGATGAAGCCACTATTGACGGTGCCGTCATTTTGCGTATTTGAGTCTTCTTTGAGGAATTCTTCTGGGTTGAAGTCAGCTTGAGTCGGGTCAAAGTTACTGGCGTAAGCCGCAGCAATTAGACACAGCAGAACAATAATAAACTGGAAAGGACACATAAAATTTAAGACAATACAGGTCAACATTAAAATACAGGTCTTAAAGAAAATTTTGGTTGTTTATTCATTAATTACTTATCACAGGGTATCCTACATTTACCTACTGCCCAGGGTTCCTGACATAGACTTTGTCCAACAGTCTGATCTCTGTTTGGCCCACTTTAGTAAAAACGAACAACCCAATGGCCTTTCTCCTGCTCTCTTTCTCGAGCGTAACTTGCTCGCAGAAAGACGCAGCAGCGTCCCCTTGCCGTGGTCTCCAGCGTGACAATGTTCACGCCTGCAACGTGGTCTTAGCGCTGCAGTGCTAATGTTTACAGCACCGTGTCCTGCAGTTGCCACAGTTCTGACACTCTATTTTACTGTGTCCATTTCGATTGCTCGGCCAATATGTCGTAGAAAAAAGAAACTTATGTCAGCATTTCGAAGGAATTCGTAGAAAACGAACAGTGAAAACCGCAAATTCGAAGAGTCAATATTTAGAAAGTTATAAGGGTTTAACCGTGGCCGCGCAGTCCGCATGAATTCAACTGCGCGGCCACCAGTTCTCTTGAACGGAGCTACGTACAAGTCTAATTCTTTTTGCTAATCACTGATACGATTTCGAAGAAAATGTAGATTATAAAAATAAAGCCCTACTATTTGAACTTCACAACATACGGCACTCCAAAGTTATGGCCGCGCAGTCCGCACAATGCGAACCGCGCGGCCACGGTTTTTCTTAAATGGAGCTTAAACGGAGCTTAGTAGAAGTCCCATTCTTTTTGCTAATTACAGATACCATTTCGAAGAATATGTAGACAGTATGAATAAAGCCTCAAATTAAGAACTAAATGACGTATAGAACTTAAAACCTATAATCGAAGGAAAAAATAGGGTGACCAAGATTTATAGTGTGTGAATCCAGGCTTTTTACTATTTTAATATCATAGTGTAAATATATTTATATAGCCAGTAGCTTTTCTTGTAAAAAGAGCTACTGATTGTTTCAATTGAATTCCAATTCAATTCAATTGAGAATTAGTGATTCGAATTAGTCTTACGAAAATGTGCTTGTAAGCTTTTAAGTAAAATAGGTTTATTAAAAAAAAAACATATTTGCTGGCGATTGGCAATCATTCATTCTACATGGCGCTGTGTGAAATAGATATTCCACTACATTTAATATTGGTTTTTGGTGCAGGACCTCCTCACTCCCATATTCCAACAATCCCAACCACAGCAACCACCAAAAGGAAACAAACCTTAGCAAATCACCACGACGATAACGAACTGCCCAACCCAAAGAAGACAAATGGACGGGACGATAATTCGCCTGATGGCATTTGTAACTTTTTCTAAGATGAAGCGGTCCACAACTATTCTGAGCATTTTCCGTACTTATTTATATAAGGTGTTATTTACTAACTAGAAGTATTCTTCTAGAAATGTAGGTATTAAAATGTCGTTTATAAATAAAGTAAAGTAAGTACATATAAGTAAAGTATTGACTTTCGATTACATTACATTAATTAAGTACTATACGTAAAAACACCATACAGTACCTCATTACCTACCAACTTAAATATTGGGTAAAAAATATTAGTATTGCGGAAATACCTTACTTGATATTGTTATTGTCCAGACTACCAACGTTCTAGGTTAAACGCAAAGTTTATATTACTTGAATAGTGGTATTTAGATTCAATTTACGTAAAACTAAAGCATTTGAAATTAAATCAGCAATTAAAAATGGTCGAAAACAAGGACGTATCATAGCTATACACATCGACATCGCGACTTTAAAAAACAAATAAACTTTTATAAATTTGAAAAAAGAATTCTATAAATTATCTGTAGTAGCATGCATGAAGTAAACATATTTGCTGGCGAAAGAAAAAAAGTCAATATCAGAGGAACGTGGAGTAAAAAGGAAACTTGAATTTCACTTACTGAGACATATGATTACCTACTTAATGTGTTTACGGGTAAAAAGTAATAATTAAATTTATAAAATGTTAGTGCTGTTTATCGGATTAGTAATTACTGGCGTAATTTAAGTCATAAAATCAAACTATAACAATACCATAAAGAAACATCTATTTAATAAGTAATAATTCAGTACATAATAAGTAATCAAAATATTTTTAATTTCAATCATTTTAATAATCTTAATATATTATTACTTTGTTTTACTTTTTATTTATAGAAACATAATTAAATAAAATGAAATCTACTAGCAAAATAAAATATTAAGTAGTACAAAATCTCCCCAACATCCCCTTGTGGGTCGCGCCAAACCACCACAGAATACAGAGTACATTTTCCTTGCTAAACGCCATTTTAGCATTCCGGAAAATAAATAATAATAATTATTTCTGTTGTATTTACGCACGTTTCTATATTTGGCAATTACTGTGTAGTTTGTGCATCATCTGAAGATACAAGAAGGTATGTTTTTTGCGAGTTTTCTTTAACAACAGAATTTAAAACATTGCTAATAGAACTTTTGCAAAGCCTACAGTTGCGTCACTGATTGGTCAGGTAATTCCTTCCTTAACCTTTACGTGTTGTCATTTTCCAGTGTTGATAACGTATCTTAAGGTTTTTTTATAAATCACTAGCTGATGCTCGCGGCTTCGCCCGCGTGAATTTGGTACCCGTTCCCGCTTCCCATGAGAATATTTTCCCGAGATGTAACGTAGCCTATGTGTTATTCCAGACTAAGTATAAGCTATTAAAACATGAATGTGGGTTTATCACACGAAGCGAAGATGAGTGTGATAGATAATAGTATCACATGAGTGTTTTAATACCTAATTATACAATTGCATACAAGACTTTATCTACACCCATGATAAAACAATTTGCAAAAATAATATCGAAGAAAAATAGCGGGAATTCGAATTCGCTTTAATCTTTTTTTTTCGGCGCGCAGCCTCTGTGGTAGTGCAATGCAACGCGCGTGAATGACAGTTCTTTTTTTGAAACTCATACAGATTCCACGCGTCGAGCGGTAAGAATTTGGCTGTCTGATGAGTAACCCTTTGCGCGGAAGAGATTGAAAAAGCGAACGGAGTGTTATGTTATTAATATGAAATTTCATATAACATATTAACAGCCGTCGGATGATATTATGGTTATTATAACGTACGTACCGAACGTAGTATTAAGTACTCTGTGATTAGGATTTTGGATGTATTAATGTTGGCAATAAGCTAACTGTTGCAGAATCTTTTATAGAGGACTTTTTTTTTTTAACGTGAGGGAAAATTCTCATATGATGTTATGCTCTTACCGACTAAAAAACCTCACATTACGCCCAACAGCCTATGGTTGGGAGCCCCGGGGAAGCGCTCGGAAGGATGTCCCAGGACTCCCAACAGACCTACGGCCGCCACTGCGGCCTCGCCCAGGGGGTGGTTCGGGTGCTATTCCGCGTCTTTGGGGGGGTTTCGGATGTGATCCCGCTTCTAATTTGTGCGTGAGTTGCTCACGTCAGGCTGCCGTCATGGGCCTGCTTCTGTTATTATTCTGATATTACGAATAAATAATAGTTTAAAAAAACGCTTTTATAGAAAATACAACTAAAAAGTAGAAAATAAATAATAATTTTGTCCACTAAATGTTTGTCTCAAGATTTTGGGTGTTTCTATGTATAATATGTATGTATTTAGAAATATTTAGGTATGTCTATCAATCGTCTAGATCCCATAAAACAAGCTTATATTAGCTTACTTTGGGCTAGATGATGTTGTGTGATATTGTCCACAAACATTTATTTATTTATTAATTTACATTTTTTATATTTATTTACGTTTATTACATTTTTTCATTTATTTCTTATTATTTATTTTCTACCTCTTAGTTGTATTTTTCTAGAAAAGTGTTTTTTGTAGTTTTTTGAAACTATTATTGATTTTTAAATCGAATTATTGCATTGTCATCGGTTTTTAACAAGTGTGCAAAGTTTGAATTAAATCTGAACGTTCAAAGTAGGGCAAAATCGAGCCCAAAAGAGTCGGTTACAAATTAGCAAACATCAGGTTCACCTGATGTTTGCTTATTTGTAACCGATTTAGAATTTTTCGCTCTATGGTTTCAACCATAGAGCGAAAAATTCTAAATCTCTGGGTGAAACTAATAAAAAGCGTTTTAAAAAGAAATTAAACAGAGTTCACAAACTCATATTGGAAATACATACTGTACCTACCGTAGAGTATCAATATGAGGATAACAGGAACAACTACAGCGGACTAAGAGGCCCCATACACCTACAATAAAATTACATCAATATTTTTATTTCTGTCCGAGTCTGACGAAGAAAAGTAAATTCCAAATTCGAAATTCCGATATCTGACTGAAAATATTGATCAATATTAAGCCTACACGGTGCGAAAAAAGATATTGATCAATAAAATTTAAGCTCCGTCAAACTTTTTATTTAGTGATTGTTCAAACCTCAATATTAGCCCTACACGGTCAAGTTATTGAATAACAATTTATATTGATCAATATTATTGTCCGTGTATGGGGCCTCATATAGCGGACACTTTTGAGTTCTATTTTGGCCATGTCTATTGTGCCTTTTGAATTTTATATCCATAGTTAGATCGCATAGCTGCCACTGTTGCTGTCGCTTATCAACCTTAAGGCTTCCTCCACATTACTCACGAAGTTGATCGAAGTTGGATGAGTACGATAGTGTAGAGGGGCACCTCGGCCTACTTCGTCAAAAAATTTCTTTGACTCGGCTAACTTCGCCGACGAACTTCGTTGAACTTCGCGAGTAATGTGGAGGGAGCATTACAACCACCACAGAGCACAGAGCAACGCGAACCTTGTATAGTCCGTTCACAGTTTATTTACCTCTGACAGATCGTTTTCTGTAAGTTGGTATTGCAGTAAAGTCCCCCTATGAGTGCCAGCCTCAGACATTATACCGCATATTAGGGGAGATTTTAAGATGGAACCGTTAAGACTGAGAGTTTTTTTTTATGTAAATATCTATAAGTCAGTATAATTAACATTACTAAATACGTAGTTCTGTTGCTGTAAGATTTTTCTGAAGTTTCATTTTTATTTACATAAAATGGATATGTAATTAAAAAAAGACACTCATCACCATCACCAAGGAGGGCAATGGTGCTGCTTCCACATCTCAAATAATTTCCACGCCTGAAAAATCGGCAGCAAAAGAAGAAAATAAGTCTCGACTTAAGGTTGGAGTACATGGGAGAAAAAAAAGCTTAGTATGGTAACACGAAAATCAGCAAAGCCAACCTCACAGCTAGAGGTAAATTAACTATGAACGGACTATAAAGGCGCGCGTTGCTCTGTGTCACAGAGCAATACTTGTTTTTTATTATGTAGTGATCTATGTAATAAGGGCAACCAATAGACGCTTGAAATACTCACAGAATATCGAATAGTGTGTAATTCATTATATATTAATAATTACATTAAAAGAAAATGGACATTTAAAAGGCGGTCCCATACAACAAACGTGATTTTTTGCCGTTTTTTGGAAAGGAACCCCTTTTTTTTTTTTTTTTTTTTTTGTTTAACGTGAGGGAAAATCCTCATAGGATGTTATGCCGGACTCTTACCGACTAAAAAAACCTCACGCCACGCCTAACAGCCTATGGTTGAGAGCCCCGGGTAAGCCCTCAGGAAGGATGTCCCGTGACAAATAAGTCATTTTGCGTTGTAGCAGATGACTTTGCAAAAAGTTTAAACGGAACCCATATAGGGATCGTCTGGAAAGGAACCCTTCTTGCGCGAGTCCGACTCGCACTTGGCCGGTTTTTTATATAAACTTTATAATAATAGATAATAGAAGGCTAATATCGAAACTGACTGTGATTTAATTGGTACAGGAATCTTTTGCTGTGATTTAATCGTAGTAAGTATTGCTATAAGATAATAGTAAGACTGATTTGTTTGTAATAAAAATATTTTGATTCTAATCGATACAACAACGTAGCTAAGTAATTCGTTGATTAATTTGTAATTATAAGTACAATGACAAATTTAACTGTAATTGGTAGTTGTAAATTGTATCACACCAAAAACATCCCTGTTAAGAAGGGGCCAAGTTCCTATCGGCTAATTGTTCGCTTAAAAAAGGATTGAAATCCAATCCAATGCCAAGTTTAGCCACTTTAAAATCCACTTTAAAATCAAGTCAGCTTTTAGCAGTCCACTACTGGCTGGTGGCCCCTTCCAATTTACGCCGCACACAACAAACGGTCCTACGCCTTCCGAATTCAGGCCCTGTCTGCGACCTTTTCTAGGTCGTCGGTTCATGTGGAGGGTTGACAAACAAAGGGAATCCGTCAAGTCAGCTTTTAGCAGTCCAAGCTGGCGGTAGGCCCCTTCCAATTAACGCCGCATGCAACAAACGGTCCTACGCCTTCCGGATTCGGGCCCTGTCTGCGACCTTTTCTAGGTCGTCGGTTCATGTGGCGGGTTGAAAAACAAAGGTAATCCGTCAAGTCAGCTTTTAGCAGTCCAAGCTGGCGGTAGGCCCCTTCCAATTTACGCCGCACGCATCGAACGGTTCTTCACTTTCCGAATTCAGGCCCTGCCTGCCACCTTGTCTAGGTCGTCGGTTCATGTGGAGGGTTGACAAACAAAGGTAATCCGTTAAGCCAGCTTTTAGCAGTCCAAGCTGGCGGTAGGCCCCTTCCAATTTACGCCGCACGCATCGAACGGTCCTTCACATTCCAAATTCAGGCCCTGCCTGCCACCTTGTCTAGGTCGTCGGTTCATGTGGCGGGTTGAAAAACAAAGGTAATCCGTCAAGTCAGCTTTTAGCAGTCCAAGCTGGCGGTAGGCCCCTTCCAATTAACGCCGCACGCATCGAACGGTCCTTCACATTCCGAATTCAGGCCCTGCCTGCCACCTTGTCTAGGTCGTCGGTTCATCTGAAGGGTTAATAAACACAGGTAATATATTTGGATTAAGTTTTTTTTTTAACGTTAGGGAAAATCCTCATGGATGCTATGCCGGACTCCTTCCGACTAATAAACCTCACGTAACGCCCAACAGCCTATAGTTGGGAGCCCCGGGTAAGCCCCAGGATGCCCCAGGAGATTAAGTAAATATTTATACATAGAAAACATTGAAACTCCGAAGTAAACATGTGGCCATCGCACAAAATGTTTGTTTCAAGTTGGGATTTGAGTCCGGGATCCTAGGTATCAAAGCAGTCACCTGTCACCTAAGCTAACAGCATAAAAATTTAATTTACTAGAAGCAGCCCCCTTAGATAGCCCCTGGTTTGGCACAAGTGTAAATCGCAAAACGCAAAGCGCAGTTAAGCGCAGAAGGGCTTCAACTGCGCTGCGCAGTTGAAGCCCTTTAAGGCGACTTGAAAATTATACCACAACAATAAGTTCAAAATCTATTGAAAATCACTTAATCCTACTATCCTACTAATCCTACTTCCTACTATATTATAAATGTGAAAGTTTGTGAAGATGTTTGGATGTTTGTTACTCAATCACGCTCTAACGGCTGAACGGATTGGGCTAAAATTCGGTACAGAGATAGCTTATGGTCTGGAATAAAACATAGGTCTTTTTATCTCGGGAAAATGTTCCTATATGAAGCGGGAATGGGTGCCGAATTTTGCGAGGGCAAAGCTTCGCTTGCTTCCGAGCTATTTTACGTATAAAAAAAGCGGCCAAGTGCGAGTCGGACTCGCCCATGAAGGGTTCCGTAGCATCAAGTACCATAATGTAAAAGTTCTTGTCGTTCGTTGTAACTTTGATTGATGTTTTAACACTTCCGCTGTGGTAGTGATTTTTCTAGGGTAAAATTGTGTTTAAAAAAAAAAACAGACGAATTGAGAATCTCCTCCTTTTTTGGAAGTCGGTTAAAAACTGCTAACTAGATCTCGTTTTATGGCAATGTAAATTCTTTATTTTTTTGATTTTTCCACTTTGGAAGTGCGCAAACTATTCAGTTTAGAAAAATGATGCTAGAAACCTCATTATTATATAACCATATAACATTTTTGAAGACCTATCTATAGATAGGTACCCCCACGTATGACGAAAAAAAATTGAGTTTCAGTTCTGAGTATGGGGACCCGTAAAATTTACTGCTTTTTATCTAGTTTTATGTAAAAATCTTAATGCGGTTCACAGAACCTACATCATCTACTTGCCAAGTTTTAACAGCATAGGCCTTACCAGGTTTCAGGGAAAAGTGGCTGTGACATACGGACGGACAGACAGACAGAGAGATATGACGAATCTTTAAGGGTTCCGTTTTTGCCATTTGGCTACGGAACCGTAAAAAAAATCTATTTACCAAAATACTAGTTTTTTTAGATTATTAGTATTATCCCGATTGGTATCTGATTGTTATCATTAATCTCTGATCTTGACATTAAACAGGTTACGAGCAACATGTTTTGCTAATTCTAGGCTTCTCTAAGGTGGTATTTTTTGAATAGATTATAATACCTACATCTTTTAACCGACTTCAAAAAAGGAGGAGGTTACTCAATTCGGCCTCATATAATTTTTTTTTTTTTATGTTTGTTCGCGCAGAACTCCGTCGTTTATGGACCGATTTGAAAAAAAATTTTTTCGTTCGAAAATAGATACTCCCAAGGTGGTTCCATTTTAAGGAAGTTATGCCATCATTAGACATCCTGTAGAAATCGAAGGGAACTTTTAAAAATTGTAGGGGCATCTAGGGCATTTGTAATTTTTTTTATTAAGGGCTTTAAAGTAGTACAACTTAATGAAAGTCTGGAGTCGATCTGATGATGGAGACAAAAGACAGTAGAGAGGAATTCCGTCTACTCCCACCTGTTCTGTTGAGTAGGAATTTCGCTAACGATATACAGCAGTTACCTTGTGTTTGGGCTTGATTAATTTGAACTGTCGAGAACTTTACACCTAGATAGATAGATTTTCAGTCTACACGTCACTAAAAATGGTGAAAAAAAAATTTTAACAAAAAAGAAACCGACTTCAAATAAAACTAACTGAAAAATAAAATGTACTTAACACAAAGTTAGTATATTCTGATTCATCAGATATCATTAAATACTGAAGTCGTTTAATACTGTATAATACTGAAGTCGGAGCCAATATGACTATGAGAGACATTAATAATGCCTACCTAAAAGCCTACATAGTTTTACTGGGCACCGATTTCTGTATCATATTTAATGATATCTGATAAATCAGAATATGCTAACTTTGTGTTAAGTAAATTTTATTTTTCAGTTTTTAGTTTTATTTGAAGTCGGTTTCTTTTTTGTTAATAATTAATTTTTACCTCTTATTAGAATAGGTACTACATAAGTGCCTATGTCAAGTTGCGATACATATCTAGGGAAATGTATGGACAATCTGATTCAATTCTCCAATCTATATCTGGGAAAGTGCACACGGTGCGTCGCATTCCTCACCAGATTCTGATAGAGCTCGGCCTGTTTCGCCAAGTAAGGCGCGGAACATATATATGGGGCGTCGGGCAAAAGGGGGGATTCGCCACAATCGTGGCGGTCAGACCGGTCATGGACGAGTGGCTGGAGAGGAGACGCAGAGCTCTCTCCTTCCGGTTGTCACAGATACTTACCGGGCACTTCAGTAAGTATCTGTGACGAATACATCGGGAAATCATGGCCGAGTGCCAGCACTGCAGGGAGCGCAGCGAGGACACAGCGCTCCACACATTGGTGGAATGCATGGCATGGGCGCAACAGCACCAGGTCCTCGTGGCAGGTCTGGACGGGGAAACTCTATCGCTGGAGACCATGGTGCGGGCCATGATCTCCAACGGGAGTAAGTGGGACTGCGCTGTTTCTTTGCTCATGCTCGTGA
Source organism: Miltochrista miniata (assembly GCA_933228765.1). Classification (NCBI taxonomy): domain Eukaryota; kingdom Metazoa; phylum Arthropoda; class Insecta; order Lepidoptera; family Erebidae; genus Miltochrista; species Miltochrista miniata. The sequence goes on from OW121768.1 coordinate 12,333,455, forward strand.
AAGAGGCGGCGCGGGGAGAGAGCGGGAGGGAACTCTCCCACCCGAGTTTCACAGTCGGCGACGTGGGCGCCGTCGACGTGTCTTCGCCTAAGACTATCGGCCTCCGTGACCAGGGCCTGAGGACTGTAAGGCTACTCACCGTCCTTACAGAAGCAGGCCCTAGACGACAGCGTGACTTGAGGGATTCACGTACGCCCCCCAAGAAGCGGGATAACACCCGAAAAACCCCCCAAAGACGCGGGATAGCACCCGAACCCCCTAGGTGAGGCCGCAGTGGTAGCCGTAAGTCTGTTAGGAGTCCTAGGGTGTAACTCAAAGATGTTCAGTGTTACTCACCAACTAGCGCGAGGTAGCTATGCAGAGAACTCTATCCCAGGGCGCCTTATTTCTGAGTTTCCAGTGTGTGTGCAAGGGTAGGCTAGGGCTCTAACGAAAACAGACAATAGGGTGTACACACATATATTTATTAAGTACACAGAGATACACAGAGACACACAGAGAGCTTATTCACTGATAGTCACAAATATCACAGGTACACAGAGATATAGTCAGGGCTTAGATACTAATACTACTCAATAGACCACTGCCGCGTGAGCAGGTAAAACGGGTAAGCAGCTAACTACACTTATAATTGGGTGACAATTACTGGCCTTGAGTCAAGCTGAGAGCGATACAGCTCGAGAATGCCACGTGGAGGCGGCTGGTTCCTCTCAAAGCCCCTCGCTCGTGCAGTCCACGTGTCTTTGGGTGTGGCTCTGCCAACCGTGGACGGCCGCTTTTCCCCGTAGTAAAAAACCCTGTTATGACAAGTAAACGACAAATGAAATAACTGACATCGCGACCGACGAAATTCGAACCGCTTTGCAAACAAGAAATGACACTTACCGGTATCCCGGGTGTAGGTTGAAACAGAAACTTATTCTTTCTGAGGAAAGTAGAACCTAGGCTATATTCCTCAACAAGTCCTCAGGTTTGTACAGTGCCTGAGTCAAACTATAACCTCGCAACACATGAGGTGCGCTAAATCATCAGAGCTCAACGTTAACTAAGATGTGAATCGTATTGGCTAGATGTTAGAAGAGACCGTGAACTTCATAGCAGGGCTATTTATACCCTCACTATCGAATACTCTGGAAAAAACCTTAAACCAGTTTCTTCTTCTTCTTTTCTTGAATGAATGGCCCCGTCGTTTACCAACGATTCTGCCAACGTCAAGGTGGAAAATAGATTTACTAGTTTGTGGTTTTGACAAGTATGACACAATAGTTCGGTCTCATAGACAATTTTTCGATTTTATGTTTTGAAAAAGGACGACATGCTACAGTGTTAGAATTAATAAGAATTAGAAATCTGCGTATCTCTAAAAATGGGAATACGAACAAGAGAGAGGAGAGAGAGAGTAGGCATAGTTTTGAAAAGGGGAAAGTAGTAAAATGGAAAGGGTTATAATTTTATTTTATTTATGGATATAAATTTGTGGAGAACTTTTATTAGTGGAGAGTTGACTAAGGTCAACAAATAGGCCAAATTAATCGGTCGGGAGATCCGATCAGGGAGGAGATCATACAATGGGATCACTAATCTGGGACAGGAGAAGAAAATATGTTCGAGGGAACCCTCTGCTAGACCACACTCACAAAGAGAGTGGTCCCGAATGCGAATTTTGGCAAGAAACACAGGAGTGCAGACAAAACCAAGGCGTAAACGAATTATAATTGAAGTAGCCGTCTTATTGATACTTTGTTTTTTGTTGAAAAACCAGGGTCTGGAGGGTATAGTGGGCTGTAAGGAGCCATAAAATTTTCCCTTGATCAATCGAGAGGATTGCCAGGAGTCATTCCAGGTCTTAGACAGTGAGAAACTAGCCAAGGAGTGCAGATCTCTAGCGTACGTGAAGTTATAGGTAGAACATCCCGACGTGGCAGCTATTTTTGCGTTGGAGTCTGCAGCTTCGTTGCCTGTTATACCAACATGACTGGGGATCCATGCCAAAACTACCTCAATACCAGACAGGTGGCACCTGTGCAACACCGACTTGATCTGAAGGGTGAGGGGGAAAATATTACGAGATTTAAATGAATTCTTTAATAAGTCCTTTAGGCAACTCAAAGAGTCAGTCAATATGAGAGCCCTATTAAGATTATGAGATTCAACATACTTGACTGCCTCCAGGAGGGCTATGGATTCACCAGTAAAGATTGAGTTGAAATGAGGGCTTTTAAAGTTTAGGATTACACTATATTTTGGGATCCAGACTGCCGAACCAACTGGCGCAGCTATGGATAGCTTAGATGCGTCCGTGTAAAGGGTAAGCCATTGTGACCAATCTTTATTTATAATATGAAGAAACTTTTGGTTGGCTTCAAGGCTATATTTGAAAATTCCAAAATCTAGAATAACCTTAGGTTGGAATAGTAAGGAGTGGAAGTCGGTAATAAAGAGGGGATTAAGAGATGTTTGGGATACAGGGACAGGTAAGTTAATAAATTTAGCAAATGAGTTTGAAAGGAGGGGATGAGATTTATGCTGCCAGTATGAAGAGGTGCGGAGAAGAGGAGACAGCTGGTTGAGTTTAGGAAATAGAGGATGGGGACTGAGTTGAGCAATGTTAAAAAAGAATCTGTCAGCAAGGTATTGTCTGCGAAGATGAAGTGGTGGTTCTACACATTCGACTTGAAGTGCATTAATTGGAGAGCATTTCATAGCACCTGTTATTATTCTCAGACATCGAGATTGAAGCCTCTCCAGTTTCGATAGGGCAATCTTATTGCAAGGTTCCAGTAAGAAGGTCCCATAGTCAAAATGGCTGCGAACTACTGCATTGTACAGTAGTTTTTGGCAGAATGGGTGGGAACCCCATCGTACCCCAGACAGCGATCGTAGAACATTGACACCTCTCTCACCTTTAGTTAGCACATAATTAAGATGGGGAATTCCGGTCAGTTTGGAATCGAGGATTAAGCCTAAGAACTTGACTTCATCGTTAATTGGAATTTGCTCACTCTCAACGGAGAGGGAGACAAAAGGGACAATGCGTTTGCGTGTAAAAATGACTGCAGAACATTTAGCAACTGAAAGGGAAAGGTTGTGGAGAGTGAGCCAATTATTTAAATAATAGAGAGCAGAGTTTAGAGAAGCTGAAGATTCGGAGAAGGAGGAGGAGGAAGTGTAAAGGGCGATATCGTCAGCATACTGGAGGATATTACAAAAGGAGTTGACTGTAAGTTCTAGGTCAGCCGTGTAGATGTTATATAAAATAGGACTAAGCACAGAGCCTTGAGGAAGGCCCTTCCATACAACACGGGGGGGAAGAATATTGTCCTGGTACCTGACGGAAATGGTGCGGCGCATAAGCATGTTGCAAATAATATGAACCAACCTCACAGGAATACTCAGCTGGTTCATTTTTTGCCTAAGTAGTGGAAGAAGGACATTATCATAAGCAGCGGAAATGTCTAAGAAAACTCCTATGACGTGTTCATTACGAGTGAACGCCAGTCGTATCTCAGAGGTGAGAATACTTAGGTTGTCCAGAGTACCCTTACCCTTTCTGAATCCAAACTGGCTCCGAGAGAGTAGCTGACGGTGTTCCAGAAACCATTCAAGTCTGAATTTTACGAGAATTTCCATGATTTTAGCCAGAACTGAGGATAGGGCAATAGGGCGGTAGGAGGAGGAAGATTTGGGGTCTTTACCAGGTTTAAGGATAGGGATAACAATTTGGTTTTTCCATGATTCAGGGATGATTCCGGAGCAGAATATAGAATTGAGGATGTTGAGGAGAATTCTTTTGCTGCTGTTTGATGACTTACAGATGAAGGAGTATGGGATGCCATCTATGCCTGGGGAGGAGTCATGAAGGTGATCAAGGGCATAGGATAGTTCAGAGAAAGAGAATGGGTTATTCAAATTATCAGATAAATTATCAATGGCTGGTGGAATGGGAAGAGGAAGACAATCAAGTTCAGGTACAAAGGGAGGGGAAAGGTTACATGTGAAATCATGTAAGAAGTGGGGTTCATTGCATGAGATATTGGAGTCCACCAAGCTGCATCTATAAGTTCGGATGCGACTCCAAACAAGTGAAATAGGGGCTCGAGGGGACAGAGATTCACAAAATTTTTGCCATCCAAGAGACTTCTTCTTGGCCAGTAACCTAGAAGTTTGAGCAGAGAGTTTTTTGAAAACAAGAAAATCAGTCATGGTCAGAGACCTTGCAAATTGGTTCTCAGCGTTCTTACGACTACGGACACTCTCGGAGCATTCAGAATCCCACCAAGGCGGAGAACGGATATTTAAGGGAGGCGGTTTTTTCGAAGGAATGGAATATTCGGCTGCGGAAATAATTGCAGCAATATATAAATCATAAATTGGAAGTGGATCGAGGGAATTTAGAGGAGGAAGGGATGATAATTTAATATCTAACATATCAGCATATATGTCCCACTTAGCATCTGTTAAGCGGAATTTAAGGAGAGGTTGAAAAGTCCTAGAAGATGGAGTAGATAGGGAAGAATGAAAGTAGGTAATTTTGATAGGGAAGTGGTCGCTACCAAATGAATTTGGCAGAGGAGCCCAAGTCATAAGGGTAGCTAAATTAGGTGAAGCAAGGGTAACATCAGGAATACTTATATTTTGTGTAGGAGAGACTCTGCGGGTTGCAGAACCGTCATTCAACACACATAAATCAAAATCATCTATCATATCAAGGAGGGTAGAAGAAACAGAATTATTATAATGACAGCCCCAGAGAGTATGGTGGCAATTAAAGTCGCCTAGGATGATTATGGGAGGAGGGATTGATGACAAAAGGGACTTCAGATCAAGTAAGATGTGGTTGCTTGGATGAGGGATATAAAGTGAGATAAAAGATATGTTAATGGCTCTAATTGCTACAATATTGTAGCCTGAATCATGAGTTGGTAAATTAATTTGGGAAAAGGTTATGCTCCTGCTAATGAGCAGGGCACATCCTCCCCAACCATCGTCTCTATCTTCTCGGAGGCATGAAAAGCCAGGAATCCTAAAGTTGATTCCAGACTTTAGTAGTGTCTCCGAGATAGCTAAAAGGAAAGGTTTGTGTTGGTTACAAAGGTATATAATATCCGATCTACGGCGTCGTATACTTTTACAGTTCCATTGAACAATTTGGAGAGCCATTGAGACTGTTATTTTTAGAGAAAATTTTAAGTAATTGTTCTACTAGAACAGAGACGTCGTGCGGTAGAGTGTCTGACATTTTAGACAAAATATTTATTAAAGAGCATAACAGGATTTCGACTAGGTTATCATTAGGGGTAGATGCACGAGAAGATTCGGTGAGACAGCATCCATTAGACTGACTGGATGAAGGAGAGATTGTAAGATCACGATGTGCTTGGATATCATAGGATTTTCCCAGTGCAGGTTTGGGACGGGGGGATCGGACTACAGTTTTCCTGTAGGAAATAGGTGAGACTGATTGTTGAGTGTAGGTAGCATGGGTGGGAACAGAATGAGATTGAGATAGAAGGGAACGAACGGCATCCTGAGATGGTCTAGAAGCTAGTTCCGAGTACAGTATTTTGTGACGTTGGGGAAAACGCGCTGAGGCTTCGGTGTAACTGATATTTTCCTCAGCCATAACAATTTTTATTGATTTTTGCCTGCTATGTTCTGGACATCTGGTATCTGTAGCCACATGTTTGCCTCTGCACAGCAAACATGATACATTAGAATCTGTTACTGTACAGGAGTCACCTGGGTGGGATTGGGCACATTTATAACATTGGGGCTTGGATCGACATTGCTTAGCAATGTGTCCAAATCGACAGCAATTCCGACATTGAATTGTTGGCAATTGGTAGATAGAGACAGGCAACGAGGCATTAAAACAATACACTTTCTCTGGAAGGGTTTGACCTCAAAATGTTAAAACAACCGAATTAGAGGGAACCCCAACTGTGGAGTTTTCACTCCTTGATTTTACATTCAGGCGTCTAGCCCTCACGACTTCACCGCAATTGCCTGGAATGGAAATACCCCCAACAAGCTCCTCGAGTGTCCAATCCGTGGGAATATCGCGAACTACACCCATGCGAAATAGCTGAAAGTTTGGGATTTTTGTACTATAATTCATCGCTTTTAAAAAACTTGAGTTGACAAAATTATTAGCCGATTCAGCTGAATTAAAAGTTAAGTTCACCTTATTTCTTCCAACATTTACGATACTGCCTTGAATTATATCACGGATATTATTGGCATATAAAAATTGAGCGAATTTAAGGGCCTTAAGGGTGAGACCCATCTTTGAGTCTGGCTCGAGTCTTGAGACTACAACCGAAAACGGACCCTTGTCTGTTGCAGAATAAAGAATTTTTGCATCAGATTCATAACCTGGTTTATAATATATTAATTGAATAGATTCCGCAGGGGAGCGGGTCTTTTTACCTTCCTGGTCATTTAATGGTAAGGGGCACGCGGCTCTTTTCACTCCTTTGGGGGGAATATCTGGAGGTATCCCACCCCCTTCATCAGGGGGTTTATTCTCGCCCATTTTCAGGAAATGATTAAGGGCGAACACTACGTAGGTAACAATACACACTAACCTTAAAACAAACACAAACAGAAATTTTCAAAACAGAAAAACAATTTGAAATAAATCCAAAGGTAACCACTAAACTAACAACTCTCCACCAAGCGTAGGACAGGAATCCCCCGAAGGGAACTCATTCAATCTTGTTTCAATAATCGATGATAGTATTTTGCTCCAATATCACTCAGATAGCTATTAGTCGTTAAAATTAAAACAACGACGAAATAACTCTTGCGGCCGCGGCCATCTTTTCTCTGAATTCTTAAACCAGTTTGCTACGCAACAATTCCTCCGTCCATCACAAAAAACCCATAGACTAACGTCCGTTTCCTTGAGACAGCTGTTGCCACAGCAAAAAAACAATGAATCGATCATGGCGCACTGACACGGTCAATTAGTATTGTCCAGCCAGAGACCAGACATTGCTACTCATAGAAAATAAATGTTACAAGGGTATCCTTCCGAGGGCTTATCCAGGGCTCCCAACCGTAGGCTTTTAGCAGGTCATGTGAGTTTTTTTAGTCGGTAGGAGTCCGGCATAACATCCATGAGGATTTTCCCTCACGTAAAACAAAAAAAAAGGTGACAGGTTCATGGGACAGGACACGCACCCGACAGGTGGTGCAAACCACCGCCAGCAATTGCCAACAACTAGTTCTGTACCCCGATTCTTGACCATACCACTCAAAAGCCTTGATCAAAATTGGTGAAATGCATTCTCTCTCATATTTTGCAGCTTCTAAATATGAGACAAAAGATATTAAACCAGTAAATTTCCGGTAATCTACGGTTTTGAGTTCTATAATTGAGAATTCCCACCTTGGTCAAGGGCGGAGATTTGCGGGATTCTGCCTACTGATGCCGATGGTCACATGGCAACTGGCACCTGAAAGCAAGTAGGTACCCAACCTTACAGTATTCCCAAATCCCACCATTCGTTAGTCTGCTGCAGTTTAGCCTAAGGACCCTTAGTATTTAAAAATTTGCGCTTGATTTAGAAGCTGGCTGACTTTTCTATCAATAATTTATTACCTGAAGCATACGATTCCTGACTATTATTAATTAACATGACTTACGACTGTGACACCGGCTAGACTTCCTGATTCTAGAACTTTGCTAATTCTGTGTAGTAAGAACGTGGGAATGAATGACAATAACGCGTCAGGTCAAGACTTTTTCGTATAGTAAGATTTTTGTTTACAGAACATTGACCAAACGGGACTATGAGCTACGGCAAGTATATCTAACATTATAGACCAGTGCAGATAGCTTTTAAAATATAAAAAAATAGTAGTAGAATGAAACCTATTGCAAAAGGAAGAGAATGTGACAAAAATAACAGGAAAAATAATTTACGGGCGATCTGAGGTATGGAAGTGAAAAAAATGGGGGTTTTAAGGGGGAAAAGGGTTTTCTCGATTTCCGACAAGACCTATGGAAAAATGTTAAATGGCAAAGTTGTAGGAAATAAAAAAATCTACAACTTTTGGATTCACACTTTTGTGACATAACCTCAAAAAGTATGTCAAAAACTCAAAAAACCCAGATTTTGAGTTTTTGATTTTTTTTCTTTTCCAAAAATGTTCGTTTTGTCATGAAATTTGGCAGAAACCTTTCTTTTTATGTTCCTAATGCACTGTAATTTTTTTAACCAAAATGTTTATTTTTTCTCTTTTTATTGACTTAATATCGCAAAAGCATTGAAATTTTCAATCGAAAAATCACCCGTCAAAATATCAGATATTTTTTAAAAATTGGTGGGCTTTTTGTTACTTAAAATCTTTTCTTTCTGATGATGTAAAAATACATATACATCACAATGGTAAATTTTCTCGGAAAATGAAGAAAAACAAAAGAACTCCAAATATATTTTTCTATTTTAATCATTCATGTACAATTTTGAGCTATTTATTAATATTTACTTTTAAATAATTCGAATAACGTAAGATTTTAAGGTACGTTGATACTTATATAAAAAATTAAATTAAAAATTTAAAGAACACCCGACTCACAAAAAAAGAACAATAAAAAACCTGTAAAAAGTAAAAAAATAACTATTATATTATGACCTATCTACCCTAAGTATTGAACCTTTATTATTATTATAGGTAGCTATATTATTTACGTATTCATATTTTTAACTAACAGTTGGTCTCGTCGGGGGGACCGCTCTATACCTAAATAGAGACAGACGCACGATTAGGTTATGATTAGGTGAGCGGTCCCCGACGAGACAAACTGTTAGGTAACAATATGAATACGTAAATAATATAGCTAACTATAATAATAATAAAAGTTCAATACTTAGGGTAGATAGGTCATAATATAATAGTTATTTTTTTTACTTTTTACAGGTTTTTTATTGTTCTTTTTTTGTGAGTCGGGGGTTTTTTAAATTTTTAATTAAATTTTTTATTTCATGCTTTTCATAGGGGTTTTTTAATACCAACATACGTATAGTCTATCAACAATTATTTAGAACTAATGCGAATACCGCGGAGTGTGGTTACAGAATTAGAAATACATTCCACTCTTCATATCTTTCGAATGGCTGAACCGATTTTCATAAAACTTGCGGTATCGTGATGTATAAGTTATGACCTTTCATTTGATACCCAACACGGGTATATTTGAACAAATTTAATTTTTCAGCCCCACTTTCACCCCTCATATCTTTGAAATGGCTTAACCGATTTTTATAAAACATAGCTAAGAACACTCTCCCCTTACCCATCTTTCAAACAAAAGAAACAGAATCAAAATCGGTTCATCCGTTTTGGAGCTACGATGCCACAGACAGACTTACACACACACACACACACACACACACACCCACACACACGTCAAACTTATAACACCCCGTCCGGGTTTCCGTCGGGGGTTAATAACACCCCGTCCGGGTTTCCGTCGGGGGTTAAAAATAAAAAAAATCAACAAATTTTTGTGTTTAAACCCCCCATTTTTTTCACTTCCGTACCTCAGATCGCCCGTAAATTATTTTTCCTGTTATTTTTGTCACATTCTCTTCCTTTTACAAAAGGTTTCATTCTACTACTATTTTTTTACATTTTTCATCATTTTCAGAGCTATCTGCACTGGTCTATTAGGTACATTGCCGTGTATGAAAGAAGAGAAAAGAATGAAAAGCTTTTATTCTAAATTATATAACAATCTTTAAAAAAATTTGAAAGAAAGAAAATAAACAAAAATAAAAAGAAGAATTTAAAAATACAGAAGACATAATTTTCAATGTAGGTAATGTAGATTGTATGTGCGATTCATGTCATTTTCAAGCAGATAAGACACGTGTGCGCGTCCAATTAGAAATTTAAAAAATCTTTACCCACTACAGAGATATAAAATCTATACTTATAATAAATCTGTAGAAGTAAAAATTCTGTACATTCAAAATATCAAAAAAATTAATAGCAGGGGGTGTTACTAGACCGACACCGAACCCAAAAATGTGATTTATAAAATTTTTGTCTGTCTGTCTGTCTGTCTGTTTGTTCAGGCATCACGCAAAAACTACCGGTTCGAATACGATGAAACTTGGTATACTTACTTACTTACTTAAAGTCCTATGTCCCCTAGATGGGGCAGAGGGCGTCCACAGTGATCTTCCATCGCGTTCGGTCTTGGGCTTCCCGTTTCATCTCGCTCCAGGTCTTTCCAACGTTCTTCGCCTCGTCCGCCACTGTGCGCTTCCAAGTTTGTTTGGGACGGCCACGCTTGCGCTTTCCTTGAGGGTTCCAATCCAGCGCCTGTTTTGGGATGTGATCGGAACCTCTTCGGAGGGTGTGGCCAATCCAGTTCCACTTGCGACGCTTTATCTGCAGGGCGATCGGGTGTTCGTGGCAGCGCTCCAAGAGCTCTTCGTTGGAGATTTTCTCGGGCCAGTAGATGCCGAGAATGCGACGCAAACAGGTGTTAATGAAGACCTGGAGCTGGCGCGAGATGATCTTGGTGACCTTCCACGTTTCGCACCCATATAGCAGGACGGATTTGACATTGGCCCGGAATATCTTAATTTTGACTCGGCGCGTAAGTTTCCGTGACTGCCACACAGGCCGAAGTTGTGCGAAGGTTGCTCGAGCTCTGGCAATGCGTGAAGTGATGTCATCTTCAGTACCTCCAGATTCTGACACGACACTTCCGAGGTAGGTAAATTTGTGGACGCGCCCCACATCCTCTGCACCAATCCGAAATGGCGTGCTGTTATCCACTCCAGATCGCATTTCTTGGGTCTTCCGAGTGTTAATCTTTAGCCCCGTAATGCCCGCCTCTCTACAGAGGTCGTCCAGCTTAGATTGCATGTCACGGTGCGTGTGACTCAGCAGGCATAGATCATCGGCATAGTCCAAGTCTTCCAAGACGTTGGATAACCCCCACTCTATCCCGCGTCGCTTATTGTGGTGTGTACGATGCATGATCCCGTCAAGGACAACGAGGAATAAGAGAGGCGAGAGCAAGCAGCCTTGTCGAACACCCGCATTCACCTCAATATCATCCGAGATGAGGCCATTGTGAGTGACCTTACAGGAGTATTTCCTGTAAATGGCCTTCAGCAGGTTGGTTATCTTCGTCGGGACACCAATTTCGGCTAGTCGTGACCAAATATTTGTCCATCTCAAGGTGTCGAAGGCTTTTTCAAAGTCTACAAAGGTAAGGTAAACCTCCCTTTGCCATTCTGATGCCTGTTCAAGGATGATGCGCAATGTGTTTATTTGATCCGTACATGAACGGTTCGGGCGGAAGCCAGCTTGTTCTCTGCGCAAAAGAGGTTCGACGGCCTCCGACAAACGGTCCAAGATAATCTTGCAGAAAACCTTAGACGGTACCGAGAGCAAAGTGATACCTCTCCAATTGCTACACTGGCTTAGGTCACCTTTCTTAGGCACAGTTATAAGTAACCCTTTATTCCATTCGTCCGGAAGCTCCTCACTCGTCCAGATTTTATTAATTAAAGGTGTCAGGACCTCCACCGCTGCAGTTACGTCGGCTTTTAGCATTTCCGCGGTTATGAGGTCAAGACCCGGAGCTTTGCCAGTTTTTAGCGAGAGAACTGCTTTTTCTACCTTGTCGTGTGTAGGTGGATCCACGTTGATATCAAGTCGCCTTGGTGGTAAAGGTGTACCCTGGGATTCATCAGGCGTGGTTGATGCTGTTGTGCGGAAGACCTCCGTAAAGTGTTCACGCCAGCGTTGAAGTTGCCCTTCTGATGTCACGATTAGCTGTCCCTCTTTGGACTTTAGAGACTTGGTATAGTTATTCTTTAATATCCTGGGCACCACACTGGGTACTTTTTATCCCGGAAAAGTATACTTATGATAAAATAAAAAACGAACTTCAGTCGTATAAAGTTATTATCAATTATTGCTTAAACGGTTAATGGTACGATGATGAAATTCAGCATGAGCGTTCTTTGTTACAATTTGAAATAAGTAATTTTACCATTTTTGCAAATTACACCTCCAAAGGTATAAAAAAGCAGGGTCAAGTTTGTATGGGACAACGCGATTCCTTGGTCCGATCTGCCTAACATTTGGCATATAGCATTATAAACATAATTGATGGAAGACGTGTTCCTTATTTTATTGAAATTTATACATTATCGACCTAAAAAGGGAATGTAAATTATTTTGGGGCTGATTTTCTCCGTAGTTGATATCAATACTCCTTAAATACTCTTATTTTATACTTAAATTACTTTTAATTTTGACACATAATTTTTGAAAGTTCAATACAATTGACGTTTTCATTTATGTTTTATTTCAAACTTCAAACAGATGATTTTACTACATAGCCATAAAGTTAATTAAAAAGCGCTATTTTGGTATAATATTAACCAAATATGCTTTATGGAAGTATTATTGCTAATTTATTCAAATTGTGTGTGTCAAAAATACATTTGTGAAAAGAAGAAGAAAATTCTAAGATGGCCAGCCAGAAAAAATGTAAGACCACGCTTCAGGTAGTATCCACTGGTCAATAAAATAACACCGCATGTTACCATCTACGCTCAATCCTTACAACAAAGGTTGTCAGCAGCCCTAAGCGACTGATCATGAAAGGCATGAACTTTATTCTACATATAGTGCCGACTGCATTCTGTCAGGAAACAGACTCACTAACCCCCAGTTTCCGAAAGGCTGATCAACGCTAAAATTAACTTATCGGCTGTTAAAGGCAAATCCTCACAGAAGATCCAAATGGATCGCCAATTCCTGCGATCCAGTAACAAAACTTTTCTTGCGATCCCGCCGCGTTCCACCGACACGCTCCAACCGATCCACACTGATCCGCCTAAATATAGTACAGTTGAACTTTCGGTCGTTATGGAGTCACATGTGCAGCAACGACGTCGAATCGCTTTGATAGCAACAACCTACATTCTTCTTAAATATTTACGAAGCATTTATTTTCCTTGTAAATGGATTTTCATTTTGGATCTTCTGTGAGAATCCGCCTTTAACAGCCGATTAGTTAATTTTAGCGTTGATCAGCCTTTCGGAAACTGGGGGTAAGTCTTTGTAAAATACGGGAATGGCCTCTACGTAGACTACATTCGACAGGACTGAAAAGAGCCATTACAATGAACATGAACGCTCAGCTGATGAAATTTACATTGTTATTACGTTACCAGGTCTTGGTTGGACCATCTGTATGAGGAGGACAAAGCCTACAGTAGTTCGGTTTGTCCAAAGGTCGTAGGCTGGGACTACCTGAAGAAGGAACTAAGTTACGATGTCAATTGCTTAGAAGAGAAGTTGTGTCAAGTAGTCGTTTAGCCATTGAATTAAGAAATGTATTTAATAAATAAATTTACTTAGCTCATATTATTATGCATTATGAATTTGTTAATCAGAAATCTATCTAACTAGTTATTATTATAAATGCGAATGTTTGTGAGTGTGGATGTTTGTTATTATGGTGAGTGTGGATGTTTGTTATTAAATATCACGCAGGCGAAGCTTGAAATGGAATATCAAAATTTTGAAAATTCAACCTAATGGTCCAAAAAGCAAAAAGGTAATACCAACGGGAATACTCGCGACAGAAACCACGCGATAAGAATAGAAGCGACGGGGGACCTTTCTATTTCTCTCTCTCTTACGCAAACGAAGTTGCGCGGGTCAGCTAGTCTATAATAATATCATTTGGTCAAAACATTTAATAGATAGCACCACTTAACCGCAAACAGGTTTTTAATTTAAAACTGGTAAAAGAAGACAAACAATTGTGTCACGTCAGATTATAATAAAATATAATTCTGTATTGAATCATTAATTTTTGAAAAGTCATTATAAATTTAGTGAACTTGGTCTGATATTTTGCTCTAAAATCCTACTTTTAATCCTTGATGTTAATTATTGATAGCGCGTAGGTATAACATTGCGCGTCGTCGCCGCGTCGCGTCGTCGTCGTAAATCTTAGAGGTGCGGTTTTCATATCGAGTGCTGGACCGGAGCACAGATGCTGGTAAATATCAAAATAACTATTCCGCCCAATCATCTCAAGTTTTTTAAACGTCAGCGTTTGACAATTAGGAAGGTCGTATGTTTGTATGACACCTCAGTGGTATAAAAACGCCCTAAATGGGATAACACCGAAACTAACTCCCAAAGAAGTCAGATGGCACCTGAAACTCTAGACGAGGTAGCGGTGGTAGCCAGCCAAGTCTATAATCTACCGGTAACGCTGGGACATGCTTCCCAGGGCTTACTCAGGACTCCCGGTCCCCGGTCCCCGGTTGAATGCCTCTGTGGCGTAGTCGGTAGTGATACCGCCTGCGGCGCTGGAGGTCCTGGGTTCGATTCCTGGGTCGGTCGGTCCAAATATTTGTGATCCATAAATGTTTGTTTCGGAGTTTGGGTGATTTCTATGTCTTATTATAAGACAAAAATAATCTTTACATATTATGTAAAGATTATTTTTTGAAAAGCAATTAGTATGCTAACTGATCATTTTTTTTTAATATGGAAAAAGAATTGGTTTCTAGCAAGATTCAAACCTGCGTCTTCGGCGAACCGTGCCGCCGCGTTAACCACCGCCACCGAAATCTACTCGGAACCAACCAAATTTTCACCCCAAGACGTATAATAAGGTGGAAAATTTCACCGAATCATCAAAATCGGTTAACTCGTACAAGCGATTTGCCGGTAACAAACATAAAAAAAATACAGGTGAATTGAGAACCTCCTCCTTTTTTGGAAGTCGGTTAATAAAAAAAAATTTTTCAATAAAAAATAAAACCGACTTCAAGCAAATTCTGAAAAATAAAATTTACTTAGCACAAAGTAATATGTATTTTGATTTATCAGATTTTATTCAATATCATATTGAAGTCGGCGCCAAGTAAACCCATAGTTTTATGTAGGTACTATATTGATGGCACCAACTTCAATATTATATTAAATTAAATATGATAAATCAAAATACATATTACTTTGTGCTAAGTAAATTTTATTTTTCAGAATTTGCTTGAAGTCGGTTTTACTTTTTATTGAAAAATTTTTTTTCATCATTTTAAGTGACGGGTGAATCGAAAAATATATCTATCTAGGTGAAAGTTCTCATCGATGCAAATCAATCAAGCCCAAACACAAGGTAGCTGCTGTAAATCGTTAAGGAATTCCCTCGACTGTCTTTCGGTTCCATCATCAGATCGACTCCAGACATTCATTAAATTGTAGTACCTTTAAGCACTGAATTAAAAAGATAACAAACGCAGTAGTTGTCCCTACAATTTTCGGTGGTTGCCCTCGATTTCTCCTGAATCCCATCATCAGATTTGACCTGGTGAAATTGGGCCCACCTCAGCAGTGAACTCTATCCAACAAAAAGCAGATTTGAAATTCGTCTATAATTGACGAAATATCGGTGAACATACATAAAACATTGAGAACTTCCTTTTTTTTTAAGTCGGATCTATCAATCTAAGTGTAAAGTTCTCATCAATACAAATCAATCAAGCCTAAACACAAGGTAACTGCTGTAAATTGTTAAGGAATGCCCTCGACTGTCTTTCGACTCTATCATCAGATCGACTCCAGACCTTCATTAAAATGTAGAACATTAAAGCACTTAATTAACAAGTTAACAAGCGCACTAGTTGTCCCTACAATTTTCGGTGGTTGCCCTCGTTTTCTCCTGGATCCCATCATCACATCCTGACTTGGTGAAAATGGGACCACCTCAGAAGTAGACCCTATTCAATAAAAAAAGAAATTTTGAAATCCGTCTATAATTGACGGAAATATCGCTTGACATACATAAAAAAAAATACATACAGACGAATTGAGAACCTCCTCCTTTTTTTGAAGTCGGTTAAAAATAAGACTTCTCTTTTCTACAATATATCTGTACTTCGGAATAAAGATGGTGAAAGTGCCGCTCTTCATGTTGGTATTCTCATAAGTATTGAAGTAGTATTGGATAAATAGTTAGAGAAAGTTATAATAAGAATAAATAAACATTAACATAAATCAACATCCAATGGTAAACACGTTCATCCTTTATTCAGTATCTAATGTAAATAAAACCAGAAAATGAAATGAGATAAAAGTTGCCTCAAGGTTGTTGGAGTATATAACCTGCTTTCAGTGTCATGGACGATAATATATTTTGTAATAAATATGTTTACTTTATTAAGCTATTGCATAGCTTCTATCGCGGGCCTTGCGTGGAGACCGAATCCAGAAATTCTGTCACGAAAACGAATCACACTCTCGGCTACCTTCGGCCACGTTCGTGTATCGAGCACTTCATATAGGTATAGTGGAATTCAACAGATTCAAACAATGTAGTAAACAAACAGATTGGATCTCGACTCTCCATAATTACTTACATTTAAATATCAATCCTGATAATATTCGTTTTAAGGAACCATAGTTAGATTTATGCGGCCATTTCGACACTAATTTACCTTTAGAATAAAGAATAATGTCATGAAAAATACTTCGATGATAAAAATTTAAACCTGTCATTCTTGCTTGTCATTAAATTATTTTTTTCTCAGTTTTGTTTGTCTTTGGCATAGTGTTGTTAAACGGTTGTATAATACTCGCTTATTGATTATGAAAAGAGGTTTAATCATAATCAGTTTGACAACAATTAGTTTAATAGTATAATAAATTATTTAAAAATGAACTTTAACTTTAAATAATTATAATCGGTAATCATAAAACAGTACTGTGTGAGTGTGTATTGTTCTGAAGTTCTGCGAGGTTTTTCTATTATCTCTAATTAGGTATATCAACGACATTGCTTCAAGTACTTTGGCTTTTGGACATTTTCTTTGCGATCTAATTAAAACTTTTTTATACATACTCATATAATTTCTAAGTATGCATACATACGGAGAATTTAAAACGGCAGTAACTGAGTGATTAAAACCAATGGAATATGAATCTGTGGAAGACCTTCTACAAGTTCTTTAAAATCAACTCACATAAACATACATGCAATACACACACACACACACACACACACACACACTCACACACACACACACTCAAAAATCAACTCACATAAACATACATGCAACAAACACACACACACACACACCCACACACACACTCCCACACACACACACTCACACACACACTCACTCACACACACTCACGCACACTCACACGCACACAAACACAGACACACACACAGACACACACACACACACACACAAACACACACACAGAGAGAGACACACATACACACAGACACACACACACACACACACACACACACAGAGAGAGAGAGAGACACTCATACACACATACACACAGACACACACACACACACACACACACACACACACACAGACACTCATACACACATACACACACACACACGCACGCACACACACGAAAGCCTAAGCATGCTTTAAGATTTTGTATTGGTTTTGTTTCATATTTTATCGTTTTTTTCTATGTAAAATTATTATAAGTTTATAAGTTAGTAGGAAACAATTTTAATATTTTAATAGTTCTGTGTAAACATATTGTCAAGTATCAATATTTTAGGGGAGAACACTGATATCTGCAACACAGTTTGTACTAGCGCAGGTATCAGGGAATTTCAATTTCATGTATGTACACAATTAATGGCAATAAAGAATTTATCTATTTATTTATACATATTATACTTAGGGTGTAGTGGGGCCCTACCAACACCATCGGGCCCAAGTCAACCTCACGTGCAAGCTCGTGCACCTGCTGAATAACGGACGAGGCTCTGACGGCGGCGGTCCATTTCAACACGGCGATGGGCTCACCACCTGTTACGTGGGACCGAATTGTACACGGTGAAATGTGGGCCGGTATAGGCCTCTGCCTACCCCTTCGGGGATAAAGGCGTGAGTATATGTATGTATGTATACTTAGAATACATCAAATCTTCGAAACAAACATTGGTAGATCCCACGATTTTTTGGCCTGCCCGGGAATCGAACCCAGGACCCCAGCGCGACAGTCAGTTATATTACCGAATGCCACCGAGGCAGGCAAATAAGAATCTGGAGGGTACAGATATTTTTCTTCTCCTACATCCAAATTTCCTCCGATGAGGAGTTCGATTCGTCAATCCTATCCTGGTTATCCGTAACTGTTGTATGTTAGGATTGAAGAATCGAGGATGGATACCTCTGAAGAAAGCCGATAACACCAGGATATTTTATAATTATTTTAAAGTTTTTAGGTATATTCAACAAAAAAAACAAGCCTTGCCGTGTACCTGCGATACGTCTCGATGGCGCAGTACTGAAAAGTGTTGCAGAATTTAAGCAAAGACTTTTGGGTCTTTTGGGACTTTTGGGAGTTTTTGGGACTTTTGGGAGTTTTGGGACTTTTGGGTCTTTTGGGACTTTTGGGACTTTTGGGTCTTTTGGGACTTTTGGGACTTTTGGGACTTTTGGGACTTTTGGGACTTTCGGGACTTTTGGGACTTTTGGAACTTTTGGGACTATTGGGACTTTTGGTACGACTTTTAAGTCCAAAAAGTCCAAAAATCCGAAGTAAAAAGTCCAAAGTCCAAAAGTCCAAAAGTCCAAAAAACCAAAGTCCAAAACTCCAAAAGTACAAAAGTACAAAAGTCCAAAAGTCCTAAAGTCCTAAAGTCCAAAAGTCCAATAGTCCAATACTCCAAAAGTCCTAAAGTCCAACAGTCCAACAGTCCAACAGTCCAAAAATCCAACAGTCCAACAGTCCAAAAGTCCAAAAGCCCAAATGTCGACAGTCAAGTAGGTACTTGGTACTTTACTTTGTTGAACATAGGCCTTAAAATCTTACTTAATATATAATTATAAATGCGAAAGTTTGTGAGTGTGGATGTTTTTTACTCTTTCACGCTCAAACCGCTGAACGGATCGGGCTGAAATTTGGTACAGAGATACATTATAGTCTGGAATAACACATAGGCTACCTTTTATCCCGGGAATAACTTCCCGCGGGAACAAATTTTACGCGGGCGAAGCTGCGGGCATCAGCTAGTATTCTTATATAGAAATAATTATACTAGCATAGTTGATAAAAAATGCTATGTAATAGCTTTACCGCGGCAGTCCCCGAGTGCCACACGTCTTTTTTTTTATTTACAATATGCGACTGTCATGCTAAAGACTCAGAGTTTGTACTGGCATCATCTAGTAGAAGAAAATAAAAAGAGGGTAAGTACCTACAGTATTTTTCACAAACACGTACCATTGCGCCACCAAGGCAGTCAATTAAATATGTTAGGAACCTACATTTACTTAGTTCAAGCAATTACATAATTAGCATAACTAAATATTATAGTATGCCTACATTATGTTTGAATAATTAATATCACAATTCACAAGTCTTGACAGTTCTTCATTTTTTTTAATTAAGCTCGCCAAATCGACGTCGCCAGCCTGATGAAAGCCATAGCGCATCTAGCGATTGGGGGCTACTCTCGCAGTCCGTAAGACTTCTGACAGTGGTCCTCCAGTTGGTGGCCCTGTGATGTGCCTCTTCACGCTCCGCTTGAAGAACCCTGGATGAGGGAAACACGTTTGGCGGGCAGGTCGTTCCAGGTTTTTAATTTGCAAGATTATCTATATCGAATTGCACAAAAAAGACAATAAAAAGCAAAATGTCATTAATTATCTTAAATTATGATTATTTTACTTTTTAGGGTTAAGTAACTAGCTGATGCTCGCAGCTTCGCACGCGTAAAATTTGTTACGCGGTAACAAATTTTACGCTTGATTGATTTTGAACTTGTTTCCGGGATAAAAAGTAGCCTATGTGGTATTCCAGACTATAATGTATCTGTGTACTAAATTTCAGCCCGATCTGTTCAGCGGTTTGAGCGTGAAAGAGTAACAAACATCCACTCACAAACTTTCGCATTTATAATATTAGTAAGATATATGAGTAAATAGTATATTTTAAAACTGACTAAGGGAAGGAGCATTGGTTAAAGGTATGTATGTAGGTGCAAGTAGGTGTATGTAGGTGCAAGTGAAACGGAATTTAAAAGTTTACATTGGCTGATTTTTTTTTTGGACACTAACCGCCATTGTACTCTTTTCTCCTAACTACAACTTTGTATAATACAGTAAGTATAGCGTACATAAAGTGTAAAAAAAAATTCATAGCCTTTCTTTTTTTTTACGCGTGGAAAATCCGTCATGGATGCTATGCCGGACTCTTACCGACTAAAAACCGCTCGTTCCCTACTACTGTCTACGGTTGGTAGCCGCGGGTAAGATGGACTCTGAAGGATGTCAGCAGGAATAATTTCATACCCATAGAAGTGTGAATTATGTAACGAAGATAAATAAAAAAAGAACTGTCCAAATACGAGTCGTATTCGCGCACAGAGGGTTCCGTACCATAAAAACGGCAAACAATGGGAGCCCCCCTAAATATTACTGTTTTTCTGTTTCTAGTATTAACTTGTTGTTTTAGCGGCAACAGAAATACATAATCTGTGAACATTTCTGCTCTCCAGCTATCATGATTCACGCGATGTTGCCTCGTGATCGTGACAGACAGACGGACAGAGAAGTCTCAGTACAAGGGTCCTGCTTTTACTCTTTGAGTACGGAACCCTAAATATACCTATTGGCTAAATAAATAGTCTAAAAATAAATGAAAACGTGTTTCAGGATCTTCCAAAATTCTACTCTGGGTGTAAACTAGGGGAATGAAAGTTGGTATGAAAATATTTAACGAAAGGGAGGATTTTTTTACGTGAAGCAAAATCCTCATGGATGGTATGCCGGACTTTTAAAAAACCTCACGTATCCTGCCTAACAGCCTGCGGTTGGAAGCCCTGGGTAAGTCTTCGGAAGGATACTCCAGGACACGAAGGGGAGGGTAAAGTTGTGGCGTTTTCCAAATATGCCACGGAAGAAGTCGGGAGGCACAGCTAGTGTTATGTAAGTATTGTATAAGACAATTGAAAGATTAATCATGAAAGTGCTGCGTTAACACGGCATTTATATTGGCAAACTACTGGTAATTTCTTTTGTGGCGTTTATTCATCTCGCGTGCTCGATATCAAGGGGAGTAGAGCTCAAAATAATTAGATATGACGAAAAACCTAGTATCTATACGGACTTTTGGAACAGGCATACAAAATATTTGTATGTGTGGTATTATTTTTAGAATAATTTGTTTTTTTTAAATGAAAAAAAAAAATAATTCCTTCTGCAGTGTCAGTTTATCAATTACAAAAAACCTAATCAAAATCCCTGTAAATGTAAAAGTTAAAAAAAAATCTGATTCCCATAATATATTTGTCGTTTATTTATTTCATTTGTGTGTTGGTAGATTGTTTTATACTTTGAGGATGTTACAATCTACCAACACACTAATCAAATGAATTTTAATAAATGGGTATGTTCCTATTGGATCTCTGGTCACAATAATAAACTACTTATCATAATTTTCTTATTGAATTGAATTACCAAATCTTATTTGAAGTTGACAAGATATTGCACCAACGATATTCTTGCAAACTCTCATCTCCTAACAATCCTTAACAGTAGAATTTTGAATAATACTAAAATACGTGTTCATTATTATTTATTGTGTTTGTTAAATTCGAAAACAACAGCAATTTTTTTATATTTCTTTTAATACACACTTTGCCACCTTGGATCACATCAGAGGATTTAAAAAGAAAATCTCGTCTTAGTGGATCTTTTGCACAAAAAAAACTAGTCCAAACTTCATGTTTGTATGTTAGTTTTGACTGGGTATTGATGTATCTTGGGATTTGTACCGAGATAGATATCAAATTACGAGTATGTAAGATCTGACAACAACTAGGTATATTTGTTTAGGAACTTATAAAATAATGTATGTACTTGTTTATTTAGTAGATTCGATTTTTATTTAATTTTAACAATTTGTCTTTTAATGAGATTAAATTATCAAACAGAAATTAAACAGTACTAAAATTTTGACGTGACAACATCGATAATTAAATTGAGCCGGCTGCACGCACGAAAAAATATGACGTATGCGGCGTTACCTCGCTCTGTGGCGTTCCATTTATTTTAGTAGAAATGTTTTCACAGATGGCGCTATAATCAATTGATGTGTTATTCCATAGTAAATGTAGTACGTTATAACTCACAATATTAAAATTTTAGTAAGCAATAACTCTATATAAAATAGCTTTTGACGTGACTGAGTTATCACGTTCAACTATCGTCAGTAAATCGACTTTACAGACAACCAACTTTTTTTTAATTATAAATAATTTGTCAGTGTACAAAAACCACGTTCAAAATTGAGTACCAACTACCATACGGAACCATGGTGCTCCTTCTATATGTTCTATGGCCGCTTTGAACATAACTGTTAAATGTCTACATATAAACACGCCAAGCCAGCTTCCGGGCCCGTCATTCTCTAGCGAGGCGGCAAAGCGCGTCGCACGTTTCCCGCGTTTGTTAAACGTCGCAATACAGAAAAAAAAATAGTGTTTTTTTTTTTTAAACTAGTGCACGGTTTGACCCGAATGTAAGTAAATATTTTAATGTCATTAACATCTGTTTATACTGGAATCTAGGCCAAACCTTCTATTGTCATAAATTGTAGGTTTATGGTTGACATAAATTATTAGAAATTATTATTCATAATAATTATTATAAATAATCGAAATTCAAAAACCATTAATAAATTCGACTTGTTATTAGCATGTACATGAAATGTGATTGTATATTTCTATGAAAAGGTAAAAAAATAATAAAACTTAATGGGAATGCTGCTAGTCTTTTGGGCACAATGCCACGGGGGCCTTATTTAGGTTTAGTTTAGATAGTAATAATGTAAATATAGATATGTAATAATTATGTTTCTCTGTAATTTTTAACAATAAATATTTATTTGTTAAAAAAAAAAAAAAAAAACTTAAAAGAAAATAATAAATACCTAAATAAATAAAGATATTGTTCTGAAGCACTTATAAAAATACAATTTCCGAAATAGTCCTGTGTCTTCGCTGTTGACATTCTTTAAACCCCTGTTGCACTTGTTTAAACATTCGTTGTTTATTAGAATTATAATAAACTAGCTGATGCGCGCGGCTTCGCCCGCGTGAATTTGGTACCCGTTCCCGTTTCCCGTGGGAACCTTTTTCCGGGATAAAAAGTAGCCTATGTGTTATTCCACACTATACTCTATTCCTGTTCCAAATTACAGCCAGATTCATTCAGCCGTTAGAGCGTGATTGAGTAACAAACATCCAAACATCTAAACATCCAAACATCTTCACAAACTTTCACATTTATAATATTAGTAGGAAGTAGGATTTAATGATTACTTCTCCGCTATAGTGCCTCAAAACGGAGTATTAAATGCAAAAAATATATTTTCTAAAACATTGAAGTAGCTCCTGAGGTCAACGTATTAAAACAAATAAACATAAGTGTGCTTCGGAAGGCACGTTAAGCCGTTGGTCCCGGTTGCCAGTAAAATGGCCGTCGTTAAGCCAAGTTGAAGGCTTTATTTCAACAGCAGGCAGTCACAACCTGCGCCTGTCCATTTAAACACGACAATACGGTGAAATGTGGGCATATAATATGCCTCTGCCTACCCCTTCGGGGATAAAGGAGTGACCATATGTATGTATGTATGTAAATACTAGCTTAATTTGGGCTAGATGATGTGTGTGTGTGTGTGTGTGTGTAATATTTATTTATTTCCTAGCTGTTCCCCGCGGCTTCGACCGCGTAGAAGTCGTTATCGCGTAAAATCATAACCCTCCCTTTGCGCAGTCGGTTAAAAAGTAGCCTATAGATGTCCTTCCCAGAGCCTTGAACTATCTCTATACCTAATTTCATCTCTATCGCTCCAGCCGTTTAGGCGTGAAAGCGTAACAGACAGACAGACAGACAGAGTTACTTTTGCATTTATAATATTAGTAGGGAGTAGACAAATAAATTACAAATAGGTACTTAGCATATACCTATGTATATTTATACAATAATAGGTAGAGTTAGTAATTAAAATTTTACTTGTAAAACTATGTTAGTATAAGATATTTTATTCACTAGGGCACTAAGTCTCTGAGCGTTCTTTTGGCACTGTTCCAAGGTAACGACGAAACACCACTCCTTGTGGCCAGAAGTTCTCCTCCATGACGAGATGCAGGTAACAGTTGGGCACTCGCACCACGAACGCCAAAAAGTTCACGTTGCCGACTCCAACAGCTGCACCCTCGGAATGTACTGCTCGTTCGCTCTAAGTTTGCCGCTCGGCTCCATACTAAAGTCGAATTTTTAATTAGACGAAGTAAATTGACAGCAACTAATGTCACTTCTTCATACAATGTTGCTTATTTTCTATGACGAAGTGACATTAGCTACTGCCAATTTACTTCGTCTAATTAAAAATTCGGGTATACGCCTCTACGCCAGCGGCAAACTTAGAGCGAACGGGTAGTACTTTATCTTCGGACGCACGTACTCGGCGATGCTCTCCGCATGCCATAAAATTTTATGGCGATACGAAGTTCACCCGGTCCACTGCAGCACTGGTAGTAATAAATAATAATGGGTCTTTGCATATGAATATTTCTGTAATTCAAAGTAATCACAGATGCAATCGATGCATTTTGAATTATTCAGGTCAATCTTGTAGTTTATTGATGTCCAGTTAAAATCAGTTGTACGGGAGGCAACAAATTCTTTAAAGAAATTTTGTATGTACTATCTCCGGAATTGAATTTTTTTTCTTGCTAAAATGTTGTAAAAATTTTGAAATAACTAAGAGTCGGTAGACCCAAGGTGGGTAAG
The DNA here is from genome assembly GCA_933228765.1 of Miltochrista miniata. Classification (NCBI taxonomy): domain Eukaryota; kingdom Metazoa; phylum Arthropoda; class Insecta; order Lepidoptera; family Erebidae; genus Miltochrista; species Miltochrista miniata. The sequence goes on from OW121768.1 coordinate 12,358,303, forward strand.
GGAGAGCTTCCAACATCAACTCTTGCAGCTTGGAGACTGTCTATATGGATTGTCGTGAAGGAGCAGAGAGGAGGACCGATTGGCCAAAGCTTGTTGAAGATGTGACTTATCCATCATTACCTTCAGTTCTGAACAATATATATCTGCAGTAATGCTTATGCCGCTTAGTAAGAAGCTGTTATAAATCACACCCACACTAGAGCACCAAACAGTGACCATACCTTTGGGTCATTGTCATAGGGGACATTGCTTTGGTGCTGAACCAGGATCAAACCAATATTTAGGGTCAGTTCACACCAAACGGAAAAATGCTCGCGGACATTTTTTGATATCACTGAATAATAAACGGTATTAGGGGTTAACCATAATTGGGTTCAAATCCAACGCAGACATCAAGCGTCAAGTTGCCTGCCGAAGCATTCGGCAGTTACGTCCTCGAGCACGCGCAAGCATCCTCGGGCCGCCTGACAAACCCTTCGCCGCGCTCAGCCCATAGGCCGCGCGAGAATTCCCGAGCGTGCGCGACACGCGCTCGCGCATTTTATTATTAACATGTTCTTTTTCTTCTTCCTCTGCCAAAAGTGCAATAATGATCATATCCTAGTCTATTATTTTCCACAACGTGTCACTTCTGTGAACTGGCACTGGCACTTACCGGCGGCAACCCGCGTATTTGCTCGCAAAGCCCGCGCGTTCTCGGGCCTTTTCTCCAAGCCGCCGTGGTGCGCCACCTCCGTAGTGTATTATTGCTCTCGGTGTGAACAAAACCAAGAGGATGCCAGAGCGCACGCGAGTATTATCCCGTTTGGTGTAAACTGACCCTTAGAATAAAATTGAAAGATATTAAAAACGTTTTTAATTGTTAAAAATGACCAGTACTTAAGAATGGCAATCTGGTAGGTAAAGACCTAATGTTAATATAATTTATACTTACCTAGTTTATTAATGTTTCGTGCTTCATCAACACGTTTCGTTGACAAAAGTTCACGGTCATCTACTGTCAACAACGTTATAGATACTAGTAGTCCACTCTCTCGTTAACCGATTACTGAATAAATGCCTATATTAACCACTATCTGCTGCCCGCGTGCGTGAAAATTATGTTATTATGCCAAGCTCCTAGGCTAAGTAGCGTAATAAAAATGTTCTTTATGTATGTACCACTCCTTATTGCTATTCACGTAAAAAGAATTTAAATTATTCAGTACCTACCTAGTTTTTGTATTTTTCTATTTACACACAGATTTTTATTGTTCTCTGCCGAGCCCTAAAAATATTTAGCGAAATAACATGTAGCCTGTGTGCAAAACTTATCTCTTACTAATATTTCTGCACTGTTTTAGTTAAGTAATTCCACCAGCTTATATATCTGATTGCTCTCTGCTTAGTCCCTAAGATAGGTAGAGTGATAGTATATAGCCTATTTGAAGACCGCACCTCTAGTTAATATTTGTGCAAAATTTGAATCAAATCTATCAAGCACTTTGTGAGATCCTTCCGGACAAAGCAAAGCAAACGGACAAAAAGAATTCTACCCATATTTTCGGCATCAGTATAATATGTAAAACACCCAGCGAGTATTTTTCTTTAAAATTTCCAATGCACAGTTTTGACTTTTCTATCATTTTATAATACGTATACATATATATTGACTAGACTTCTATTACAGTTAAATTTACGGAAAACAAAATAAATTAACGTTAAAACTCGGCTCACATAAAGAATTTGTGAAAAAAGGTCTCAAAAGTTTTTATAAACATTCCCAAAAAATGAATTTAAAAAATAACGCAATTTTGCGTTATTTTTTAAATTCATTTTCCGTTCCGTAAATTTATTTAAAAGGTAATATTAAAAAACCGGCTAAGTTCCGTACCAAAATAATTAAAGTACGTTTGTGGTTTTTGGGGGCTCCAAATATACCAAACGTATTAAAATATTTTTATTATGATTTTTATTATTGTTGTATTTGTTGATATAGCAGCAAGAGAAATATATCATTTGTATAATTGGACTGAATCATTTTACAATACCCTTAATCATTAAGCTCTTTTATGATTAAGCAAACACGCCAGTTTAGAATGACATTTACCTACATTCAAAGAAACCTTGAATTCTAGACATAGCGAAAGTTGAAATGTCTCTAATTTCAGAACTACAAAACCCTCAATACTTGCACTTGTGTGGAACAATCCTTAAAGTAACTTGCTAACACGAAAAAAAATATTTGAAATCGGACCACGCGTTGAGAAATAACAACCGAAAGACCATTTGGTGTTTCATTCCCTCCCCCACAGCAGCCGCGCAAAATATCGGGATCACAAGTATCCTAGAACCTTCCTCGGACTATAAGCTCGGAGTGCACCATGTAGGTATCATTCAAATCGGTTCAGTAATTTCGGCGTGATACTTATTCAGGATACAGACAGACCGACAGACAGACAAGAATTTTTAAATTGCATTTTCAGCTTCAGTATCGACTATAAAATGCCCTACTGCTCGTTCGCTCTAACTTTGCCGCTCGGCTCCATACTAAAGTCGAATTTTTAATTAGACGAAGTAAATTGACAGCAACTAATGTCACTTCTTCATACAATGTTGCGTATTTTCTATGACGAAGTGACATTAGCTACTGTCAATTTACTTCGTCTAATTAACAATTCGGGTATACGCCTCTACGCCAGCGGCAAATTTAGAGCGAACGGGTAGTACAATTAAAATTTTCAGAATATCTTCCATGAACAGATTCTCGACCCTCTATAGTTTTATAGATAGCTGACCCACGCAACTTCGTTTACGCCAAATAAAGTGTATGAAAGGACAGGTATTTTTTCATCAGACTCATGGGAGCGTAAAAAACTGCACTGTTTGCTTAATCATAAAAGAGCTTAAAGGTTCAATTATCAACATGTTATATATTACTAGCTGACCCGCGCAACTTCGTTTGCGTGATAAATGAAGAACCGCTCGACCGATTTTGTGCAAACTTCACATAAACCATCTACTAAATAGTCCGAACAAAGCCTAAAGATTTGGTTTGGATAGGTGAGCCCGTTCTTGAGTTATAAAATTACAACGAAAAGTGGCATTGATTTTTATATACACTCGAGAGCAATGAATCCGGGTCACTTAAAGAATCCTAAAAATCTCGGAAACTAAAAATGCTAGGTTAATGCAATAAATTGTATTTAATAGACAATGTAATACTCCTTAAATGAAGGTATTAAAACTTCTTAGTTATTGTAAAGTTATATCATAAAAAAATCAAATTTGAAAAAGGGCCACTTTCGAAGATGGAACTACGAAATTACAGCATTTGGTGTTGCTTTTGTTTGTAATCTGTCATTTATGTGGGTACATAAACCATGTTGATAGTGCTCTATATTCATTAATCAAGCTGAAATTATGTCGCTTACGCCTGAAGAATGCACCAGAATACTTACAATGCTGGAAACCGGCCGGAGTCAGCGCGATACAGCCAGGACTGTCGGTGTGTCGCTGTCAACAGTACAAAGAGTTCTCCGACGTTACGAAGAAACTGGTTCTAACCTACGCAGACCAGGAACGGGCAGAACCAGGTGTACCACAGCACGAGAAGACCGATACTTGGTGAACACCATGCTTCGAAATCGCTTTCTCACAGGAACTGAACTCACCAATCAGTTTCGACGCCTCGGAGGAAGTAACCCAAGTGCATGGACAGTAAGACGTCGGCTTGCTGAATCTAACTTAAAACCCCTTAGACCTGCAAACGGCCCTAAACTGGAGCGTGGGCATCGTATTTCGAGACTAAGGTATGCCCAGAGCCACGTAAATTGGAGTATTGAAGATTGGTCAAAAGTTATGTTCTCCGACGAATCAAAATTTATGCTCTACAAGCACGATGGAAGACACAGAGTGTATCGAAGACCAGGGGAAAGATTCAAGCAAGCATGCATCGAAGAAAAAGTAGCCTACGGTGGTGGGTCTGTACTTGTGTGGGCCGGAATTTCTTCTGAAAGTCGCACAGAGCTGGTGATCATAGAAAACGGCTCTTTAACTAGCGTAAGATATGTGGAAGAAATCCTCAATGATCACGTTGGTCCATTTATGGTCAATTTAGGTGAGGATGCTATATTTATGCATGACAATGCCCGACCTCATACAGGTAGGATTGTGAATGACTACCTTCAAGAGATGAACATTACTCGTATGGAGTGGCCAGCGCGCAGCCCGGATATCAACCCGATCGAGCATGCTTGGGACGAGCTAGGCAGATGCGTAAAACAACGAAACCCTCCCCCAATCACGCTTCGTGAGCTCAAAATTGCTCTCACAGAGGAATGGGAGAATATTCCCCAAAATCGTATAAGGAACTTGGTGTACAGCATGCCAAACCGCGTAAACGCAGTAATGGAAGCACGAGGAGGCAATACGAAGTATTAAAATTCAAGAAAATCGTAATAAAGTTCAAAAATTTCATGTTTCCTATTTTTGTTTTAAGGAGAGATCGGCAGCTTTTTCTTTATGTAATTTTGTGTTAATAAAATGTATGGTGACTCATATTTTTTTTACTTTCATTTAAGGAGTATTACATTGTCTATTAAATACAATTTATTGCATTAACCTATCATTTTTAGTTTCCGAGATTTTTAACATTCTTTAAGTGACCCGGATTCATTGCTCTCGAGTGTATATAGATTTTAAGTTTAACGTTAAGTACTATTCTTTTTGTTTCAGATTTCATAAACAGTAGCAGGGTCAACATGCGTCCGCTTTTATTAGGTAAGTCAAAAAGTTATGTACTGACGTAGCAAATATTTATTACAATACTAGCCGACCCTCGCAACTTCGGTTACGTCACATAAGGTGTATGTCAGACAGACAAAAATATTAAAATACACTTTCGGCTTCAGTATCGATTAAAGAACGCCCTACAATCAAAATATCTTCCATGTAAAGACTCTCGACCCTCTACAGTTTTATTATATGTATGCATTCAATTTGAATGAGATCAATTTATAGACTTACTTACCCGTAAATGCACAATGATAGTAGAATCCTAACTTATGGCAAATATAGTGCCAATGTAGATAATTTATACGTAATTCGTATTCTTAGACAAAAGTAAGTACATCGCGGTAATTAACGTCACGATTATCATTTTGTCAAGGATTTCAAAAATACTTATAATTATAATATTTAATAAAAAAATGCGGAAATCAACTGGTATTTAAAATGATGCAGTGATAATCTTTATTTTTCCAGTGATATTTATTACTAGCTGTAGCCCGCGACTAGTAGTCACAGGACATCCTTCCTGAGGGCTTACCCGGGGCTCTCTGTTGGGCGTTACGTGAGGTTTTTTAGTCGGTAAGAGTCCGGCATAGCATCCTACGAGGATTTTCCCTCAAGTTAAAAAAAAAAAAAAAGCTGTAGCCAGCGACTTCGTACGCTACAGATTCTTGAGATTGATATAACTTTTTTTATTTATGAACCGATTGACAACTGACAAATGTTAAGTGGAGCAAACCGCAACGCAATAAAGAAAACTGCATTGCAATCGGTTGAGCGGTTGCTGAGATTAGCGTGCACAAACGTACAGACAAATGGACAAAAATTCTAAAAACCCTTGTTTTGGGCTCTATTGCGTCCATAAAGCCCCCCTATAAACTTCTTTCTAAATCTTCAATGTACAGACAGCGACCTGTTACGATTTTATTAAGTACTAGCTGACCCTCGCAACTTTGTTTACGGTTTAGGTCAGGTATTTTTTCAACAGACTCATGGAAGCGTATGAAACTGTCCTGTTTGCTTAATCATAAAAGAGCTTAAAGTAAGTCTATTCTAAAACAATTCAGTCCACGCCTTCGGCGCTGACTGAATTATTTTACAATAGCCTTAATTATTAAGCTCTTTTATGATTAAGCCAACACGCCCCTTTAATCAAAAGAACACTTGAATTCTAGGTTTGCCTAAAGTTGAGATGCCCCTAATTTCTGAACTACAAATCCCTCAATATTGAAACTTGTGTGAAACAATCCTTAAAGTACACCTTTTCGGACACCAAAAATATATTTGAAATCAGACTACGCGGTGAGAAATTACAACTGAAAAACCATTTCATCTCTCATCCTCTCTCCTGAAGGAACCGCGCAAAATATCTGGATGTAAAGTATCCTAGAACCTTCCTCGGATTATAAACTCAGATTGTGCCAAGTATCATTCAAATACATTCAGTAGTTTCCGCGTGATACTTATTCGGGATACAGACAGATAGACAGATGGACAGACAGACAGACAGACATGAAAATTTTAAATTACATTTTCGACTTCAGTATCGATTAGAGAATGCCTTACAATTAAAATTTTCAAAATATCTTCCATGTACAGACTCTCGACCCTCAACAGTTTTATTATAAGTACTAGCTGACCCTCGCAACTTCGTTCACGTCACATAAGGTGTACGAAAGGAGGGGTACTTCTTCATGAGACTCATTAAGCAGCCATAATCATTAAGCTTTTTTATGAATAGGCCAACACGCCCGTTTAGATTTACCCTCACATTCAAAAGAATCCTTGAATTCTAGGTTTACCGAAAGTTGAGATGCTTCTAGTTTCTATAGCCCTCAATATTGAAAATTGTGTGGAATAAGGCTTAAAGTACTCCCTTTCAGACACCAAAGAAATATTTAAAATCGACGCAGTGAGAAATTATAGCTAAAAAACTATTTTGCCTTTCCTACCCTCTTCTGAAGGAACCGCGCAACATATCGGCATTAAAAGTATCCTAGAACCTTCCTCGGATCATAAGCTCAGGTTGTGACGAGTATCATTTAATTCGATTCAGTAGTTTCGGCGTGATACTTATTCGGGATACAGACAGACAGACAGAAAGACAGACAGACAGACAGACATGAAAAATTTAAATTACATTTTCGGCTTCAGTATCGATTATAGAACGCCATACGATCAAAATTTTCAAAATATCTTCCATGTACAGACTCTCGACCCTCAACAGTTTTATTATAAGTATAGATATGTATTGATTTTAAACTTTTTAAGAGCTCGCAGTTTTTGATCCCTCACAGTAAATCGGGGTGAACAGAGACATTTTACTTTAATAGTCTTATTTACAAATACTTTAAACAATAATAAAAGAAATCCGTAGAATGATTCTCAGAAGCTAATTTAAATTTCAAATCTAAACATCCGTCCTTAGTAAAAAACTAAAGACAAACGTATGCTTGCGTCTTTAAAAGTTACGTGACTGCATTTTTATTATTAGTCCTTCCTGAGCACTTATCAGAATCAGAATCCCGATTTCTAGCCAGAATAATTTTAAGTCCTTTATTCATATTTATATAGTTGAATCAACTAAGTAGTAAAGAACTTTTTGAGCCGAATTTATTATAATGTGAATACCGAAAAGGAAAATTTTATAAATTCCTTGTATATGTATTTATTTGCAGTCCAGATAACTGCCACCAAGATATACCTATCTAGTCGTTTTTGATAACCAAGCGAATCACTTAATAGAGAACACTTCCATTTGTTCATAATCATTGTATGCAATGCCAATACAGTCATCCAACTTCGCCTAGCAAGCCAGTAACTTCTTCTCTAAGCTGTGTAGCAAGCCAGTAAGAAGATTTGTAACCACAATATCTAACTAAACTAAAAAATAAAGATCGAATAAAAATTGGCTCAATGGTACCTATAATATGGCTGGTGAATTTATAGTGACTATCTTCGATTTAACCATGTTAATGACATGCAAAGTCCTGAATATACCGAATATCAGCCTGCTGAGCAGAGACTATTTGACCAACTGAAAGAAATTCGTTGGTTGGTCAAATTAGGTAGTTTAACTACTCAGTTTAATCAAAGACAAAGATTGAAAGTTGACCAAAAGAACCAACCCCAAAGACGTGGGATAGAGCCCGAACCTACTACCCCTAGGTGAGGCCGCAGTGGAAGTCAAGGTCTGTTAGGAATCCTGGGGTCATCCTTCCGAGGGCTTACCCGGGGCTCCCAACAAAAAAATCATAGGTACCTGGGATTTTCAGCCGTAGCACAGGGCGGAAACTCCAGCTTGGATGTGTGCGTGTGATCAATAAAATGTAAGCAAATTGTCCGTCAACGCGCACGGTGCGTGTGATCAATAAAATGTAAGCAAATTGTCCGTCAACGCGCACGTCAACTCTACTGACAGCTGTGGTGCGACAGGGAGTTGCCGATCTGTATGTAATACTATTATAATTATTATCCTTGGCCAAAGGCAGAAGATAAGGCACAGTGTGGTTTTCGCCAGTAGGCATAGCATACACGAGAATTTCCACACCTAAAAAAATAAAAATAAAATTTCTTGATTAGAGAGTACTTACATAAGTAAAGAGATTGATATATTATGAAACTTATAAAGATTATACCGTATACTTGCTTCTTCAATTTAAGTGAAACTCGGCACACAGTGTGTGTACTTGTAACATATTTAACACTGAGGTAAACATTGAATTATACCACAGCAGAACGGTTGGTAAGTGCGTGACTTAAGGCTCAAATACCGTTGCTTAAACGTCACTTTGTGTGTTTGTTTTATATACAAAGTGCACATGACATAGGTATTTGTACAACTACTTTTGATGCATGGCCAAATTGAAATGAACTTTGTGGATTATAATATACAGTTATATTTTCAATGGCTAAGTAATTATAAGATTTGGGAGAAAAACTTTGGAATGACTACTTAGTGTTTTTTTTCTAAATGCGTGACATGTCAAATAATTGACTATGACTTCACTCCGCAAGTGTATGATGCCATATTCTTAATCGTCAATCGAGGGATTAGTCATTGAAATAATGAATACGAAACCAATATTACGTTTCAGTCATTTGATCAAACCTTCAACACAAATACGCGTTCTTACTCATTAGGTACTCAATGAATCAAATCACCCTATTCTTCCTGTACGGTCTTAAGAGTCCATATGACGCCAAATAGACTATTACTTTGATCTAGATCTCAGGACTCGTGAGGTCTGCTGAATTAAAATTTGAACACAGACAACTTCAGTTCATGAACTAAAAACGCTATAGGCTCGAAACACGATTACTGATAAAATCCTCGATAGATTTATGTGGTGAAAATACCTCGATTTCGTGAAATTATAAGCTAGATCTCGTATGTTATAAGTTGTTTTTATAATATAAAATATTTATAAGAAAGACAATAGTCAAATCTTCATTTACACTAGAGCAATTTTTTCATATTGGTTCATAGATATATTATAAGTCTATAAGTTCATAGATATATTATAAGACTTATAATATATCTATGTATTGGTTACAGTTTTTTTATAATTATTTTTCACAAACGCACAAAAACCGATAGCATCTCTCTGTTTTTTGCACGCTAAAATGTATAACTTCTATCTTCTTTTAACAATTTGGCGTCTGGTAGGTTCTTAATACTAAAATGAATCTGTTACGTCTTACGGTTTTTCATCAATTTACACATGATGCGTTAAGCCCGTTGATAGGGCTAACGACCTTCACCATACAAAACACGCGTCCTTTAAGCTAGGGAGTGTAGTATTTTATGACTTATTACCTACACTTATAATAAGTTGATACTCATATCTACATAATCAAAATTGAAAAAAGATAAACTAATTATAGGCGTATATCATCTTCACACATTTGTGTAGATTTTTCTTTTGCGTTGATAAAAATTGAAGTCATAAAATCATAAATAGATTTGCAGATGATTTTATGATTTACATATTATGTAAGCGTAATTGATATACAATTTATAAAAAAAAAACATAATAAATTTTTACACACATCTTGTAGAATAAAAAAATACTTTTGTCATTTTCTAAACCACGCCCCTTTCTTTTTTGTTTACGTGAAGGAAAATTCTCATGGATGTTATGACTCCTACCGACTAAAAAAATCTCACGTAACGCCCAACAGCCTATGGTTGGGAGCCCCGGGTAAGCCCTCGGAAAGATGTCCCAGGAAAACCACGCCCTGGACACTGGAAAAGAGAACTTAAAACCTATTTTTACAAGTAATGTAAACTCATGACCATTAACATAAAAATTGAGGACAACTGAATTAGCAACTAGATGTCAAGTACATACAGTGTTTACCACGCCAATAGTGTTAGGATAAAAATTCGCATTTAAGTTGGTATCAGATGCTAGACATGATGCACTCAATTGTGCTTGAACTTCTATTGAACAAATCGAAAACCAAACGCAAATAGCATTCGATTTGTTCACTAGAAGTTTTTGAAACCGGAGAGTTTTCTCATATCAATAATAAGCCAAATTTAAATGCTGAATTTTGAATAAAATTGGCCACCTCAGAATTTTTTTTTTATTCTTGGCTTTTAGCTAAATTTATAATTTTTAAATTTCTCACAATGCTGATTGTAACGATGTTCCTTGGGTTGTGTGTATTTAGTTGGATCTTGAAGATGGCGCTGATCAAGACTAGGGTAGTTGGGTTGGCCAGTATGAAATAAAATGTAAAATATATTACTTTAACAAAAGCCTATTCAATTAGAGAACTGTGCAGTTATCGTCTGCACTCACATTAATATTTTGTTCTCAGGCAGAGTGATTACTCTCGTGGTGTGTACCGATTATAAAAAAATGACTTTTAAATTTACAAGGTTTTCAAATAATTTATTGTTCACAAAAAGCTCATAATGCTTAGAAAAAGTTATTACTTTTTCTATGCAATAAGATTAAGATTAACTGATAAAATTGAGATAATCAAATTAAAGTATTGCTTTTGAATAGGTTCATAAATGATGTGATGGAGTTACGAGGTTACAGACATTAACAAAAATAACCAGCTTCAGTACTCCCTAATTTTGTGAAAGTCTATAGTCGTAAAAGTATCTCAAAAATTATTAAAAACAATAATTCGAATATGTATACAGTTTCCAAAATTAGTCAACAGTATTCGAAAACTAAAAGTTTCTTTGGGTGCTGTCTCCCCCAGTCGATCCCCTGGGGAAGCTCACAGGACTTTTTCAGTCCTGGTGCCCCCACTAGCTGGGGGAGACATCAGTACAAGCTTTTTCCCCTTTCTCCAAATATTTTAAAAATATTTACATTCATTATAGTTGAGATCTTCTCGTCACACCCGTAGACAGAATATTATCTTAATGTGCTATACAGCATCGCACAATGTTTGTGAATTTTCCGCAATATAAATTTAGAATTATAAATGACTATCTTTGCCATTATTATTATTTAAACTAAAATTTTACATGGTGTTCGAAATTTTCGATTGTGTTGCTATCCGTGCATAGAGTACAATAGTGCAGGGTCAGTGAAGTGCATTCACCGCTGCAGCGTGCTTTACCTCACATTGGAACCATATGGACATTTCTCGCATGCCATTCTCATGTCTATACTTGCTATATTTCTAAACCTAAGCTCGCATCTAATCTTTATCGATTACGATGTTTAAATAGTGTACCTAATTTAAATAGGTATGAAAATAATTTTGGTAACTGCATTATCTATACTAATATTATAAAGAGGAAAGATTTGTTTTATTGTTTCTTTGTTTTTTTTTGTTTGTTTGTTTGTAACGAATAGGCTCCGGAGCTACTAGACCGATTTGAAAAATTCTTTCACTGTTGGGAAGCTACACTCTTTGCGGTGAACATAGGCTGTATTTTATTCTTGTATTCCCACGGGAACGGGAACTACGCGGGTGAAACCGCGTGACATGCACTAGCCGTATTAGGATCCCACAGAAACATTTTCTGGAATATAAAGTAAGTGAATAAGGTATCTGTTTGACAAAAATCTGTCAAATAAGTTCCGGGGTTAAAGCGCAATTATGTAACAAACATCTCAAAAATGTTTAGATTAATATGCAGCTAAATAGTTCGTTTACTGGTTTGTTTGACCGCGCAGTTATCTCGGGAACTACTGGTCGGATTTCGAAAATTATTTAAGATGTGCCCATTCACCGAGAACTATACACATGGAAAAATGTATAATCATTCGGTAACCTAAAACAAAATTATAATAAAAGCCAGGACAGATTTTATATATTCACAGACATAGGCAGGCTTTGCGGTCAGAGATATCATTGAACCGAATCTACTTAACGGACGTCACGCGGTTTCACCCGCGTAGTTCCCGTTCCCGTGGGAATACGGGAATAAAATGTAGCCTATGTTCACCGCAAAGAGTGTAGCTTCCCAACAGTAAAAGAATTTTTCAAATCGGTCCAGTAGTTCCGGAGCCTATTCGTTACAAACAAACAAACAAAAAAACAAATCTTTCCTCTTTATAATATTAGTATAGATACACACACAACACAGAATTAAAACTAGTTATAATAAACTAGAAAAGAATGAATTTATCAATCCAGTAAGATAAATATCTCTAATTAAACCGGTAATTAGAACAAACATTCCGATATGCCAAGTAAGTAGGTTGGTGCATTATGTGCAAGCATCATCTTTACGGTACCTACTGCAAGTGTTCACAACCGTTGTATCTGTACATGACATCGGCACATCTCAACCATGAATTGTTACCATCGAGTAGTGCACTAGGGTTGCCAGTTCTGTCACGAAATTAATGATACATTTTGTAGTATAGACTTGTACTTGAAATTGTTATTTTTGATGGGTAACTCGGGTTTCATGCGGCATTCAACGGTTATTCAGTGATGGATAGGTAAGTGTAATTGACCAGGTCCACAAAAATTTAAACAAAAAAACACATGACAATAATAATTGTATTCTCTATTGCATTTCCATAATTTAAATAATTATAATATTTAAAACAAAAATGAAACTACTATTATGGACTCGGTTTGGGCACAGCAAAATTTACACAGGTACCTACTTTGATATAGTACATGCATGCTGTTGATTCATTAAAAATCACACTTTAAATTATACCTAATCTGCTTGACTCTAAAATTTCATCTCTCTTTTTACGAAAATTCCGTCAAAGATTGAACGTGAAAGTTTAAATAGTAGAAGTTTATAAAATTATGGAGAGGCAGTGCGTATCAGCTAGTTGGCAAATAAATTAGGATCTGTCGAATGGCGTCTAAAGAGGCTCAGTAGGTATTTTGTAGAAACACGTTGACCTTTGGTGTTTGCAACGTGTATATTGAGTGGTGACCACATTTGCATTAAGTAGGCTATTTACTTTTATTGTTAAGCAGTCTGTAGCTAATAATTATATTAATGACTAGCGGATGCCCGGTGCTTCACCCGCGTTTAATTTGTTTTCGTAATAGCTTCCCGTGGGAACTTATTCCTAGGATTAAAAGTAGCCTATGTGTTATTCCAGACTATACCTAATCTAGCTCTGTACCAAGTTTCAGCCAGATCCGTTTTGCCGTTCGAGCGTGAAAGAGTAACAAACATCCACACTCACAAACTTTCGCCTTTATAATATTAAATACTAGCTGATGCCCGCAGCTTCGCCCGCGTAAAATTTGTTCTTCCCGTGGGAACTTATTCCCGGGATAAAATGTAGCCTATGTGTTATTCCAGACTATAATGTATCTCTGTACCAAATTTCAGCCCGATCCGTTCAGCTGTTTGAGCGTGAAAGAGTAACAAACATCCACAATCACAAACTTTCGCATTTATAATATTAGTAAGAAGTAAGATGATTGGTAAATATTTGGTGTAATTGTGAGTTCGATTCCCACAACGGGACAAAAATTTGTCTCAACAGTAAGCTAGAGATCAGTCCCGCGTAGAAATTTTTTGAGGTGCTTTAAATTTTATAAAGACCATCTGTAGCCGTAACCCCAATACCACATTACACACTCGTTTACTTCATTGTTATATCTGGGCCATTGTATTGTATAGATTTGAGGTTTCAGCAATTAGAGAATATTCTAAACGACTCATAAAAATATTTCAAGTTACCTATGGACTTATAACGTAAGGTAGGACGTTCACCCGCCAGATGAACCGACGACCTGGGAAAGGTCGCAGGCAGGGACTGGACGCAGAAGGTTCAGGACCGTGTGTTGTGGCGTGAATTGGTAGAGGCAGGGGTACGTCCAGGAGTGGACTGCTATAGGCTGATTTGATTTATAGACGCATACTGACTATTAGTTAAATTCATCGACGCCGAAGAGACTTTCCCAAGCATTGCTCCATTTTTCTTTGTTTTCTATTTAAATACTCGACCAAGCGTTCTAGACTAACGCGTGGAATTGTCCTAACCGCCTGCACCCTACCTCAGGTAACGGAATCGCCTGAGTACCGCAAGGATGCGAACCCAGCTCATGTATTCGTTTTCGTAAATTCAGTTCAGGGCAATAAATAAATAAAACCGATCCATTAAAGAAATTTTTCGTTTTTCGTCAACTTCGCTTGGTCGTCGAGTAGTACTTAAATCTTTTTGTTACTAAGGTTAGATATTTGCTACTCTGGATTAATAAGAAGGTCCTTAGTTATCTCTGGCTGTAAATATATCGTGTCCTGCGATCAACAGTTATAACCACTTTCATATGTATGCTAGTAAGTAAGATGCATCGCAAACCGCTACGCGTATTGACCTACTTCAACTTCAGAAGCGACTACGACCAGTCTTACCAGACCAGAACGGTTACCTCGGATTCTATAGTATTTATTTATCCTTTAAACGTCTTTTATTGACCTTCAAACTAATGAGAACTTTCTAGTATGAGAACAAGATAATAATGGGTATACAATTTATACATAAATCGAAGTTAGCTGGCTAAACTATACAAAAAAAAACCGGTCAAGTGCGAGTCGAACCCGCGCACTGAGGGTTCTGTACAAAAAAACCGGCAAAAATCATGTTTATTGAATGGGAGCCCCCCTTAAATATGGTTATTACTCTTCTATTCTTCTGTTGTTAAAGCAGCAACAGAAATTGACCATCTGTGTAATTTCAGCTCTCTAGCTATCATGGTTCCTAAGATACAACCTTGTGATGAACAGTCTGACAGAAAGACAGTCGGATAAATAGACAGACAGACGGACCTTTTGGGTCCCAAACCTATATTAATATCAGTCTACCACAGTCCACATTCCGTTGCTGGGCGTAAAATGAAAAGCGTAAAAGAAAATAAAGAAACCAAAATTGGTTTGGAGAGAAGAGATGTTTTTCTTAATTTAATTACTGGACATTTACTAAGTACTAAAAACTGTGTACCTATTGTAAATTTAAAAGTTTAAAACGATAATAAAGGACGGGAGGGAGAGGACAGTATAGTTATTCAAAAGGTTGGGGCAGCGTGGATGTAGCATAGATTATAATGTTTCTAACGTGTCTAATGATCCGTTTGTTTGTTCTCTTTTCAGTGTTACTCCTTGTGGGCCTATCATGTGCAAGATGGGTGAGCAATGGAAGATCTAGCGGTCCCAAAGAAACTAGTTTCATAGGAGATGCTACAAATGAGCTTTCTACAGCTATTTTTCAGGTAATCAGCAAAAATATTTTGTAAGAACATGGACTGTGTTAAGAACTCTGGGGCTTTGACCTTCACCTGTTGCACCTGCTGAGTGACTATTGAAACTAGTTCAAACACCTACAGAGTTGTTAGGAATACATAGTTGCATATTCCAGAACCGATTGTAATGAGATCGTTTAGTGGAATATTTATACTGGATCTTGGGATATCTGTGTACGTCGCATAAAATATTATTTGATTAAGAATTTACAACAAAGGAATGTTTTAAGAATCTTTGGTTGTTTCACAGTACCTGACCAATGAAATAATACGATTCTAATAGCGATTTGACGCAAAGAAAATGTATCATACATTGCTATGCGTCAAACCATCACCACAACAACCAACAGACCTTAAACATTTTGCACTATGAACATATTTGGTAGAAATAATTTTTACACATATTGTTAGATACTTTTTTTTTCATTTTCAGGGGTATATCGACGATGACAAGAACATTGCGTTTTCACCGTTAGGCTACTCTGCAATACTTGCAATTCTGGCCGAGGGTGCACGTGGAGAGACTAGAGTACAATTAGCATCTGCTCTTCATTTGCCTAAAGATAACGACTTAACTAGAAAGGCTTATCAATATATTATGGATAGATTAAAAAATACCAATGAATACAAGTACAATGCGCCCGAGCTAAGGAACTTTTTCTACGTCTACAAGAACTATACAATTAATGATGAATACAAAAAGATTTTAGAAGATTTTTATCTGACGGACGTGAGATCTATCGAGAGATACAACCCTGAACAAGAGACTCAGGTCGAAGACAAAGATGAGAAGGAAGAATTTATTGTAGAAATACCTGAAAAAACTGCTGATAATAAGAATGAAGAAATCGCTGACATGATGCCTCCTAAAGAGAACAATGAGCAACTTATTTCGTTCGCTGTAGAAGATACTCCAGAAAAAGTAGATGTTACCAAAGTAGATAACAAGCCAGCAAAAAATATTAATGAACAAATCAAGATGGAGAAACCGCCCTCTGTAAAAAAAGTATCAGAGGATGAAGAAGAAACCATGGTCGCGGCTGAAGCTAGAAATCATGCTAGCAGTGTAAAAAGAATTCATGAGGCGCATGATGTTTCTTCCAGTCTTTCTGTAAACAGCGTTGGAAAGAAATCTAGTAAGTATTATTTAGGATCTTTTTAGAATAGAAGTTCCAGTTGTATCACTTTCATTTGCTGCTGACAAGTAGCTGTATGTTTATTTTGGACTCTGTTGGAAAAGACTGCTATCTTGCCTTTCAATCCTGCTAGTGCTCTAGTTTGAAGATAAGGCTGACTTGGCCTCTTCTTGGGAGGTATTGGCACTGCAATAAATGTGTGAAAGTAATCTAGTAACAATTCTTTTTCTCAACATTATGAGGACCGGCCATCGACATAACTTTTAATCTTCTTAAAGTGATTATTCATACCAGATGCCAGTCGTTTTCAACAATACTGAAATAAAAATCACATCACAGTATCTTTATAATGCATAATAATGTGAAACAGTACAATCAACAGTATAATAATCTTTATCATTGTAGGTGCTAATCAGTACCGTGTACAGTTTCTTAATTTCAAGGTTTCTTAATAGCAAATTTATCCATCATATTTTAACTTTATTTTGCAGTCTCAGATTCCTTGATGATCATCTTCAATGGCATGTACTTCCGTGGCTCTTGGAAGCAAAAATTTGACTTGCTTGACACCGGTGTATTCTATAAATCTAACACAGAGAAGAAACAAGTCACTGTGATGAAGAGTACAGGCTTTTTCCAAGTGACTTCTCTCCCGGAACTTGATGCTGAAGCTATCAAACTTCCTTATGATGTAAGTCTTTTCAAGTAACTACCCATGTGTTCATAATAATCTTGAAACCTTGCCTCCTAAATATTCTCATACAGAAACGACACCCAACTTAATAAAACGAGGTTGGAATGAGTCCGAATTCAGCAGCAAGCAGCACTGCTGTCGTTGCAGTGCTGCCGCGGCGGCATGACGACAGCGCCGCACAACACTGTTGTGGTTGCAGCGCAGCCTCGACACGCTGCCGAGTTCGAAATGTATTCTAATAATAATTCTATACAGAATGTATGAGGACTAGTGGTGCTGTCGCAGCATTGCAGCGGCGGCAGTGCTGCTTGCTGCCGAGTTCGGACTCATACCTGAATGCTATTTTCTTAACGATGCGGCCCTGGTAACCTCTCATTTATCTTTCGGATGAACATTTAAACATGCGCTTAGCCATGACTTCTACCTTCGTCTCTAAGCATTTTATGTAAATATTTTTATTCTGTTGTCTTTATTTTTAGTAATACCAGTTATCCTGGCGACCTTTATAATATATCACTTCGGAATCCGGTTTCATTGAGAAGCTGAGTTCATATTCAAAATTGTGAACACGATTTTATTTTGTTATTCTAGGGTGGACGGTACGCTCTGCTTCTGCTAGTTCCTCGCAGTCGTGATGGTCTCACTCGCCTCATCGCAGACCTACCTATCACACCTCTTCCCTACATTCAAGACAGCATGGTTGAGAAAGAGATACAAGTGTGCCTACCCATTTTCTCCGTGGAAACTACTACCAAGCCAGTCGCTGCTTTGGCTAAGGTGAGTTTCTTTTTCAATCACACCACCAAGAAAAGGTATATTAAAATCGTCAGCATAAATTATGAAAGCTTTCTGTTGTACATATCATTTTAGTAACTGCACTACCTAGGCATCAATCTTTCCGGTTGGTCTTGAAATGGCTGACCGATTATGGCACTTCATCTTCTTCTTATCTCCATCAAATACTAGTGTTTAGGTGCATCAGAAGACGTGATAAGCTCATAAGTTGTTAGTGCTGTAGCTTGAAAAATCTGGTGATCATTTCCAGTGGCTTAACACGGCCGTATGGTCCGCAGCAGGAATCTGGTGTGCCAATGTGGGGGCGGTCACTTTTGATCAGAATGGTTGCTTGATTTTCGACCAGGAGGGCTACTTGCCTGCCACTTCAATAGCATAGAAAAATCTTTTTATGAAGAGAGCGGTTTTTAGTCAGATGGCTGTTTATTACTTCCAGGTGAAGTCCATATTCGAGGTGTGAAAAATTAAGCAGCGGGTAGTTCAACCTGCGCCTGTCCATTTCAACATGGTTATAGGCTCACTATCTATCTATACTAAGATTGCAAAGAGGAACGATTTGATTGTTTGTTTGTTTGTCGCATAGGCTCCGAAACTACTGAACCAATTTGAAAAATTCTTTCACTGGTTAGTACTAGAAGTTACACTATCACCGGTGAACATAGGCTTTATTTTATTCCCGTATTCCTACGGAAACGGGACTAACGCGGATGAAACCGCATGACGTCCGCTAGTTTTTATTACGTGGGACAAAACCAAACACTGAAATGTAGGCGTATAATATGCCTCTGCCCACCCCTTCAGGGATAAAGCACGCCTTTATCCCTGAAGGGGTGGGCAGAGTACTATAATGTATGTTTGTAATTAAATACTCTTTATTTTTTAATACACAGTTCGGCGTGAGCTCGATCTTCGGTCGCGATGCAGATTTGACAGGCGTTTCGTCCGATGAAGGACTATTTGTCAAGGAACTTGTACAACACGTCACTGTCCGTGTTGATGATACTGATAGCTCCGCTTCACAAATGACAGGTATGACGTCATCGTTTGCTTTAATAGAACCACTATTTGAACACGATTACCCAAGCACTGCTGGTGTAGTGGTATCATGCAAGATTCCCATTCTTGCGACCCGGGTTCGATTCCCGGGCAGTGCATATATTTTTATAACTGTAAGTTTATTATTTATACATTATTTCTTCTTTTTTTAAATGATGGTAAATAAAATGATGTTAAACTTTGATTATAATCCATTTTTTCTACAATGTTGGTGACCGCTATTCACTAATCTGTCTAATCAAAGCATAGCTGAAATAAATAACTGAACTGTTCAATTTTAAAAGGATTTTTTTTAAATATTTTCAATTTAATCTTTTAGTAAGGTAAACGCAGATATTAACGACCCATCGAAAATTCGCAGGTATTACCGATCCATTTCATTAACCTGCAATTTTTACGTTACTGGAACAATTTATGCTAGAGACATTTGACGAAATACGCACATTTGTTCATTGAGTGTCGCAAATACTTACGTTAGTGTGCGTGGCATTCCGGGAAAGAGACGAAATTCGTTAGTTTTTGACGATAGTAAACTTGCCGATCGTGTGGTACAAATCCTTAATCTTACAGATAAGCACACCAAAACTTCGTTTAACAGTTTTTAAAAAATTGTATGAAACCTATGATTGTTCTGTATTATTGAATGTGTTCATTTAGATGTGAGGTCTTAATTTCTTACAGTATTTCATAAAGTTTGATTAATTAAATATTATAAAACTTCACATTTAATTAAAGCGGTAATACCTTCAATTATTTTAATAGTAGCAGCTATTGCCGACTCATGGGCCGGTGATTGCGATGCATATTAAATTTTGTTTTACCTCTTTCTCGTCGATATGTGACAATAAAGCAATTATTTTAATATGACATCTTAATCTAATACAGTCAGCCTTTGTAACACACAATTACTGATCTATACTATTTGGTCTAGTTTTCTTATTTAATCGTTTTTTGTTTACTACGAAATACAACTTTAATCATTCATTGTCATTATAAAGGAGCATTATAAAATTACTTTTTATTGCATTACAATGTTTGTATAAATTAATATTATTTGCAACACTATTTATTTAAAATCTCTGCTATGGCTACAAATATCAAATAAATACATATAATCTACTTTTTATGAGTCGGCCATACAATTTCGTAATTATGTATTATATCGACTATTACCGATCTATATGAGTCGGTGATAGCAAGTACGGGAAGCTATTGCCGATTCTATACAAATCCTGGTCCTTTATGTAACATAACACTAGTTTAATGAAATATTAGCTTATTATCCAAACAATATTTTGAAGATAAAAAAAAACCATAAAAGCTCTTTTACAACATAATGTCTTAGTCAAATAGCATGGACCAAAGTATCTAAGTGACTTTTCCTATGAGGTATAATATGAAAGTGTATGAAAGGTAGTATGAAAGGACTTAGAGCAAACCTACATGATTTTCTGCAAAAACACCATAATGTGTTTCTTCTTAATTAAACAAAATACCTGCCTATACATTCTTCTTGTTTTTAACAGTCGGTAATAGGTTCATAAAAATCGGTAAATAGCTTCATAGCCTTTCGTATGGGTCGGTAATACAAACAATGGACTCGATCACTTAATTATTTTTTTATTTTATTAGTATTGTGTTTAAGGGCAACTTAGGGCTTTAAACATAAACTAGACAAACTAAAGTTTCATATAAAATCAAAACATTGGGTGTGAACTCAATCACCATTCTTAATAACTATCATCAATTTTAAAATTGTCTTAACAGGGTCGGTAATACCTGCATTTACCTTAGTAGGTGCCTACTATAACATTACTTGGGTAAATCTGTGGTCACAATAATTATATAATTACTTTAACTTTGTTCTTTTAATATTTACAGCTGCCAACCCCGTGAAGGAATTATTGAAGACCCTGCCAATAGAAAACCCAGTTCAACGATTCAATGTAGAAAATCCCTTCTTATTCTACATTCTCGATACCCTGGATAACTTGGTCGTCGTAGCTGGAAAGATTACTGATCCTGAGAAACCATTTTCCATTGATTCAATTACAGTTTAAGCTCCTTCACAAATAAGCCTATGCCGACTACAGTACACGGCATCTAATTTAGCAAGATTTTGCCGTGCCAAGTGTGATGCCGTGCCCCGTACTTACAGTGCACGGCATCTAGCATCTTATGCTTCCTCCACATTACTCGCGAAGTTGAACGAAGTTCGTCGGCGAAGTTGCCCGAGTCAAAGAAAATTTTTGACGAAGTAGGCCGAGGTGCCCCTCTACACTATCGTACTCGTCCAACTTCGTTCAACTTCGCGAGTAATGTAGAGCAAGCATTAGAGGCACAAAAAAGTGCTCCACTCACTCCAAAAAGTGCTCCGCTCACGCTCACTCCAAAACCTTGCAAATTTAGATGTCGTGCACTATAGTATAGACGTAGGCCTCTACCACTTTACACCACAACATACGGTCCTGAGCCTTCTGGATCCAGTCTTTGCCTTTGGCCTTTTCCATATCGTTGGAAAATTTGACGGAAAAAAACTTACGTTTGACGTATAGCTGTATCCATACTGCGTACTATAATTCATGTTCTTTACATACATACCTTTGTTTTCATAATTTTAGAGAACCCACCCTATTTTACGTACTGTTATTATTTAAACCTTGCTGTGAGATTGTTTGTACAAGATTTCTACTAACCGACCAGATGCATTTGATATGAAAAAGTACACAGCCGTAATTATTAAGTTATTTTTAAGAATGTATTTATTTATTTTTTGAAATGATGTTGTGATAATGTTTAAGATTAAATTATTTATTATGATTTGTGAAGGAATTTTATTTATCAACTCATTTGGATGAAATATATTTGCAAGAAAATAACATAAAATATTTTTCGAAGTCATGGAAGATTCTCATACCTCATACTTTTAGCCCGATATGACTAATGTTTTATGCGGGTACGTAATAGTCACAAAAGCATTTGGGACTCGAATGAAATGAATTTCACCTGTAAGCTGTCAGATAAAAGAAACTAATTCGAGGTTGGAAGGTTATGAGTAGGTGGTTAATGTAACTAAATCCTGCTTGAAAAATATTCAACGATACTAAGACTTTAAAAATGAGAAAAAAAAACAAATTACTTTAAAAAATAGGCCAAAACGTAGGTATATCAAAAAACATAAAGAAAAGTAAATGAGGGTAGATTGCGTTTAACTGATCTTCGATGCTCAAGTTCAAACTCATAACGGAGACAAAATTGTAGTCAAAAGAAACGGCTGCGCGGGTCGTGGTCGATGTCTGCAAAATAAGTAGTTCTGTGAAAATGGAAGCTCATAAAGAAAATGTGTACAATACGAAAATACCTGTGCCGATAGGAGCTTTGCCAGCATTACCAAAACATTTATTAAAAAATAAAATATCGCTAAAGCCAGATCATGTTTCTTCTCGAATTCCTTTGAGGACTTTAAACAATCAACTATCACCTAAAGCAGGACCTAGTGTATTTTCTCGTGCTTCTCAAAAACAGAAATCTTATAGAACCGTAAATACGAAACATGTTACTCTGAGAAGAAGAAGCGAAGACTTGGATTGGAACTATAGAGTCTTTAAAGACCGAGATGTCGGAGAAGATTCTAGTATAATTTCTATAAGTGACGATGAAATCTATTTAGACAAAGAAAACAAGCGATATTTTGATGAGAGAGATAATGATTTGGATAGCGTATTATCAGTAGGTACTCCTAGCTTGAGAAATAGCTTAGAACCTAATCGTGTGCGGAATATAAAGAGGAGTCTTAAAAGACCGCACAGCCGAGAACTGCAGGGTTTGTCTCCGTTGCAAAAGCAAGTAAAGTGTGGTGATAAAGTGAAACGTCGTTTGCCATTTAGCGAGAGTTTACAGGATAGATTGGATTGTCCTGATTACTGTAAGTACGAATTCTATGGATGTATATTATGGGCGAGGCCGCAGTTGAGCGAGGCCGCAGTTGGGCGAGGCCGCAGCTGGGCGAGGCCGCAGTGGCGGCCGTGGGTCTGTTGGGAGTCCAGGGACATCCTTACGAGCGCTTACCCGAGGCTCCCAACCATAGACTGTTGGGCGTTATGTGAGGTTTTTTGGTCGGTAGGAGTCCGGCATAACATCCATGAGGATTTTCCCTCACGTTAAACAAACAAAAATGGATGTACCTATATTATTAAAAAAAATACTTTTTTATGTTATTTACCTTGCCTAAAAACCGATAAATTGTAAATTTATTAACGAGACGACATATGACACCGCTCGCCTGATGGAAAGCAATGACATTTACCGAATTCACAGGGAAACACATCACTCAGGATTATTGATAATGGCCCTCAAGTTGGCAACCCAATAATGTGCATCTTCATCGTCAAGCTCTGTTTGAAAAATCCCGAGTTATAAGCAGTCCATGTCCCAGTTAATTGTATGATTGTTGTGTAGGTATAATGAAAGAATTGCTTTTTACATAAAACTGGTTTAGGTACGCTATAGCAAGAAACAAATGTAAATATTTATTACTAGCTAATGCCCGCAGTTTACCCGCGTGGTGAGGTTATCTCGTACCCGTTTCACACAGGAACTTGTTCTCGGAATAAAAATAACCTTTGTCTTTTCCCAAGCTCCAGGTATTCTATGTATCTCTGTGCCAAATTTCAACAGAATATGTTCAGTTATTTAGATTTGTAAAATTAATAGACAGATTTACTTTCACATTTTATTAGTAGACATGAAGCTTATATTCAATACTTGTTTTCGTTGTCTGTTTATCTCATTGTAGTTGATGACTTAGTAACAAAATTAATTTTACATTTAAAAATATACATATTCACAAGATCTGTCTGTGATGAATGCTATGACTGCCTCTTACTGGCTAAAACCACAAGGTACCCTACCACTGCCTAAGGCCGGGAGTCCCGGGTAAAGGTGCGGTTCCACTCAGGCGAAGCGGAGACGGGCTGTGCCGCGATTCACCAATCACATGGCTTAAAATCCACATCTTTTCTCCACTCCGCACCGTGATTGGTGAATCGCGGCACAGCTCCTCTCCGCTCCGCCTGAGTGGCACCACACTTTTAGTGTGGTTTCAGTCAGCATGAGGATTTGGTGTAAGGGCAATAAAGAATAGAATAGAATATAACTTTATTTGTACACCTTGTTAAAATATTTTAAAAAATTAACAAAGGGCGGCCTTATCGCTAAAAAGCTATTTCTTCCTGGCAACCTTAGGATGGACAGAAAAGATTTATGTTATAATATAGATGGGTAGTTTAGGTGTAGAGAAAGCATACTTACACACACTAATAAAGCTTATAAATAGAAAAATAACGTTTGCCGGTTCAGCTAGCTTCAAAGTATAAAATGTATTTATTTTAGTAAATGTCCTGAATCAAATATTTCAGGGAAAAGAGCATATATGAAGTGTTTGGATCGCGACTATACTGAGGAGATCTTTGAATACTTGCTAACTGTTGAATCCAAACCACTGGACGTGCCCAGGACTTCGAGTATCACCAGAGCTTGTGTCATCAACTGGCTAATGAAAGTAAATGTAAGTAGAATACAGCAATAAAAATACTAATATCTTGAGGAAAGATTTTGTTTATTGGAATCGATATACCGACTCTGAAACTACTTACCTGAACCGATTTGAAAAATTTTTACTCTATTAGAAAGTCAAAATATTCTGACTGACTATATTGATTTCCTCTGTGGCACAGTCGGTAGTGATACCGCCTGCGGCGCTGGAGGTCGTGGGTTCGATTCCCACCAGAGACAAATATTTGTGTGACCCATAAATGTTTGTCTCAAGAGTCTGGGTGTTTCTATGTAGGTATTATAATTATGTACGTATTTAAAAAAAAGTTTAATATCCGTGGTCTGATACCGATAACACTAGCAGGTTATTCCTAGCTTACTTTGGGATCAGATAGCGTTGTGTGAAATGTCCGTGAATATTTCTTTTATTCTGAATAAAGTGACATATCATCATCATCATGCTGCTACCTAAAGGAGCGAAGCAGTAATAATAAATGTCATTAAATCATCATGTCATGTGTTACATGGGTGATGCGAGATTCGCAGTAGGCATGTCACAGGACAAGCACAGCTATGACCACATCGGTTTATAACATTCCTCAGCGAGAAGTAGGCATATTCAAATTTCATTTTGTGATAATGACTAACTCTTTTCCGAGATAATGAACCCATTGGTATAGCCTTTATACTTTTGATTGTTGGCACTTGATGGAACTTGTTATACATTATGAAAACTCACTCACTTGTACTATTCCACAACTTTTATTATAATTTTAATAGTACCTAACCGGTTTCGCTATTATAGCATTCTCAAAGGTGTTTACACTAACTTTTGACATAAGTAATGATACTTTTTAACCATTTGTGCATGTGGGTATACAAAAATAAACATGGTTGTCACTATGAAGAATTTTCCCCCAAATATGGGGAAAACCTTTAGACATTTAAATACAAATCTAAATTAGCGAATAAATAAAATGAAATGTTCAATAAAATTTTAATTACAATAAAATGTCAGATTTACTGAATTAAATTCTTAAATAAAGTATAAATAATGAAATGTCGTCATGAAGTAAATACTAATGAAGTGTCAATTGTATATTAAATCAGATAAATAAAAATAAAAATAAAATAAAATTCCAAAAATGTCAAATGAAAATGTTAATAAAAAATTAAATTATGAAAATTAAAACATTAACCATTGGTATAGGTTTCTGTTTCAGTTTTCCTTTTCTTTTCCATGAGGTCGTTTATTAATCAGACGGTGCATCACTTGCTAGTAACCCGTAATGCCGTGTGGCGACGGGAGAGAGTACAAAATGTTGCCACCCTTATACACCCCGGGAGTGTCGTAAGAAGCGAAAATCGAAATGAAACCAGGTTGTCAGTAAAATGACAATCGTGAAGCCGAGTTGAAGTACTAATGGGTGGCTTGAACATTTTCAACTGCGGGTCGTCAAATCCTGCGCCTGTCCATTTCAACGCGGCAATAGGCTCACCACCTATTACGTATGACATACAGCTATGGGATGGAATGTGGGAGTGTACTGTGCCTCTACCTACCCCTTAGGGGATGGCGTGACTATATTAAGCCTGCGCCTGTTCGGTGTTCTGTAAGCGTTCGTTGCGTTTAGCATCTTATTTCCTGATGGCTAAATTAATGCCAACTGATTATTCTATACATTACCTTACAGGGTGCTGATGGAAATCCTGCCACCGTTCAAACCGCTTGCTGGTACCTGGACTCGATACTGGGTACAGGTCACGTGCATCTGGACAAGTTGCAACTAACCGCTGCTGCCTGCTACTGGATAGCGCAGAAGTTCCACGGACCCGTAACTCCTGCTGCGAGACTCGTCAAATGTGCCAATAAGGCTTTTACGGCTGATAAACTGCTCAGTGCTGAGAAAGCTGTGCTTACAAAATTGGTGAGATATTTTTTTATACCAGTGGTTATACCATTGCGCCACGGAAGCTGATAGAGCGCCTTCAAATTAAAGGAGGAAGCACTGCAGTGGCACTACTGTGGTGCGCTAGCTGCACTTATAATAATTTTAATACAATTTCTAGAAGCGCAGTTGCAGCGCCAATATGGTGACTCCCGCGTGTCTTTTTTGTAAGAAAGAGGCGCTTCGCTTATGCTATAGTGCCGCCTCTAGCTCTAATTTGAAGGCGCTCTTAAACTATCCTGTCCAGTCAAGCAAAATAGACCGAGCAAAAGTCTTATACCTACTAGAGGTAGTATCGGAGTTTGGGTGTTTCCTATGCATATAGATAGATAGATAATTTACCCTCTTCGGGTGCCTGTCGTTTGACCGAAAAGATTTCGCCAAAACTTCACTACCCAAACAAATTTCGGCAACCTTTTATAATACCAATGCAATTTTTGGAATAATTATAGTACGCACTTTTTCATTTCGTCAATTTTTTATTTGGCAGAATATTACAATGGATAATATCATTAGTGTCCATTTCGATTGCTCGGCCAATATGTCGTAGAAAAAAGAAACTTATGTCAGCATTTCGAAGGAATTCGTAGAAAACGAACAGTGAAAACCGCAAATTCGAAGAGTCAATATTTAGAAAGTTATAAGGGTTTAACCGTGGCCGCGCAGTCCGCATGAATTCAACTGCGCGGCCACCAGTTCTCTTGAACGGAGCTACGTACAAGTCTAATTCTTTTTGCTAATCACTGACACGATTTCGAAGAAAATGTAGATTATAAAAATAAAGCCCTACTATTTGAACTTCACAACATACGGCACTCCAAAGTTATGGCCGCGCAGTCCGCACAATGCGAACCGCGCGGCCACGGTTTTTCTTAAATGGAGCTTAAACGGAGCTTAGTAGAAGTCCCATTCTTTTTGCTAATTACAGATACCATTTCGAAGAATATGTAGACAGTATGAATAAAGCCTCAAATTAAGAACTAAATGACGTATAGAACTTAAAACCTATAATCGAAGGAAAAAATAGGGTGACCAAGATTTATAGTGTGTAAATCCAGGCTTTTTACTATTTTAATATCATAGTGTAAATATATTTATATAGCAAGTAGCTTTTCTTGTAAAAAGAGCTACTGATTGTTTCAATTGAATTCCAATTCAATTCAATTGAGAATTAGTGATTCGAATTAGTCTTACGAAAATGTGCTTGTAAGCTTTTAAGTAAAATAGGTTTATTAAAAAGAAAACATATTTGCTGGCGATTGGCAATCATTCATTCTACATGGCGCTGTGTGAAATAGATATTCCACTACATTTAATATTGGTTTTTGGTGCAGGACCTCCTCACTCCCACAGTTCAACAATCCCAACCACAGCAACCACCAAAAGGAAACAAACCTTAGCAAATCACCACGACGATAACGAACTGCCCAACCCAAAGAAGACAAATGGACGGGACGATAATTCGCCTGATGGCATTTGTAACTTTTTCTAAGATGAAGCGGTCCACAACTATTCTGAGCATTTTCCGTACTTATTTATATAAGGTGTTATTTACTAACTAGAAGTATTCTTCTATAAATGTAGGTATTAAAATGTCGTTTATAAAAAAAGTAAAGTAAGTAGGTACATATAAGTAAAGTATTGACTTTCGATTACATTACATTAATTAAGTACTATACGTAAAAACACCATACAGTACCTCATTACCTACAAACTTAAATATTGGGTAAAAAATATTAGTATTGCGGAAATACCTTACTTGATATTGTTATTGTCCAGACTACCATCGTTATAGGTTAAACGCAAAGTTTATATTACTTGAATAGTGGTATTTAGATTCAATTTACGTAAAACTAAAGCATTTGAAATTAAATCAGCAATTAAAAATGGTCGAAAACAAGGACGTATCATAGCTATACACATCGACATCGCGACTTTAAAAAACAAATAAACTTTTATAAATTTGAAAAAAGAATTCTATAAATTATCTGTAGTAGCATGCATGAAGTAAACATATTTGCTGGTGAAAGAAAAAAGTCAATATCAGAGGAACGTGGAGTAAAAAGGAAACTTGAATTTTACTTACTGAGACATATGATTACCTACTTAATGTGTTTACGGGTAAAAAGTAATAATTAAATTTATAAAATGTTAGTGCTGTTTATCGGATTAGTAATTACTGGCGTAATTTAAGTCATAAAATCAAACTATAACAATACCATAAAGAAACATCTATTTAATAAGTAATAATTCAGTACATAATAAGTAATCAAAATATTTTTAATTTCAATCATTTTAATAATCTTAATATATTATAATTTTGTTTTACTTTTTATTTATAGAAACATAATTAAATAAAATGAAATCTACTAGCAAAATAAAATATTAAGTAGTACAAAATCTCCCCAACATCCCCTTGTGGGTCGCGCCAAACCATCACAGAATACAGAGTACATTTTCCTTGCTAAACGCCATTTTAGCATTCCGGAAAATAAATAATAATTATTATTTCTGTTGTATTTACGCACGTTTCTATATTTGGCAATTACTGTGTAGTTTGTGCATCATCTGAAGATACAAGAAGGTATGTTTTTTGCGAGTTTTCTTTTACAACAGAATTTAAAACATTGCTAATAGAACTTTTGCAAAGCCTACAGTCGCGTCACTGATTGGTCAGGTAATTCCTTCCTTAACCTTTACGTGTTGCCATTTTCCAGCGTTGATAACGTATCTTAAGGTTTTTTTATAAATCACTAGCTGATGCTCGCGGCTTCGCCCGCGTGAATTTGGTACCCGTTCCCGCTTCCCATGAGAATATTTTCCCGAGATGTAACGTAGCCTATGTGTTATTCCAGACTATAAGCTATTAAAACATGAATGTGGGTTTATCACACGAAGCGAAGATGAGTGTGATAGATAATAGTATCACATGAGTGTTGTAATACCTAATTATACAATTGCATACAAGACTTTATCTACACCCATGATAAAACAATTTGCAAAAATAATATCGAAGAAAAATAGCGGGAATTCGAATTCGCTTTAATCTTTTTTTTTTCGGCGATCTTTTGAATCGTTCAGTTGTAGCGAAGTAAGAGTGGCACCTCTGTCCAGCAGGCGTTGTTCGGGAAGGAGTGGGCGGGATTAGGTTGAAGAGTTCAGAACACTCACCGTGAAAGATACGGTAGAATGCAGCGAAAGACGCAATAGTTCTTCGCTGCGCTAACGGCCTTACCTTACCTTACCCATTATATAACAATATGTACCTATATTGTGATCATCACCATTTACTGAAATATAAATCAATCGATGAGTGTTTTTTTTCTTATCTTCTTATCTTTGACTGCCTCTGTGGCACAGTCGGTAGAGATACCGCCTGCGGCGCTGGAGGTCGTGGGTTCGATTCCCACCGGAGACAAATATTTGTGTGACCCATAAATGTTTGTCTCAAGAGTCTGGGTGTATCTATGTATAATATGTATGTATTTAAAAGTATATAAGTATTAATATCCGTGGTGGATCGTGGATACCCATAACACAAGCAGGTTATTCCTAGCTTACTTTGAGATCAGAGAGCGTTGTGTGAGATGTCCGTGAATATTTATTTATTTATATCCTAGAAGTAAACTTCTCTATTCAAATTCAAACCAAGGGACTACAACTATTTGCTTTTTACGATTAAAAGTATAGCAATATACGTGACATTAAAAAGTCTTATTAACCGACTTCAAAAAAGAGGAGGTTCTCAATTCGTTCGCTATGTTTTTTTATGTATAAGTTTGAATGAAGTTACTTCTGAGGTGGTCCCATATCCAGGGTATCAAGATCTGATGCTGGGATCCAGGAGAAATCGAGGGCAACCACCGAAAATTGTTGGGACAACTAGTGCGTTTGCTAACTTTTTGATTAAGTGCTTTAATAAGTAAGAATACCTACTACAATTTAATAAAGGTCTGGAGTCGATATGATGATGGAACCGAAAGACAGTTGAGGGAATTTCTTAACGATTTACAGCAGTTACCTTGTGTTTCGGCTTGATTGATTTGTGTTGATGAGAACTTTACACCTAGATAGATATACTTATCGGTCTACCCGTCACTTAAAATAATAATAAAAAAATAATTAAACAATAGAACCGACTTCATACAAATCCTTAAAAATAAAATATACCTAGCACATAGTGATATGTATTTTGATTTATCAGATTTTATTCAATTTATCAGATAGCGTTTTGTGAGATGTCCGTGAATATTTATTTATTTATTTATTTTAATATGGAAGTTGTTGCCATTAATAATACCTACCTACCTATACCTATGGGTTTACTTGGCGCCGACTTCAATATGATATTGAATAAAATCTGGTAAATCAAAATAATAACTTTGTGCTAGGTAAATATTTTAAAGGATTTGTATGAATTCGGTTCAATTTTTTTTTTGGGAATATCTCGTCGACGCAACGTAAATCATGGTCACCCTTCTTTTAACTCGAGTTACAGGGTTTAAGGTCTGTAACTCGTGATTTTCAAGCATTAGAACTTCATTCATGATATCTACATATTCTTCGAAATCGTATCAATGATTAGCAAAAATAATGAGACCTCTACCAAATTCTGTTTAAGCTCCACTTTAAGAAACACGTGGCCGCGCGGTTCGCCCTTACGTAAGTGCTGTAGAACGAGAAGTTCAAACTTTAGGGCTATATTTTTCAAATCTACTTTTTCTTCGAAATCGTATCAGTGATTAGCAAAAAGAATTAGACTTCTACAATGCTCCGTTAATGAGAACTGGTGGCCGCGCGGTTCGCTTTATGCGGACTGCGCGGCCATAACTTTGGAGTGCCGTATGTTGTGAAGTTCAAATATTAGGGCTTTATTTTTATAATCTACATTTTCTTCGAAATCGTATCAGTGATTAGCAAAAAGAATTAGACTTGTACGTAGCTCCGTTCAAAAGAACTGGTGGCCGCGCAGTTGAATTCATGCGGACTGCGCGGCCACGGTTAAACCCTTATAACTTTCTAAATATTGACTCTTCGAATTTGCGGTTTTCACTGTTCGTTTTCTACGAATTCCTTCGAAATGCTGACATAAGTTTCTTTTTTCTACGACATATTGGCCGAGCAATCGAAATGGACACATTTTACTTCCCGTGACTTCCCAGAACCCCGATACAGATCATTGCAAAACTACCCTTCCCTAGCAGACGTAGTGCCACGATATCGAGTCCCGTTACGTCGAGTCTCGGCTACGTCGCTCGGCTCGAGTCGTTCCTTGGGTCGTCGTCTGTGCAAATAAGCGTAGTCACCTCTACTTCGAGTCGCCGCTACGTCGAATCACCCTGAGTGTAAGCACTGCCAAGTGTATGTGGCGACACGTCGAGAAGCATCCACGTCTACTTCGCAAAGTTTGTTTTGCGTTTATTCCATTTACGAGTATTCCCTATACGTCGAATCAATGAAAAACTGTTCGTTTATTGCAGTCACATGCCCTTTTTTTTTTTTACGTTAGTGAAAATCCTCAGAGGATGTTATGCTCTTACCGACTAAAAAACCTCACGTAACGCCTAAAAGCCTGTGGTTGGGAGTCCCGGGTAAGCCCTCGGAAGGATGTCCCGGGACTCACAACAGACCTACGGTCGCCACTGCGGCCTCGCCCAGGGGTGGTTCGGGTGTGATCCCGCTTCTAAGGGAGGGCGTGCGTGAGTTGCTCACGTCACGCTGCCGTCATGGGCCTGCTTCTGTAAGGACGGTGAGCCGCCCTCTCACCGTCCGTAGACCCCCGGTCATGGTGGCCGATAGTCCTCGGCGAAGACGCGTCGGCGGCGCCTAGGCCGCCGACTGCGGAACTCGGGTGGGAGAGTTCTCTCCCGTACCCGTTCCGCCGCCTCCTTCACGAGCATGACCTGCTTGCAGAAGGAGGCGGCGCAGTCCCACTTACTCCCGCTGGAGAGCATGGCTCGCACCATAGTCTCGAGCGAGAGAGTGTCCACGTCCAGACCCACTCGAGCAGTCACATCCCCTAGTTATTGAAAGAAGTTTTAATAGTACAGTCGTGTATTAAACTCATAGTTACGTATTAAATACATAGATAAGTACATACATATTTCTAAATATATATAATTCAAAGGTGACTGACTGACTGACATAGTGATCTATCAACGCACAGCCCAAACCACTGGACGGATCGTGCTGAAATTTGGCATGCAGGTAGATGTTATGACGTAGGCATCCGCTTAGAAAGGATTTTGATAACTTCCACCCCCAAGGGGATAAAATACGGGAAGCGAGAACGGGAACAAATTTTACGCGGGCGAAGCTGCGGGCATCAACTAGTATAAGATAAATGTAACTTCTATCATGAGATAATGATCTCTCGATTCTCAATATCTTGAGATTGAAAACTCTCGAAATATTGTGAACCGTAACACAAATATTATGGTAAGTTTAGGTTGGGACAATATCCAAAACTGCGCGATGGCTAGCAAGCATACCGCGACAGCGGCCGCTGAGCGGCAGATGCCCTCTTCGTTCTATATATTGTAATCACGTGCCAAACATCTCACGAGATCGAAATGTATCTACAGTTTTACTGATACTGTTATTTTCTTTAAATTGGCGCTCGGCGGCCGCTGCCGCGGCACGCTCGCTTCGTTTGCTCGCCTTCGTGCGTTAGTGGTCACTGTTACAAACCAACCTAATCTAATCATCCTTTGGGAGGAGTCAATTTAGCAATTATTTCAATAAGAGGGAGTCAATTTAGCAATTATTTCAGAAAGAAAATTCGCTATCACTTTTTACACACGAGCTTTACTTATCTGACATTCACATATCCTGAAGCAATTCGAGTGATTGCAACGTACGCTAATGCTAAATTTCATTCGATTCTAATACATTATTATTGTTATAAAATCTGAGGGGTTTTAAGACAAAATCTAGCCGTAAAATATTGTTATGAAGACCTATTAGACTAGTGCAGATAGCTTTTAAAATATAAAAAATTAGTAGTTGAATGAAACCTATTGCAAAAGGAAGAAAATGTGACAAAACTAACAGGAAAAACAATTTACGAGTGATCTTTTTTTTTTATACTACTTAGGTGACAGACAAGCTTACGGCCCACCGGAAGGTTGGTAACCGTAGCCTATGGACGTTTGCAACACCAGAGGCGCTACACACGCGCTGCTGACCCGGGCGCAGGTTGTGACGACCCACAGTTGAAATTTTTCAAGCCGCCCATAAGGCCTTCAACTTGGCTTAACGACTGTCATTTTACTGACAACCGGGACCAACGGCTTATCGTGCCTTCCGAAGCACGGAAACGCTCGTAAATAAATGTCACAAAGTGGTCCACGTGGTGGTCACCCATCCATATCCGGCCATAGTAAATGTTGCTTACTGCAGTGATCGTTTACAGAACACTGAGTCCGCGGGGCCACGAGCGCTTCAGAATGATCTGAGGTCGAGAAGGGAAAAAATCGGGGTTTTAAGGGGGGAAAAGGGATTTTCTCGATTTCCGACAACACTACAAGTCCTATGGCTGCATATATGATTAATGGCAAAGTTGTAGGAAATAAAAAATCTACAACTTTTGGATTTACCTTTTTTGACATAAAAGTATGTCAAAAACTCAAAAAACCCAAATTTTGAATTTTTGATGTTTTCTTTTACAAAAATGTTTGTTTTTTCATGAAATTTGGCAGAAATATTTCTTTTTATGTTCCTAATGCACTGTATTGTTTTTGATCCAAAATATATTGTTTTTTTTTCTATTATTGACTTAATATCGCAAGAGCATTTAAATTTCCAATCTAAAAATCATCCGTCAAAATATCAGATATTTTTTTAAAAATTGGTGGACTTTTTGTTATTTAAATTCTCTTCTTTCTGATGATGTAAAATTATATATACATCACAATGGTAATTTTTCTCAGAAAATGCAAAAGAACTCCAATCATATTTTTTCTATTTTAATCATTCATGTACAATTTTGAGCTGTTTATTAATATTTACACAAAAAATTTACGATTTTTTTATTTTATTTATCAACGTGGGATAAAATCTTACGTTTTTCGAATTATTTAAAAATTTGTAGTAGAATGAAACCTATTGCAAAACAATAGGTTTCATTCTACTACTAATTTTTTACATTTTTTATTATTTTTAGAGGCTTCTGCACTGGTCTATATATCTATTTTATGACATTTTTTTAAAGGAATATACTAATTTGTTTAGATAAAAAATTTCTTGTTAATATTTTTTGCAATATTTCTCATTTTTAACCGACTTCAAAAAAGGAGGAGGTTACTCAATTCGACCGTATATATGTTTTTTTTTATTTTTTTTTATGTTTGTTCGCGCAGAACTCCGTCGTTTATGGACCGATTTCAAAATTTTTTTCTTTGTTCAAAAATAGATAGTCCCAAGGTGGTCCCATTTTTAGGAATTTAGGATCTGATGATGGCATCCTGGAGAAATCGAAGGAAACTTTTAAAAATTGTAGGGGCATCTAGGGAATTTGTAAATTCTGTTATTAAGGGCTTTAAAATAGTACAACTTAATGAAGGTCTGGAGTCGATCTGATGATGGAGACGAAAGACAGTAGAGAGAATTCCCTAACGATATACAGCAGTTATCTTGTGTTTGAGCTTGATTAATTTGTACTGTCGAGAACTTTACAACTAGATAGATAGATTTTCAGTCAACACGTCACTAAAAATGGTGAAAAAAAAAATTTTTAACAAAAAAGAAACCGTCTTCAAACAAAACTAAAAACTGAAAAATAAAATTTACTTAGCACAAAGTTAGTATATTCTGATTTATCAGATATCATTAAATATAATACTGAAGTCGGTGCCAATATGACTATGAGAGAGATTAATAATGCCTACCTAAGCCTACATAGTTTTACTGGGCACCGATTTCAGTATTATATTTAATGATATCTGATAAATCAGAATATACTAACTTTGTGCTAAGTAAATTTTATTTTTCAGTTTTTAGTTTTGTTTGAAGACGGTTTCTTTTTTGTTAAAAATTTTTTTTTCGAAAGCGATTTCGATCGAACAAAGTTTTCCTAATCGTGTTTTGAACAATTAAATAAGCAAGAGTATATCAGTATATCATTATATAAATGACAACAGTATAACAGATTTCATTATCAAAGAATATTTCCAAGTATAAAATTCACTTTAAGATGAGTCTCTTTCGAATGGGTAAGCCTTAAGAACTTTTTCATTAATCGACGTGGTGGGAATAAATAGAATAAACACAAAATAAACTTTGCAGAGTAGACGTGGAGGCGACTCAACGTGTCGGCTGATCCACTTGGTGGTACTTACACTCAGGGTTATTCGACGTAGCGGCGACTTGAATTAGAGGTGACTTCTCTTTATTGCACCGGCCGGTCCTCGGAACGATTCGATGTAGGGGCTTCTCGACGTAGAGACAATTACGCTTAATTGCACCGACTGACCCAAGGAACGACTAGACGTAGCGGAGACTCTACGTAACAGGACTTGACATTTATTTATCCTTTAATTTGTTAAACAACTTCACACGAATTGATGCTAAGTATATGAAGGTGAAAGGTTGAATTTAAATTTAAACTACTTAAAGTATTGTAATCAATGATGTATAACAGTCCAAATAATATTATTACTAGCCCGCACCTTGAAGTTCATGTTGAAGAGATGATTTAACCAACACTAAAAGTTGAATATGCCTCAATTGAGATGATCAGAGCTTATATGCCTACGCATCCCTATAATTAATGTGTAGGCCTCTTTATGCTAAATCAAATAAACCGGACAACTTTAACAGTGGGCGCACACTAGGCGACAGTCGCGGCGACATGTTGCGCAGTGTGCGCTTGCATCGTGCAATTTGACGCCGCGACATCAGCGACAGTCGCGGCGACAGACGTTGTGCAAGAAGCTGTCCCCTGCTGCCCTGACGCAGCGACTCCCCTTGCTTGTCGCGGAGTCGCGGCGACATGTCGCCTAGTGTGCGGAGCTTAGAACAAAATGTATGTATTTTGGCCTCCGGAGCAGAACGTCATGAAAGCAAAATGTCATGAAAGCAAAATGTCAAAAACTTCAAAACGTCAAAAAAGCTAAATGTCATAATCGCAGAATGTCATGCAATAATATAACGGCAGATCGTCATACTAGCAAATCGTCAAAAAGGCAAAATGTCAGGATTGCAAAATGTCAAGCTATGATACATAACTAGTTGATCCGTTTGAGTTGATCCGTTTAGTTGGTCGGAGTGGAAGTAGGGTGACGGTCGCATAAAAAAATGAAGATCCAAAAAACAAAGATTGTTTTTTTGTTTGTTTGTTTGTAACGAATAGGCTCCGGAACTACTGGACCGATTTGAAAAATTCTTTCACTGTTGGAAAGCTACACTCTTTGCGGTGAACATAAGCTATATTTTATTCCCGTATTCCTACGGGAACGGGAACTACGCGGGTGAAACCGCGTGACGTCCGCTAGTTTTTTTATATATTCGTGATCAGTAATGTCTATAAACGCCTAAAACCACATTTTTAGAGAACACTCATGAAGGTCGAGAATTGCTTGCACCTATTTTTAACTACGGGAACGGGACCTACGCAATTTTTTACGGTTCTTTCCCACCGTCCACCTTCCCAGACCACCTGGGTGTACGGTGGTAATTTTTTTTTAACAACGGTTCACCTTTGTCCACCTAGCCCTAGGTGTACCATTGAAAATATTTAATTTCCACGGTACACCTTGTTATAGCTACTATTTGCATTTGTTTCACCGATCTTCATTTGTTTTGTCAATCTTCATTTGTTTTCGCGATCTTCATTTGTTTTCTCGATCTTCATTTGTTTTGTCCCTTTCGGACCGTTAGGTTAAATTTTCAAAATGTTGAATTTCCATAATGTTGAATTCTCAGATATTTGAATCCCAGAATGTTGAATTCCCGTAAAGTTGAATTATTGAGTCCTACAATGTTGAATTTCGTTTATCAAAATGTTGAATTCTTAATTCGTTGAATCGCAGAATGTTGATAAACAACTGAGGACTTCGGTTTTTAATTTTTATTGTAAAGGCCATCACATACGTGGCTATAATATATGTATATTAATATATCGAGATATACGGCGTATCCCAGTTTTCATTGCAAAAACAAATGAAGATCAGTAAAACAAATGAAGATCAACAAAACAAATGAAGATCGAAAAAACAAATGCAGATCTATAGAACAAAGGACTATAGCAAGTTGATAAGTCAAAAATTACTTGCAGCCATAATTATTTTGTAATCTAGATGAGATTGCCATTCAAAAAAATAGGTGCAAGCAATTCTCGACCTTAATGAAACTTATCTAAAAATATGTTTTTAGGCATATACAGACATCACTGATCACGAATATATAAAAAATAAATAGATATTATGCATGCTCATAAGGTCGAAATTTGCTTGTACTCATTTTTTGTAATCTAGATGCGTTAACCATTCAAAAAATAGGTGCAAGCAATTCTCGACCTTAATGACACTTCTCTAAAAATGTGCTTTTAGGCATTACTGATCATGAATATGTAAGAAATAAATAAATATTATGCATGTCCATAAGGTCGAGAATTGCTTGCACCTATTTTTTGAATGGTTATCGCATCTAGGTTACAAAAAATGGGTCCAAGCAAATTTCGACCTTATAAGCATGCATAATATCTATTTATTTTTTATATATTCGTGAAAACGAAAACGAATCGCGAAAACGAATAGTCTGGAAACGTCCCGTTCTCAAAACGGCCCGCGTGCTCAAAATGGCCCGTTCTCGAAACGGCCCATCCTCGAAATGGCCCGTTCTTAAAATGGAAAAAGAAACTGAAAAACGGAAAAAATTAAAAAAACGGAAAAAAATTAAGATAAAGATATAAAAATAAAAACAATTCACCGATCTTCATTTGTTTTACCGATCTTCATTTGTTTTTCGATTTTCATTTGGTTTTTCGATATTAATTTGTTTTGTTGATCTTCATTTGTTTTACTGATCCTCATTTGTTTTACCGATCTTCATTTGTTTTACCGATCTTCATTTGTTTTTTCGATCTTCATTTGTTTTTTCGATCTTCATTTGTTTCGCCGATCTTCATTTGTTTTGTTGATCGTCATTTGTTTTGAAAATTAGCGCATTGCTAGTTATCTATGTACAGAATGTAGCTAAAAAGTAGTGGGTCCACGCGAGAAAACACACCGCATTAAATGAGGTGGACCGTCACCAATATCTATTAATAATATACTGGAAAGGTGAACCGTAGTTAAAAAAAAACTACTACCGTACACCCAGGTGGTCTGGGAAGGTGGGCGGTGGGAAAGAACCGGGAACTACTGGGATACGGCGTTAAGTTACGGATAGGAAGTCGATTTCCTCATTTTAACACCTAAGTAGTAAATGTAATTTCTAGTATATTCTCTCTATCTCTATAAACAGTAATTTGTAGTACGTTGTGTTACGTAACTGTTACAAAAATGAGCAACGGTAAAAATCGGTAAAAGTCAGCAATCATGACTAATTGCGATTATGACCATCTGCGATCATGACCAATTTAGGTTATGACCATCTGCGATCATGACATTTTGCATACATGACATTTTTCTTTCATGACATTTTGCTTTCATGACATTTTGCTTTCATGACGTTCTGCTCCGGAGGCGTATTTTGGCGCCCGCAGCTTGTCGCCGCGACAAGATGCCTAGTGTGCGCCCACTGTAAATGTTTGCTGTTTCAATAACATATTAAAGGCAGCATATTATTTTGCAGATCTTCATTTGTTTATTCGGTCTTTATTTGTTTTTTCGTTTTTTACTTGTTTTACCGATCTTAATTAGTTTTTTTCGATCTTCATTTGTTTTATCGATCTTCATTTGTTTTTTCGATCTTCATTTGTTTTATCCAAACATCTTAGTAAAATGAACTTTTGTAAATACCTGGTCGATTGCGTATTAATTTCTGATCGTTTGCGTATCTGGTCGATTGCGATTAACATGTCATGTCGTTTGCGTTTCTGGTCGAATGCGTTTTTATTGTGGTCATTCGCGTATCGGATCATTTGCGTATCTGGTCATTAGCGTATTTGAAATCTGGTTACTTGCGTATCGGGTCATTTGCGTATCTGGTCATATGCGTCGAAAGGACAGAAACCACAGCAACATCAAATGTCTTATAGTAATAGTATGAAGAGTAGGATTCCGACATCTCGGAATCTCGTTATAACGGAGTCTTGGACCGAGTTCCGATAATATCCTACTAATATTCTACTTCCCACATCTATACATACAAATTAATAAAATTCGAGTGTCTGTTTGTAA
Source organism: Miltochrista miniata (assembly GCA_933228765.1). Taxonomy (NCBI): domain Eukaryota; kingdom Metazoa; phylum Arthropoda; class Insecta; order Lepidoptera; family Erebidae; genus Miltochrista; species Miltochrista miniata. The sequence goes on from OW121768.1 coordinate 12,398,303, forward strand.
TATTAAAATAACCGCTTTCTACTACATGCATATGACGTTCGTTCCTTCCCCGTGACACCGCCAAGTTTTACCCCAGTGGTGTCATGGGGAATCAACTCTTCCCCGTTGCACCACCGTGGTGTCACGGGGAATCTTATTTATCCCCGTGACACCTCCAGTGGTACAAATGGGAATTAAGGTCTTCCCTGTGGCACTACCGACTAATAGTGATGGAAGTCTTGCGTGTTTCAACTCATTAAACTAATACTGATCTGGTGGAATTTGATCTTTAATTGATAGTATTAACGCTAATAAAATATAGTAAAGTTGTCATGTCTGTACATTGGTAAAATTAAAAAAAAAATACCTAGGCTTTTTATAGATATCAACTATACTGAACCAAAAATTTTTACTAAAATAGAAAAAGCATGCTAATGCGGAAGCTCCGCTGCGCTCCACTCCCGCTTTAGCCTTCTAACCTAACCTATCCAAGTCGAATTGAGCGTGGTTAATCCTGTAGTGCACATATTTTGAGATAGGACATTTCGCGAAAAATACATTTTGAGAAAAGGATATTTACTCCTGCTGGAGACCATAGCTCGCATCATGGTCTCGAGCGAGAGAGTGTTCACGTCCAGACCCACCACGAGGACCACGAGGACGTGGCGCTGTTGCGTCGCCTGATGTTGTTGTGATGCCCCTCAGTTTTGGGACCAAACTTCGGAAATGGTGTCCAAAGTTCCACCGGCTATCGAGTACGAGCCCCAGATACTTCATTAAGGGGTCGATTCCGAAACTGACGCCCCCTACCTCTAGGCTGGATCCTGCAGGTGGCCCCTTCCGAGGTCCGTGATAGCACAGAGCATCGGATTTGTGAAGGGCGACCTCGAGACCCAGCTGCCGTATCCGACCCACGACTTGAGCAACCCCTGCCGTGGCATTTAGTGCTGCGTCTCGGTGCGTTGATCCTCGCGCCGTAACGATGGTGACGTCGGCGTAACACGTTACGCCGACCCCTCTGAGCAACGGACCTCGCAGCACCCAATCGTAACCGATGTTCCACAGGAGCGGCCCTAATACCGATTCCTGTGGAAGACCGCACGACACATCTCGCGGACCCAGCCCCAGCCGCTCGAGTAAGTTGATGGCCCTCTCGGAAAGATAGACCCGACAATTCGACGGAGGTAGGGAGGCACTTCATCGTAAATAAGCGCCTCCCTAACGCAGCTCCAGGGCAAGGCGGTAAAGGCGTTGGCGATGTCCAGAGACACCGCCACCACAACCTCACCCTGTGAAACCGCTTCCTTGGGTCTGAGATGCCTTACTATTCTGATTTTACTATGTCACCGAGTGCGAGTGTGGCGCCTCTGGTGTTGCAATACCATAAAATGTAAAAATAAAAGGCTGCGGTGACCACCGGTCCTTCTGGTGGGCCTTATGCTTGTCTGCCACCTTAGTGGTATAAAAAACCTAACAAAAATAACTTAATTTATTGTAGTCTACTTAAAAGTCTTCCTAAATCCTTTATATATTTAATTGTTGGTACTTGATGGACCTTGTTGTAATACGTTATGATAAAAGAGACCTATAACAAAAAAAAACCGGCCAAGTGCGAGTTGGACTCGCCCATGAAGGGTTTCGAAGCAGCAAGTAATATAATATAAAAGTTCTTATAGTTCATTGTAAGTGATTTTTCTAAGCGAAAATTGCGGTTCATGACGTATTAAAAAAAACTAACAGCTCTATCTCGTTCAAACCAATTTTCGTTGGTAGTTTTTATGGCAATGTACATCATATATTATTAAATTTTCAGGTTTATCATTCTCTTAGTTTAGAAGTTAGAGGGGGGTGGACACACATTTTTCCACTTTGGAAGTGTCTCTTGCGCAAACTATTCACTTAAGGAAAAAATGAGTTTAGGAACCTCAATAGCATTTTTGATGACCTATCTATAGATACCCGTCACATTATGGCCTTGATGAAAAAAAAAATTTTGAGTTTCAGTTCTGAGTATTTTCTAGTTTTATATAAGAGTCTTAATGCGGTTCACAGAATACATCTAGTTGCCAAGTTTCAATAGCATAGGCCTTATAGTTTCGGAGAAAAGTGGCTGTGACATACGGACGGACAGACAGACAGACAGACATGACGAATCTGTAAGGGTTCCGTTTTTGCCATTTGGCTACGAAACCCTAAAAATGTGAAAATAATAATAAAAGTTGTGGAATAGTACAAGTAGGTACTTGCTTTTTCATAATCTTCGTAAAACATCTTCAATATTTTTTCTATTGTCTCTGGATGAGGATTCCAATATTTTATTCTATAGATCAGAAATGCGGGGCATCACTACAGTGGTGCCAGAGGGAAGACCTTAATTCCCATTGGTACCACTGGTGGTGTCACGGGGATAAATACGATTCCCGGTGACACCACGGTGGTGCAACGGGGATGAGTTGATTCCCCATGACACCACTGGGGGTACAACTTGGTGGTGTCACGGGGAAGGAACGATGTATATTCGGTACACATACCAAAATATTTATTTTTTAAATTTTTGTCTGTCTGTCTGTATGTTTGTTCCGGCTAAGTAAATAGTATTTCGCGTGAAGTCCCGAATTCTATAAGTATGAGTGTTCCGACTAATCTCTGGAACGGCTGGACCGATTTGGACGGGACTTTTTGTAATACCTTAGGTCACTTAAGCCATACGTGTATTGTTTTATTTTGCTCAATAAAGATATATATATATATATATATATATATATATATATATATATATATATATATATATATATATATATATATATATATTACTATTATATGTAACTTTCACTGGTAGATAGCTTATGTAATAAGGAGTAACTTAGGCTACTTTTATTTTATAAAAATTCTTAAATTTTAGAAAAAAATGCCAAAAACTAAAAAGAAACTAAATATACAATTGTTTTTTTATTACATTCCACGCGGACGAAGTCGCGGGCACAGCTAGTCACTAATAAAAAGCAAACTCGACCCTTTCGACGCATATGACCAGATACGCCAATGACTCGATACGCAAGTAACCAGATTTCAAATACGCTAATGACCAGATACGCAATAGATTTTCATTTGTTTTTTGATCTTCATTTGTTTTATCGATCTTCATTTGTTTTTTGATCTTAATTGTTATTTTCGATTTTCGTTTGTTTTGCCGATCTTAATTTGTTTTTTTCGTTTTTCGTTTGTTTTGCCGATCTTAATTTGTATTTTTCGATCTTCATTTGCTTTCTGGTCGTATAAGTATATTTTAAAATACTGATATTATGCAAACAGAAATTCAGGTCATCTGCGTCACTGGTCTCATGCGTATTGATTAAATACTGGGCGCCGATTCTCGACCACACGACGTGAATGCGTGGACGCAAATTTACGGGTGAAACGTCGTCCGTCTCATGTTCGCCGTTCCTAAATATGAGACAGGCGACGCGTCACCCACCGATTTCCGTCCACGCATTCATGTCGTGTGAAGCGAGAATCGGTGCCCTGGTCTTTTGCGTACATAAATTCGGGTCATATGCGTATCTGGTCGTTTGCTGATGAAAATATGGTCATTTGCGTATCGGGTCATTTGCGTTTCTGGTCATATGCGTCGAAAGGAACTCGACGCTCCCCTTATGTCACCTTTCCTTACTTTATTTTCGATGTATTTATATTGGTTTACTACATTACTATGTGAGAAAGGTGTAATTGAATCAAAATTAAAACTTGAATTATGGCTATTGCAATTATGTTTCAAATGCCTTTAGGCATTCTGTGACAACTTCTTAAAATGTTCGTTTCTGGATAGGACTAATTCTGTTTATGACCACTTCTTGTAACGTCCAGTTCTAGTAATGCCTGCTTCTATTTTTGACTGTTTCTTGCTATGACTATAAGTACAATGTAAACCAAAAATAACAGGAGATAGAAGAAATTTTTTATAGACAGAAATTTTTTAACATAAATATTTTCTAACAACGTGTTAACTATATGTACAGTGTAAATAAAAAAAACCGGCCAAGTGCGAGTTGTACTCGCCCATGAAGGGTTCCGTGGCACCAAGTAATGTAATGAATTTTATATGAAAATCTTAATGCGGTTCACAGAATACATCTACTTACCAAGTTTCAATAGCATAGGCCTTATTGTTTCGGAGAAAAGTGGCTGTGACATACGGACGGACAGACAGACATGACGAATCTATAGAGGTTCCGTTTTTTCCATTCGGCTACAGAACCCTAAAAACGAGATACTTAACAGGAAAAAATAATATATTTTTAACACAAATATATTTTGTAGTTGGACGGCAAGCTAGTGTTATTTAGAACGCCCACGTTTATTTGGGACATTGCAAATCTGGGATTGAATTATTGGAAAAACGTGTTTAAGAACAAATTGTGGATTGAGGGATGTATGCTGTGTTGCTTTTAACACGCTTTTATTAGCTTCACTTGTATGTTTGCTTGTTTGCTTGCTTGTTTGTTTGTAGCTAACTCTCCGAAGTTTGTCTCAACTTTCTCCTACTTTGAACGATCCGATTTTATTGAAACTTTGCACACCAGTTAAAGACAGATGACAAAGCATTTTTTAATTTAAAAAAAATTAAAAATAATACTTTTAAAACACTATAACAACACGCTTTTAAAAGTCTAAAATAATTTTCAAGAAGATAAAAAAAAAAGAGTGAGGTGCTTTGTAAAATTGTTTGTAACTTCTTTACGTCTAAACGGCTGAACGAATCGGGCTGAAATTTAGGTAGAGATTATAACCTGGAACAACTCATAGGCTATTTTTCATCACAAGAATATGTTCCCATGGGAAGCGGGAACTGGAACGATCTTATTTATACATAGCGCTTTCTGATCCTAAATGAAACATTCACTTATTTCAATTAAAATGGACACTTGAAATTTTACTGATCACATTCGACCTACTGCAACCCTTTTTTCAGTATTTTTTAATTATTTTGCATTACTTTTTGTTCTCACTGTACTTGTAACGGTCATTAGACGAAGTGAATAAAGACTGTCCTGAGGTAACCGGCAGCCTTAAACCACTGGTGCAGTGTAGAACAATAGATTTCAATTAATAGACCGAATCTACCAAGGTGAGGTGAATAACTCTTCAACTTAACTCCACCCTCCCTTTTCGATCTTAAATAACACGCCTCGGGTACCACTCGCTTGCAGTAAAAAGGCTCTTCGCCAAAACCTAGCAATACAAAAATCATTTCTATTTCGAACCATAGAAATTTTAAACCCTCTGTCAGCGTGTATCTTCTCTTACAACCTCAAGTTTTTGAGCAGAGCATGAAGAGACACGTCTACAACATAAGGTGTTGTGAGCTGGGATAGTGACTCATAATTCTTCAAATAAAACCATGGGAATTATTTTTGTCACAGAAATGTTTCCTTGTGGGTATCTAACAGTGATAATCTCTAGGAGTCAATGGCTAACGGATAGGAAAGCAGGTGGACCCTACAGGATACTCGTATGTGCTGGAACGAACACTTGATTGGTAATTGGAACAAATGCTTCAAGCAGTGATGCGGGCATCAAGGCCCAAGATATTATGGTCAGAAGTTTAGCATAGAGGCATAAAATCACACAGGTAGAGTCAGAGTCTTTTGGTGGTGGTTATCCAGCTTCGAGGAACTCATTCGTTGTAGGTACGGGGACTTTAGTTGTATACGGCAGCCAACGGAATTCTTAGATTTGTGAATCAACTTTTTTCTTAGCAAGAGGGATCTTTCACAACGGTTGGTTATGTATTGAAGTTGTAAAACGGAACCAGTCTTCTATTAACTCATTGTAACACTATTGAGGCAGAAATGTCTACGGGTTGTGTCGTCATATATTTTCGTATAGCATTATATGCTTTGCAGAGACTTTTAACAACACTTCGGCTGTCGACCTATGGTTCTTACACGAATATGTGTACGCCGCCGCTTGCTCCTGCGTTACTAGCCATGATTCCCCCTGTATTTTTGCTTACAGCCAAGTTACAAACGTAGTTTATAATGAACATTCTTAAAAATACAACTTCACTGGAAAATGTTGAGATTTACCGGAGCCTACAAAACTTATGCATAAGATTTATATTTGGGCTACGCAAATATGATCATGTTACTGAATATCGCAATTTGCTCGAGTGGCTACCAATTCGCCTTCGACGAAATACCCATATCCTTTCCATACTTTACAATATACTGTTCAATCCTCGGTCCCCAACTTATCTCAAAGAACGATTCATGTTCCTAAATGACACATATTCAAGATCCTTGCGGTCATCGGAATCTTTGGTATTGGCTGTTTCCACTCATTCCACTAGCTTCTACGATAGATCGTTCACTGTACAGGCTGTACGGTTGTGAAACACACTACCAGTAACGATTAGACGGGCCCAGAGTCTAGATATTTTTGAGCGTTTGGTGAAGGAATATTATTTGAACTTGCACATCTAACTTATATTGATAAAAGGTGAATAATTTTCCAGATCAAATTTTTGTTGTCTTTTTAAGTGTATGTTATGTTGGAATATATGTAAATATGTATATAGGTATGTATGTATGTGTATATATGTATTTTTGTATTATATATATTTATGTTAGTATGCATGTATGTATGTTAATGTAATTAAAAATGTTGATAGTATCTAGTTATTGTACCTGTTGCTAAATATTTCTACACCGAAACTACCCATCTTACTTATAATTAACATCTTTTCAGTCCATCCCAAGGTTGCCTGTCAAAAATTGCTTTACAGCGATAAGGCCACCCTTTTTTTTTCAACTTGGTGTACAAATAAAGTTTATTCTATTCTATTCTATTCTATTCTTTGGCAACAGTGACATACATAAAATATATCATCTTAATAAATTAATAGACACGGTCACGCCCTTATCCCCGAAGGGGAATCAGATGTATATTATAAGCCCACATTTCACCTTTTTATAATTTGTCCCACGTAATTGGTGGTGAGCCGTTTTGCCGTGTTGAAATGGACAGGCGTAGGTACTGCCTGGTGTTGAAAATGTTTAAGTCTATAAGGCCTTCTACTTGGTTTAACGACTGCCATTTACTGGCAACCGTTAGTGTTATCGTCTCAAATCTTCAGGTTATACTTAAAGTTTTCAGTCTATGGCCCGAGAGTCACATACATAGTAATATTTTCCTCACGTTAAAAAAAGCCATCTAGCACAGAGCTCCCCGGGTAATTTGGAGGATGTCCTAAAGTTGTCTCCACATTTTGGTACCTAACTACTTATCCTAGGGGCTCGGTATAAAACAGTTCAAATTTTGATAATAACATAATTTCCACGCGAACGAAGTCGCGGGCAGCAGCTAGTATACAATTTAAAAATGTATAAATATAATTACAGTAAAGTATAGATAGGTATGCAAGTTTGCGAGTAAGGATATGTAGATTGGTGGGTGTTTGTTAGAAATACGAGAATGTTACTCTATCACGCTCTAAACAGGAATAGATTAAAGTCCAGAAAAACACATAAGAGTGTGTCCGGTACTAATACGTCTTTTCACGCTACTTAAACAAGAGCCGGGTTTGTGGACGAACGCGCAGTGCATCCTGTGCCCCATAACGGTTTACAGGACCGACCCGGCCCATTACAGGCCTATAGTCGTCACCTCCCTGTTGTCATAGGTGATGATGTAGCTTGTAGTTTACACAGCTCCTGAAGTAAATTGAAGAATACGACCTGCCAGTCACCGGTAGTACGGTTTCCGTTACGGTCGCTCGACTGGCGATAGGGCTTTTCCCCCCCCTTTATCCTCGTCGTGCCACCAACTAGTTCCACCAGTGGCACGATAAGGAATTGTCATTCCTCGTCGTACCACTGAATGCAGATACATGCAGGGATGGTAGCTCTACTTAATTTCCCTTTAGATATTACATTATAAAAAGTTAAAATTATAAAGTAATTAAATTATTTTCAAAAGAAATGAAGATCGACGAAACAAATGTAGATCGAAAAACAAAAGAGGATCGGCATAACAAATGAAGATCGGCAAACAAATGAAGATCGACAAAACAAATGACGATCGGATAAACAAATGAGAGCGACAAAACAAATGAAGATCGGCAAAAGAAATGAAGATCGAGAAAACAAATGAAGATTGACGAAACAAATGACGATCGGATAAACAAATCGCACCTTTAGAAATGGAGTGACCTAAAGTCGGATTATTAATCTCAGTCAGTAAAATGACAAGTGCAACTGTCACTGATACAAAAAAGGGTGACCCGCTACAATAGTGATGTTCGACAATCAATAGACTTAGACATTTTAGTCATTCTTTATTTTATTAGGTGTAAAGGTGTTTTTGTATTGTATAAAAAAATTTATATTGTAAATATATAATATGTATCTATTACATATCATCAATCAATACATATAATAAAATCGTAACAGGTCGCTGTCTGTACATGGAAGATAAATAAGATAAAATATTTTATGGGGGCTTTATGAACGCAATAGAACCCAAAACAATGATTTTTAGAATTTTTGTCTGTTTGTCTGTATGTCTGTATATCTGTTTGTCTGTACGTTTGTGCACGCTTATCTCAGTAACCGCTTAACCGATTGCAACGCGGTTTTTTTATTGTGTTGAGGTTGGCTCCACTTAACACTTAGCGTTTATTTCATGTCAATCAGTTTATAAATAAAAAAGTCATAACACTTTTAAGAATCAGATATTTTGAAAATTTTAATTGTAGGAGTTTCTTTGAATGTGAGTGTAAATCTAAACTGGAGTGTTGGCTTAATCATAAATGGTACTGAATTGTTTTAAAATAGACTTACCCCCAGTTTCTGAAAGGCTGTTAAAGGCGGATCCTCACAGAAGATCCAAAATGGATCGCCAATTCCTGCGATCCACTAACAAAACTTTTCTTGCGATCCCGCCGCTTTCCACCGACACGCTCCAACCGATCCACACTGATCCGCCTAAGTATAGTACAGTTGAACTTTCGGTCGCTATGGAGTCAAATGTGCAGCAACGACGACGTCGAATCGCTTTGGTAGCCTACATTCTTCTTAAATATTTACGAAGCATTTATGTTCCTTGTAAATGGATTTTCATTTTGGATCTTCTGTGAGGATCCGCCTTTAACAGCCGATTAGTTAATTTTAGTGTTGATCAGCCTTTCGGAAACTGGGGGTTAATCTTTAAGCTCTTTTATGATTAAGCAAACAAGGCAGTTTCACACTATAATTACAATACAATACGTATTATCAATATCAATACCTATACCTACATATAATAAAATTGTAACAGGTCGCTGTCTGTACTTGGAAGCTAAATAAGAAAAATTAATATAGGAGGGCTTTATGAACGCATTAGAACCCAAAACAATGATTTTTAGATTTTTGTCTGTTTGTCTGTATATCTGTTTGTCTGTACGTTTGTGGGCACTAATCTCAGTGCCCGCTTAACCGATTACAATGCGGTTTTCTTTATTGTGTTGAGGTTTGCCTTACTTAACATTTACCCTCATATTCATAATCGTTTATTAAACCTATTTTAGTTAAAACACACTTTAAGTCTATTGCTGTCTCTAACCAATGACAGAGTATGGTTAGAGACGGCAATAGACTTAAAATGTGTTTTAACTAAAATAGGTTTAATAAACGATTATGAATATGGGGGTTAGTGTTTATTTCATGTCAATCGGTTGATAATTAAAAAAGTAAACACACACAACAAGTAAGGTAAACACTTTTAAGAATTTATTACATCGAAGATATTTTGAAAATTTTAATTGTAGGGGTTTCTTTGAATGTGATGGTAAATCTAAAATGGCGTGTTGGCTTAATGATAAAAGAGATTAATGATTAAGGCTACTTATTTTAAAATAATTGACTTAATAATTGAATTGACTGGACTGAATTTTTTTATAATAGACTTAATCTTGCCGTGCACTGCACTGCGAGGACCGCAGCGCTGTGTCATCGCTGCGGTCCTCGCAGTGCTGTGGATTCTCGGTGTCTTCGCCGCAGATACTTACCGAAGCTACCGTGCCCGGTATCTGTGACAACCGGTAGGAGAGAGCACCGTGTCTTCTCTCCAGCCACTCGTTCATGACCGGTCTGACGGCCGCGATTGTGGCGGATCCCCCCTTTGGTTGCTCAAGTCGCACCTTCCATATCTCCACGTTTTCCTGGCCCCTTGGCTTTTGCTTCCAGGTCCCATGGAGGGGTCCCAGCTAAGAGGCATGCCACCTCACTTGAGATCGTGCGATATCCCCTTATCATCCTAACGGCCATCGCCCTATGCGGGCTCAGCTATCTAGCCACATTGCTGACCATCAGGGTCTCCGCCCATTCTTCCGACTTGTGGTTATGTAGTATGCAAATTATCAAATGGTCGTAGAAAATAGTAGGTTGTATAATAAGGGAGCAAAATAGTATTTTGAAGCCGACGCACGGCGCTACTTTGCATCACGGAGCGAAGCGAAGGATTCTCGAATAGAATCCCGAGCTCAGCGAGGGATTCTAACGTAGAATCCTGTGTGCAGTGAGGGATTAAAAGTACACCGCCCGAGGGCAAAATAATTTGCTCTTATGTAATATATTCTACTTTTCATCCACTTGCTATGAGAAAAAATGAGTTTTGTACGACGTAGTTAGCTTCTAATAGTCATTCAGGAGTTAATGCATGGTCACTGTCATAATTAGACGTAGAACTAATTATATTTGCAGAATACAATAAAATTATGTAGGTATACTGATTACGTTATACTTATGTAGTACCTATACTATTTGCGTTCGATTTCTATGAATGTTATAAATTCAGTTCCAAGTTCCAAATTCAAATCACTTTGCCGCCCGCTAAAAACTCTTAACAGAAAAGATTATTTATATTTTGCGCCCTGTTATCGTGGTGCATAGTGATGCTGTTATAGTGAATAGATGGGATGAAAAAATAATTTAAGGACAAGCAAAAATTACAGTTTTAAATTTTTATCATCAAAGTACTTTTCATGAAATTATTTTCAAGGTAGATTGGTGTAAAATGTTTGTATAAAACAAACTATGGTTCCTAGAAAAGTGATTATATTTAAATGTAGGGAAATAATTATGGAGCAATCGAGACCCAAATTGTTTGTTTACTGCATTATTTGAATGAGTTGAAATACGGTATAGGCGGTTTTATGTAATATTTAATTACCGTTTGATATGGAATTAAAAAATATAATCTCGACTAACTTTTAATTGTAAAACTCGATTCAACCACATCACTATTTATTTGTGACAAAAATCCCGCAACACTGAAAATGTCATTTTACTGACTCGAATTAAAAATCGTAGTATAATTCAAAATTTCATAGTTTTGAGTTTTCATAATCAAACAACCTAATTTCAACAATTGCATCGACCCTTATTAAAACAGAGACCTATTTGCGAGTAGAAAAGGTATAAACTAATATTTCGGTCTCTTTTGCACTTGCCATTTTCCGCGCTTTGCTCGGTCGGTTAGTGACGCAATCAGAGACGCGTCGGACGTTAGATGAACAAGTCGCTAATTGTTTGTGTTTGTGGAGACCTAAACTGGATAAGGTTGTTATATTACCAAATATTGAGGTTCTAATTAATTAGGTGGTCCTTGCGTCCGGGACGCCTTCTGGTCATTGAGCAATCTATGCTGGAAGACTGGAAGGGTCCCAATGGACTGGAGGCGTGCTATCGTCGTGCCCTTGTATAAAGGCAAGGGCTCACGTATGGAGTGCGCCAACTATAGGGCCATCAGTTTGATCAGTATAGCAGCTAAAGTGTATGGCAAAATTATTGAAAGGAGAATGAGGGTGGAATCTGACGGATTACTGTGGGAGGCGCAGGGTGGTTTCCGAAATGGAAGGGGATGTATGGACCAAGTTTTCTCGCTCCGCAACATTGTAGAGAAGCAGCTGGCTGTAGGCCGGAAGGTTTTCTGCGGTTTTGTGGACATGGAGAAAGCATTTGACAGAGTTGTACGGAAGGATCTCTGGGATATATTGCCAGGATACGGGATTGATGGTGCGCTGCTTCGTGCTGTGCAGTCTACATATGTGGGATGTACGGCATGTGTGCGGGTGGGCGGCAGCCTGTCTCCCTGGTTTGACGTCAACATTGGCGTCAGACAGGGTTGCGTGCTGTCGGCTCTGCTGTTTGTCCTGTACCTGGACGATTGTCTTAAGAGAGTAAGATCGATGAATGTTGGATTGCGAATGGGTGACTTACTTGTGAACTGTTTGCTGTATGCAGATGATGCCGTGCTCATAGCCGAATCGCCATCAGAACTACAGTCACTAGTCACAACGATGAAAGATGATTGTCTAATGAGAGGCTTACATTTGAACGCGACTAAAACGAAAGTGATGGTATTCGAAAGAGAAGAGGACAGAACGAATGCCAGGATAACTGTAAATGATGTAGTGCTGGAACAGGTGGATGAGTTTGTATATCTTGGATGTGCATTTAGCAGGGATGGACGGTACACCGCTGATGTAGAAAAGAGGGTAACTGCGGGAAATAGTGTGAATGGAGCGTTAGGCAAACTTTTAGGTACCAAGGCCTTAAGTCAAAAGGCCCAGCTCGCAGTACACAATGCGGTGCTGATACCTACGCTAACGTATGGAAGCGAGAGTTGGGTATGGCAGGAAACGCATGAAAGTAGAATAAACGCGGTCGAGATGCGCGCGCTACGCAAAATCTGCGGAGTAACGCTCGCAGATCGCGTTCGGAATGAAGATGTAAGAAAGAGAGTTGGTCTGAAAGAGAGTGTCGGTGTTAAAGTAAGGAAGGGCATGCTACGATGGTTCGGGCATGTGAAACGAATGGGAGATGAAAGAATGACAAAACAGATATACAACGCGAAAGTGGATGGTCGTAGGAGTCGGGGAAGGCCACGACACACCTACCACGACCAAATTAATCATGTGTTAGTGGAGGGTGGTGTCAAGAGCCGTAGGAACCGACGTGCATGCATGAAAAGAAAAATGAAAGTTGAAGAGGCGAGTGAGGTGTGTATGGACCGTGCCGTGTGGCGCTCGGTTCTTTCTGCCTACCCCGCAAGGGATTTGGCGTGAAGATAGTATAGTATAGTATAGTATATTGAGGTTCGTAACTTGTTTTGTTTTAGTAATATGAGGAATTTATTTACATTGTGTCCATATAATGGTTAAAGACGAAATATAATTGCTGACTCATTGGGGCTTAAGTCTATCCTTGACTGAATAATATTTGCCATTGAAAGACGTTTTATACGTTTGGTCCTTATAATTATAAAAATATTTGTCTATTTCATAACTTTTTCATTTTTACGCCTTCTTTATAATAAATATTTAAATATTTAGATGGTACTATTGAGTCAAGAGTCTAACTGATATTGAAACAATATTGTTTCTTGCTAGAAATGTCTATTTTAACGATAAATTATTTTTAAATTTCAGTTTGATTACGCAGTTTATAAACGTTTATAAGATTAAATAAAAAGAAGGATAGATTATATTATATAAGTACGATTAACTGTAAATTGACGTATTTAATATTATTTAGTTATTATTACAAGAACATTACGAAGGTCGAGGTAATTTCAATTTTAGAACCAGCTCCAAATGAAAATCATCAATGTCCTCTCGCAGTACTGCTTCTGCCTAAAGAAGATCTTCATCGTTATCTTTTTCTATTAGTAACAGCAATAGCACTGATGCTAGTAACGATAAATTAAATATCCATTTTGACCCTAGATGGGCATTCGACATCTAAACAAACAAAACAAATTACCAGCCAAATAAAAAAGAATTACTATCAATCACCAATTCGTCCGGATGAAAGTGACGTAGATATAAGTGATACAGATCTAACTTACACTATTGGGAGACCTCGATATGGAACAGGAATTTAAGTATCAAATTCCAGCAGGTCTTCATCTTCTGATAACAATAACACTCTAAATGGTACTGATAGTATATTTATTATTTTCTTGTGGTTATGCCGGCTATGCCGAGTATTTTCGTCGGCTATGCCGAGCGGACGATCCGACCGCCTGTTCTGCTGCCCATTTCGTCCATTTTCCCAGTCACCTCTCTGGGATTAGATTGGGTATCCCAGCATTCTTTATTAGCCCCGTTACATCTTCTAGTATCCTTGCAGAATCGGACTATCTGATTCACCTTCAAATGTTCCAGATCCTCTATGTTTCGTGCCCATCGTCTCCCATCTGCTTAGATAGTACCTAGGGCACTCAGCCAGTTGGTGGAGACTGGTCTCTTCTTCCTCCAGCATTGTGGGCATATGGGTTCGTCTTTAACTCCTATCACTGTTCTGTGCCTGTTCAGGCAACAGTGCCCTGTGATTATCTCAATTACCAGCCCCATGTTTGCTCTGGTTCTTTAACCAGTTGGCTGGTTCTTTTCGCATCCATGCCTTTGATGAAGATCTTCGACTGTCTCATTCCAGTCGATGATCTCCATCTGTGGTTGGTTTCTACTGATATGCTCCTGCTGATTACTCCCTTGGTGATTTTATGAGCGATGGGAAGTAGTCGAATAAACTAACTCGGAAACGAATTCGAAACTAATTAGATTTTTCTTAAATGTCTAAATTTATATATTCTTGTTATTTTATTTTCCAACAAGTGCTTTGATGGTACATTATTAGTATTTAAGAAGTGTTATCTTTTCTTAAATGTTTAATTTTATGTTCATACTTTATTGTGATGAGTGATGACAGTACATGTCAGTAACCATTGTGTAGGTTCCTACTTACTTTAATAAATAACCAAAAATTTGTGAAGACTGGAGAGCTTTTTATATTTTTCTTCTATCGTGTTAATGATTCACGAAATTTTAGATAGTTTAGGCGTAAAACGTTGCCATCTAAACCGCAATGTCAGTGGCCTCGTTCAGATCGTTCTTAGTGCAGGTGATAGGACGCATGAAAGCAAGTGCAACATGAACTGCACTGGGGCTCCGCAGTCACATGTGGTTAAACCCGGATCTCTCATTTCCCACCTGCATAAATTTTGTCTAGACCGGCCCGAGGTGCGTAAACGATTGAGAGACCTCCATACCGGCCATCTAAGATCGTGTCCGGGAGGTAATTTTTCCTGGGGCTGTTGAGAATGGTAGATGGTGGGAGTTTCTCTTTCCACAGTGAGGTCCTCATAGTTACCGGGTGTCCGCGTGCAGCTTCCCTTTTGTGGATGAAGCTCTAGTGACTTTTTAAGCGGACTCTAGGCGGTTGGTGACCGTATAGGCAATGTCAGGGGTCTGCAAGCGGCAATTTGTTGCGTAGAAGGTAGTGCGAAGCCCTCCGGCAGGTAGAACATGGTGAGGGGAGTGGGCCTTAAACAGTCGGTAATAATTCGACAGCTATTGTTCAGAGCGACATCCACTTGCCTAGCATAAGCTGACAGGTGCTGCACAGGACACGCAAACTCACCCGCAGTGAAGCATAAAGCCAGTGCCGTTGTATGAAGAATGCCAGGCTCTGCCCCCTAGGCCGTGATTGTGAGGCGATGGAGCAGGTTGTTTCAGGCACCTACCTTGGCCTTGGTGTTCAGGCAGTAGGTTTTAAAGCTCGGAATCCTGTCCAAAGTAACAACAAGATACTTTGAATGGAAGCTATGCTCCAGCTCAGATACCCACCAGGTAACCCTGAGCCGATGTTTAGCATCCGGCTGTGCAGGTGAAACGTGAACACTTGAATTTTTGATGGATTGGGTTTTAATCTGTTTGCTGTAATAATAAATAATATCATTTCGAACCCATCAGAGCTGAAGTAAGACATTTTTCGGCTTTATAGAATGTTGTGGTTTGAGTCGCCAGCACCAAATCATCAGCGTAGAGACACATTGTACTTGGAGCACAGGGCTGGTCATTGGTGAATATGTTGAACAAAATGGGTGCGAGCACGTTTTTCTGGCAACGCCACCTACTTTTGTCCATAGATAGATGGACCGGGAACCGGCGGTTTTACGGCAGTTCCTCCAGTAACTTCACCAGTTTTACATCTGCAGTCAAGGCTCGAACTTTCGTGAGAAGTCGCCCAATGTTTACGGTATCGTATGCCGCTGTGAGATCGACCAGACAGACACCTGTAACTTGGCCCAGCTCAAATCCCTCCTCAATATTATATTGCGTCAATTTGAGAGTTGGCTGGAAATGCCTACGTAAGGCAAACTTACCGTCAATTTAGAAGTAGGTATATATTTTAAATACACTTTATGTAATTTGATAAGTTTAACGTTGATTTAAGAATTATGTTTGATACATTTTTCATATTTCCTTACCTGTAGTTGTCTTTCATGTTGTTTTAAATTCCATAAATTTTATTTTTAAACAGTCGTTTTTGAGTATAAGACGCAATTTTAAAATAAATCTTAGGAAAATATAGACCTAAGAAGTAAAAGTTCCTTAAAAAAACAAATAATTCAGTCATAGAATGACCTAAATACTTACTATAATTTAAAAATTCATTTTTTTTATAGAAGTTTATATATTCATTCTTTTATGATTTAAGTATGGTCTAGGTAAATAATTGAAATTTGATATAAAACTATCCAAATTCGCATATTTTTAAAATCAAGCCGAGTATTAGATAGTTTCCACAAAATGCACAGACCCAAAAATCGTTTTTAGCCATTTACCAAAAATTAGATTTTTTGCATTAGGTCACTACATTTCTAAAGGTGCGAAATGAAGATCGACAAAACCAATGAAGATCGGCAAAACAAATGAAGATCGAGAAAACAAATGAAGATTGACAAAACAAATGACGGTCTAATAAAGAAATGAAGATTGACAAAACAAATGACGATCGAAAAAACAAAAGCAGATCAATAAAACTAAAGACTATAAGCAAGTAAGATAAGGTCAAAAATTACTTGCAGTCATATTTTGTAATCTAGATGCGATTGCCAATCAAAAAATAGGTGCAAGCGATTCTCGACCTTAATGACACTTCTCTAAAAATGTCCTTTTAGGCGTTTATAGACATCACTGATCACGAATATAAAAAAATAAATAGATATTATGCATGCTGATAAGGTTTAAATTTGCTTGCACGAATTTTTGTAATCTAGATGCTATAACTATTCAAAAAAATAGGTGCAAGCGATTCTCGACCTTATGAACAAGCATATAGTCTTTTGATTTATTGATCTGCATATATTTTTTCGATCGTCATTTGTTTTGCCGTTCATCATTTGTTAATCTGACCGTGATTTGTTTTGCTGATCGTCATTTGTTTATCCGACCGTCACTTGTTTATCCGACCGTCATTTGTTTTGCCGATCGTCATTTGTTCATCCGACCGTCATTTGTTTTGTCAATCTTCATTTGTTCCTCTCGCTCGAGGGCATGGTGCGAGCCATGCTCTCCAGCGGGAGTAAGTGGGACTGCGCCGCCTCTTTCTGCGAGCAGGTCATGCTCGCCAAGGAGGCGGCGGGCCGGGTGCGGGAGAGAACTCTCCCACCCGAGTTCCGCAGTCGGCGCCCTAGGCGCCGCCAACGTGTCTTCGCCGAGGACTATCGGCCTCCATGACCGGGGGTCTGAGGACGGTGAGAGGGCCGCTCACCGTCCTTACAGAAGCAGGCCCATGACGGCAGCGTGACGTGAGCAACTCACGCACGCCCCCCCCCCCCCCCCTTAGAAGCGGGGTCACACCCGAAACCCCCCATAGACGCGGGATTGCACCCGAACCACCCCCTGGGCGAGGCCGCATTGGCGGCCGTAGGTCTGTTGGGAGTCACGGGACATCCTTCCTGAGGGCTTACCCGGGGCTCTCAACCATAGGCTGTTAGGCGTGGCGTGAGGTTTTTTAGTCGGTAAGAGTCCGGCATAACATCCTATGAGGATTTTCCCTCACGTTAAACAAAAAAAAAAAATCTTCATTTGTTTTCTCGATCTTAATTTGTTTCATTGATCTTCATTTGTTTTATCGATCTTCAATTGTTTCCTTAATCGGGATTGATTAAAACTAAATTATTGTTTTTAGATTTTTTTATTACTAGTAGAGCAACAATCATGTCATACTCATTCAGTGGTACGACGAGGAATGACAATTCCTTATCGTGCCACTGGTGGAACTAGTTGGTGGCACGACGAGGATAAAGGGATCTTTTCGTGCTACTCACACACCTCTGGGCGACGGCTATCGAGTAAGGCGGGGCTCTAGCAGCTATGGGTTCCGACTAGGTCTGGCACCGTGGTCTTCTTACAAGGACAAGTCCTTCCTATGAACTGCCCGAGAGGTTTCGCGGATGGGTGTCCAGCTTCATGCCCGTTAGAGGCATCACGGCCGTCGTCGGGACGTTGCCAGACTATTCCGGGACAGCAACTGTTCTCTGACTACATGGCCATAAATGCTTGAATCCCACAAGCTCGGGGAGCTTGACATGCTGTCTATTCAAGGCATAATATCCCTCGGTGCGCAGTGTAAGAAAATCGTAAACAATCTCTGTCTGCAATTCAACCCTACCAAGACTCAAGTTTGTATTTTTACCGCTAAGAAAACCATTTATTCAAGGCACATTTCTCTCCATCTCCAATAGTATAGAGAGGGATTGTATTGACATCTCCAGTAACGTTCAGTTCCATAGTAATTTGGAGGCTTGCCCTCCAAATGACTATGGAACTGAACGGTGAAACGCCAGCTACTCGGAGTGCTCATCAGGGCTGGCCGTCAGAACTACTTAACAGAACAGGTGGGAGTAGACGGTGCTGCAGCACTGCTCCTCTATAAGTTGAAAGTCTTCATAAATTAGCTGGGGCAACTGAATGTTAGCTCTAACCATTTGACTTGGTTCAAAGGCGAGCTTTGAGAGTTATCATCGATCCTAGACCCCATACAGGAGACTTTTTTTTATTTTGTAATAAGAAAAAAAAAGACTACTTCTATAAGCGTGTTCTTCCGCCTGTATAATAGTTTGTGCTCTGAGGAATTGCTTCGAATTATGCCCACGGCTAAGTTTTTTCATCACACTATTTGTGCCCGGAACTTTAGAGCACGTTAAGGCCCTTTAGGCGCGATTGGTCCAATTCGCGATTGGTCCATTTCAACTTTTCGCGATTGGTCCAATTCGCGATTGGTCCAATTCGCGATTGGTCCAATTCGCGATTGGTCCAATTCGCGATTTGTCCAATTCGCGATTGGTCCAATTCGCGATTGGTCCAATTCGCGATTGGTCCAATTCGCGATTAGTCCAGTTTGCGACCAAGTCTTTTTTCCCTTCGGAGCAGAATGTACAAAACGCAGAATGTGCACGTTAGGGCTTGTCTGTATTATAATAGGTCTAGATTGGCAAACAAATGAAGATCGACAAAACAAATGACGGTCGGATAAACAAATGACGATCGCCAAATCAATTGACGGTTGGATAAACAAATGCAATGACGCTTCTCTAAAAATGTGCTTCAGAACAGGCGCAGTCAGCCTTGCTAAGAAGATGAGAAAGAGCCAGGGTTTTTACATACCGCTTACCGCCTTACCTTCAGTCCCTATAATAAAAGAAAACAGTATAATTGACAATTTATTTGTTTTCATAAACATTCTACTTACTTACATAAACTTATTTACATAAACATTAAACATAGGTACTACTAATAAAACAGTCGGGTTTATTCCAACACTTATATCTAGACATCGAGGTAGGCTGATCATCATTTTTAACATATAAAACACAAACTAAAAAAATAAATTAAATTATGGCTGTAATTTTAAGCCTGATCTGTATTATTACCACTGGATTGGCTGTTTCATACAAATGACAGCGATTTGTTTGTGTCGATTTGAAACGCCTCAGTTGGTTCAGGGAACTAAATCTGACGTTATTGAACATGTCATCCCGTATCGCGCTGAAAATTACGTATTAATTTGGTAATCTAAGGACTTTTAAGCAGTTAAGTGCTGATTTGTGTGTTTATAAAGTGAAATACATTAACATTGGACATGGTGAAATGTGTTTTGCAAATGTAGCTTTAAAAAAAGGAGCAACGTAACACTTCACAGGTAAGTTGAGTTTTTGTAATTTTTATCATTAAATTAGTGTGACCTACCGGTAAAAATGCTTGATTATGGTACTAAATATGTATATGAATAATATATAGGTGAGATTGAATTGTTTTTAAGCACAAAATTGGATTTTAATTTCGTTTAGTGATGTCCATTTGTCATATCGATAAACTTGATCATGGTCTGATGTGATAAGAAAAATGACTATTTATTTATTTATTTATTTATTTATTTATTATATACTTTATTGTACGCCAAGATAGTATTACAATTTACAAACTTGATATAAAAACTATTAATGGTATCAACCTAACAAAATCTTATTAGTATTATTTTTTGACATTAACTTGTTTAGGTAATGTATTATATTATAGTATGTTTTTTACTCTATTGATGGATGTTTATTTCATTGCAGATTTCCAACTGATCCAGGTATCAGAAGTTCATGGCTTGGCAGCATGAGCGCCCATAACTGGATACCAAGAACAAGCGATCGTCTATGTTTTCTAAATTCAATCGTGGATAATTTTTAATTTGGATAACTTTTCAAACCTCAATTTAGGTGAAAATTGTGAATGACCAATAAAGTTAAATCATGTTTATTTTTATTTTTCTCTACTTCCTCCAATACAACTCCCTTTCTATGGTGCATGGAAACAATGTAATACTTCTCTCCTTCACTTCAATAAAATAATATTTTCCTACAATTTGTGCCATGGGTAAGGAAACTTGCAGGTAAATTTTATTTCATTTAGGTGGGTATACTAGACACTAATTTGAACCACCGTTAAATTAAGAGCACTATTCATTTAAGCGTCGATAGCTTGGTGGTTAAGCCGTTAAAGAGTCGGTCTTGCGATCGAGAGGACCCGGGTTCGAATCCTGGGCATTACATTCCTAGCAAAAGTAATTTAGCATAGTCCACAATTTAGTTTAGCTAAACACCTCCAGGGTTTAACGGAACATTAGTAATTTCGGTTGCTAACATTCTTAAATCGTATTATAAAATTAAAGCATTTAAAAAATGTTTTAATTTCAAATTAAATCTATCGATACACGTCAGATTAAGAAAGTTTGGCACTTCACTAATTTTAGTTCTCTGAACCAACGCTACTGGACTACAGCGCCACAATGGCGAGAATCAAGAAGGCATAATAATAGTTTGACAGCCACCTATATCCAGTGGTCAGATCAGTGGCAGGTTGGTATCGACAATTCTACATACGTCAGATGCTTAAAAGAACTTAGTTCTATTTAGAAAAAGAAATGATTTTTGACGGTTCGTAACATAAATGTATGCGCGCGTTACTCTGTAGGGTGGTTCCTTTCTTGCCCGTGGTACTACCAGTAGTACAAGTACTACAGGTAGTACCATGAGTAAGTTGGCCAACCTGGTTTTGCAAGAGTCCATAGGCTGCGGTGGCCACTGGTACATACCTAACAAAGCCATATTGACGATCGCTAATTAGCGAGTGATCCTCCAGATAGAACATGAGCTGTTTGTTGATAATAAGCTCGAACACCTTGCAGATAACCGTGATTACGGCTATGGGGCGATAGTTGGCCGGATCTGACCGATGCGATGGTACCATGCCTGTATCGCCTTTCCTTTTCGCTGGGAGAAGTGCAGACGTCCAACCAATCCCCAAGAAAGGGGATTGGTTGGACGTTCGCCTCCTTCTTAGCCTCAAAAGGCGGTACATGCGTGTTAGCGTTGCAAAAATTCACCTGCACACTTCTTCAGCACTACCGCCGGAATGCCATCAGGACCACTGGTTTTCCGCGTGTCGAGTGACCGTAGCACCGCTCGCACATCGCACTGCCGGATCACAATATCCGGCATCGCGGTTCCATATGCATAGTCTCCTGTCTCCTTTAATAGATAGCGGGGTTGGCAAAATTCACTGGTCCGGGAGTTTCCCTTGTAAAATAAATCTATATTCTACACATACATATTAAAATAGACTAATCGCAAATTGGACCAATCGCGAATTGGACCAATCGCGAATTGGACCAATCGCGAATTGGACCAATCGCGAATTGGACCAATCGCGAATTGGACATTATTTTGAACATTGGACCAATCGCGAATTGGACCAATCGCGCCTAAAGGGTTAAGGCACTTTCCATCATCCATCAAATAGGCCCGTAAGCTAGTGTACCTTAGTGGTATTTAAAAAAACATTTTCAACTCAAGAGTTTCTTGCTTCAGTTAATTTACTTAACTGTTTATGTATGGTTAACGAATCGAGATGGAGTGTGGTGGGTTTATAAGACAAGGCAATCCCCCCCCCCCTGATATCTTCCAGGGGTGCCATGGGTCAGGAATGAGTAAAACCAAGCAATTAAAATTGTTTTTATTGTACTCATTCCAATTCTATGCGAAATTTATGCAATTTATGTAGAAAATTGTCTTTTTACCCTACCGCCGAAGAAAGGAGGGTAATGTTCTTTTACCGACTTTGTCCAATTCCGTCTTGTCTTGGACTTGGACTTGTCTCGAACCCTAAAAATGGAACCAAATGCATAATCTGTGCCAACTTCTGCTCATTGACTATCACGGTTCATGAAATACATCCTGGAGACAGACAGGCAGACAGCGAAGTCACAGTAGTCATATTGTCCCGTTTTACCTTTTGGGTACGGAACCCTAAAATCTAACAAAGCAAGTGATCTTTGTATGTTACAAAAATCTGCCGGTGTTAATGTTTCTCATCTTCAAAACTAATGTATCGATGGACCGGTCTATGCGATTTCTTGGTGAAAGCTAAAATTATTCTGAATTAGATTCAGAATAATTTTAGCTTTCACCAAGAAATCGTCCAAGGACAACTTGATATTGTATGACATGTTCGTTAATAAGAATTTTCTTTATGTCACAAGAAATAATATAAATTTATATAGTAGCCCCGTGTGGCGACGAAATGGCGACGAAACACTCTTTTATGTGAATACTAGCTGATCCTCGCAACTTTGTTTACGTTACATAAAGCCTATGCAAGGAGATGTATTTCTTCAATAGACGCCTAGGAGCGTATGAAACTGCCCTGTTTGCTTGATCGTGAAAGAGCTTAAGGATTAAGTCTATATGACGGACGGCAGCATGACGTGAGGGATACACGTACGCACTTGAACCGCCCAACGGGCGAGGCCGCAGTGGTGGTAATAGGTCTGTTGGGAGACCTGGGACATCCTTCCGAGGGCTTACTCGGGGCTCCCAACCATAGGCTGTTTGGTGTTACGTGAGGTTTTTTAGTCGGTAGGAGCCCGGCATAGCCTTCATGATGCATTTTCCCTCACGTTAAAAATTAATAAAAAAAGGATTAAGTCCATTCTAAAAGAATCTCTTTTATGATAACGCAAACACGACAGTTAAGAATGACACTATATTCAAAGGAATCCTCGAATTGTAGGGTTAGCGAAAGTTGAGATGTCTCTAATTTCTGAACTATAAAACCTTCAATTTTAAAACTTGTGTGGAACAATTCTTAAAGTAGGTACTCTCTTTCTAACACAAAAATCGGACCACGCGTTGGGAAATTACAACTGAAAACCCATTTTGTCTTTCATCCCCTCTCGCACAGGACCCGCGCCATATAACGGGATCGAAAGTATCCTAGAACCTTCCTCGGATCATAAGCTCAGATTGTGCCAAGTATCATTCAAATTGATTCAGTAGTTTCGGCGTTATTCGGGATACAGACAGACAGACTAAAAAAAATTAAATTGCATTTTCGGTTTCAGTATCGATTTTAGAATCAAAATCAAAATATCTTTCATGTACAGATTTTCAACCCTCTACAGTTTTATTATATAGACAGATTTATATTTTAAAATATTTAGTGCTTATTGTTTTGTTATTTAATAAAAGCTTGTTTTATTTTAGTAAATTTATTTTTAACTTTTTAGTTTGAATTTCTTCCATAAAGACATATCCAAAGAGCCCAAACATTATGAGTCTATCTTGTTTCATTGGGGTAACAATGGTGACCTTCACCAGGACTTAGCTCCATCATCAGACTATGACTTTTTGGCCATGTGCGCATCAAGACCTATCTAAAGAGCCCAAACTCTTAAGTGTTTATCTTGTTTCATTGAGGAGTCAGTATGGTGACTATTGGTGACCTTAAGAGTCCAGCTTCAGACCAGGTCCAAGATACCAACATATTGAATTGTCACCGAAATTATAAAGTACTAGCTAATGCCCGCAACTTCGCCCGCGTAAAATTTGTTACCGCGGGAACTTATTCCCGGGATTAAAAGTAGCCTTTGTGTTATTCCAGGCTATAATGTATCTCTGTACCAAAATTCAGCCCGATCCGTTGAGCCGTTTGAGCGTGAAAGCATTTATTATATTAGTAAGATTCCAAATTTTAGCTCAATCGGTGCATGAGAAGTGGGTCAAATCTTGCAAAATTTGTTCATTAGGAACGTACATATACTTATAGTCTTTTCCTGGACAGCTCAGCAATCATGTAAACATGTCATGTGTTGACAGAAGTTGTCTATGATCATAGTGTTGTAACTATACTGATTCTATGTATGTAAATAATCATTGAGTTATATCTAGTTCACCGTACATTCATTTACTTCGGTATATCAATCGCCAAATTCATTAAATCATGAAATTCGGTATATATTATCAATATATATTATGTGCAATAATTTTTTTATATTAATTTAATTAAAGGATCTTTAAAAAAAAGAAACTTTTAGAAAATTTTATAGTACATATAATCATTTATTTACAATAATATATTACTTTAGGACTGAATATTTTAACCATCCACCGTCAACCGTACCCAGTCTACCCTAAAGAATTTTTTTTTTCTTTTTATTCATATTTAAATGTTTATGGCGTTCGAAACATTACATTATCTTTTTGGCAGCTCGCTGATGAACGTTAGCCTCTTTAAATTTACTCCTCCACACGGTACTAAGCCTAACCGGATCCTTCTGACTATTTCTGGGTCGCACAAATACTTATTTAGTCCCAATTTTTTAAAAGTACTTCTGCGAAGAGTAGGCCTCGCGAGCGCCCAGGAAAAAACAACCTGTGAGGAATTATATCCCTTATGATCCCATCATATATAACGGGGACCTTTTTCTCCCTTATTTTCCGCCCTATTAAAAAAACTTTCGACAAAAGTTGTATTTTTATCTTTTCGTAGATCAATGATTTTAAATAAAAGAACATGTGTGCCAAGTTTGGAGAAAATTGGTTAACAAATGCGTCTTCTAGACCGAAACTGACATGTACACACACATACGGACGAAAGCAAAATCGTCTATACTGTGGAATCGAAGACCCAAACTCAAAGTGCCTTTTTACACTTACCGGTTGCCGGGTAGCCGGTGCCGGGTAACCGGCGGTGAATGCAAGCGGTTGCCGGGCAAATCACGCCGGTACGTGTGAAAGCTATAGTACACGGCCATACACCCACCCTACCCGGCACCCGGCAACCGGTACTTGTGAAAAGGGGCAAAGACTCGTATCTCCATATATTCAATATACTCTGTGGACTAGCACTCTTCGCTCTCTGGGTCAATAAGTTGTATTATTAAAGTAAGTACATTTTTTCGAACTGACAGATTGATAAAACAATGACCTCCTTTTAAAATCAATTGGCCAGAACAACAGTTTTACAACACTATGGCAAAGACAAACAACTCTGAGAAAAAATAATTTAATGACAAGCAAAAATGACAGTCTTAAATTTTTACCATCCGAGTATTTTTCATGAAATTATTCTATAATCTAAAGGTTTATTAGTGTCGAAATGTCCGCATAAATCTAACTAGAGTTCCTTGAAACGTCTATGATCAGGATTGATAATTAAATGTAAGTAATTATGGAGTAGTCGAGATCCAATTTCTTTGTTTACTATATTATTTAGGTCTGTTGAATTCCACTATACATACAAAGCAAGTTAAATAAAAGCTTGTAAAATAGGTTAAAATAATAACATATTTATTGACCGACAACATTGTATTGATACAATTTCAGTTAAGTTCTATATAAATAAGAATACACAGTACCAGGAAATTTATTTTGAGTAGGTATATATCTATTTGGTTTGGCAGTTTCAAAGAAGAACAAAAATATTGTATTTTGAAAACAATCACTGGCCGACGGAATAATCATATTGGGTTACCGTACCGTCAGGGTTGAGCACGGGGATGACTCCACTACCGACTGTGCCGTCATTTTGGGGGTGTGAGTCGTCTTTGAGTAAATCTTCAGCGTTGAACTGACCACCAAAGGCACTGGCACTGGCGTAAGCCAAAGCAATAAGACACAGCAGAATAATAAACTGGAAAAGACAAATAATATTAAGACACTAAAAATACAGGTTAACATTAAACTAAAATACAGGTTTTAACGAAAATCCTGGTTGGTTATTCATTATTTATGGTTTACTAATGTTTGCCATAATTTAAAATGCCATAATTTCATATGCCATACTGGTATTTGCCATAATTTTATTAGACATAACGCTTCAGTTGCCATAATCGTGAAATTACATAAAATGACTTTCACTAATTCCATTGGTCATAATCGATCAAGTGTCATAATAATTTAAATCCATAAATGTATTTGCCATAATTTTCGTTTTCAATAATGCCATTTTCCATAACTTTTATTCACCATAATATAAATAAAGATAATTTATACGACACAGATAATTTATTCACAATTAAACCTAAAACTAAACCTCATATATGGCGTCTACTAACTAAGCTCGACGGAGCCCCGCTTCAGGGGGCTCCTACTTCTAGGTGGTTTAAAAAAAACCACGAAGACTTAAGTCTTCTAACCTAACCTATCCGAGTCGGATTGCACTAAGTCGGGGTGTTAACGATAATTAATTTCGACCTAACAATATTATGTATTATTTTCATAATTATGTCAAATTTAATTATGTCAAGAGTCGAGATGTGTTACTTATGGAAACTAATTATTATGATATATGTTGTTATAGAAAGTCATTTTATGGCAAATAAAAGTTATGACTGTTGAGTTGTTAAGGCAAACGTTATTAGTATAAATGATAATAGTGCAAGTAAATATTATGATCGGGGATGATTATGGCAAACAATATTAGTGCAAATGAATTTATGGAAAACGAGAGAAGACCATTATTTATCACAGGGTACCCTACATCTACCTACTGCCCAGGTTTCCGGACACAGACTTTGTCCAGCATTGCGATCTCTTCTCACAAGGGCAGGTTCATATCACCGCCGTTTTGGCCCGCTTTTGAAAAACGGCCAGACCAAACGCCTAGGCGCCTTTCTTCTACTCTCTTTCTCGAGCGTATCTTGCTCGCAGAACGATAAAGCAGCGTCCCTTTGCCGTGGTCTCCAGCGTGACAATGTCCACGCCTGCAGCGAGGTCTTAGCGCTGCAGTGCTGGCACTCTGGTGCTACTCCCCAGTATATGCGCCACAGATCATTGCCGATCTACCCATACCTAGTAAATATCTGTGGCACTCTGTAACTGAGGCTGCCATAACGCCTGTCCAACCACTCGTCCATGACCTCTTACATCACCTCATTACTGGTTTACCCCAGCCTGGTTCCTCAACAAGACAAAGAACAAATAAGTACAAAAAGTGGCTATCGATTTGCTTTATCTCTGTTAATCAACGTCACACGAATTGATTTTAAGTTTATAAAGATAAATATAGAATTTTTAATTATATTCAAATAAAGTGCAATTGTAATCAATGATGTTTAACAGTCCAAATAATATTATTACTATATAGCACGCACCTTGAAGTTCATGTTGAAGAGATGATTTAATTAACACCAAAAGTTGAATATGCCCCAATTTGAGATGATCATTGCTTTTATACACATGCATCCCAATGCATTATTTTGGTTTAAACATGTTATGCTAAATCAAATAAACCGGACCATTTTGAATATTTCCTGCTTCAATAAAATATTTTTGAAACAGCAACTTCAATGCGCTCGTGCACTCGATGCACTCGTGGCCCCGCGGACTCAGTTTTCTGTAAACGATCACTGCAGTAAGCAACTATCACTATGGCCGGTCCATGGATGGGTGACCATCCATGTGATCACTTTGTGACAATTATTTGAGCGTTTCCGTGCTTCGGAAGGCACGTTAAGCCGTTGGTCCCGGTTGCCAGTAAAATGGCAGTCGTTAAGCCAAGTTGAAGGCTTTATTTCAACAGCAGGCAGTCACAACCTGCGCCTGCCATTTAAACACGGCAATACGGCTCACAACGTATTACGTGGGACAAATTATAAAAAAAAGGTGAAATGTGGGTATATAATATGCCTCTGCCTACCCCTTCGGGGATAAAGGCGTGATGATGAACCTGAACCAACTTCAAATCTCTTAAAAAATATCTCTACTTTAAAGTAATAGGATGAGAGCTAAGGCCAATGAATGAAAATGTGAATCCTGTTTAGAAAGATCACTTGCTTTGTTAGTTGTCTTTTAGGGGTCCGTACCCAAAAGGTAAAAACAGGATCCCCGGAATACTGAGACTACGCTGTCTGCCTGTCCGTCTCCAGAATGTATTCCATTAACCGTGATAGTTAGTAACCGTGACAGCAGAAAATTGCACAGGTTATGTATTTATGTTGCCGCTTTAGCAACAAATACATAAATCAGAATTTTAAAAAATAAATGACGGCTCCCATTTAACAAACGTGATATTTTGCAGTTTTTATTGATACTGTACCCACCGTGATTGCACCGACTCGCACTTATCCGGTTTATTTTCTTGTGATACCCTTATTATTATTATGTAGATACACTATAGACTGATGTCACACATGTTCGTTATTCTAAATCTAAAATTAGGTCATCCAAGGACGTCTAGATTTCGTATTACCTAACATGTTTTTTGATAAGAGTTTTTATTTAAGTTTTAATATATAATATTAGGTGCTTACACATCAAATTGGCGTTTTTCGTACTGGCCACTTTAATTACGATTTTCTCCTCTTTGGTAAGGAATTCCAAATTCAAATTTTCCCAGCTATTTACTCATGTATTTATCCTTCGATGACCGTCATTCATTTGTTTTTTCTTCTGTTTTTTTCTGTTTGCGTCACTCATTTTACAAAATGGAAAACTTAAAATATCGCATTATTTACGAGTACGAGTTCCGCCGTGGCACTAGTGCTGCGGAAACGACTAGAAGGGTGAATGATGTGTATGGCGGTCACGTTGCAAAAGAAAACACAGTTCGTTTTTGGTTCCAACGTTTTCGTTCAGGAAATGTCGACCTGCAGAACAAGCCCCGTGGACGGCCTGAGACTCAAGTTGATAATGAAGTATTGAAGGCTATTGTGGAAGCGGATCCATCGCAAACCACGTCCGAGTTAGCTGCAGGCTGCGGTGTTAGTGATAAAACTGTTTTAATTCACTTGAAGCAAATTGGGAAGATTAAAAAGCTTGAAAGGTGGGTACCTCACGAATTGACTGAAGCAAACCGGCAAAAGCGCGTCGACTGCTGCGTTACATTACTGAACCGGCACAATAATGAAGGTATTTTAAACCGAATCATTACCTGTGACGAAAAATGGATTCTTTACGATAATCGAAAGCGCTCAGCGCAATGGTTGGATCCTGGCCAGCCAGCCAAATCCTGCCCCAAGCGAAAATTAACCCCAAAAAAGTTACTTGTAAGCGTTTGGTGGACTAGTGCCGGTATTGTTCATTACAGTTTTCTCAAATCTGGCCAGACTATTACGGCTGATGTCTATTGTCAGCAATTGCAAACCATGATGGAAAAGCTAGCGGCTAAACAACCTAGGCTGGTCAATCGCTCCACGCCACTGCTGCTTCACGACAACGCTAGACCACACACTGCACAACAGACGGCTACCAAATTAGAAGAGCTTCAATTGGAATGTCTAAAACATCCTCCGTACTCCCCGGATCTTGCTCCAACAGATTACCATTTTTTTCGAAATTTGGACAACTTCTTGCAAGGGAAAAAATTCAACTCTGATGGGGCAGTCCAAATCGCCTTCACAGATTTTATTGATTCCCGTCCGACTGGTTTTTTTAGTAAAGGGATCAATGAACTACCTATGAGATGGCAAAAATGCATAGAAAACAATGGTTCATACTTTGATTAATTAAATTTATTATATTTAAAAATATTCGACTTTTTGTTCCTACTATACAAAACGCCAATTTCATATGTAAGCACCTAATATAATATACTAGCTGAGCCCGCAACTTCGTTTACGTCACATAAGGTGTATGAAAGGAAAGGTATTTCTTCATCAGAGTCATCAAGCAGCGTCTGAAACTGCCCTGTTTGCTTAATCATAAAAGAGCTTAATGATTAAGACTATTTTTAAACAATTCTGTCCGCGCCGAAGGCGTGGACTGAATTGTTTAAAAATAGTCTTAATCATTAAGCTCTTT
Organism: Miltochrista miniata; assembly: GCA_933228765.1. Classification (NCBI taxonomy): domain Eukaryota; kingdom Metazoa; phylum Arthropoda; class Insecta; order Lepidoptera; family Erebidae; genus Miltochrista; species Miltochrista miniata. The sequence continues at coordinate 12,428,738 of OW121768.1, forward strand.
TATGATTAAGCCAACACGCCAGTTTAGGTTCACTCACATTCAAAGAAACCCCTACAATTAAAATTTTCAAAATATCTGATTCTTAAAAGTGTTATAACTCTTTTATTTCTAAACCGATTTACATAAAACAAACGCTAAATGTTAACTGGAGCAAACCTCAACACAATAAAAAAAACCGCATTGCAATCGGTTGAGCGGTTACTGAGATTAGCGTGCACAACCGTACAGACAAACAGATATACAGACATACAGACAAACAGACAAAAATTCTAAAAATCATTGTTTTGGGTTCTTTTGCGTTCATAAAGCCCCCCTATAATATTTTTTCTTATTTATCTTTCATGTACAGACAGCGACCTGTTACGATTTTATTATATGTATTGATTGATATTTATATTAGCCCCGTCTGGCGACTAGGCCCCGTGTGGCAACCAGACAACAGAGTAGAAAATGTCGTCGCCCCAATTCATCCCGTGGGTGTCGTAAGAGGAGACTAAGGGAACAGTTTTACAAAACGATCCATTGCGCAGAGAAGGAAAACTCGAAATCCAGTTGTAAGCAAAATTACAATCGTTAAGCCAAGTTGAAGGCCTTATGAGCGGCTTGAAAAATTACAACTACGGCTCGTTACGCCTGTCCATTTTAACACGGCAATCGGCTCATCACTTATTACGTGGGACATAAAACTATTATATGTAATGTGGACCCCGTGTGGTGACGGGGTCCCGTGTTTCGACGAGTAAGAGTACAAAATGTTGCCACCCCAATACATCCCGAAGGTGTCGTAAGAGGCGACTAAGGGAACACTTTCGCAAAAAGATCCATAGCGTAGAGAAGGAAAACTCGAAATGAAACCCGGGTGTCAGCAGCAATCTCATGTATAGACACCGCTCACAGAGTTTTTTTTTTTTTTTTTTTTTTTTTTTAACGTGAGGGAAAATCCTCGTAGGATGCTATGCCGGACTCTTACCGACTAAAAAACCTCACGTAGCGCCCAACAGCCTATGGTTGAGAGCCCCGGGTAAGCCCTCAGGAAGGATGTCCCGTGACTCCCAACAGACCTACGGCCGCCAATGCGGCCTCGCCCAGGGGGTGGTTCGGGTGCAATCCCGCGTCTATGGGGGGGGGTTTTGGGTGTGACCCCGCTTCTAAGGGGGGGCGTGCGTGAGTGCTCACGTCACGCTGCCGTCATGGGCCTGCTTCTGTAAGGACGGTGAGCGGCCCTCTCACCGTCCTCAGACCCCCGGTCATGGAGGCCGATAGTCCTCGGCGAAGACACGTCGGCGGCGCCCAGGGCGCCGACTGCGGAACTCGGGTGGGAGAGTTCTCTCCCGCACCCGGCCCGCCGCCTCCTTCGCGAGCATGACCTGCTCGCAGAAAGAGGCGGCGCAGTCCCACTTACTCCCGCTGGAGAGCATGGCTCGCACCATGGCCTCAAGCGAGAGAGTGTCCACGCCCAGACCCACTACGAGGACCTGTCGCTGTTATGCCCACGCCGTGCACTCCACCAGCGTGTGGAGCGCCGTGTCATCGCTGCGGTCCTCGCAGTGCTGACATTCGGCCGTGGTTTCCCGGTGTTTTCGCCACAGATACCTACCGAAGCTACCGTGCCCGGCAAGCATCTGTGTCAACCGGTAGGAGAGAGCACCGTGTCTTCTCTCCAGCCACTCGTCCATGACCGGTCTGACGGCCGCGATTGTGGCGAATCCCCCCTTTGGTTGCTCAAGTCGCATCTTCCATGTCTCCAGGGTTTCCTGGTGGAGCAGGGTCCGCTGGGCCTCGATTTCTCGAGACGCAGGCCTTTGGCCCCGCTCCAGCGCCTCCTTGCGCCATCTGAACAGTGACGCAAGGGCTCTCGCTTCCAGGTCCCATGGAGGGGTCCCGGCTAGGAGACATGCCGCCTCACCGGAGATCGTGCGGTATCCTCTTATCACCCTGACGGCCATCACTCTCTGCGGGCTCATCAGTCTAGCCTCATTGCTGGCCGTCAGGGTCTCCGCCCATACGGGAGCCCCGTACAGGGCCATGCTTCGCACGATCCCAAGGTACAGCCTCCTGTAGCGTTAGCGTTAGGACCGTACGCGTTGGGTCCCCTGATGTTGGGCATCAGCCGCGCGAGTGCGGCCGATGCTCCCCTCAGTTTTGGGACCAAACTTCGGAAATGATGTCCGAAGTGCTCACAGAGTTAGTACTAACTCTGTGAGCGGTGTCTATGTGTGTAGCCTCAGCGAATTAGTAGGTATGTAGGTTTCCATCTGGACTATCTAATTTGTGGTTGGTACAAGACCTTAAAAATGGAATATTACATTAGAACTGTCTTTCCACTGACACGCTTCTGGGAAGTCGAGAGTGATCCCAGGAGTTCCCAGGCGGTTCAGTAGTTTAGGTGAGGGTATATAATTTGTCCTGGAGTCAATAATGCAAATACTACAGAGTATTATTATTTTTATTTCAATTCCACAATATTAAAACTTATATCTAACTTAAAAACTAGGTACTCATCCGAATCCTTCAGGGATGGGACTTCCTTCCTTCAGGAATATGTACAATATAAGAATATGGCTCTACGCATATATTATTCATAAATAGCTGCCTTACGGGTATAGGCAGGGTTTTTTAAATAATGACTTGGAAGCTCATTCTGAAAAGAACAAACATTATATTTTATATACACCCTCTTCAACCATAGATTTCCCTAAACTTTCCCTTACATTATTTTTAACCCCATTTTAAAACATTTAATATACAAAGAACATTACCCCCTTTTCTAAATTTCACAAACGCCTGCCTGATAAAATAAATTTACTTAAAATATACTTTTTTACATAAAAATTACCCACAATTAATTTACTTAATAAAATTGATGAAGTTGATGCTTACCAGAGCTTCCGTTTTCACAAATATAAAAATTTAGATAAATACTTGGGCTATTAAGCCACTCACTGATTATTTCAGTGGAAATATATTTTATATAATAATTTACTTTGATGTAAAATTTCTTCGACAGTATGAAGTAAATTAAAAAAATTTAGTTAGTTCCTGATTTTTTCTATTCTACTAATGCGCACGCTTATATATAGCTTAAATCCCACCATATCTCCTTCCATCAAATATCCCTACTATGACACTATTAAGGACACACCCCTTATACCGACCTAAGTATAACCATTATACCTACGCCACTGACCTGTAATAGTATCTGGACTGGTGATCGGTTTCATAAAAGTGTGCCTAATTGAAAATCGCCATTTGGCGCTGACGGCAGCTAGCGAATGTACTTGGAACTAATACTAGTGATGTACAACACCTGTCTTGGTGTCGATAAAAACTTTACCAGATATCGACTACAATGTTAATTTTATTTTTGTACCATAGATGTTTACAGATGTTTACATAATATGAATGACTACTTTAAAGTACCTAAGTAGGCTAACCATCAGGCTCGCGAATTCAGTTTGGCGAGCTTAATATAAAAAAAAAGTGTTTGCTTAAACAGTGGTCGCAGGTATGTTGCCAAAGTTGTGTTACTATTGTAAATCGGCTGCATGGGTGATGAGCATGGGTCATCATATGTAGATGAATCAGTTTCTGCAGTGACCAACGATGAATCAGTTTCTGAAAAATATTGAGTGTTGGTTATTTATATTCAATTATATTTCTTAAATACCAAAGAAGTATTCACTAATTATTTTACACCTACCAAGAAATATTGTAGATATACTGCACTTTTTTAAAGCAGTCCGTGACCCATGTTTTAATAAACAGTCATCAGTAAAATGTAGTGTCCGACCGAAACTGGTTTTCCGGCCGAAACCGAAACCGAAACCGAACTTTCGGCCCCAGGGTCAGTTTCGGCCGAAACCGAAACCGAAACCGAAACTCACGTGTTCATATTGAAAAAATAATAATAAAAAAGCAGCCAAGTGCGAGTCGGATTCCGCACAGATGGATCCGTTACAAAAATTGGGCACAAACATTACGTTTGTTGCGTGGATGCTTTTTTCTGAATTTAGTAGGTATTTTTTGTTATCGGCATCAGAACAGGGTGAGGTGGTGGTGGCAGTGTCTCTTGACATCGTCAACGCTTTGAGCACCTTGCCCTGGAGCTGCATTTGGGAGGCGCTTATGTACCATGGAATGTCTCCATACCTCCGTCGAATTGTCGGCTTATTCCACTTTGTTCACCTGGGTGATATCACCTAGGTGAACAAAGTGGAATTGATTAGTCTACTTTGATCACCTCGGACATAAATCACCTGGGTGATATCACCTAGGTGAACAAAGTGGAATTGATTCGAATCCGACTCGGATAGGTTAGGTTAGAAGGCTAGGGCTAAGCGGGCGGCGAGCAGAGCTCCCGCCTTAGCCTTCGTGGTTTTTTTTTAAACAGAAAAGAAATGAATAAAACTGATGTTTTAATGCGTCTTTGCACCCAAGTCGATACCTAGAAGTTACAACCTGTCCGTCATGATATGGTTAAAACAATGAATTTGAAATGATTTATTTCCGAGGTGATCAAAGTAGTCTAATCAATTCCACTTTGTTCACCTAGGTGATATTACCCAGGTGATTTATTTCCGAGGTGATCAAAGTAGACTAATCAATTCCACTTTTTTCACCTAGGTGATATCACCCAGGAGAACAAAGTGAACAAAATCCGAATTGTCGGGGCCTATCTTTCCGCCGAGAGGGCCATAACTTACACGAGCTGGCTAGGGTTGGGTCCGCGAGATGTGTCGTTCGGTGTTCCATAGGGATCGGTCTTAGGACCGCTTCTGTGGAACATCGGTTACGATTGGGTGCTGCGTGGTCCGTTGCTCAGAGGTGTTGGCGTAACGTGTTACGTGCGTAACATGTTACGACGACACCCTCATAACAGCGCGAGGAGCAACGCACCGAGACGCAGCCCTGAGGCCACCTGCGGGATCCAGCTTACATAAAGGGGGCGTCAGCATCGGCATCGAGCTCTCGATGACGTATCTGGGGCTCGTACTCGATAGCCGGTGGAACTTCGGATACCACTTCCGAAGTTTGGTCCCATAGCTGAGGCTGAGAAAAGTGGCGCAAGGAGGCGCTGGAGCGGGGCCATAGGCCTCTTCCTGTGAGCAGGTCATGCTCGTAAAAGAGACGGCGGGGAGGAAGCGGGAGAGAACTCTGCCACCCGAGTTCCACAGTCTGCGGCGAGGCCCCATACTATCAGCCTCCATGACCGTGGGCCTGAGGACGGTGACGGGGCTGCTTACCGTCTTTACAGAAGCAGGCCTTAGGCGATAGCATGACGTGAGAGATTCATCCACGCCCCACTCAAGAAGCGGGATAATAACTGAACAACCCCCCAAAGACGCGGCCGCAGCATGCATCATTCGGAGGGCATACTCGGGGCTCCCAACCGTGGGCTGTTAGGTAGGATACGCGTGGTTTTTAGTCGGTAGGACTACTGTACAGTGAAAATTTTAGGCCTATATCTGGCACGGTTCCAGCGATACAACCTCGTGACTAATAGACAGACAGACGGCTAGGCCTCATGTCTCGTTAATAGGCTTTAACCCCTCCGTGTGTGAGTTAGACTCGCTCTTGGCTGGTTATTTTTTCAATAGGTGCAGCAAGTTCCACCAAGTGCCATCAATAAACGGTATAAATCTTCTCAAGCGTTCTTTTTAGAAATATCTCCACCTAAAGATGAGTTTCTTTCTTTTACGTGTGGAACTCATAGATGCTATTGCGAACTCCTACCGACTAAAACCACACGGTGGCCTGCTACTAGCTCTTGGCTGGTTTTGGTTACATTCTAGAAGTATATAGGTAACCAAAAGTGGACATCTGTGAGCCGGACTAGCGCGCATAGGGTTCCGTACAAGAAAATCAGCAAAAAATCACGTATGTTGTTTGGAAGGCCCCCTTTAATATTATTAATTTGTCTATTTTTATTATTTGTAGCTATAGCGGCGACAGAAACATCATCTGTAAAAAAATGAACTGTCTAACTATCACGGTGCACGAGTCTGCTGACAGACAGACAGACGACCAACGAAGTCAACGGAACCGACAACAAAGGGGTAGGGTTGTGTAATGTCCTAGATCACCTTTTTAGGATTCCGTAAAAATTTTATTATTATAACTATTGATTGGAAGTCCTTTGTAAATCTGTAAATCTTCGGTTAGTAACATATTAACTGGTTGGGCTGACCCTAACCACGTCACAAGCAGAGCTAGGCACTCAAAATTCATGAACACGTGAGTTTCGGCCAGGCCGAAAGTTTCGGCCCATTTTGGCCGAAACCGAAACTGCGGCCGAAACTCGATTTTTTGGCCGAAACTGGCCGAAACCGAAACTTCGGTCGGTCACTAGTAAAATGTTTTGAACAAAGATAATCTGATGTTTTCGGAGTCCAATTGACAAGCTTCATTTTTTTTAGCCACAGTTTTAAACTGTAATCGGAGGGAAACCTGTAATAAAAGGAACATTTAAATATTATGAACAAGAGTAAATAATTTAATTATTAACAAAAAATAGTCTCACTAAGTGCTATAATTCAATGTTAGTGCTAGAAAGTTATATTTCACACGCTAGTTAGTTACTGTTTCGATTATCTACTACAATTTTAAGTGTTTATTAATAACTTTAATATGTTCATTAAATTATTAAAGAACTTTTACCATGCCTCTTGTTTTTTAAACTACGAATTTTGGCATTGGACAGAAAATTATCGATATACATTTTGACATCCCTATTAATCATTATAGGTTATACAAATATTCGTAAAATCCCCGAAACTCGAAGGGTATTCGCTTATGATAGTAAAAAAAACCTAAATTATGGTTTTATAATAATTAGATTCTTAGATTTACTTACTTGTGAAAAGAGACGCCACAGCCCTTCTCGTATCTTGTTTTACAATATACACACGATCTCATGCTAAATATCTACTTAATTACACTATGAAGTAAATTTATACATCAAAACACTTCAAATTTATACCAATCACAGTAATAACTTAAAAATATTCGAAATTTCACACCTAAACTCCTTCTGAAATAAACAAACAACGGCCATTTGCAAACTAATTTAGTTCACAGTGCACTCAACAGAGGCGCTTTGAATCGGCACAAAAAAGTAGCTGTCATTTTGTATGGAATAGCCAGTCCAGCGATTATTATTACAGGTCAGTGACCTACGCTTAATAGCGCCTAATCTAAGCGCACGGCAGTGCGCAGGCCAAGTTCTAGCAACAGGCCGAGCGCATGCCGTACTCTATTTACACGAACCGCTTCGACCCACTTTTGACCCCCCTGTAGCTCAGTGCCTATTGCAAGTACAGAAATTAAATTGTACGTACGTATTCATATACTAGAACTAAGGCAGTATACCAAATTTCATAGATGTAGCTTCAGTAGATCCTGAAATATGACCCTGTGAATATAGCTAATTTTGGCACTGACTGACTCACTCACTCACTGACCGGTCATCAAAACCTCTAGGCCACTTCCAATTGTCCTAGAGTTATGAAATTTGGCACAAAGATCGGGTGTTATATGTAGATTATCGAAAAATTGAGAAATTTAAGAAATCGGTCAAGTGTGAGTTGGAAAAGGGTTACAAAGTTTGTATGGGACCACAGGATTCCTTAGTCGGATCTTCTTCAAATTTTGCATAAATCATCTCTAACATAATTGATGGAAGATGTGATTCGTATTTTATTGAAATTCATTCCAGAACATGGCTAAAAGGGGGTAACAATTGTTTCCTTCGGGGGGATTTGATTCGAATTTGTATCAATACTTCTTAGTGATGAGAGGACTCTTTTGATTTAATTTACTTTTTATTTTCACACATGTCATGTTTTAAAAGTCAATCAGATAAGAAAGATGTTGTCAATGTTTTGATTAATGTCAATCAAATACTCTATACCACTGATCTGTATTATTACCACACTGGATAGGTGGCTGTCAAACTAAAGTTATGCCTTCTTAATTCTCGCCATTGTGGCGCTGAAATCAGCAGCGCTGGTTCAGAGAACTAAAATTAGTGATGTGCCAAACTTTCTTGAACTGACGCGTATCGATAGATTTAATTTTAAATGAAAACATTTTTAGTATATATATTTTAAAATTAATTTTGTTTAATATAAGAATATTACCAACCGAAATTACGAATATTCCCTTTAACTTCTCCAACTAAGCTAAATTGCTTGTGCTAGGAGTGGCCAGGATTCGAACCCGGGTCTTCTCGATCGCAAGACAGTCAGTCTTCTTAACCACTAAGCTATCGACGCTTTAATGAATATTGCTCTTAATAAGGGTGGTTTAAGTTGGTGTCTAGTATACCTACCTAAATGAAATAATATTTACCTACAATTTGGCATACTCGTGACGCAAAATTGCAGGAAAATACTTTTGTTGAAAAGATTGAGAGAGGTATTAAGGCGCATCTCCACTTGAGCAGCCGCGGGGCGAGCTGCCTCAATCTGAGCGTGCCGCGTGCTGGGGAAATTACATGCATCTCCACTTGGGCCAAATTAATCAGCAACTCGGCAGCGTACCTCAAGCTGAGCAACGAATTTCTATAGTTTCTTACTAGCTACCATGGGTGACGTATGCCAATTCGCTGCAGCTTTAGTAATAATGAATCCCTACAAAAAGAATAAAAGGCAGACAGACAAAGATCATTGTGCGGTGAACGTGGATCCCATAAGTGTCTGTGGCTTTCATATACTTCAGTTAATTTGATGCATTTATCGTTGTCCATTTTACCACAAAGTGAGCGTATATATATATCATGCGCCATAGAAATAGAAAGAGTGATATGTGTAGAAAAAATAAAAATAAACGTGATTTTATTAATCATTTATTTATTTTACACTTTATTGTAAAACTATGGTACACTAGCAGACGGTATACTATTTATTAACCGGGAAGTTCTTGTGTAATGCTTATAATAACATTTAACATCAATATGATTAGAACACAGACGATCGCTTGAATTTGGGGTCCAGTTATGGTCTTCCATGTTGCCAAGCCATGCACTTCTGACTTTTGGATCAATTGGAAATCTGCAATAAAATAAACATACATCAATAGAGTAAAAACATTATGTAGTAGATAAGTATAACCCACACAAGTAAATGTCAGAAAATAAGTTAAATAAATATTACTAATAAGATTTTGTTTGGTTGATAGATACCATATGGAAGCGCTCGTGGCCCCGCGGACTCAGTGTTCTGTAAATAATCACTGCAGTAAGCAACTTTCACTATGGCCAGTCCTTGGATGGGTGACCATTCTGGTGACCACTTTGTCACATTTATTTGAGCGTTTTCGTTCTTCGGAAGGCACGTTAATCAGTTGGTCCCGGTTGTCAATAAAATGGCAAGGCCTTTTTGGGCGGCTTGAAAATTTTCAACAGCGGGCAGTCACAACCTGCGCCTGTCCATCTTAACACGGCAATACGGCTCACCAATTGTTACGTGGGACAAATTCTAAAATGGTGAAATGTGGGCATATAGTATGCCTCTGCCTACCCCTTCGGGGATGAAGGCGTGACCAAATGTAATGTAAAATGATACCATTATTAGACATATTTCTTATAAACAAAAGTTTTCTAACACATCATACCGTGATCAAGTTTATCGATACGACAACATGGACATCACTAAACAAAATTAAAATCCTATTTTTGTGCTCAAAAATAATTTAATCTCACCTATATATTATTCTTAGACATATTTTGTAAATAATCAAACATTTTACATGTAGGTCAGGCTGATTTAATGATAAAAATTAAAAAAAATCAACTTACCTGTGAAATCTAATGTTGCTCCCTTTTTTGAAGCTAATTTTGCAAAACACACATTTCACCATGTCTATTGCTTTTTTGTAACCACACAAATCCTCACTAAACTGCACAAAAGTCCTTAAATTACAAAATAATTCGTAATTCCCGGCGCGATACGGGAAGTCATTTGCATGATACGTCAGATTTAGTTCCTTGAACCAGCTCTAGAGGCGTTTCAAATCGGCACAAATAATTCGCTGTCATTTGTATGAGACAGCCAATCCAGTGGTAATAATACAGATTAGTGCTCTATACATACAAATTATGGAAATGTCAAAACTGCACATTGAATATTTTTATTCATATTTGTGAAATATTTGGATCAAATCTGTCCAGTAGTTTAGAGATCAGCAAGCATTCTAAAGGATGACTCATGCTAGACCGTGCCGGGTCCGACTTCCGAGCCGAGTGTCGGTCGTAGTACGATTACCGAGCCGGTTGCGTTCACGACTGCTCGGGCGAAGCTCGGCGGCTCTGTATCACTGTATACTGTACTCATGCTGGCTGTGGCCGAGCCGAGGCGGGACCGAGTTGTTTCTTTGTAGTTCGGCTGTCACTCAGTTGCCGCTCGGTTTAACGCATAGATTTAGCGCGAAAAATTCTAAATCTATGGTTTAACGTGAGTTTGTTCATACAAAATATATATAATACTAGATGACGTGCGAGGCTGCGACCGCGTGAAATTCGGTACCCGTTCCCGCTTTCCGTGGGAACATATTTCCGGGATGAAAAGTAGCCTATGTGTTATTCCAGACTATAAGCTATCTCTGAACCAAATTATAGCCCAATCCGTTTAGCCGTTAGAGCGTGATTGAGTAACAAACATCCAAACATCTTCACAAACATTCACATTAATATAATATTAGTAGGAAGTAGGATAAGTTGATCTTGCTGTGGCCGGCACTCGGCTTGGACCCGGCACGGTGTAGCGTGAGTCATCCTTTTTAGGGTTCCGTACCCAAAGGGTAAAGAACGGGACCCTATTCATGAGACTTCGCTGTCCGTCTGTCTGTCTGTCTGTCTGTCTGTCCGTCAGGAGTCTGTATCTCATGAACGGTGATAGCTAGAGAGTTGAAATTTTCACAGATTATGTGTTTTTGTTGCCGCTGTAACAACAAATACTGAAAACAAAAAAATAATAATATTTAAAGGGGGCTTCCATGCAACAAACGTGTTTTTTAGCGATTTTGTCCTATACATATATTCGGTAATAAGGTATCCTTCTCAATTTAAATACGTTAGCTAATTTGAACATTTCATTAAGATCATTCATTCCCTTTACACCATGCAAATCAAAAGAATACTTTAGGAGGTATAGCACAATCAAATGTTGCTCAATGAAATTAATTTCGTGTCGCCATGATTGAACATTATACGGGTCACATACTAACTTATTTTTCGACTTTCATTGTAAATACTTTTTCTTTAAAAAGTGAACAATGCTTTCAGCAGATTACTTTAGGTAGGTGTAGTATTTCAAAGATAGAATAGAAAGATAAAGATAGCTATTTCATAGGAAATAGTAAACAAATAGTCCATATTTTAGATTTTTCGCCAGTATAAACAATTTACGTAGAAACACACAATTTATGTTGTAGACGTAGATATCGTGTTTATAATGTCATCATTAAAATGTCATCAATATTCTGAAAAAGAAATTAAACATAGAGTTCACAAAATCTTTTTGAAATATATACTGTACCTACCGTAGAGGATCTATACAAGGATAGTTAACACTATAGAGCAACGCAAACTGCCTAAAGGCGCGCGTTGTATAACACTATAGAGCAAAGCGAACTGTCTAAAGACGCGCGTTGTAGGTAAGATGAGGAGGGGGGAGGAGAGGAGGAGGGGGTATAAAATAATGTCATGTATACATAATGCACACTTTAAAGCAAATTAGAAGAATTAAAAGAAAAAATAGGTACGGTTTCTTAAAAAAAAGTATTGAAATCCCACCAAAAACATCCCTGTTGAAATGGAGGCCAAGTTCCTATGGGCTAATTGTTCGCCTAGAAAAGGGTGGAAATCCAATCCAATGCCAAGTTTAGATGCACTTTAAAATCGATCATAATCATCTTCATCAACAGCCTAATCCACTGGTAAACATTTGCCATTCCCAAGACTCGCCACCACACTCAGACCTCCGCCTTCCGAATCCAGCCACTACCCACCACCACATCCACGTCAACGGTCCATCTGGCCGAAATTCACTTTGCCATACACCCAACTTAAAATATGGTGTAGTTGTGAAAATACGTAGGTACTTACTTGGTTAAAAATATCTAAAATAATGATACTTCTAAATTTTAACTTGGCAGGTTAATTTAATTATATATCTTAGAATAAATTTAATTATACAATTAATCAAGTGTTACGTTCTGCACGAAAACCTGCCAAGTTCTAATTTAGAAGTATCATTATTTTAGATATTTTTAACCAAGTAGGTGCCTACGTATTTTCACAACTACACCATATTTTAAGTTGGGTGTATGGCAAAGTGAATTTCGGCCAGATGGACCGTTGACGTGGATGTGGTGGTGGGTAGTGGCTGGATTCGGAAGGCGGAGGTCTGAGTGTGGTGGCGAGTCTTGGGAATGGCAAATGTTTACCAGTGGATTAGGCTGTTGATGAAGATGATTATGATCGATTTTAAAGTGCATCTAAACTTGGCATTGGATTGGATTTCCACCCTTTTCTAGGCGAACAATTAGCCCATAGGAACTTGGCCTCCATTTCAACAGGGATGTTTTTGGTGGGATAAACTAATTACAGCAAATCCATGATTTACGCCACAATATCCCCTCCCCAAGAGAAAATTTTGTCCCTATAGACAAAATTTAAGAACACTAATTCAATTTAAAAAGATTGAATTAGTATATAACAATCAATCTATAACAACTGTATTACTTAGATAATGTCTCCCAAAATAAATAATTTAAATATTCCAATAGAGTAACTCTGATGGTGTTCACAAGATAGATAGAAGAAAAGACGTATTTAAGGCTTAATATTAAGAAATCCAGGTAATACGAACCGCCTGAATGTAATATAGAATATGGCTTAAATTGAAGACTGAGATTTCTATAACCGTCTCAGAGAAGAAAATTTATATAACAACATATGCAACGATGTAATAACATTGTATATGTCTATATAACTGAATGCAATATATTTGCATATGATAAGCAAGCCTTTAAGAGCTTCCTATAGTACCACGTAAATCTGCGAGGGCAAGCTTACCGCTTCCGAGTGGCAGTATTTACTACAAAAAAACCAAGAAACCGAAATATAGCACTGAATACACCTACAGAATCATCCTACCAGAATTCCAACCAAAAATATACAAACAACCCAGAAAAAAAAATCACATTTACCAACCTTAACATTTCACTGAAATCCAAATCCAATATGTAATAACGTTTTCAAAACGTATGCATCACTATTAACATAATGCATGTGCATAAAACTTTCATAACTTTGTAATTCTTAATACTTTGTAATTTTATAAACTCACGGCCCGTACACAACTTTCACATAACATGACAATGAATTCACAATGTGACCTCAAGCTTAACAATATTTCGAGGTACCCTCATAAATTTTCACAATTATTCATAAGGTCTCTTACACACTGACTTAAATTTCTCGTGTATGTTTGACTGTCCGCGACAACATCCTAAAGTAATTTAACGTTCATTTTTAAATAACTGACCTGACATTGTTATTCTTGGAATATTCTAACTCTAATTTAATTTGATAAAATCTAAAAAAATAACGTTAATTTTGTTTTAGACTAGGGGAGAGAAAAAATATTTTTATATATGCAAAGTACCTACTGACTATTTCAACTTTCATAACTCACTGGACTTACCTATTCCTTTGAATAATGTGCCTTTCATACTCTTATATTCATCCCTTTCATACATTCATAATCTCATACAATTCCCGCTCATAAAACACTCATGCACACTTGTGTCATCAATACAATCACATGATGACGCAAATCTTATATACAAGAGAATTTAGCTTAAATTTTACACTAAATCTCAACACTATTCATTAAAACCGTATCCTGTCCTTACGCTTATGGAATTATGATAGCGTGATGAAATGCAGTCTGTAAGCAGCCTAACGATATTCACATGATATTCACAACTACCCATACTTATGAGAAAAATAAAATGATACTACGATTTACTTAGAAAATATTTTTAGTTATGAGGTTAATTTTTGGAATTATTTTTTGAAGATGATAATTATCTATTCTCTGTAATTATTAAGTTTAAAATCTTTTATATGCCACGTTCCAATGTTTTTGCCAAATTCATTAGCAAGCTCATAAACTAAAGGAGATCGTTTTCCTATAATTTTACACTTTAAATATTTAGGAGCTAATTTCTTCGAAAAATGTTTATCTTTATCGCTTACATAAAATGTTCGTTTCCATATTATATCACCTACGTTAAATTCTGCCTGTCTTTTGCGTAAATTATAATGCTCACTGTTTCTACTATGTGCCTGTATCAAACGTGATTGAACTTTGTCAAAAATTAAAGACAATGCACCACGGTTCTCCGCATATTCGTCTCGGGGTTGAAAAACTATACTGTCATTGCCTTCACAATCAATATAATGAGAACCACAGCTAACTAATTCTCTGCCGAAGGTCAAAAAATTTGCTGTGAATCCTGTAACTTCGTTTACTGCGCTGTTTATCGCAAATTGTATCTTTGGCAAAATTAAATCCCAACCTCTCTGATCGTCATTAATAAAGGAAGAAATGGCGGTAACTATTGTCTTGTTGTACCGTTCCACCATATTAACCTGTGGCGAATAATAGGGTGTGTAATGCAATTTAGGAATTTTATATTTTTCTAGCATACGTTTAAGCGTGACACTAACGAACTGCTTCCCATTGTCCATTATAATTGTAGATGGAATGCCATGAATTAGAAAAACCTTTTCCTCTAATAATCTAGTAATTATTTCGGCCGATGCTCGTTTAATTGGGAACAATAAACAGTATTTACTAAAACAACACGATACCACCAAGATATAGGCGTTTTGGAGACGTGTAGTCGTTAACGGACCGACTAAGTCTATGCTGAGGACTTGAAATGGTCTGGTACACTTCTTTGGTCTTCCCATTTCACCCAAAGTAGAGTGATTTTGTGCTTTCTGAGCCAAGCAAACCTCGCATAAAGAAATAAACCTAACCACGTCTGAATGCATGCCCGGCCAATAGTACCGTAATGTTAACCTTTTGTAAGTTTTAAAAATACCAAAATGACCGGCTGTTGGTTCCGCATGATTTTCCGAAATAATTTTTTCACGTTGTTCTGAAGGTATTACCTGCTTCCATTCAAACTCTTTATACAGTGTAAGTGAAGACTTCATATAACGATATAACAATCCTTGTTTAACGATATAATTTGGGTAAGATAGAGGTGTACTTTGACAACCGTTAAATATATTTAAGTACCACTCATCCTGAGTGTTTAAAGAATTTATATAATTTTTGTTAATAGCGGTTATGTTACCTTGACGAGACAATGCATCAGGTATCACATTATCTACCCCCCTTCTATGTTTAATATCAAAATTAAATGACGACAATCGAATACTCCACCGTGCTAACCTACCCGTTGGATTATTCAGGTTAAGGAACCATTTCAGCGCCGAATGATCGGTGTAAACCGTGAATCTTTTCCCGTTATCTATTGAAAAGCTGATGGCTTTCAGGAAGAAAAAAGAGAGAATAAATAAGAAGTTGAGATTAAATTTTAAAATGATAGTTTATTGCAAATTAGATATAACTCGGGGTCGTGGGTATTTTCAGGCAGAAAGTGCGGTTTCCGAAGGCCTTCACAGGGTTCCGACTTATCTTAGTTTTTGCCTTCCTTGAGAATGCTGCAGTTGTTGATGTAGCCGTGCCGTCCACAACTTCGGCTGGCACGGTGTTTTCAACCCGGAGAGTAAGATATCTCCTGTAGCCCGTAGGGTAAAAGGTTCTCGTCGAACTCGAAGGGTGGATCTCTGGATCCCGTAGGCTGGACGTTCCTGCTTGGAACCCGCAGGGTGGATCTTGACAACCCGTATGGTGGACCCTGGAATGTTCCAGATGACGGGTTAGCTGGAACCCTTTTTCCCGCCCATTGCTAAGACAGCCGGTCCCTGTTAAACCTGTCAGGAGTCGGCTGCCTTACAATGTTTGGTTATATACTAAGTTTACAGAGACCTTTTTTTTTCACACCCCTGTAATCTACCCTCCCATAACAGGGTTGACCAACAGCCGTTAATTTTCACTGTTTTAAAAATCTAGATTCATTATAATTAATTTGACTCACCCAATGATGGGGTTATTGACGCTCGCAGCTAAATCGCTGATCACTTTGGGAGCACCTGGCTCCTAACAATATTTTTTCACTTTGAAATTATACTCTGATGCACCTACGCACAGTGTCTTATATTTAGATTATTTGAGTAATGGGGCTTCGAAATTCGCGCGCGGTTGTTTTTATATTTTTGTACAGCGCCTCTAGCGGCACCACTCGAAACTACTAAACGTCAAGACCGCTTTTTAAATACGAATGAGGCTTCCGCCGTTGTGACAATAACTCGGTAGATGGCGCTTTCATTTATTAATCTACGTTTTCATTTTAAAACCCCTAATGTTGAACCCCTAATTGCACCCGTTGTTCCACAACGTTACATACTCCCCCTCCCCGGTGAGCGTTTGACGTACCCTAACGCGTCAAATGCTGCGTTCGTCCTCGAACGCCCCTAACATAATACCTAATACTCGTCTATGTGTGTGTGTATGTTAGTGTGTTGTGTGAATGAGATGATGCTGGGTGTAGCGAAGAGTCGGCCTTAACTTTAATGAAACCAACTCGCAGGATGTATTAAGGTGATTCTGAAGGATCTTATAGGACAGAAAGAGAAAAGACGTATTTGAGGCTTTGGGTTGAAGGTTCAGGTAATACGCACCGCCTGAAAGTGGGGTGTGTATAATAAGGCTTTTTACTGAAGGCTGGGATTTATACCACCGTCCCAGAGAAGAACATCCTATTAGGGCTAGTGTAACACTTCCGACTCATAGGATGGACTATCCCCCAGGGCAAGCCTCTAGCTTCCGAGTGGTAGGATTAGCCATATGACGAAAATAAAGATAACGGTGATCTACACCTACGACTGTTAGGGCAAGACAAATGCTGCCAAATAACAGTACCATAATTCTGTTCGGGTAAGCCTCATGCTTCCTCGTAACAGTAACAAACCTACACCATAATTCTGTTAGGGCAAGACCATGCTGCCAACTAACAGTAAACGACGAACTCTGTTAGGGATAGACTCATGCTTCCAACTAACAGAAAACTCCCAACCAAACCAAGAAACAGAAAAGTGATAGAAAATAATTTACTTGCAGAATCCTTCGTGTTGCTAATTAACCCTTATGTCCCCATGACGAACACGGCATGTGTTTGTCACGTTGTTCTGTGTACTTATTTGAAAGTCGTGTGTAGTGTGTAGTGTGTAGTGTCCCTAACTAATTACTAGGCTATTTAGCCCTTTAACCAAATAAAATAAAAAACCAAGTGCATATTCGCAATCTTAGTATCAATAACAAAAGACAAATGCTTATTCTCAACTTTAGTAGAAGAATGTTGACTATGACTATTATGTCAACCTTAATAAATGACGAAGATCATTGATCTTTGGCCATTCTGCCAAATATCTAAACAAAATATGGTGCCCTTGTTTGCCACCATGTCAGTGTAAAATGTATTTAAATAAATAATGTGTATGTATGTACGTATGAAATCTCCCCTGTGCAAGTTTTATTTTGTTTGCGCGTAAGCTGCTGACGTAGTCGTGTTGATGCAAACGTGTTATTCGCCGTTGTGTCTAAGGCCAGTGTCACACTACATTCCATGCCATATAACCACCCGTCAGCTTTGGTCGGGAACAAAACTTAGGACATTTGAGTCACTCTCTCTAATCTACGAAAGTGACTCGCCTGTAGCTAGTTTGCCCCCTACTTCCGCCTTTGGGGGTCATACACCATGAAATGCAAGTGTCACTATGTAAACAAACAAAAAAAAAACTGATTGTTAAGTGCTTGGAATTGTGTGTGAAGACAAGTGTGATGAATATGTGATGAATGTTCTTTTAGATCTGATTCCTCTGGGGGAATGATTCTAGCAAACCTAGACTCCATATGAGCGCATAAAGCTTTGGAGCTAGCCAGTAATGACAGTTTGTACTTGTCCTGAAGGGACGCCACGTTCCTCTCCAACACGGCCAGCGAGGAGTACAACCCTACTAAGTCTTCCTCCAAATCCAAAGGGGAGACCTGTAAGTCCTCTTCGTCCGTGGTTAACTTTAATTTTTTAATTTGTTGCCTGAGGGCTGCCACCGTTGAACCAGGTTCCTCTCCCCGGATCTTAACTTCATATGCAAGTTCCGCTTTTGGAAGCGATGTGAAATTTGATTTGAATGCCATTGTACTGACTATTTCAATTACTCTAGCCGGGAATCTTTAGTGATGATGATTATTTACCAATGTATAGTGTATTTATCTGCTACTTATTTTACATGAAAAGTTAATTTTATGTAAACAACGAATGTTCGCTATATTCGCTAACGAATTCTGTTGTAGTGAACGACGGCCCTTATCGTTGTCTGTTTACGTCTTGTTGAATGTTAAGGAATGTGAATATTTTTCGATCCACCCGCCGAATAACGAAAAATAAATTCTACTTTTTAGGGTTCGTTGAACCGAATTATAAATTGAACCTTTATAAAACTTAGTATTTGCTTTAGGAAATACTTAAGTTTGGAAATAGTACCTTTTAGGGTTCCTTCACTCAATTAATAGATTGGACCCTTCTAGAAATTAATTGTCTGTCTGTCTGTCTGTGTTTAAATGTAATCTAATCCTAAGCAGTGAGTAGTGAAAGTGAAGTGTGTGATGATGGGTTGATGAAATTAACTAAGTGTTTTACAGCTTTACTCGAATAATGCAATTTTCGACGCTGCTATTATTTTTATTGAAATGTAACTATTCACACGAACGTACTACGAGTTAATTGTATTTTAACTCGTACCACTAATTTTTTCTTTAAATCGTTCCTTACTACTACGGAACCCTTAATTATTCTGAACTGTGTCAAAGACGATTCGCACTTGGACGGTTCTTGAAATAAACTATATGGTAGTAACCAACCTTTTATGTAAATTGTTCCTCACCACTACGGAACCCTTGAATATTTCGAATTGTTTGAAAACCGATTCGTACTTGGACGATTCTGGAAATGTTTTGTATGAGACTGTTGGTGCCCGGAGTGTATTATATTCACTTCCACCCACAGTTTATATGGAAAAAAAAATTTCTTCTACTATCGAGCTAGTAATTCAACTTACTCGTAAACGTTATGAAAGCAACATCTGCCGTTGCTTATCTGGAACACGAATCAAAGTTAATAGTTTATAATTGTTCTTTGGCAAGAATGTATTCACTGCGTGATCTACGTTTGGAATGTTTTTTCTTACAGTTGTACTTCAGTGTATCAGAATTCGACGTAATTCGAAAAGTGAAACAATTATGAATCTTTTAAAATTTACGTGAAGTGAAATTTGTAAAATCTTTGTTCTACCGTTTTACTAGAGTGAAATTTCAATGGGGATTGTTACCCAGACGTGTGATTATCGGCTGTTGGTCTCGCTGTAAATTCACATATGGGAAATACAACAAAATAATACACAAATTGAGGCGGTTTGACGCCGTAAAAAAAATAAAACTTGTGGTGGTGATATCCTTTGACTACTTTTTACGATGAATATAGGCAATTAACTCACTTACTAAAATTAATGTAAGCGTTTCAAATGAGAAGTTTTACTTCAGACTTTCACGAAGTACTGTTTAAAATTGGAACAAAACAAAAAAAAACTGTTACTTTAAATTTAATTAAAATTTTTCCGCCATAAAATAAATACGTGAGGGTGTGAAAAATAAATTGGGGACCGTTAAAATTTGGAAAAATTACAATTTATGTTGAGAAAAAATTCAAATTTTGCCTTGTTCTTGTTTATGCCGAAATCTGTCTAAAATCACTAAAAAACACACAAAATAAGCCGGAAAGAACAAGTTGGCAGCAGAGGTCAGGAGAGCCAAATTCCTGGGTAGTTGTGATAATTTGGAGGGAAACTACCCCGCTAACGGGCACTCTTAAGACTATTTTACACAAATTGAATAATCTTATAATTATGACCTCCGACTCCCGTCGGAAACCGCTTTCTCGCTACCCGAAACCACGATGTGGGCGCCACTGAAAAGCTGATGGCTTTCAGGAAGAAAAAAGAGAGAATAAATAAGAAGTTGAGATTAAATTTTAAAATGATAGTTTATTGCAAATTAGATATAACTCGGGGTCGTGGGTATTTTCAGGCAGAAAGTGCGGTTTCCGAAGGCCTTCACAGGGTTCCGACTTATCTTAGTTTTTGCCTTCCTTGAGAATGCTGCAGTTGTTGATGTAGCCGTGCCGTCCACAACTTCGGCTGGCACGGTGTTTTCAACCCGGAGAGTAAGATATCTCCTGTAGCCCGTAGGGTAAAAGGTTCTCGTCGAACTCGAAGGGTGGATCTCTGGATCCCGTAGGCTGGACGTTCCTGCTTGGAACCCGCAGGGTGGATCTTGACAACCCGTATGGTGGACCCTGGAATGTTCCAGATGACGGGTTAGCTGGAACCCTTTTTCCCGCCCATTGCTAAGACAGCCGGTCCCTGTTAAACCTGTCAGGAGTCGGCTGCCTTACAATGTTTGGTTATATACTAAGTTTACAGAGACCTTTTTTTTTCACACCCCTGTAATCTACCCTCCCATAACAGGGTTGACCAACAGCCGTTAATTTTCACTGTTTTAAAAATCTAGATTCATTATAATTAATTTGACTCACCCAATGATGGGGTTATTGACGCTCGCAGCTAAATCGCTGATCACTTTGGGAGCACCTGGCTCCTAACAATATTTTTTCACTTTGAAATTATACTCTGATGCACCTACGCACAGTGTCTTATATTTAGATTATTTGAGTAATGGGGCTTCGAAATTCGCGCGCGGTTGTTTTTATATTTTTGTACAGCGCCTCTAGCGGCACCACTCGAAACTACTAAACGTCAAGACCGCTTTTTAAATACGAATGAGGCTTCCGCCGTTGTGACAATAACTCGGTAGATGGCGCTTTCATTTATTAATCTACGTTTTCATTTTAAAACCCCTAATGTTGAACCCCTAATTGCACCCGTTGTTCCACAACGTTACACTATGTAACAACGCCAATGTTCCACTGCCGATAATACTGCCAAGGTTTCCCTTTCGGTGGTACTGAAATTCTTCTCCGCCCCTGACAGAGAACGACTGTAATATGCAATTGGGTGTTCTACACCATTTATAGTCTGTGTCAGTACTCCGCCTACGCCATAGTTACTAGCATCTGCATGAATTTCAAAAGGTAAATCAAAATCAGGACACCTTAAAATAGGAGCCGTAACCAAACAATTTTTTAAAATATGGAAAGCTGTATCCGCCTCACTTGACCAAATAAATCTTTTATTATGTGATTTCTTTGTTGATGTGAGTCGGTTAAGTGGACCTGCTATTGAACTAAACCTAGGCACAAATTTGCGATACCAAGAAACTACACCCAAGAAACGCTTTAGCTCTTTTTTATTCGTTGGGGTGGGGTATTTAACTATTGTTTGAACTTTATCTGGGTCGACATGTAACCCCTTTTTATTAACTATATAACCTAAGTATTTAAGTTGATCCCTAAAAAACACAGACTTCTCAAAATTAATAGATAAATTTGCTATTTTCAATTTATTAAGCACTTTTAACAATAATGAAATATGGCCTTCAAATGACTCAGAACAAATGACTATGTCATCTATATATGCAAAAACTGAATTTTCAAACTCAGGACTATAAAATAAGCTGTCTACCAGCCTTTGACATGACGCAGAACCGGAAGTGAGTCCAAAAGGAAGTTTTTTGAAGCAATAGGTTCCTCGTTGAGGGATATAAAAGGCTGTTTTATTCTTGTCACATTCAGCAATTTTTATCTGCCAAAATGCCTTCGACAAATCAATACTACTTAAATATCTAGCATTTTTTAAATTATCAAGTATTTCTGACATATAGGGAAGCTTGTACGCATCCTTTTTAGTTACAGAATTTAATTTACGGCTATCTAAACAAAACCTAAGGGATCCATCCTTTTTCGGAATCAGTAGAACCGGAGATGACCAAGGACTGTCACATTTTTCAACCACTCCTAATTCTAACATTTCGTCTAACTGTTCGGATAAAATACGTTGTTTTTCTGGCCACATACGATAATATCTTTGTCTTATTGGTAACGCGTCGCCCGTATCAATTCGGTGTTCTATTAACGAGGTACAGCCCAAACCACGGACCTCTGTAGAAATCAATCGAAATTGCTGTATTATGTTATCGGCCGCCACGCGCTGATCCGATGTTAAATTACTATACGATAATAAATTGCCACTTTCGGTCGCGACTGTACATAACTTATTATCTTGTTGTTGACAGCTCGACCAAGTAATGGACTTACAAAATTTTGGAAATAAATTGAATTTTTTCCAAAAATCTATACCTAGAATTAATGTGTCAGTAATAGAAGGTACAATGAATGCTTTTAGAATGTGACATTGATTTTCAAAATGTATACTCAAATTAAAATAACCAATGGCTTTCAACAACTGACCCCCAGCTGCAGAAAAATTTATCAAATCATCGGTGTACATTATTTGACCTGATTCTAATAACTTAATATGCGAGTTATTTCCTAAAATAGTAGCCGTACTACCAGAGTCCAATAACCCGCAATAAAACATATCGCTAATCTTCACCTTAGCATAAGGTCGCACATCATTAGACGGTATTTTATCATGGATTGCTGTGATATGATAACTTGAGAAAAAAGTACGAATTGTGGAAAGCCAATCCTCCCAATCTAGCCTATCAAATTTATAATGACTAATAATTTCCTTCGACTTTTCTACTACACAGCAATCCTTTGTAGTTAGTTTTTTGAACCTGACATAATCTGTGATTGACAATTAGAACACTGTGGAAACTTAACTCCTTTTCTACCACATCTAAAACATAGTACATCTGAACGCCTACATTCCTTAAGCGAGTGACTCGAGGATTTACATCGCGGACAAAATTTTAAATTATCTCTTTGCATTGGTGAACCTACTGCCGTAACGTAAGACTCAGACCTATTCTTGTTAAAATTATTTGGAACATTGGAGTGGAATTTATGAAAATTAATATTTGAATTTTTTGAAAAACTAGATCCATTAAATTGATTTTTATTATTGAATTTTGAAGTTTTACTGTTAACATTTTCACAATTATTGTAAGCTAAATCCGGTGCTAACAAATCAGACGACAACTTTGAAGGATCCCGCGAATGGGCTGTAAACGAGTGAATCCTTTCGTAACTTTTACAGGCATCTTTTAATGCTATTATAGACTTCAAAGCATCTTTGTTCGCGGCTAAGGTACTAGCATAACATGGTTTCATATTACGAAGCAATATTTTAAGCTGTTCTTGTTCTGAGACCTTCTCCGTCAATCTAGCGAACATTCCTGACATCTTTGCAAAAAATATTGTAATGCTTTCGTTATCCCCCTGTAATCTAGCCCTAATTTCAGCCAATAACCGATAATCATAATCAGAATGAGTAAAATCCTCTACTAACAACTCTGATAATTCCTCCCATGAAGTCACAGATTGCCTTATGTTCCTAAACCAATGAAGTGCTTCGTCCGTAAAGATCTCGGTGGCATATTGCAAAATCTTAGCCTGCGATATGTTCCTAGCCGACCTAAATTCCTCAATTCTTTGCAGAAAAGCTTGAACATTAGTTCTACCATTATATTTAATGCGTTGCAAGTCACTGAAATGGGATCTATCACAATGTATCGGTGCAGGAACATTACGCTCACATACATCCGTCTTTTCATTCTTAGAAATACTACCTTCCTTTCCACTATACATACACTTTAATTTGCCAAAAATCTCGGCTAAATTACTAGATACAGCAGCAATCTTATCTTTAAGTTTTGAATTTGACTTATCCAAACGCTGAACTCGTAAAAACAAATGACTGTACAATGCCCACGAACGATCAAAAGTAACAGTATCCGACTTGTCTTCCATCAAATTTACTCTAGATTTAAGTTCCTTAAGCGATATCAGAACCCCTCCCAAATCCTCTTCTGCATCAATCCCCGAAAACTCAATATCTGAAGCTGGTACCGACAATATTACTGAATTTATCTGTTTTCTTAACCCAATAACCGTAGAAGCCGGCTCACCACCGCGAATAACTACTTCATAAGTTAATTCATTTTTATTGAGCAAGAAATACCTAATTTTATTGATATCCATATTAAACGGCTCTGGTAAGCACCGAATCACTCACAATTTTTAATACACAAATCACTTTCTCTATTCACATAGAACTACAATATCATTCAGATTTTCCTGAAACAATACACAAATTATACAAAACAAAACCTACCGTGAATGTTTTGCATTCATGTATCTTTAAAACATTAACAACAATTTTACTTCTACAATAAGGTTCGTAACAATTTTATTAATGTGGGTATATTTTTTGCGTTAAATTTATTACAAGGAATTGTCAAAAACAATGAGGGTAGAATTGTTTCTTTACGATGAACAATACAAAATATGAATATGACTATAAGCCAACAATTATATAATAAAAGATATTCTACTATTACAGTTTCAAATAAAATAACTGTAATTAAATTTGGGGACAAGCTACGTTAATAAAAATGATGTTAGCAAATTTTCAAATTTCGGAATACCCGTTTAGCCAAAAAATGTTAAATGCATACAAAAAGTTCAAAATTCGGGCATCCAGACTAGCATAGGCCAAGGGCGTCTAATCCTTGAGGTAGCACTAATTTCGGGGGAGGCTACCTGCTAGCGGGAAACACCTTACAACAAAAAATTTTTAATTACCTAGGAGTCACTAGACCCAGCAAATCTGTAATACCGCACACAAGCTATCAACTACCAGGACAATTAATTAAGTTCGGGCGCCATGACACGCTTCTGGGAAGTCGAGAGTGATCCCAGGAGTTCCCAGGCGGTTCAGTAGTTTAGGTGAGGGTATATAATTTGTCCTGGAGTCAATAATGCAAATACTACAGAGTATTATTATTTTTATTTCAATTCCACAATATTAAAACTTATATCTAACTTAAAAACTAGGTACTCATCCGAATCCTTCAGGGATGGGACTTCCTTCCTTCAGGAATATGTACAATATAAGAATATGGCTCTACGCATATATTATTCATAAATAGCTGCCTTACGGGTATAGGCAGGGTTTTTTAAATAATGACTTGGAAGCTCATTCTGAAAAGAACAAACATTATATTTTATATACACCCTCTTCAACCATAGATTTCCCTAAACTTTCCCTTACATTATTTTTAACCCCATTTTAAAACATTTAATATACAAAGAACATTACCCCCTTTTCTAAATTTCACAAACGCCTGCCTGATAAAATAAATTTACTTAAAATATACTTTTTTACATAAAAATTACCCACAATTAATTTACTTAATAAAATTGATGAAGTTGATGCTTACCAGAGCTTCCGTTTTCACAAATATAAAAATTTAGATAAATACTTGGGCTATTAAGCCACTCACTGATTATTTCAGTGGAAATATATTTTATATAATAATTTACTTTGATGTAAAATTTCTTCGACAGTATGAAGTAAATTAAAAAAATTTAGTTAGTTCCTGATTTTTTCTATTCTACTAATGCGCACGCTTATATATAGCTTAAATCCCACCATATCTCCTTCCATCAAATATCCCTACTATGACACTATTAAGGACACACCCCTTATACCGACCTAAGTATAACCATTATACCTACGCTTAATAGCGCCTAATAAACTAATTACAGCAAATCCATGATTTACGCCACACCACTCCGACCAACTAAACCGACCAACAAAGTGTAATTTATTGTTACGGTCTCCACCAATGATATTATAATGTAAAAAGAGGCAGATATGTTATTAGAGCGCGCCTGGTCAAGACGCGAAAACGTCCCAATTTGGACGTATCGTATTTAGTACATGTCTTGCACAAACGCCAAGTAGTCACGTGTGTAAGCGCATAATAAAATTGCAACAAAAATGCTATCATGTGAATTTTAAAAAGTGTACAAATTAAGACACTATAATTACTAAAACACAAGGGATATGTGATAGGTATGTATAGAGGGCTAGATCAGATTTGAGGAGTCAGTTACTATGAACGTAACATATCTTGTATATATGTAACATCATTGGTCTCCACACAGAGTTCACCCTACCGAAACTTACTTACTTTAGAACCGAGTAAAACCGCTTTGAATTATGCTTTTTAATTTTCCAGGTATATAATGTCGTGGTTTCGTCCAGCCAGTCTTCGCCGAGTGGTCACGCGCCTGTACGCTATGTTCGATCCCGTGGATTTGGCTACCGGCCTTGAAAAGCGGGAGCTCATGGCCCATCTGGCAGGCAACTGCGACCCGTTCCACATAAAGGCGATTAAAAAAGGTAATCATTTTTAACCGACTTAAAAAAAGGAGGAGGTTACTCAATTCGACCCTATATTTTGTTTTTATGTTTGTTCGCGTAGAACTCTGTCGTTTATGGGCCGATTTGATTTTTTTTTGTAATATTATATTCCCCACTTACCAAAATTTACAGAAAGAAAGAGCAATTTCTCATTAATTATCGTATCTCTTTTCCTATCTTTTCTGTCGCAAATTGGCAGTCGTCCAGACAGACAAACAAACATTCTGAGAGTGAAAAATTACCATTGGAATTGCGGCGGATTGGTATAATAATATTATTTACTACAGGACCTGGCACTTTCCGTCGTCCAAACCTCATACCCAGCGTCAGCAATAAGAGGCTAGTCGCCTGTTCGTGCAGTCCACGAGATGGCCACTTAGAGTTCATGTGGTTATACAGTGATCAACCAAGGAGGTGTGGATGTGGGTATTGGTTCCAGTTGTGCCCTGTTACACCGTTATGACGTTTCAACTTGGAACCCCTTTCAACTTTTATAGATATCTAGAGAACCTGTTTGAAATTCTATATTTAAATTTGAATAGGTAGTGAAACTGTGAATTATGATTTTATGAAGTATCAAGTTGGAACCTGTTTCAATTTTAATGGATGGCTCGCGAAACTGTTAATGAAATTCAATTTTCAACGGTTTTGTTAATGTAATTTCTAAATGAATTCAAATTTAAACAAAATATAATTAATGTGAATTCAAATAAATAATGTTAAAACTATCTTACGAAATGATATTTGTGAATAAATATTTGAATTTCATTTTTAATCAAATAAGTTTAAAATTTGAATGATTTTTTTAAAGTACCTACATACTTAATATTAATAAATTATTGGTCAAATATCTTTGGGACTTTAATTTATTATGCGATGGTATTCCTACCCCTGATTTAGAATATGGAACCAAACTAAGCGCTCGTAGCCACTCTCATTCAGTGATCTATTAACTATTTATCACTGTGCTAAACATTAATTAACTAACTGTAGTTCTGAGATGGATAATCAGTTTTGATGGATGATAGTATTGATTTATGATTAAGGAACTTGGAAGCACGTGGGCATTCTGGCGGACAAGGATTTAAAAGGTGAAAGTAACTCTACCACAAGTGAAATACTTCTTTTGTCTCTCCATCCTCAAGATTTCAAACATAATCCATACTAATATTATAAAGCTGAAGAGTTTGTTTGTTTGTTTGTTTGTATGGTTAAACGCTAGGATCTTAGGAACTACCGTTTCAATTTCAAAACTTCTTTTACAGTTTGATAGTCCATTTATTGAGGATGGCTATATGCTATATAACATCACGCTAAGCCGAATAGGAGCGGAGCAGCAATGAATGTTTAGAAAACGGGAAATTATTTTTACCGTCTAAGAGCTTCCGAGACGTACGCTGCCTAAATGGTTAAAGTTACGTAAAAATTGTGTATTACAAAATTGTTTCTCTTAAAAAGTTTTATAAAAAAGTCCACGACAGCATATGTCTATCTTAAGTTTTTTGAAACAATCTTAGTCAAAAGGTAAAGGGTTTTTAATTCTGATAAATATATATATAATAGTTAAGGATATAAGCTAAACATATTCCAATTCCGTTACACGATCCAATAAATTTCAATAGATAAAAAAAAATCCCAAAGTTGACTCTCTCAGAAAAGTTTTTTCAATACTGTGGCTAAACTATTAACATTTTATATTTATTTTTTGCACTCAATTAAAGCTATTGAGTTTTTATACACATTTTCCAATCATTTTTCTATACACAAGTATTTATATAGTTATCATGTACGAATATCTACCAAACGCAATAGAATTGCGCCGCTGACGGCCGATCAGTATCGCGCTAGCGCTTGTGGAGGCAGGACCCGTGTCAGTTTTTTTCGGAACTATTTCGTAATTATTATGCCAAATTACGTTGAAATCGCGCCGCAGTATAAAAATATCAGTGATGGGCAAAATGTAATTAGATTAACCGTTACAAATTACAATTACTTTGTAATACTTAATTCAATTACTCTGTCACAGATTACTTGAGTAATTAATTACAATGAGTGCTAGCAGTAACTAATTACTGAGTAATGGAATTACACGTTAATCTAATTACATTGTAACTAGTTACCTTCGTCCACGATTTCCTCTGCGTAGTGCTGGAGTACGAAGTGGTCTGCGAGCATGAAGGTTAGCTTCATGCAGTCTCCTCCTCACAGTTTGGTCACTGACAAGCAATTGGTGTTCTGACTGGAGCCGTTGAACCAACTGCACGGCTGTAACGTTTGGCTGCATTCTCGCGGCAACTTGTAAAAATCGGTCTTGTCGTCTCCCGCCACGGTGTCTTTCAGCCACTTCCCCGGTTGCACGATAACGTGACCACAATCTTGAAATAACGTTTTGCCTGGTTCCAATCTCCTCAGCAATACTCCGCTGAGTAGCCCCAGCTTGGAGCATGCCTACTGCCCTTAGCATTTCTTCTCTAGTTAAATGGCGACTGACTTACACAATGAAATAAATTCGTAATTAATCAATAACTAGCTTTAAAACTTCAACTGGTCAAAACAAATACCAATTAACTATCGTCGGTAAAATTAAAATTTCGAACTTCGCTATACTAATGCCGCGCAAATCATTTGTTTTAATTTTTTTTTTTTTTTTATTTCAAATTTGGTATCATTCAATTATACCTACAAAACAAGATTCAAACAAAAGTTTTTAAAATCGGCCAGTATTTTTTGAGATGCAGAACATTTTAAAAAATATCCCTAGACGGTGTTGATGTGATTATAAAGAGGAAAGATTTGTTTTTTTGTTTTTTGTTTGTTTGTTTGTTTGTAACGAATAGGCTCCGGAACTACTAGACCGATTTAAAAAAATCTTTCACTGCTGGGAAGCTACACTCTTTGCGGTGAACATAGGCTATATTTTATTCCCGTATTCCCACGGGAACGGGAACTACTCGGGTGAAACCGCGTGACGTTCGCTAGTTATTATTGCATAAAATAAAAAAAACTTTAATCACTACATATTATAAAACAAAGTCGCTTTTTCTGTCCCTATGTCCCTTTGTATGCTTAAATCTTCAAAACTACGCAACGGATTTTGATGCGGTTTTTTTTTAATAGATAGACTTATTAAAGAGGAAGGTTTATATATATAATAACATCCATTAAATAGTGGAGAAATACTGTAATTTTTGAGGTTTCTAATGTGATGTCGTAAATAATTAAATTTTTTCCACTTACATTGCAAACGCAGGCTGAATCCTACGAGATTTATCAATATAATGTACTAAGTATTGTACACATTGTAAAGGTCTACAGAAAACTCTGCGATGGCATATCTCTATCTCTTAAGCGTCCTCTACACGTCAGCGGATGCATCCGCAGACGTCATCTGCGGATGCGTTCGAACGACGTGTAGAGGGGTGATTTGTGCGTCTGTGATAGGTATTTAACGTCTGCAGACGCGTCCGCCTCGAATCCGTTTGTTGTCGGTTTTTGTGGCACGTATCAAAGGGTTTAGGCGCGAACGTCCGGCGTCTGTCCACACGTCTGCCGATGCATCAGTGTGATCGGAGTTGGGATTGTGAATGCACGCACTCAAAATGAAGAACAATATGAGCACCGAGGAAACTTTTAGGTTTACTGAGCTATATCAAGCTAAAAACTGTAAATAAATCCTAAAAACAAATATCACATAAATAAATATGTTGTTCTATTGAGGCTAATGGATACCTACGTCATGTAGGTAGGTTAGATATCCATTATGATGATGATTATATTTATCATTTAGAACAAAATTTATATAAAAAAAATATTAAAAAAAATATCTTTTCAGATTTATGAATCATGGAATCATATAGCTGACACGATGGGTGTGCCATTACACGAACTAAAAAAGAAAAATAATCTAGCTACATTCGGGCTAAATCTAAAAAAAAATGTTAATATGCGAGTGCGTGTGGCGTCTGTCCAGGGTGAACATAGACTGATCTATCTATAGACGTGTGGACAGCTCATGGAAATTCATCTGCGGACGCACCTGCCACAGTCCGCGGACGCATCCGTCTACGTGTAGTGGAGGCTTTTATGGATATCCCACAAAAACATTTTTATTTCATTTACTTTTTACGACAAATAATGGCTCAGTTTCGACGCGGTTTTAACCAATACAGCATTAATCCTTATCCAAGTAAATACCTTAAATACATTGTTTATTTTATTTAATATAGATCTATATGGCTTTTTACAGCATATAATTTAAATGAATATTTTCTAAGATATTACAGATATCAAATTGCGGGACGTAACGTTTGCGACTGTACCGGCCGGCCGCACACTGGTCCGGATTTTAAAATAGGTGGGCATACAATCTAAGATATCAAATTTGTTTTGGATAGGAAATATAGTGCTAATTAACATTTAGTACTACAACTTTTCCATAAAATGACTCATTCATGCCAAAAAAAAAATATGAAAATAAAAAATGTATGGGGGAAAATTGATTTGGTTCAATTTCTCAGTTCAGTATCTAAGTATAAAGGTCTCACCTTATATTTTGATAAGCAACTATGGTCTTTAATACGACAACAAAAAAATTTACCGCGTATCCCTGCGGGTTTGGGATCCACTATGCTTTAAATTTCACACTTTTTCTGTACTTAGTGTATTTAGAATCAGCATTGCACCCGTGCGAAGCCGGGGCGGGTCGCTAGTAAAAAATAAAACCGACTTCAACCAATCCTGAAATAAAATTTACTTAGCACAAAGTAATATGTATTTTGATTTATCAGATTGTATTCAATATCATATTGAAGTCGGCGCCAAGTAAACCCATAGGTTTAAGGCCGCGTGGGTCAGATTTTGAGTTTTTTGAAACAATTCTAATCAAAAAGTAAAGGGTTTTTAATTCTGATAAATATATATAATAGTTAAGGATATAAGCTAAACATATTCCAATTCCGTTACACGATCCAATAAATTTCACTAGATAGAAAAAAATCCCAAAGTTTTTTCAATACTGTGGCTAAACTATTAACATTTTATATATTTTTTTGCACTCAATTAAAGCTATTGAGTTTTTATACACATTTTCCGAACGTTTTTCTATACACAAGTATTTACATAGTTATCATGTACGAATATCTACCGAACGCAATAGAATTGCGCCGCTGATGACCGATCAGTCTCGCGCTAGCGCTTGTGGAGGCAGGACCTGTGTCAGTTTTTTTCGCAACTATTTCGTAATTATTATGCCAAATTACGTTGAAATCGCGCCACAGAACAAAAATATCAGTGATGGGAAAAATGTAATTAGATTAACCGTTACAAATTACAATTACTTTGTAATGCTTAATTACTCTGTAACAGATTACTTGAGTAATTAATTACAATGAGTACTAGCAGTAACTAATTACTGAGTAATGGAATTACACGTTAATCTAATTACATTGTAACTAGTTACTCATTAATTCAATTAACGAACTCTCATAATTAACAACCCTGTCCTGTGAATTCGTGATGGCCCAAGGGGTGGATCGATTTTGATGCGGTTTTTTGATCGTAAGTCAATGTATCCATGATGGTACTTAGCTATACATTTTGTAGACCATCAGCTTAATTCCTGAGTGATGAAGGGATTTCACTAAACTTCCCATACGCGACTAATGGTAAATGTGGTGATCTTTTACTTTTTAAGTGTTTTCACGACATGGTAACCAGCTACCTAATGCATTAAAATGTCTACGAATTACATGATAATTTTGCAATCCAACATGGCGGCCACGCTGTAATCACAAAATTTCATGATGGGTATCGTTTAAGGGGTTTTTTGGTATGCTGAGTACGAATCACGTGATAATTTTGCAATCCAATATGGCCGTCGCGCCGTAATCACAAAATTTCATGATGGGTATCGTTTAAGGGGTTTTTTGGTATGCTGAGTACGAATTACGTGTTAATTTTGCAATCCAATATGGCCGCCACGCCGTAATCACTAAATTTCATGATGGGTATCGTTTAAGGGGTTTTTTGGTATGCTAAGTACGAATCACGCGATAATTTTGCAATCCAATATGGCCGCCGCGCCGTAATTACAAAATTTCATGATAGGTATCGTTTTAGGGATTTTCTGATATGCTGAGTACGAATCACGTACTAATTTTGCAATACATGATGGCCGCCGCGCTTTAATCACAAAATTTTATGATGGGTATCGTTTAAGGGGTTTTTTGGTATGCTGAGTACGAATCACGTGATAATTTTGCAATCCAATATGGCTGCTGCGCCGTAAAGACAAAATTTCATGTGGGGTATCGTCTAAGGGGTTTTTTTGGTATGCTGAGTACGAATCACGTGATAAATTTGCAATCCAAGATGGCCGCCGCGCTTTAATCACAAAATTTTATGATGGGTATCGTTTATGGGGTTTTATGATATGCTGAGTACGAATCACGTACTAATTTTGCAATCCAATATGGTAGCCGCGCCGTAATCACAAAATTTCATGATGGGTATCGATTAAGGGATTCTTTCGTATGCTAGGTACCAATTTAATGTCATTGGCCTTAATTTTACAATAAAAACCTTTCGTCATAGTATTTTCGCATTGCTAGGCCTAAACTTAATAAGCAAATCTTTTTAGTTTACTACTGTAAATAGCTTAGGCGGCCAAATTGAATTCCAAAATTATCATGTTATTCGTACTCAGCATTCGAAAAAACCCATTAAACGATATCCATCACGAAATTATGTGATTACGGCGTGGTGGCCATTTTGGATTGCAAAATTATCATGTGATTCGTACTCAGCATACCAAAAAACACCTTAAACGATACCCATCATGGAATTTTGTGATTATGGCGCGGCGGTCATATTGGATTGCAAAATTATCACGTGATTCGTACTCAGCATACCGAAAAACCACTTAAACGATACCCATCATGGAATTTTGTGATTACGGCGCGGCGGCCATATTGGATTGCAAAATTATCACGTAATTCGTACTCAGCATACCAAAAACCCCTTCAAACGATACCCATCATTAAATTTTGTGTTTACACCGCGGTGGCCATTTTGGATTGCGAAATTACCACGTGATTCGTATTCAGCATACCAAGAAACCCCTTAAACGATACCCATCATGAAATTTTGTAATTACGGCGCGGCGCCCATATTGAATTGCAAAATGATCACGTGATTCATACTTAGCATACCAAGTTTAGAAAACTTTAGAAATTTTTATGACCAGCTATTATGTAATTTACATTTTTTACGCAACTGTAACCATCTAGCAAACGTACGCAACGGAAACTCTCAAAAGAAATGAAATATCCTAGTTTTCGAAAAACGTTTCGTTGCTGCCCAGCTGTTATTCGCCTTAGCGTGATGTTATGTATTTTGATATTTTTGAAAAATGGACATTCTGTTAAGGAACTTTTGAAATTCTACTAGCAGTCTCTTACACTCTAGAGTTCAAACAACTAAACAAACAAACAAACAAACTCTTTAGCTTAAAAATAATAGAATAATATATTTATAATTAACTCATTTATTTACGAAACTCTAATAAATCACTACACTTATTAAATTAGATGCATTTACTACGTCAAACAAAGTTAGCATGCTGTTTCTTTCTACTATACTGTATACTGTGGCATGAGAGTTCACTGCCGCTGCCGGCGCGCGGTGTGTCTTGCGCCCGGGGCGAGGGGAGCGCCAAATGCCTACTTATGCGCTATAACCGCCCCTTAAGTAGGTAGGTTATTATTTTAAGGGGACTGGTTGACAAATTTTGCGAAAAAGAGGTGCAAATGAAGACATCCTTCTCGGTATTAGTATACGAAAAATTATAGCCAAAAGTAGATTTGAAATCTAAAAGATGTGTGTCAAAAGATGGTTTTATCAGAAATTGTGTATTTATTATAAATAATTAGTAAAACATCATTGAAATAGCCCATAGTTTTTTAGAAGAAGGCGTTGTATGACATCTATTTATTAATGAATGATAATAAAATTTATATCAGAGACTAAAGAAAACATAGACCTCTAAAATGGTTTTCTTCAATTTTGATTTAGTATAAGTTTTAACTAATTTTGACCTAATAATGTATTCAAAGAATACATTACATTGCTTGCTTCCCCGCGCTCGCTCGCCCGAAAGTCTAGTGCGGGGGGAGTCGTGTTGCTAGACGGACGTGTGTCGCTCTGGTCTGCAAAATATTCTCGTAAAATGTTATATTTTCATTCATGTACAGAGTAATGCGTGTAACAGACAGAGCCCGAGTTACACAATGCATACAGCATTACATGAGAATATAATGCATTTGAACTTATTTTATGTATTGTTTTATTAAATTACTTCCAAAAGTAGTCATGCTAATATTGTAAGCGGTACTTAATCATTTCAAAATAAATAAATGAAGAAATATTCGTGGACATTCCCACACAACTTAAGCTATTATAACTTTGTGCTAAGGGATATAGACAACTGATGAAAATACTTATATTACAGTTATTATTAACACACTGCTTTTTTTGAGACACTGCTCTCAACTTGACTGCCTCTGTGGCGCAGTCGGAAGTGATACCGCCTGCGGCGCTGGAGGTCGTGGGTTCGATTCCCACCGGAGACAAATATTTGTGTGACCCATAAATGTTTGTCTCAAGAGTCTGGGTGTTTCTATGTATAATATGTATGTATTTAAAAAGTATATAAGTATTATTATCCGTGGTCTTATACCCATAACACAAGCAGGTCATTCCTAGCTTACTTTGGGATTAGATAGCGTTGTGCGAAACGTCCGTGAATTTATTTATTTATTTATTTTAACCGTCAATTTTTTCAGCTTATTACGTCTTGGGGTGACGTAGGCACCATCTACCGGCAACTTGGTTAAGGTAATAAAGTGAAAGAATTGACGGTCGAGAGCAGTGTCTCGTTGGTCCAATGGTGAGGCCGTCTGGTCCGGCAAACCAGAAGACGCAGGTTCGAATCCTGCTCGGGACCAAAATTTGTATTCAATTATTTGCTAGACAAGTAAGTCTGGAAATGATCTGCTGGCTCTGTTGGATTCTCAAACAATTTGTTATAATTTTTTAAGTCTATATTACAGTAAGCAGAGCACTAAAAAGAATAGCCCGTCGAGTTTCTTGCTAGTCTATATCTATACATAACTAGCTGATGCCCGCAGCTTCGCCCGCGATGGCGCTGTATGTGAAATTTTGCTGAATTTTCTTTGCTATAAACCTCACGGAGCCCGAGACCTTTCCAACGAATGCAAAACCGTGGAAATCGGTTCGTGCGTTCTGGAGTTATAGCGTCAGGAAGGAAAACCCGACTTATTTTTATATAATAAAGATAATAAAGCTGTTGAGGGTCGAGAGATTATTACAAATCCAATCACAATTCCTCGGATCAATCCAAAATTGATCCGGGGAAGTTCAGGAGTTAGAGACATCTCAACTTCTCAAAACCTAGAATTCAAGAAATAAGAAGAATTACATTCAAGCCTGGAGGCCTACTCTCTTTCTACGAAAACGAAACTTCGTTAACGAACGAAAACAAAACGAAGTTTCGTGGCTGACCCTATTCTATATCAATTGCGGATCGGAGCACGAACTTCGGATGCATAGACACATTTCGTGAACGACAATGATAGGGAGGACATTTGCTGATGTCTTATTCCGGTAAATACGGTTTTCACTTTTATTAAAATTTAAAAACAAGTAAGATTTAATAAAAAAAAATACATGTAACAAGTGGTTTATACTACATTTCTTGTAAAATGTATGCAGAAAATAAGAATAAAAAAGTATTATATATATAATTGTACATTTTCAACCATTTTGATATAGACAAACTAGAGATGCAAATGTCATAACCTTACCTTAAAAAATGTATCTGACGTTGGTTTCCTGTCAACCAACAATAATGTAATGAATTTTATTTGAAATCTATATCTAAAACATATTATATCGTTTATACATATAAACATAAAAACCTTTGTAAGTAAACAATTCATATTACAGTGCAATTGAATGTTATTTATTCTATTGAATATCACACACACACGTGAGATAATATTATGTCTTGTTGAGTAACTTATTTTTAATGTGAATTTATTTTATTTTGCAGCTTCTGTACCAACTACCCCTAGGTGGAGGGGACAATCTTCTGGCTTTGATGTGAGACGGAGATTGTTTGATATAGAGGGAGTGCGTGCAGAGAATGACACACTTAGAAATACCGAGCTCGCTGGGATCATGAATATACTGATGCAGATTCAAGCTGCTCTGTTGGAACTGATTCAAGATATTAGAGACAAATAGGATAGGAGATACTATATAATAGGAAAGAATGAAAGACAAATAGTATATAGATTGTATCAGTTAATAAAAGTTGGGCAAGACAATTGTTTTCGTTTTATTTCACCTAAATAAACATATATTATTTTCAGTATGAACTAGTACAAAAGAAAAAGCCCGGAAGCGATAGAAAATAAAAAAAATCTAAGTAGGTATCAGGGTCTCAGCTTGTCATACAGTTTTCTTCCAGTTGGTGTCGAGACCGCGTTGCACCCCATGGACCTACGGTGCATGGGATCCAACGCACATACTTTTTGGTCGAGTCGACTGGTGACCCAAGGGCTAGCAGTTACTTCTCCCAAAGAATAGGCATCGCTATTCAAAGGGGAATGCTCTAAGTCTTTTGGGCCCAATGCCAAGGGGGCCATTTTTATTAACGTGAGATAAAATCCCCATGGATGCTATGCCGGACTTATACCGACAAAAAAACTACACGTATCCTGCCTAACAGCCTACGGTTGGAAACTCTCGGTAAGCCCTCAAAAGGATACCCCAGGACTCCCAACAGACCTATGGCTACCACGGACCGTGGGAATTCCCCTCACCATCCTCAGGCCCCCGGTCATGGAGGCGGATAGTCTTGGGCGAAGGCGCCCCCGCCGCCTGCAGCGTGCGGGTGCACTCGGGTGGGAGGCTCTCTCCCGTAGCTAACTATTTCTTAGCACAACTCCTCAAACAGTTGCCGACTGAGCCTATAGTTTGCAATTAACTCTACTTCGGAAATAATCATATATTTGACTTAATTTGGCAGTCTACGACGATTTCTTCTACGCTCTAATCTTTTCTCACGTAGAGCAGCCTCAATGAGTAACATTCTAGACATTTTATTTAAAATTCTTACAAAATATACAAGGAAACGAAAATCAAACGGTAACACTTTTGGTTTCGTCAATATTAGGTTAATATTCCGAACAATTATCTGTCAAAGTTAAATTTTCGTTCGTACGATTTGTGAATTAGAGTAGGTTTAACGTCAAACAACTTCGTTTCGTCCGCAAGTTGCGGAACGTATGGAACCGTAGTAGGTTTTATACGAAACTTCGGCCCGAACTTCGTTGTTCGTTGAAACAGAATAGGCCTCCAGGAAGCTCTTGTGCGACCGCTATGACAAATAGAAAGGTAGATTGACAAATGGCTGACAACGACATTTTTGCTCCTATTAAAGAAATTTATTAAATTATAAATATATAAGTACCTACCAAATTCATATTTTATACAGATGAATCGATAGAAAAGAAATCAGACCATAATTATATATTATTCTATAGCAATATTTTATAGAAATTTCAAGGAAATTTGTTTTGCTACAATTAATGTGACAGATTTGGATGGTGGCGTTTTCATGAATTGCAATATTATTTTATATGCATAAGGTGCAGACGGTCGAGCTTCCATAAAATATTGCAGGCTGAAAATTATTTGTGATTTTTTGAAGAAATTGTCTCTGAAGTCCCCATGCGCCAGATTTGACAGAATCGTCAAAATTATTACCTAATATTATTGTTTTTATTCGTGTTTTTTTTACAGTTACTGTTTAGTTTGTAAGTTTGTTTGTAAATATATAGGAAAATGCAGAGCGCGACGCAATCCGGAGATGGTACGTCACTTTATACTAATTCATGCTCCATTTGTTTAAAATCGTTTAAAACTGTTAGAGGCCTAAACATTCATATTTCTAAATTACATAAATGCCTCAGCCAAAACACAACTTCATTACATTTACATAATTTCACACCACATGCTTCTGTTCCATCTGTTAGAAATACTTCTGCTACCCCTTTTCATCTTCTTCTGAGTAATTTGAAAAATAACATAAGCCTGGTTAAGCGAATTCCTCGAGGCGCCAGAATCTCCGTCGCTACACTCTTGTCTCAAAATATTACACAATGTTTTTGTCTTTTTGTGTAATGTAGTAATTGTATAAAAGATTGGCATAATCTTTTGCTATTTCCCTTTAAAATATTACATGCCAAAGTTAGCGACCAGACCATTTCTCTCACACAAAAAATAAAAAATAATTGTACCAACCCCACACTTCCCCTTCATAATTCCTTATTTCCAGAAAATTTTAACAAAAAGACTTCTAATTTTAACAAAATAGTAGAAGCAAAAGTGAGCGACGGAGATTTGAAAGGTGCAGCACGTCTTCTTTTTTCCAGTGATGTACTATCTCCGGATACAACAGACACTCTTTTGGCTTTACAGACTAAACATCCCCCAGCTCCTGATACAGCCTACTTCCTGGACCCACCTACCTCACCCGATGTGTGTTTGCTTGCGCACGATAAGGACACAGTGAGTGCCATTAATGGTTTCAAAGTTGGTTCAGCTGCTGGCCTTGATGGTCTTT
This sequence comes from Miltochrista miniata, assembly GCA_933228765.1. Classification (NCBI taxonomy): domain Eukaryota; kingdom Metazoa; phylum Arthropoda; class Insecta; order Lepidoptera; family Erebidae; genus Miltochrista; species Miltochrista miniata. Next base: position 12,467,998 of record OW121768.1, read on the forward strand.
CTCCTCAACACCTCAAGGATCTAACCTCTCACTGTGTGGGTGATGCAGGTAAGCACCTCATTGAATGTTTAACAAAATTGGTAAACCTCATGCTCACTGGTAACATTAACCCCGAGATTGTTCCAGTCATCTATGGAGCGAATCTCATTGCCCTCTCTAAAAAAGACGGAGGAGTTCGTCCTATTGCAGTTGGTTCTACTTTTCGACGTTTGACATCCAAAATTTCAGTCCGTTACATTTTATCAAAATTACAACAGCAATTTGAACCTACTCAATTAGGTTTTGGTACCAAAGGTGGGTGTGAAGCGGCGGTTCACGCCTTGCGCACGTACCTTAATAAAGATGAGTGTGAGGTTTTATTAAAAATTGACGTCAAAAATGCCTTTAATTCGGTAAATAGGGACACCCTGCTTTCAGAAATTAGAAACAATATTCCGGAAATTTACAACTATCTACTAAATTGTTATCATGAACCATCAAAATTAATGTATAAATGCAACGAAATCTCTTCTGAAGTCGGTTGCCAGCAGGGTGATCCCCTTGGGCCAGCCATATTCAGCCTATCTATTAACCCTATAATTCAAAATTTAAAATCAAAATTTAACGTGTGGTATTTAGATGATGGGACTCTTGGAGGTGATGCCGCTACTGTTCTCTCAGATCTTTGGGAAATAAAAAACAAATTTAAGTTGATTGGTTTGGAATTAAATTTTAATAAGTGTGAATTATATATTCATAACGCTCACAACCGTTCCGAACTCATAGAAAATTTCGATTTCTTATGTCCAAATATCAAAATTATTAATAGAGAGAATCTTAACCTCTTAGGGTCTCCGATTTTTGAAGATGCTATTCCAGAAATAATAGCACAGAAAATTTTAAAATTTGAATCAAATGTGGATCGACTTCTTAATATTAATTCACATTATGCAATCACAATTTTAAAATTTTGTCTATTTGTTCCTAAATCTATATATCTGCTTCGTTGTTGTCCTTTTTGGAAACATCAGAATTGTTTATTTGCGATTGATTCCCTCATAAAAACGTCTTTAGAACGTATTTTGAACATACAACTTAATGAACAATCTTGGACTCAAGCTTCCCTTCCCATTAAATACAGTGGGTTAGGGATCCGCAAAGTCTCCAGTGTGGCTTTGCCAGCCTTTTTGTCATCTGTACATGCCACGTCACCACTCGTAGGTAAAATCCTAAGCAATTGTCTTACTAACTATGAGATGGCTGGCTGTACAGATGCCAAGGATGCTTGGCTTATGGCTTGCCCAGGTCAAAATTTTCCTATTCATCCAAATTCACAACGGAGCTGGGACGACGCAATTTCAAAATTAACTTTTGACTCGTTTTTAAACGCTAGCTTAGGCCCAGATCGTGCTAGACTATTAGCGCTCAGCAGAAAGGAATCCGGTGATTGGTTGAATGCTTTTCCAACTGCTAACACCGGAATCTTTCTTGAACCAGAGACTTTGAGAATGGCAGTTGGCTTGAGACTTGGCGTCCCGCTCTGCGCCCCACACCGTTGCCCCTGTGGTGTTACCGTTGACTCTATGGGACACCATGGACTATCTTGCTTGAAGAGCGCAGGCCGCTTCTCTCGCCACGCTGCGCTTAACGATATCATTCGCCGTGCTCTTGCCACCGTCGGTGTGCCCGCTCTCTTAGAGCCAAATGGCATTTTTAGGGACGATGGCAAGAGACCGGATGGGATGACCTTAATTCCGTGGGAGATGGGTCGGGTGCTAGTTTGGGATGCCACTTGTGTAGACACTTTGGCCCCGTCCCATCTTCCTAGAACAAAAGAAAAAGCCAGCGCGGCAGCGGAAGCGGCAGAATATAAAAAAATAAATAAGTATAAGGGTCTCGGCTCGTCGTACAATTTTATTCCAGTCGGTGTCGAGACCCTAGGTCCATGGGGTCCCAACGCACATAATTGTGGAGTCAACTGGTGACCTAAGGGCTGGCAGTTATTTCTCCCAACGAATAGGCATCGCCGTTCAAAGGGGGAATGCTGCCAGTCTTTTGGGCACAATGCCACGGGGGCCCTATTTAGATTTAGTTTAGATTTATTTATTTATTCATATTGTAAATAGTTATTAATTTATTTTAACATTTGTCTAATATTTTATTAAATAAAGTTTTATTAAAGAATTCAATAGTTCCTTTGAATGTAAGTGTAAATCTAAACCGGCGTGTTGGCTTTATCATATAAGAGCTTAATGATTAAGTCCAGTGTTAAATATTTCGTCCTTGCCGAAGGCGTGGACTGAAATAAATTATTGAAGTGAAACTTCTTTATCGGCGTTGGAAAAAAAATTGCGTCACGTCACGATTTTTGGTTACGCGCCATCTTTGTTCTGTTCCCCACCACGGTGGATTCGAATTAAGAGTACTTTATCCAGGGATAGCATGTCATTTAAGGGTTTTTGGACTTTTGGACTTTTGGACTTTTGGGCTTTTAGACTTTTGGACTTTTGGATGGGACATTGGTACTTTGGGTCTTTGGGACTTTGGAACTTTGAGACTTTGGGACTTTTGAACTTTGAACTTTTGAACTTTTGGACTTTTGGACTTTTGGACTTTTGGACTTTTGGACTTTTGGACTTTTGGACTTTTTGGACTTTTAGACTTTTAGACTTTTAGACTTTGGGACTTTGGGACTTTGGGACTTTGGGACTTTGGGACTTTTGGACTTTTGGCCTTTGGGACTTTTGGACTTTTAGATGGGACCTTGGTACTTTGGGTCTTTGGGACTTTGGGACTTTGGGAGTTTGGGAGTTTGGGAGTTTGGGACTTTGGGACTTTGGGACTTTGGGACTTTTGGACTTTTGGCCTTTGGGACTTTGGGACTTTGGGACTTTGGGACTTTGGGACTTTGGGACTTTGGGACTTTGGGACTTTGGGACTTTGGGACTTTGGGACTTTGGGACTTTGGGACCTTGAGACCTTGGGACTTTGGGACTTTGGTACTTTTGGACTTTTGGCCTTTTGGACTTTGGACTTTGGACTTTTGGACTTTTGGCCTTTTGGACTTTTGGACTTTTGGACTTTTGGACTTTTGGACTTTTGGACTTTTGGACTTTTGGACTTTTGGACTTTTGGACTTTTGGACTTTTGGACTTTTGGACTTTTGGACTTTTGGACTTTTGTACTTTTGGACTTTTGGACTTTTGGACTTTTGGACTTTTGGACTTTTGGACTTTTGTACTTTTTGACTTAATTTAAGGTGAGGTGAAAATTAAGTTTATGAAGAAGTTTCACTTCTTACGTGTGTACACTAAGTACACGCAATTTTTTTTTTTAGAATAGATTCTAAAACAATTCAGTCCACGCCCTCGACATCTACGTTCTTTTATGATAAAGCAAACAGGGCAGTTTCACTAACCACTTGCTGAGTCTGATGAAGAAATACCTCCCCTTTCATACACCTTAAGCGTCGTAAACGAAGTTGTGAGGCTCAGCTAGTTACATACATACATAAATATGATCACGCCTTTGTAGGCGTGACCATACATACATAATTTACATATTTATGTATGTATTTATGTATGTATTTATGTATGTATCTGCCTACCCCTTCGGGGATAACCCCGAAGGGGTAGGCAGAGGCATATTATTATGTCCCCACATTTCACCTTTTTAGAATTTGTCCCACGTAATAGGTGGTGAGCTGTATTGCCGTGTTGAGATAGACAGGCGCAGGTTGTGACTGCCTGCTGTTGAAATTATTCAAGCCGCCAAAAAGGCCTTCTACTTGGCTTAATGACTGCCTCCCATTTTAGGAGTATTCCCGTTCGTCCCCTTGACTTCGTCCCCCTAGGGGGACGAACGGGAATTTAATATTTTATATTCCCGATGGTCCCCTTAATTTTTTTGGGGGGACGAACGGGAATAATTTTTTCATTCTTTTTTTGTTCTATTGCTCCCAACAAATAATATAAGACAGGTGCGTTGGTAAAAAATGAAATTTGAAATTCTATTTTTATTTACAAATGAAGATCAACAAAACAAATGAAGATCGACAAAACAAATGAAGATCGACAAAACCAAATGAAGATTGACGAAACAAATGAAGGTCGACGAAACAAATGAAGATCGGCGAAACAAATAAAGACCGACAAAACAAATGAGGATCGGCAAAACAAATGACGGTCGGATAAACAAATGACGAACGAAAAAACATAATCAGATAAATAAAAATAAAAGACTAAGCAAGTTGATAAGGTCAAAAACTACTTGCAGCCATATTTTGTAATCTAGATCAGTGGCCGCTGGTGGATCCTCGATCTGGTGGTGCACTTTACTTGCTTTCTTGTTTTAAATTTAATAAGTGTTAATTTTATATCAACTTTATTTTGAAAAGTTTTGTATGGGTAAGTGTAAGTACTTAGTTAATGTTTATGCTCATTTTCACATACTCCACAAACTTTACACGCAGTATAGAATAGAACTAAGAACAAAATAAAAAGAGATAACAATTTAAAACTCAAACCAATCAATAAATATTTAACGCGTCACAGATACAGCGAAACAATACCGGGAGAATTTGAATTTCGTCAAACAAAATATCGAGTACTCTTGGTAACCTTCGGATTACCCGAACGCGTGCGACGCACGAAAAGTGACTCATTGCCCCGATTGCCCGGTACATTTTCTATGAACGATGTTTTGTCTCATGCGCCAAGCGTGTTAGCTCGTATCTAGTACAAGATGTATGCGCAGCCCTCGTGCACTCGGGAAAGCGCAAGCTGATTTTTTTTACAGGGAAACTAGGCTTTGGTACTATTTGGTAGTGTAGCAAAGGGCTTAAATTGTTTCGTCATAATTAGGTATGTTATAGTTTTGAGTTTTTGTATGTTTAAATAATAAGTGTTACATACCTAATGGTAGGATTGGTGAGTAATTTAATAATAAAGTAGGCCTAATTTTTAAATCTTTTGAGCAAGTGGTTCACCGCACGAGCGCACTTAAGGTACCGCCGCCACTGATCTAGATGCGAGAGCCATTCAAAAAAATAGGTGCAAGCTCGACCTTAATGACATTTATCTAAAAATGTGCTTTTAGGCGTTTATAGACATCACTGAACACGAATATAATTAAAAAATAAATAGATATTATGCATGCTCATAAGGTCGAAATTTGCTTGGACCCTTTTTGTATTCTAGATGCGATAAACATTCAAAAAAATAGGTGCATGCAATTCTTTACCTTATGGACATGCATAATATTTATTTATTTTTTACATATTCATGATCAGTGATGTCTATAAATGCCAAAAAGCACATTTTTGAGAAGCGTTATTAAGGTCGAGATTTGCTTGCACCTATCTTTTCGATTGGCAATCGCATCTAGATTACAAAATATAGCTGCAAGTAACTTTTGACCTTATCAACTTGCTTATAGTCTTTTGTTTTACTGATCTGCATGTTTTTTCGATCGTCATTTGTTTATTCGACCGTCATTTGTTATAACGATCGTCATTTGTTTTATAGATCTTCATTTGTTTTTTCAATCGTCATTTGTTTATCCGATCGTCATTTGTTTTACAGATCTTTATTTGTTTTTTCGATCATCATTTGTTTATCCGATCGTCATTTGTTTTACAGATCTTCATTTGTTTTTTCGATCATCATTTGTTTATCCGATCATCATTTGTTTTATAGATTTTCATTTGTTTTTTCGATCGTCATTTGTTTATTCGATCGTCACTTGTTTTTTCGATCATCATTTGTTTATCCGAAGGTCATTTGTTTTGTCGATCTTCATTTGCTTTTTTTTCATCTATAAACAGACGTCATTTGTTTTTGTTTCATTTGATTTTGGTCGAGGGGGACGAAAGGGGGACGAATGGCACTTAATCGAAAAACATATTCCCATTCGTCCCCTCCTGAATTAGGAGGGGGACGATCGGGAACTGATTAAATATTATTTTTGTGAATTCCCGTTCGTCCCCCTCGGGGGGACGAAGTCAAGGGGACGAACGGGAATACTCCCCATTTTACGGGCAACCAAGACCCGTTGGTCTTGGTTGCGCGTAAGTTTCGGAAGGCACGTTAAGCCGTTGCTTAACGTGCCTTCCGAAACACGGAAACGACACGGACAAATAACTGTCACAAAGTGGTCACATGGATGGTCACCCATCCAAGGACTGGCCATAGTGAATGAGCTTACTACAGTGATCGTTTACAGAACACTGAGTCCGCGGTGCCACGAGCGCTTCTTATTTATACATAACTAGCTGACCCTCGCAACTGCGTTTACGACTATTTTTGTTTGTTATAATAAAATGAAATGAAATTTTGTTCCAAAAGTAACAAAAATTTTAAGCGAGTGGAAGACCCCTCTTTTCTGGATTTGTAATAATCTATGTATAATATGTATGTATTTAAATTAAAAGTATATAAGTATTAATATCCGTGGTCTGATACCCATAACACAAGCAGGTTATTCCTAGCTTACTTTGGGATCAGAGGGGCAAGTGCGAGTTTTTGCGTGAGCTTGACGACATTCACGGCACGCCAATTCGTATGGAATTGAGACCCCGCCACCTAGCTGTAAACGCGAGAACTTGTCTTGATTCCATACAAATCGGCCATAACGCGCTCACTCGTGAATGTCGACAGGCGCTCGCCGAAACTCGCACTTGCCCCTCAGATAGCGTTGTGTGAAATGTCCGCGAATATTTATTTATTTATTTATAATTTAAGTAAAACAATGAATATATGAACATTCGTCTTTGTGAATTCGTCACATTTAATTTTTACGTAATAATCAATCACATTTTTTGCAGTGTATTTTTACTACACTTAAAAACAAAAGAAAATTGAAATACAAACGTTCCTTTGTTTTTTAATTTATTTTCGCCTCTCTCTATAAAATAGAGTGCAGAGGGGCTTATGGAGAGACTTTGTCTGTAGTCTGTGACTCTGTTGCATTAAACTACGTCACTAGGTCACGTGGATCATCTGTTCAAAGTTTGAAATAAAACAAAAATGACAACGTCAATCGGATTGAGCTCTCACAATAAACGTTTTAGTGAGGGGCAGTCGGGTGAGACCGTCTCACAGCTTCTTATTTATTTGGTGAAGCGAGGAACGCATTTCCGCTACTATTTTTCTTCTTCTTCCGTAGTTCTTTTACTCTGAAGTCTCTGTAGTTGCGCTACTCTATGTTGGCGAGTCATATCGCCCATATGCTCAAGGTCGTTAGCCCTGGGTATGGCCTTAAGAATGACACTATATTCAAAGGCATCCTCGAATTGTAGGGTTAGCGAAAGTTAAGATGTCTCTAATTTCTGAACTATAAAACCTTCAATTTTAAAACTTGTGTGGAACAATTCTTAAAGAAGGTACTATCTTTCTAACACAAAAATCGGACCACGCGTTGGGAAATTACAACTAAAAACCCATTTTGTCTTTCATCCCTTCTTGCACAGGAACCGCGCAATATATTGAGATCCAAAGTATCCTAGAACCTTCCTCGGATCATAAGCTCAGATTGTGACAAGTATCATTCAAATTGATTTAGTAGTTTCGGCGTTATTCGGGATACAAACAGACAGACAAAAAAAAAATATTGCATTTTCGGTTTCAGTATCGATTATAGAATGCCTTAAAAATCCTACAATTAAAATTATCAAAATCAAAATATCTTTCATGTAATAACTACATTAATAAGTTTTATTATATGTAGGTATGGACAAATTTGTCTTTTAAGTTATTTAGTGCGTATTGTTTTGTTATTTAATAAAAGCTTGTTTTATTTTATTAAATTTATTTTTAACTTTTTAGTTCGAATTTCGTCCAATGTACACATCAAGACATATCTAAAGAGCCCAAACATTATGAGTCTATCTTGTCTCGTTGGGGTAACAATGGTGACCTTCACCAGGACTTGGTTCCATCATCAGACTATGACTTTTTTGCCATGTGCGCATCAAGACCTATCTAAAGAGCCCAAACACTAACCCCCTCATTCATAATCGTTTATTAAACCTATTTTAGTTAAAACACATTTTAAGTCTATTGCTGTCTCTAACCATACTCTGTCATTGGTTAGAGACAGCAATAGACTTAAAGTGTGTTGTAACTAAAATAGGTTTAATAAACGATTATGAATAATTGGGTAAGTGTTTATCTTGTTTCATTGAAGAGTCAGTATGGTGACCTTAAGATTCCACCTAGAGATTCCAACATATTGTATTGTCACCAAAATTATATAAGTATTCCAAATTTTAGCTGAATCGGAGCATGAGAAGTGGGTCAAATCTTACTTGCAAAATTTGTACAAGTACATATCTACATATACTTACACACAAAGCAAGTTAAAAATAAAAGCTTGTAAAATAGGTTAAAATAATGACAGATATATTGACGGACAATATTGTATTGATACAATTTCAATTAAGTTCTATATAAATAAGAATACATAGTACCAGTGTAATTGATTTTGTGTAGGTATTTTTTTTTATACTACTTAGGTGGCAGACAAGCTTACGGCCCACCGGAAGGTTGGTAACCGTAGCCTATAGACGTTTGCAACACCAGAGGCGCTACACACGCGCTGCCGACCCGGGCGCAGGTTGTAGCGACCCACAGTTGAAATTTTTCAAGCCGCCCATAAGGCCTTCAACTTGGCTTAACGACTGTCATTTTACCGACAACCGGGACCAACGGCTTATCGTGCCTTCCGAAGCACGGAAACGCTCGTAAATAAATGTCACAAAGTGGTACACGTGGTGGTCACCCATCCATATCCGGCCATAGTAAATGTTGCTTACTGCAGTGATCGTTTACAGAACACTGAGTCCGCGGGGCCACGAGCGCTTCAAATAGATAGGTATATATGTATTTGGTTTGGCAGTTTCAAAGAAATCATAATTATTCTACACAAATATATTTTGTATTATGAAAAAAAATCACTGGTTGCCGGGAATAAAATAACTATAATGGGTGATTCTCGTACTATAACCAGTACCGTGAGGATTGGCCACGGAGATGACACCACTACCGTCTGTGCCGTCATTTTGGGGGTGTGAGTCGTCTTTGAGTAAATCTTCGTCGTTGAACTGACCATCAAAGGCACTGGCACTGGCGTAAGCCAAAGCAATAAGACACAGCAGTATAATAAACTGGAAAAGACAAATAATATTAAGACACTTAATACAGGTTAACATTAAACTAAAATACAGGTCTTATAGAAAATCCTGGTTGGTTATTCATTATTTATCACAGGGTACCCTACATCTACCTACTGCCCGGGTTTCCGGACACAGACTTTGTCCAGCATTGCGACCTCTTCTCACAAGGGCAGGTTCATATCACCGCCGTTTTGGCCCGCTTTTGAAAAACGGCCAGCCCAACCGCCTAGGCGCCTTTCTTCTGCTCTCTTTCTCGAGCGTATCTTGCTCGCAGAATGATGCAGCAGCGCCCCTTTGCCGTGGTCTCCAGCGTGACAATGTCCACGCCTGCAGCGAGGTCTTAGCGCTGCAGTGCTGGCACTCTGGTGCTACTCCCCAGTATATGCGCCACAGATCATTGCCGAACTACCCATACCTAGTAAATATCTGTGGCACTCTGTAACTGAGGCTGCCATAACGCCTGTCCAACCACTCGTCCATGACCTCTTACATCACCTCATTACTGGTTTACCCCAGCCTGGTTCCTCAAAAAGACATAAAACAAATAAGTACAAAAAGTGACAATCGATTTGCTTTGTCTCTGTTAATCAACGTCACACGAATTGATTTTAAGTTTATGAAGATAAATATTGAATTTTTAATTATAATCAATTATAGTGCAATTGTAATCAATGATGTATAACAGTCCAAATAATATTATTACTATATAGCACGCACCTTGAAGTTCATGTTGAAGAGATGATTTAATCAACACCAAAAGTTGAATATGCCCCAATTTGAGATGATCATTGCTTTTATACACATGCATCCCAATGTATTATTTGTGTGCGTACTCCTGGCGGAAAAGTGTCGATTTTTTAAATTCTAGATATACAGAAAATTAGCGTAAGAGTCCGTGTAAATGTGTATCGTAAATAGAAATTTGTGTATCCAGCCATTGTGAAGATATTCTTGAAAAACTGATTCCGCCAGGAGTACGTTCGAAACGTCAGCCCAGCGGAACTTTTTCTTTTTTTGCAAAAAGAAAAGGCTCATTAGGTAGCTTGGTGCGAGCTGTAAATGTGTATGTATAAATGAAATTTGTGTATCATGATATCACGGAGTAATTCAGGTTTCCGCTGGGAGTACGTTTGACGATATCGTAATTATCATAAACAGAGACTTAGTACAGTGTTGAGTTTACTCATGTACGTTGCTATGAATTTGCTTATAATCTTGGTAAAAGCAGAAATTGAAAATAATTTCCCACTCAAAAGATATAGACATATAGGTAAAATCAGGTTATTAACCTCTAGTGCCTAAAATAGGAACCTTACAGCCAAACTTGTAACGTTAATTTGTATCTAATCAAAGTCTACACTCTTCAACCGAGTTTCATTAATATCTTCTTAGTAATTACAGAGGAATCACAAAATTTGTCGCAATCAGCCCATTGTTTTATATGACCTTTGTTGTCAATGTTCTTAGAAAATAAACACAACAAACTATATTGCAATATTTTGCGTATTTATTCAACTACTCAAATTTAAAAATTCAGCTCATTACATTCAGTATTTAACAAAATATAAGAAAAATACCATCAACAGCCGGAATTGATGAAAAACACGGGTAAACCAACCAAATTGAAATGACGTCAAAAAGCGGCCGCGCAGTACATGAAGGTACATTTCTAAATTTGTAGCATAGCATCAGTTTTAATTTAGTACAGGTAGATACAAAAGTCTTGTAAAATATTAGTATTTTTTTATTAAGTAGGTACTTATGATTCGTCCATAATACTCCTCAGACTCTTTGACACTCGCTTGCTGACTAGGCCTGGCCTCCGCCATAGCTGCAATTTTACTGAAAACAGTACCAAACGGCTTAACCTGCTTTCCGAAGCACGGAGACTCACGTAAATGAAATAAATAGCTTTACATGAGACAGACGGTGTCATTTTAAGTCAACTACAATTGGAAGCGGCGGGCCGGGTACGGGAGAGAACTCTCCCACCCGAGTTCCGCAGTCGGCGCCCTGGGCGCCGCCGACGTGTCTTCGCTGAAGACTATCGGCCTCCATGACCGGGGGTCTGAGGACGGTGAGAGGGCCGCTCACCGTCCTTACAGAAGCAGGCCCATGACGGCAGCGTGACGTGAGCAACTCACGCACGCCCCCCCTTAGAAGCGGGGTCACACCCGAAACCCCCCATAGACGCGACATTGCACCCGAACCACCCCCTGGGCGAGGCCGCAGCGGCGGCCGTAGGTCTGTTGGGAGTCACGGGACATCCTTCCTGAGGGCTTACCCGGGACTCTCAACCATAGGCTGTTAGGCGTGGCGTGAGGTTTTTTAGTCGGTAAGAGTCCGGCATAACATCCTATGAGGATTTTCCCTCACGTTAAACAAAAAAAAAAAAAAAAAAAGACGTGTGGCACTCGGGGACTGCCGCGGTAAAGCTATTACATAGCATTTTTTACCGACTATGCTAGTATAATAAATTATTTCTATATAAGAATACTAGCTGATGCCCGCAGCTTCGCCCGCGTAAAATTTGTTACCGCGGGATTATTCCCGGGATAAAAGGTAGCCTATGTGTTATTCCAGACTATAATGTATTTCTGTTACCAAATTTCAGCCCGATCCGTTCAGCGGTTTGAGCGTGAAAGAGTAACAAACATCCACACTCACAAACATTCGCATTTATAATATTAGTAAGATTTTAAGGCCTATGTTCAACAAAGTAAAGTACCAAGTACCTACTTGACTGTGGACATTTGGGCTTTTGGACTTTTGGCCTATTGGCCTTTTGGACTTTTGGACTTTTGGACTTTTGGACTTTTGTACTATTGGACTTTTGGACTTTTGGACTTTTGGACTTTTGGACTTTTGGACTTTTGGACTTTTGGACTTTTTGACTTTTGGACTTTTGAACTTTTGGACTTTTGTACTTTTGGACTTTTGGACTTTTGGACTTTTGGACTTTTGGACTTTTGGACTTTTGGACTTTTGGACTTTTGGACTTTTGGACTTTTGGACTTTTGGACTTTTGGACTTTGGACTTTTGGACTTTTGGACTTTTGGACTAAAGTCCAAAAGGCCAAAAGGCAGGAATCTTAGCATTATGTTATGTAGCCTATAGCCACTATCAATTAATGTACCTACTTACTATCGAACAGTTTTTGAAACCCTACCAGTAGTTTCAGTAAGACTTGCCTTGGTATGATGTGATCGTGGTCCCTTTGCAGCGTGTGTCCAATCTAGCGCAGCAGCTACACTTCCGACGTTTGATCTGTTGGTGGATAGGGGTCTCACTGCAGCGTTCCAATAGTCTTACGTTCGTGATGTTCTCGGGCCCGTATGTACCGAGGATCCATTGGAGGCAGCGTTTGACGAAGACTTATAGCTGGTAGCTGGTGCGAAATGTCTTTAGTGACCTTCCATGTCTCGCATCCGTATAGCAGTTAGCAGTACAGTTTTAACGTTTACTTTGTTTTGAGTTTCACTCTTCGTGTCTTTAGGACTTTTGGACTTTTGGACTAAAGTCCAAAAGGCCAAAAGGCAGGAATCTTAGCATTATGTTATGTAGCCTATAGCCACTATCAATTAATGTACCTACTTACTATCGAACAGTTTTTGAAACCCTACCAGTAGTTTCAGTAAGACTTGCCTTGGTATGATGTGATCGTGGTCCCTTTGCAGCGTGTGTCCAATCTAGCGCAGAAGCTACACTTCCGACGTTTGATCTGTTGGTGGATAGGGCACTGCAGCGTTCCAATAGTCTTACGTTCGTGATGTTCTCGGGCCCGTATGTACCGAGGATCCATTGGAGGCAGCGTTTGACGAAGACTTATAGCTGGTAGCTGGTGCGAAATGTCTTTAGTGACCTTCCATGTCTCGCATCCGTATAGCAGTTAGCAGTACAGTTTTAACGTTTACTTTGTTTTGAGTTTCACTCTTCGTGTCTTTTGGACTTTTGGACTTTTGGACTAAAGTCCAAAAGGCCAAAAGGCAGGAATCTTAGCATTATGTTATGTAGCCTATAGCCACTATCAATTAATGTACCTACTTACCCTCGAACAGTTTTTGAAACCCTACCAGTAGTTTCAGTAAGACTTGCCTTGGTATGATGTGATCGTGGTCCCTATGCAGCGTGCGTCCAATCTAGCGCAGCAGCTACACTTCCGACGTTTGATTTGTTGGTCTCACTGCAGCGTTCCAATAGTCTTACGTTCGTGATGTTCTCGGGCCCGTATGTACCGAGGATTCATTGGAGGCAGCGTTTGACGAAGACTTATAGCTGGTAGCTGGTGCGAAATGTCTTTAGTGACCTTCCATGTCTCGCATCCGTATAGCAGTTAGCAGTACAGTTTTAACGTTTACTTTGTTTTGAGTTTCACTCTTCGTGTCCATTTTCGCAACTGCCCACGGGGCGCGGCTGTGTAAAGGTTGTTCTGGCCTTGGCGAGACTCAAAATGATGTAAGGTACTCTTCTATCCCATCAGTTTCTGACACGACACTCCCGAGGTACGTGAATTAGTGCCTCCACCACATCTCTTGCGTCTGTCGATTTTAATTTCAGTCCAGCCATTCGCTGCCTCATCCTGCTCGTTGTCCTGCACGTTGTCCTGCAGACATGCATGACGGCGTGTGTGTGCCTCAGCAGGCACAGGACATCGGCATCATTTAAATCCTCCAGGATATCAGTATAGGCCCCATTCTATGCCGCGCCGATTGTTCTTTGCGGTATTCAGCATTATACCATCTATTTTCTATGGATGGTTGTTAACTATCCTGTTTTCTTCATAACGATCCTCTAAGGTAGGTACAGTACGTATTTTCAAAAGAGTTTGTGAACTCTATTTTTAATTTCTTTTTCAGAATATTGATGACATTTGATTGATGTCATTTTATACACGTTACGTCTACTACATTGATACATGTAATAAAATTCTAACACGCCGGTGTTTGTATGTAAATTGTTTATACTGAGGAAAATTCTATACTGAGGAATAGCTTTAACCATTAAGCTCTATTTTGATTAAGCAAACAGGGCAGATTCACACGCTACTTGATGAGTATGATTAATAAATACCTCTAATTTCATAGACCTTGTGTGACGTAAACAAAGTTGCGAGGGTCAGCTAGTTAAAAGATAAAACAATAGGTTTCTTCTTAAAAACTATTTTTACAAATTTTATGGCATTAATAGACATTCTTTGAAATATGCATGTATGGTATTGTTGTGACTTTTATGACACGTTTAAAGTACAAAGGTATGAGATAGATGGCGCTCGCGGCTACGTCAGCGTGAAATTTTCTTCCCGCTTCCCATGGGAACGTACTCCCGGGTTTGGTTATCTTTATAGCAGTATTATATATAAATTAACAAAACAAAAAATAATACTGCATTGGTGATAATAATAATAAAATGTATGTATATAGAGTACTCACCTCTTATATTTGCTCCATGGTACTCACTCATTTTCTTTCACTATTTTTCGTGACTTTCTTCATTAATAACTGCACTTTGTTTATTCATATTTAAAACACTTTTTACACAAATTATACGAGTACAGTTCACTGTTGTACATAGATGATGAATACCTATACACCTATAGTCGAATTTTTATTTACACGAAGTAAATTGACAGCAACTAATGTAATTGACAGCATCGAAATTGTCATTTCACATTATGAACTCTAAATTCGACCAGCACTCTTAATTCAACTTTGGTCGAGTGGTTAAGACGCGGAACGGTACGCAGAAGGCGCAAGATCGATTCTGGGTACAAGCATCAATTTTTGGATTATTTGACACAATATAATAATATATAACGACTGCAGAGTTCATAATTGACGTAAACAAAAAATTTATGAAGTGCGAGACGAGATACACGAACGTGGCCGAAGGTAGCCGAGAGTGTGACTCGTTTTCGTGACACAATTTCTGGATTCGGTCTCCACGCAAGGCCCGCGATAGAAGCTATGCAATAGCTTAAAAAGTCAACTACAATTTGATACGTTTATCTTTTTTGCAATGTACGGGTACTGTATTTGAATTATACTAGCTGACACAACTTCGTGTTAGAAAATACTAATACTGAGACTATTTATTTCCGTAATCAATCGATTCTTATGTTCTTTTTATAAACCTGTTAGATCGAGTGATCCATTGGCTTAGCAGAGGGAAAAGCTTTGCTAGACGGGTCCTGTAGTTAAATGATCTAAGGTTTCATCGAACCCTAACATTATTATTTGGAATTGTACATCATTGCTAAGTTACCTGGTTTTAAATAACATTGTGGAATTTAATGGTATTGTCTATTGAGCAGCTTCTGGGGGAGAATGTATAAATTGGCGTGTGAGATTATTGTGAGCTCTCTTCATTCATACTGATCGCTTAGCTAGGGTATAACTATATTAAAAGTTATATTGCAAGTTTTATTTTATTTTTAAAATGTAGGTACTACCTATTTAACAATTTGTTAGCGTCACATGAAAGCGAGAGAGAGGTTTAGTAGTTATATTTTAATATAATTTATTTCATAGCAAGTACATAAAACACAAACTCCAGAACATTTGTGTATCACACACAAATATTTGTTCTGACCCAGAAATCGAACCTAGGACCGAGGACCGAGAGGAGGAATTATTTTATTCCGTACCATTCGACTGCATAGCTTGAACTGATACTATGCGTCCAAACAGAAGGATCGTCAATGGTAGGTTCTGGGTCGTTCTAGGTGCGTTTTTATTTGGAATAAAACCGCAGTAACCCCAAGTGCGGCCTCAGCCTTAGTCTGTAAGACTTTTTTGAAGAAAGTCATTAAGTGTCTTCTAGATTACAAACCTTATTTATACTGTTGATTGATGGCTGTTGGTAAAACTGGCCACACAGTTTTTAGGGTTCCAAACCCAAATTATAAAAACGGGACCCTATTCATGAGACTTCACAGTCCGCTTGTCTGTCTGTCTGTCCGACATGAGGCTTTCTCGGAAACTGCTAAAACAACAAATACTTAAATACTATCTCGGAAACCGTGACAATTAGAGAGCTGAAATTTTAACAGATGATATATTTTAGTTGACGCTGTAACAACAAATACTTAAATCCTATCTCGGGAACCGTGACAACTAGAGAGCTGAAATTTTCTCAGATGATGTATTTTGGTTGACGCTATAACAACAAATACTTAAATTAAACAAAAGGGGGATTAAGGGGGGCTACCATAAAAAAAACGTGATTTTTGCTGTTTTTTTAGTACGGAACCCTCCAAGCGCGAGTTCGAGTCGTACTTGACCTGGTTTTATATAAGTAAATAAAAAATCTGGAACATGTTAATTTAAAAACCAGTTTCTTCTAGTCTCTAGTCTCAATATGTCAAAATGTGGATTTGTGTGTGAAAATGCAGAAATACCTAAACCTACAGGATCGTAAATTTGAAAGAAACTGATAAATACTTATACATAAGAAAGCTAGGGAAAAAAATAAGCAGGTACTCTATGTGTGGGCTGCTCACCGTCCTTACAGAAGCAGGCCCAAGACGGCAGCGTGACGTGAGGGATTCACGCACGCCCTCCCCCCCGCCCCCTAAGAAGCGGAATCACACCCGAAAACCCCCCAAAGACGCGGGATAGCACCCGAACCACCCCGTAGGCGAGGTCTGTTGGGAGTCCTAGGAAAGCCTTCCGAGGGCTTACCCGGGGCTCCAAACCGTAAGCTGTTGGGCGTTACGTGAGTTTATTTAGTCGGTAGGAGTCCAGCATAGCATCCATGAGGGATCTTCCCTCATGTTAAAAAAAGGGTAATCTAAGTGCCCACTATTACGTACTTAAGTAGAACCCGACATCGCGTCCATTTTAAAACGTCAAAGAGTTTGTTTTCTTGCTCTTTCTTATTTAAATGTCGATTATTCATAAAAGTACTAATTGTAATAGGAAGTTATTATGGGAATTGTATATTCGCTAAGCTATTTTTGTAGCGATAGTACACGATGTCAAACCAAATAAACGTACAATACTTGCAATTTAAAGACGTAGCTCTATGTACTACGCGGCCGCTTTTTGACGTCATTTCAATCTGGTTGGTTTACTCGTGTTTTTCATCAATTCCGGCTGTTGATGGTATTTTTCTTATATTTTGTTAAATACTGAATGTAATGAGCTGAATTTTTAAATTTGAGTAGTTGAATAAATACGCAAAATATTGCAATATAGTTTGTTGTGTTTATTTTCTAAGAACATTGACAACAAAGGTCATATAAAACAATGGGCTGATTGCGACAAGTTTTGTGATTACTCTGTAATTACTAAGAAGATATTAATGAAACTCGGTTGAAGAGTGTAGACTTTGATTAGATACAAATTAACGTTACAAGTTTGGCTGTAAGGTTCCTATTTTAGGCACTAGAGGTTAATAACCTGATTTTACCTATATGTCTATATCTTTTGAGTGGGAAATTATTTTCAATTTCTGCTTTTACCAAGATTATAAGCAAATTCATAGCAACGTACATGAGTAAATTCAACACTGTACCAAGTCTCTGTATATGATAATTACGATATCGTCAAACGTACTCCCAGCGGAAACCTGAATTACTCCGTGATATCATGATACACAAATTTCATTTATACATACACATTTACAGCTCGCACCAAGCTACCTAATGAGCCTTTTCTTTTTGCAAAAAAAGAAAAAGTTCCGCTGGGCTGACGTTTCGAACGTACTCCTGGCGGAATCAGTTTTTCAAGAATATCTTCACAATGGCTGGATACACAAATTTCTATTTACGATACACATTTACACGGACTCTTACGCTAATTTTCTGCATATCTAGAATTTAAAAAATCGACACTTTTCCGCCAGGAGTACGCACACTATTATTTTGGTTTAAACATGTGTTATGCTAAATCAAATAAACCGGACAATTTTGAATATTTCCTGCTTCAATAAAATATTTTTGAAACAGCAACTTCAATGCGCTCGTGCGCTCGATGCGCTCGTGGCCCCGCGGACTCAGTGTTCTGTAAACAATCACTGCAGTAAGCAACTTTCACTATGGCCGGTCCATGGATGGGTGACCATCCATGTGATCACTTTGTGACATTTATTTGAGCGTTTCCGTGCTTCGGAAGGCACGTTAAGCCGTTGGTCCCGGTTGCCAGTAAAATGGCAGTCGTTAAGCCAAGTTGAAGGCTTTATTTCAACAGCAGGCAGTCACAACCTGCGCCTGTCCATTTAAACACGGCAATACGGCTCACAACGTATTACGTGGGACAAATTATAAAAAAAAGGTGAAATGTGGGTATATAATATGCCTATGCCTACCCCTTCGGGGATAAAGGCGTGATGATGAACCTGAACCAACTTCAAATCTCTTAAAAAATACCTCTTCAAATCTCAGGATGAGAGCTAAGACCAATGAATGAAATGTGAATCCTGTTTAGAAAGATCACTTGCTTTGTTAGTTGTCTTTTAGGGGTCCGTACCCAAAATGTAAAAACAGGCCCCCGGAATACTGAGACTACGCTGTCTGCCTGTCCGCCTCCAGAATGTATTCCATTAACCGTGATAGTCAGACAGCCGAAGATTGCACAGGTAATGTATTTATGTTGCCGCTTTAGCAACAAATACATAAATCAGAATTTAAAAAAATGAATGATGGCTCCCATTTAACAAACGTGATATTTTGCAGTTTTTATTAATACTGTACCCACCGTGCTTGCACCGATTCGCACGTATCCGGTTTTTTTTCTTGTGATACCCATATTATTATTATGTAGACACACTATAGACTGATGTCACACTTGTTCGTTATTCTAAATCTAAAATTAGGTCATCCAAGGACGTCTAGATTTCTTATTACCTAACATGTTTTTTGATAAGAGTTTTTATTTAAGTTTTAAGATATGTATAATATACTAGCTAAGCCCGCAACTTCGTTTACGTCACATAAGGTGTCTGAAAGGAAAGGTATTTCTTCATCAGAGTCATCAAGCAGCGTCTGAAACTGCCATGTTTGCTTAATCATAAAAGAGCTTAATGATTAAGTCTATTTTAAAACAATTCAGTCCGCGCAGACTGAATTGTTTTAAAATAGAAAAATAAGTTTAAAAATAGTCTTAATCATTAATGATAGAACGTCCAGAGTCCTGGCAGGACTTTGCGTACTACCGGTAGTACGCCATGTTTTTTGTTATATGAGGCTTTCTAAGCCTGCTAGCAGGACATAATTAACTGACATGCATAGTGCGTCTCTTTCTCACTCAGCGAGTTTTTGAATCGTGATTCTGCGACCAGTTTGGCCAAAATGGCGGCAAGTGTAAGACGTAGTGTCCGTGTTCACGCCAAAGCGACATATTTCGACGCAAATGATGGCCAAAACACGTGGAGTCGCAAACATTTTGGTGATAACTATGATATAAGTTATTGTTGGGGTACTGTAAGAAAGGTAGAAAACAACTATGCAAGGGTATATTGGGATATTGACAAAAAAAAATCTACCGTACCCGTTCTAATTTCTGAAATCGAAAACGATAATTTAGTGGAAGTAAATACCAATGAAGAACATTGTAAGTACCAATTAATATTTTATTCATATCTTACTATCTACATATATCGCATTGCCGGAGAAAAAAGTACTAGGTACTTAGCAGTTGCTTGTTCGTTTCGGAGTTCGTTATTTGCATGGGTTGACAACATTTTACATTATATTAGCGACGAACAGGATCAGAATTCAACGCGGGCGGAGCCGCAAGCAAAAGCTAGTAACTTATAAAACAAAAAGTTTGTCACCCCTGTCTAATTTCATCACGCATAAAACTCAAGTACTGCTAGAAGGACAGCCGCTGAAATCCATAATAAATCCCCAAAAAATTGCGTACTGCCGGCAGGACGCACGTCCGTAGAATCGTCCTTCCAGAAGCTCCTTCCAGCAGGACCAAGGCTTGGACATTCTATCATTAAGCTCTTTTATGATTAAGCCAACACGCCAGTTTAGGTTCACTCACATTCAAAGAAACCCCTACAATTAAAATTTTCAAAATATTTGATTCTTAAAAGTGTTATAACTCTTTTATTTCTAAACCGATTTACATAAAACAAACGCTAAATGTTAACTGGAGCAAACCTCAACACAATAAAAAAAAACCGCATTGCAATCGGTTGAGCGGTTACTGAGATTAGCGTGCACAACCGTACAGACAAACAGATATACAGACATACAGACAAACAGACAAAAATTCTAAAAATCATTGTTTTGGGTTCTTTTGCGTTCATAAAGCCCCCCTATAATATTTTTTCTTATTTATCTTCCATGTACAGACAGCGACCTGCTACGATTTTATTATATGTATTGATTGATATTTATATTAGCCCCGTCTGGCGACTAGGCCCCGTGTGGCAACCAGACAACAGAGTAGAAAATGTCGTCGCCCCAATTCATCCCGTGGGTGTCGTAAGAGGAGACTAAGGGAACAATTTTACAAAACGATCCATTGCGCAGAGAAGGAAAACTCGAAATCCAGTTGTAAGCAAAATTACAATCGTTAAGCCAAGTTGAAGGCCTTATGAGCGGCTTGAAAAATTACAACTACGGCTCGTTACGCCTGTCCATTTTAACACGGCAATCGGCTCATCACTTATTACGTGGGACATAAAACTATTATATGTAATGTGGACCCCGTGGGGTGACGGGGTCCCGTGTTTCGACGAGTAAGAGTACAAAATGTTGCCACCCCAATACATCCCGAAGGTGTCGTAAGAGGCGACTAAGGGAACACTTTCGCAAAAAGATCCATAGCGTAGCGAAGGAAAACATGAAGTGAAACCCGGGTGTCCGTAGCAACCTCATGTATGTACTAACTCCTCTGTGCCTTTATGACTGCCTCTGTGGCGTAGTCGGCAGTGATACCGCCTGCGGCGCTGGAGGTCGTGGGTTCGATTCCCACCGGAGACAAATGTTTGTGTGACCCATTGAACCGTGAATATTTATTCCAAAAAAAAAACTCTGTGAGCGGTATCTATGTGTGTGTAGCCTCAGCGAATTAGTAGGTATGTAGGTTTCCATCTGGACTATCTAATTTGTGATACAAGACCTTAAAAATGGAATATTACATTAGAAAGTGTAATTTATTGTTACGGACGGTCTCCACCAATGATATTATAATGTAAAAAGAGACAGATATGTTATTAGAGCGCGCCTGGTCAAGACGCGAAAACGTCCCAATTAGGACGTATCGTATTTAGTATCTACATGTCTAGCAAACGCCAAGTAGTCACGTGTGTAAGCGCATGATAAAATTGCAACAAAAATGCTATCGCGAGCTTTTTAAAAAGTGTACAAATTAAGACACTATAATTACTAAAACACAAGGGATATGTGATAGGTATGTATAGAGGGCTAGATCAGATTTGAGGAGTCAGTTACTATGAACGTAACATATCTTGTATATATGTAACATCATTGGTTCACACAGAGTTCACCCTACCGAAACTTACTCACTTTCGAACCGAGTAAAACCGCTCTGAATTATGCTTTTTAATTTTCCAGGTATATAATGTCGTGGTTTCGTCCAGCCAGTCTTCGCCGAGTGGTCACGCGCCTGTACGCTATGTTCGATCCCGTGGATTTGGCTACCGGCCTTGAAAAGCGGGAGCTCATGGCCCATCTGGCAGGCAACTGCGACCCGTTCCACATAAAGGCGATTAAAAAAGGTATTCATTTTGTAATATTATACTCCCCACTTACCAAAATTTACAGAGTTGAGCAATTTCTCATTAATTCTCTTATCTCTTTTCCAATTAGCCCCTCTCTATAAAATGAGTGCAGAAGGGCTTATGGCGAGACTTTGTCTGTAAGCTGTGACTCTGTCGCATTAAACTACGTCACTAGGTCACGTGGATCATCTGTTCAAAGTTTGAAATAAAACAAAAATGACAACGTCAATCGGATTGAACTTTCACTTTCACAATAAACGTGTTAGAGAGGGGTAGTCTGGTGAGAATGATCTCACGGCTTTCTTGTCTTTTCTGTCGTAAATCGGCTGTCGTTCAGACAGACAAACAAACATTTTGAGAGTAAAAAAATATATATACGGTCGAATTGAGTAACCTCCTCCTTTTTTGAAGTCGGTTAAAAAATTGAAATTTAGAAAAAATTAAGTGTAGATTAGATACCAAGGATTTTATTCAGCTTTAACTGAAAATTGTTTTTATTTTATCAAACACAATTCATATCTCAATCCATATCCATTTCAAATATAATTTTGCCTTCATATTTTAGTTTAACTATAGCGGATTAGTATAATAATATGCTTCACTACAGGACCTGGCACTTTCCGTCGTCCAAACCTCATACCCAGCGTCAGCAATAAGAGGCTAGTCGCCTGTTCGTGCAGTCCACGAGATGGCCACTTAGAGTTCATGTGGTTATACAGTGATCAACCAAGGAGGTGTGGATGTGGGTATTGGTTCCAGTTGTGCCCTGTTACACCGTTATGACGTTTCAACTTGGAACCCCTTTCAACTTTTATAGATATCTAGAGAACCTGTTTGAAATTCTATATTTAAATTTGAATAGGTAGTGAAACTGTGAATTATGATTTTATGAAGTATCAAGTTGGAACCTGTTTCAATTGTAATGGATGGCTCGCGAAACTGTTAATGAAATTCAATTTTTAACGGTTTTGTTAATGTAATTTCTAAATGAATTCAAATTTAAACAAAATATAATTAAAGTGGATTCAAATATATAATGTTAAAACTATCTTACGAGATGATATTTGTGAATAAATATTTGAATTTCATTTTTAATCAAATTAGTTTAAAATTTGAATGATTTTTTAAAGTACTTAATAATAATAAATTATTGGTCAAATATCTTTGGGACTTTAATTTATTATGAGATGATATTCCTACCTATGATTTATAATATGGAACCAGAACTAAGCTCTCGTAACCACTCTCATTCAGTGATCTATAAACTATTTACTTATTAATACATATTAATTTATACGGTTAGTTCTGAGATGGATAATCGGTTTTGATGGATGATAGTATTGATTTATGATTAAGGAACTTGGAAGCACGTGGGCATTCTGGCGGACAAGGATTAAAAAGGTGAAAGTAACTCTACCACAAGTGAAATACTTCTTTTGTCTCTCCATCCTTAAGATTTCAAACATAATAACATTTACTAATAGCGGCGTTTTCCCTGAAAGAAAACGCATATTAAAATACTTACCTAATTCGAAGCTTATATAATGAGATAGGCATATCCGTTACCCGTAGGCTTATCTTACTCACGTTTTATGACGTATTTCCGTCGCCTCAGCAGGCAGCAGGGCCTGATTTACCCATAAGCTAACTATGAAGCTTAGGGCGCCAGGATCAAGGGGGCGCCTGGCGTTGGAATCGGCGCTGGGTTGTGACTTACGGTGCTCCCAAAAAGGAGCACACAAACCATCTATCAATTTCTAACAGATTGTAACAACTCCTAACAACATGTTTAAAATTGTTATTTAACATTTTGTAACACCAAAGCACATAATAATATTTGGTAATTTAGTGAAAATACAAATATGTGCGTCAAAAATTAAATTCCTGCGCCCATCTCCCTGGCAGCGTGGTAGTAAATATGGCAGCTCCACCCGTGTCGCGTTCAAGGCACCCAGGAACCAAAGTGAATGGGTGTCCAGCTTTTTGGCCGGTAGAAGCATCAGGTCCGTCATTGACGGCAGCTGTTATGAATTCACAATTTCAGGGCACAACTCTCTCCATCTCTGACAGTATACTTAGGTATCCTATTGGTGTTGACATCTCCAGTGACGTTCAGTTCCGAAGTGATTTGGAGAATAAGGCCAAGCTGGCGTCCAAGCCGCTCGGTGTGCTCAACAGGGCGCGGCGGTACTTTACTGCGGCGCAAACAGTGCTACTGTTTAAGTCGCAAGTGCGGCCGCACATAGAGTATAGTTGCCACTGCTTTACACCAGAATATCAGAATGAATTGACTGAAGTCTTCCGTTCGACTCGGTGCAGAGGCGAGCCATGAGAGTGGTCAACGATCCCATGCTTGCAGGTGGTGTGGAACCTCTTCGCGACAGGAGACTTTGCCTTCATGTGCGTGACCACCGGTACATCTGGTAGGCCGTATGCTTGTCTGCCGCTTTGGTGGTATAAAAAAAAAGTGTGAGACAGTACTGTTCAGACGGTGAAACCGGTCATGGAGGAGTGGCTGGAAAGGCACCATCGCAGCCTCACCTACCGAATGTCACATACTTACTGGACACGAGTGTATCAGTACGAGTAAGTATCTGCGGCGGAAGTTAACATCCGAGTGTCAGCACTACGGTGACTGCAGCGAGGATACGCTCAGCTTATGCACTGCAACCTCGTTGCGGGCCTGGGCGTAGATGCTCTCACGCCGGAGACCGTGGTGAGAGCCATGGTCTTTAATGGGAGAAAATAGGACGCCACTGAGTCTTTTTGCGAGCAAGTCATATTTGGGATAGAGGCAGCGGGAGACGAACTCCCTCCCAAGTTCCGTAGTCGACGGCGGGTTCGTCGCACACTGCAATACGCTCAGGGCTACCCGCCTCCATCACGGAGGGCCTGAAAACGGCGAGATGTCATCTTGCCATTCTTACAGAAGCAGATCGGGAAGATGGCGTGACTCTTCACTCCTCAAAGAAATAGGATAGCACCTATTTCCCCTCCCCGATACACTCGAATCTCCCCAAGAAATCAGATAAACCCAAACCCACGGGGGGAACTGCGACGGCGTACAAAGTCTGTTTCGTAGACTTTGTCCGCCATCGCAGTTCCTCCCGTGGGTATGGGTTTTATCTGATATCTTGGGGGGATTCGGGTTTAAACCAGTTTAGTCCAAATTACCGGAAGTGATCAGTACTGTCCCATCATATCGGGGACGCCGCAAGGTTAAAGCAGATTTTAGAACTGTTTGTTATTTTTCTTTTATTTCGTGACAGTCAGGATAGTTTTTTGGAAGAGGAAATAGATGTAATTACCAGCAAAACAACAGATCTCTTGTTTTATGTCGAAATGTCCGGAAGGTAATCACCCGGACAAATCGAGCCGTTACATTCAGCTTACACCTAGGATTCAACTTAGCTCTAGTATACCTTATTTGGTACTTTTCGTATTTCGTCTACCTAATTACTGACGATTTAATTAACCCCGCCGAAAAACGAGAAGTGTTATAAGTTTGACCTGTGTATCTGTGTGTGTGTCTGTCTGTGGCATAGTAGCAGCCCTACAGATGAGCCAATTTTTCGGTTTTCTATGCTCGAAAGCCAATGTGCCGGGTCCATCCCCAGCACATTGGCTTTCGAGCCGTTCTTATCTGTAAATTTTGCATATCATCAGCTCACTTCCTGAGTTATGAAGGGATCTCACCAAGATTCACTGGTTCGATTTGTCGGAAACTGGATGTACCGAGGTACTTTTAGGTAATTTGATGGTATTTTTATCACGCTTTTACTGGCTGATGCATCAAGTAGTAGGTATGCGGAATACCCAACTCCTCAGTAAACCATGGGTCATAAGTTCATAAGAAGTCTCAGGATCGGGTTTAATTTTGTTCTCAAATTTACAAAGAATAACGATTAGGAACGTAGGATCAGCTTACGTAAAGTATCTTTTGTAGGTAGGACTTGTAATTTAATTAGTTGCAGCTGGGGGCGCATATTCATAGCTAGCCTAGGGCGCGCGGAACCCTAAATCAGGCCCTGGCAGGCAGGGAGCACCACCTGTGAACTTATAAATGCAGATGGCGTCCATTTTGTCCTCATTGGCTTTTATTCACCAGGCAGATTTAAAAAGTAAGCTTCGAATTAGGTAAGTATTTTAATATGCGTTTTCTTTCAGGGAAAACGCCGCTATTAAAAGTACTTGACCGTAATTCGAAGCTTATATAATGAGAAATGTTTGTTTTCGCCTGGTGAGTGACGGAAACGCCAATGTGATTCTAATTTATTTTTAGGAAAATAATATTACAGAATGTTGTATGTATGGTATCTAGATTTATAATCTTTACCACATTGAACAATTTAATATGTTATCTTAAATAGACTAAATAAGGAATCTTGTATAAGGAGTAGTAAGTTTCCTTCTATTGACAGAATTAAATAATAATTGCGTATTATTATTTTATTTGATTGGTGGTAGTTGCTGACATGATTACCAACCCATCGTCAATTACTTCGTTTTAGGATTAATTTAATCTTACCACCACCACCAATTCTTAGAAGCTGCTGCTGACCGGGTAGTGCCGGGGCTAGAATTGTTGGAGTACCTCTCACAGTCATAAGTAAAGTATTTGACTGTGTAGTCTCATATCGGTTACTCTGATTAACCTAATTTCTATCTAGAATAAAGGATTCAATTGATTAGTCGTAGGTATTATCTTTGTTTACAATAGTTTTCCAACCAGATTGTCTGAAATGAAAACGATCAGTTTCGGACTCTGATTCGGGCCTAAAGTAGTACCTATGACGTGAGTAAAAACAATCGAGCAAAGTTAGATCGTGGATGCGGCGACCTAAGCATAAAATCACTATGACGAGATACTTGAAATAGGTTCTCTGTGTATCAATACTTGGTAATATTTAACTAAGTCATCAATCCCAATATCAATCAATATGTGACTTAATTTTCTTTACATTTTTCAAAGAGATCGACCAAGATAAGTTTAACCAAAACATGCGAACTATGTAAGGTTGACTAGCGGTTTCTGTATTATCAAGTACAGCAACAACAGATTTATGTAACAGAATCGTATTATATAATAATCATGAATAAAATGCAAGTCGGTTAAAAGTGACATTTATAAGTATCTTGAAAGGTAGGTCTCCAGGAGCTCAATAGTAGAAGCTTTTGATTATATATCTGTTATTTACCTCTTCGCCCCCCCCCCCCCCCCCCACATTTCACTACTCCACAGATTCTCTATGTGAGGTGGTGGGAGAACTGTCGAGGTGTTTATTAGAAGGAAAGAAATAATGTTTATTAGGTTCTTTTGCAGGTTCTGCAGAAAGAATGGAACTAACAGAGCTCTCTCTTTGAGACTGCCCTCTATTAAAACCTTGTGCCGTCGCGGCACCACAAACACAAACAATCCTGTTGACCGATAAAGGTGTGACAGCATCTTGGGTATTAAAAATGGTGGTGGAAGTAATATCCACACATTACAAACAGGCCTATCATGTAGTGTTCTCCATTTCATAATAGGAATATTGTTTGTAGGCAATCTTGCCTTAGTGGTGTTTGAAGCAAGGATGCTCACAAAAAGTACCCGGAGGAGCTGATACATAATTATGGTATCGGCTCGGAATGCAGTGTATGGTGAAGTCAATTTGATGTCGGACCATTACACGCAAGCTGACGAGTTATGTTCGTCAAGGCAATTGATTTGGTCTCGTCCCTCTGGGGGGGGTGGACTACAACTGCTTTGAATGAGTACAGACTGTAACACAGTACCGGTATATAATTACGAATCATTAAGATTGTCAACATCTCTCTTTGATGCAATACAATCTTTGTTATTCTGGGCCCTCGAGCCTGTTAGAGAAATGTTTTCTAGCTGGGCTCCCAAGCGAAATCTGACGCGTCCGTGGTAAGAAAGCATCTCGGATGGAAAGCTTGTAACTTGTAAACCGGTAATTGCGGACCCACTATTTGGAGTTCCACTTGTACCACTCCGTGCACTTCTATTTTCTTCAGTGGGTTGTCGGTTAGGGGATTGACCGAATGTGACGCTGAGGTAAAGCTACCTCTAGGCACTGCGAAAGTGGTAAAAATTCAAAAGACCCACCAAGTTTGAATTTTCTTTAAGAACTAAGTTTCTTTGATTTGGAATTAAATAAATCTTCCTTTTATGTCTAATATCTTTTCTTTTGGTATTGGACTTTCAGGTAGTTCTATGTCTATCGCATAACGATATGAGAGGTTTCTTTGGGAACCTATTATTGTTTTCTCCCAATTGTCTAACCATCCCTGGGTTTGAAGAGTTTTCAAGGCTATTTGTACGTGTTTGTGAAAAGAAACAGGATTTTGATGCGCAAAATGAGATTTTTTGTAGGTAGACGAGAATTTGAATACTCTTAATCTATAGAAATCGAGGCACCCAGATGGTGAGAACCGAAAATGTTTTGGGTGCGGCTTACCCGAGCGGAAGACAAGAATGTGCTCTGAGAAAGAATAATGTACACTACATCAGCTTTACCATGAAAATAAGCTTGACTGAGAAGTATTTTGCACATCCAATCTCGTGGTTGGAGGAAATCTGGTAAACGGAACATGCTGAAAGATAGAATTATTCTGGCTTCACAAAGGCGTACAATGTCTTAAAACTGAATTCGGGGCAGATGACCCATCGCTATTTGAAGTTAGGAAAAGTGGAGAAACCAAACTTGGTGACAAAGGAACTAGTTTTAGAGTGCCTTGAGCATTCATCTTTTGAACCATTGCACAATGTGGTCATTTCAGTTTTAAAAAGGAAACCTTTCAAAAAAAAATTCGGGTAGTTGAAGGAATAAGTTGCAAAAATTTTCGTCAGTGAATCTTTTTAATTTTAAAATTATAATATTACTTACTTACATATTTATATGATACATAATTATAGCTGAGTTCCTCCTCTGCCGGAAACAACAATATCCTACTCAATATTCTCCCATTTCAAGTTGTTTTATCTTCACACTTCACTTCGTCATCACTATTGTCAAAATGGAGGCTATGCAAAGCAGTATTGTAGTCCTGGCCGAATCCCTCAACAAGAGAATGGATGCATTCGAAACACAGGCCTTGAAGTCACCAACTACATCAGTAAGTCTTCCAGGGTTGAACAGTGAATTCTCCAGTTTTCGAGTATTTGTTACTCAATCCCTGAGGCTGTTGCAACAGCAGATGGAGGCATTGACACATTTACTTGATAATGTGGAGATGCAGCGGCGCAGGAAGATATTGCTCCTACACGGGGTTGATGAGAAGAAAGATGAAGATCCTGTTAGCACAGTTGTAGATACCATCAAAAAGCATCTGAATATGCAGGACTTTAACACCAGTAGCATTAGCCGTTGTCAACGATTGGGCCGTGCAACCTCAAGCAAGAAGCCTCGGCCACTCCTCTTCAAGCTTCATGACTCGTCGGTGCGAGAAAAGGTATGGTTTACAAAATCCAAATTGAAGGGCTCTGGTATCACAATGACCGAGTTCTTGACCAAAACAAGGCATGATGTTTTCATGACTGCACGTGAAAAATTCGGAGTTGCAAAGTGCTGGACAAGGGACGGTGTCATCTATGTGTTGGGGGCTAACGACGTTCGACACAGGATAGTGTCCTTTGCTGATCTTAACAAAATCGGCGAAGTTCCTGCAACGGCCACGACTGCAAGGGTGCCCGTAGCTAAGTC
The DNA here is from genome assembly GCA_933228765.1 of Miltochrista miniata. Lineage (NCBI taxonomy): Eukaryota > Metazoa > Arthropoda > Insecta > Lepidoptera > Erebidae > Miltochrista > Miltochrista miniata. The sequence goes on from OW121768.1 coordinate 12,497,555, forward strand.
CAAACGTGCGGTGACGGCAAGGAAGTGAAGTTGACCTCATTCTAACTTTCTGTGGCCCAGGTGGTTAGATAAGTCTTATATTTTCATCACTATAATCTGTATCTCTCAGTAATTCTTCAGCTAGTAGTTTTTTAATGATAATTCTGTTTATATAACTCCTTTTCTTTACTCATGTAAACAAATTCATTCTACTTGAATATTACTTTCGCTTTTAGGTACATAATTTTTATCAAAACTCACAAAACTGGTAGTAATACTTGTTATTTGTAAAATAAGCTAAATCAAGGTAATACAAGATAACATTGGCTGACAGCTGACAGTTGACACTAGTGACAGACTGTGGGTAGACGCGTTTCATTTTTTTTTTTTTTTTAATTCCTGTTTATTTTGGCACTTTTCGTTGGTCTTTTGAGCCACTTACATGTGATTTTTTCACAGGTGTTTCTTAATATTGTAAATTTTAATACTGCACTTTGAATAGTATAGCAGGGTCAGCCACAGGGTGTTTATTAGTTTTCTTGTGATTCGCCTGGGCCGCTCTAATAGATTTATAAGTTTATTAAATTATTTAAGAACATTTATTAGTAAATTGGCACCGGCAGATGAGGATTTTGTGTATTTGTGAATATTCATATATATTTATTTATATTCTTATTTTTATTTTTTACTACATATTTGGTTATTTATTATAGCTTATACCTATATATATATATATATACATAGTAATATATTAATTATCTTATTTTTATGTCTTCGTCCGACAGTTCGCAGAATGTACCTTCACTTGCAGGGTTCCTGTCGTCTCAGTTCTCGGATGTTATTAGGAATTTCAATGTGATTCATATAAATGCTCAAAGTATTCCGGCTCATATAACAGAAATGCTGGCGTCTTTTGACTGCACAAATATACACGCTATACTTGTCTCAGAAACATGGTTAAAACCATCTATGTCTTCCACTCCTTATTTTTTGCCAGGATTCAACCTCATCCGTAACGATCGCGGCCCGGATGGTTATGGTGGTGTGGCTATTTACTTACGGTCTCACTTTTCTTATACTGTTGTAAGTTCTTCACCGCAGCCGCCTCTACCGTATTCTGGGGAGCATCTTTTCCTTGAGGTTGAACTCTTCCACAGCAAAATTCTCCTCGGTGTCTACTACGGGCCTTCTTCCAATGTAAATTACTTTTCTTCACTGGAAACCCTTCTAGAAAACTTTGCTTCTATGTGCAGTCACACAATAATCTTGGGTGATTTCAACACCTGTCTGCTGAAAAACGACACCCGCTCCTCTACTTTTCAATCTATTATTCAATCCTGTAACCTTTCAATTCTCCCCTCTATTGCTACCCATTATTTTCCAAACAAACCTCCTTCGCTACTTGATTTGAAAATTGTGTCCTCACCAAGTAGAGTGGCTAAGCACGGTCAGCGCTCAGCAGGCGAGTTTTCTTACCATGACTTACTTTTTCTATCTTATCGCCTTCGTCTGCCTAAACCTAAACCCCAATTTCTAGCGCTGCGCAACTTTGGTGGTATAAGTGTAGAGGAATTGCGTAGGGACGCCGTGGCCATTGATTGGGATCCGCTTTTTAATTCAAATTGCGTTGATGCCAAAGTTGAAATGCTCACTTCCAATTTGATAGCCCTATACGATGTACATGCTCCAGTTCGCAAAATTAAAATGAAACACCTACCATCCCCTTGGCTCACGAGTGAGATCAAAGCACTCATATCTCGAAAAGCTGCAGCCAAATCGAAATATAAACATCGACCAACAGACACAAATTGGGAAAAATATACCCTTATTAGAAATTACTGCAACAAGGTGGTAAGGAATGCTCAACGCCAACATATTCACAGCTCTGTTGAAAACGGAGATCCAGCAAAAGTCTGGAAATTTCTACGATCTTTGGGAGTGGGAAAATCTAATCAAGACTCAATGCCTAAAACTTTAAATCTGAATTCACTCAATCAGCATTTCTCTGCTTCGTCAAATATGAATAGAATGACAAAAGAAACGACACTTAATCATCTTTCATCAATATCCCCTCCCAACTGTTCTCCTTTCTTTTTTAGTCAATTATCTGCTTGTGATGTTAAGAGAAGTATAATGTCCATCAGCTCCAACGCTGTAGGTACTGATTGTCTAGGCCGCAATATGATTGTTCCTATTATTGACGAAATACTTCCAGTTATCTCTCACATTTTAAATTTCTCAATAATAAATAGCATATTTCCCGCGGCTTGGAAAAGCGCCCAGATTATTCCCATAGCTAAAAAGAAAAACCCTTCCTCCTTTTCTGATTACCGTCCTATTTCTATTCTCCCTTTCCTTTCTAAAGTCATCGAACGTCTCCTTTCCGATCAACTTTTAAGATACCTATCTCAAAACCAACTACTCAACCCATTTCAATCTGGTTTCCGTACTGGTCACAGCACAACCACAACTTTAACTCATATTGCGGATGACATGAGAAGTGCTGTGCAAGATGGCAACCTGACAGTACTGGCACTGCTTGACTTTAGTAATGCCTTTAATACGGTGGACTTTGACATTTTACTCGGTATATTGGCCTCCCTTAACATATCTCCAACAGTGATTGATTGGTTTCATAGTTACCTATATGGCCGCCGGCAACGTATTGTAATTGACGATACCTCCTCGTCTTGGTGCGATACATCTGCTGGTGTGCCTCAGGGAGGCGTTTTATCTCCATTACTCTTCGCTGTTTTTATAAACTCAATTTCAAACAACTTATCTTCTTCCTACCATCTTTACGCAGACGACCTTCAAATATATTCTCAAGCTCCTTTACATAAACTGAGCGAGGCCGTTGATAATATTAATGATGATCTGCGTACTATTTGTCGCTGGAGTGATTCGTATGGCTTAAAGGTGAATCCATCAAAGACACAGGTCATCGTGATTGGCGGTTCCAGGATGGTGCCCAAAATTGACTGGTCGCAACTTCCTAAAGTGACGTGTGACGGTATTAATATCACTTATAGTGCTAAGGTCAAGAACTTAGGCATTTATTTAGATTCATGCTTATCCTGGGGGCCTCAGCTGCAAGAGCTGAGTCGTAAAATCTATGCTGCGGCGGGATCATTGCGCAGGCTACGAAATTTTCTACCTATAAAAACTAAGGTTGCGCTTGTGCAATCACTTCTTTTCCCCATCCTCGATTATGCAGACGTCAGTTATCTAGACCTAAACGAAGACCAACTAAATAAACTTGAGAGACTCCAAAACTTCTTTATAAGATTTATATTTGGACTACGCAAATATGATCACGTTTCCGAATTCAGAAAAAAGCTCAAGTGGTTACCTATCCGCCTTCGCCGGAATACCCATATCCTCTCCTTATTATATAACATACTTTTTAACCCTAACACTCCTTTCTATCTAAAAAATCGCTTTGATTTTTTGTTACAATAAGTTCCTGAGATCGTCGGAGAATCTGAGACTGAAGATGCCCGGGCATTCCACTAACTTTGTGGATAAATCGTTCACTGTCCAAGCAGTTAGGTTGTGGAATGCACTGCCAGTTCCCATTAGACGTGCACAGAGTTTAGCAACATTTAAGATTCTAGTAAACAATCATTACTTAAAGGATATTGGCTATACTTAGTGTTTCCATCTTCTGAATAGTTTCTGTATATGTATATTATACATTTAAAAGAGTGTAAGTGTATGTTTATGTGTATTTGTGTATGTATATGTCAGTAATTTATGTATTTGAATGTATGTATATATTATAATATTTTTATGTAGATATATAAATGGATATGTATATATATGTGTATGCGTGTGTGTATGTATATATATATATATATATATATATATATATGTATGTATGTGTGTATGTGTATGTGTATATATGTATATATATATATATATTCATAGTTATGTATGTATTTCATATCCCTTTATTGTTCCTTTTGTGTACATTATGTATACGTTTAGTTTATGTTAATAAAACGTTAGTATTTCAACGTAATACCATGCTGCCCCTAGTTAAGTTCGTATAAAGTCTCCATCCAAAGGTTGCCTTGAAAAAATCGCCTTGTGCGATAAGGCCGCCTATTGTATAACCTGTATAATATTGTCTACGTATATAAAATGTAACTGTATGTTTTGGTGTTACAATAAAGCATTACTAACTAACTAACTAACTTTTTAAAAAGAGTTCGTTGTATGGATTCTTAAGTATTTAAAGCAATTAGTATTCTACCTTAGTCAAGTTTTCCATAGCATTTTAACATAAAGTTATTTTACAACTTTCTCAGGACGGAACTTGAACAGAGTTCGGTGTAAATTTAAATGTGGGAAGGTTATCAGTTTTGAGCAGGATTCGAACCTGCGTCCTCTCGAATACCGTGCAGGACGGATTGGAGTTTCTGGATAAAGGGAATGCGGTACCCTTTTATAAATTTAAAACTTTTTGGTACTCTCGTTCCTTACCAACGTATTTTGTACAGAGTTAACTGACCGACATAGAATGACAGGGTCATGTCATTTAGTGTTTCCTTTGCTGGTGTGGGCAGAGGATGTTAGAACTCTCCTCGTCTCTTTGAGAGCCTCGAGCTCGGAAATTTCGTAATTGAAGGGACATCCTTGCATGGTTACTTAGTATGTTATCGTACGCCTGGTTACTATCGTATACCCAATTATTATAAATATTGTACATACCCCTCGAGGGTTGTAACTGGTTAGTGTTTCCTTTGCTGGTATGGGCAGAGGATGTTAAACTTCTCAGTCTCTTTGAGAGCCTAAAGCTCAGAAATTTCTTAATTGAAGGGACATTTACTGTCGTATGCCCAATTACTATAGATATTGTACACACCCCTCGAGAGTGGTAACTGTAATACAGGCCTAAAATGGCTCTTGGTACAATGGAATCTGGACTCCATTCGATGGAGATCTGATCTTGACGCCTGATCCTCTCGAAGGCTGGCGTAATGATTTGGATGAACTTTTTTTTTGGGGTCATCCTTTTTGAAGATCGAAGACCAAAATGCATACCTTCCCGAGTGCCGTTGAAAAGGCTTCAGCCTCGAAAATGTATGTGTTTGAAGGCGATATTTTATCAAGGTTCATTTTTAAGAATAGGGTCTTTGACAATTCTGAGAATAATATATGAAATCAGATCTATGGCCGCAGGCCATTTGTAATAAATTGATTAAAGATTTATGGAAATCCTATTATTAAAGTAGGTCTTCAATTTTGACATATATATTTTCGAAGAAACTTAATTTTTTTAAAAGATTCTCTTTGTTTAAAAATACAACAGGTTTTGGCAGCAAAAGCCTTTTGGCAGAAAGAGCCTTGTCAGCTTTTTCAAAATGTAGCAGGGATTCGAATTGTCGGATCTCCCCGTTTTTGTCTAGGTTGACGAACCCAGGACTATGATTTTACAATAGTGGGTATCAGCATATTATCTTATCTAGGCAATTTGTCGCCAAAACGTGTCTATCAACCTCTTAGGTTATACTGTGTCTTAGGATCTTGGGTAACCGAAATCTCTTTTAATGCTGTCCCTACATAAAATACGAAGCAAGGATGATTGTTTCTATCATCCTCGTAAATTAACCTCTGATCTGTGAAGAAATGTACACTTGGTCAGGACCAGTGTTAGGTAAATGAGAAATAACTCACCTATTTCCATCATCCTTATCTGGTTTAGTGGAAGTCTGCTTCTTTTACTCCACTTACGACAATGCACGTGGCGTCGCGATCGCCCTTATTTGAAGTTCGAGCTAAATGAGCTGGAACTGTAGCTATTTGACGTACCTTATACAGTAACTGGAGTTCAAAGCGCGCTTCTGAAATACTCCACTTGGAATTAGCTCACTTTCTAAGGATGGAGGATTCATTTCTATCAAGAAACCCAACTAAAAGAAATAGTATTATGTTAGGTACCTAAAATTTAAGTACTACTTTCATGGTGAACATTTAGTTATTACTTTGACACACTCGTACGTATTCAGAAACTTGAGATGATTACGATTTTACCCATAATAGGCCATATTTTTACATGTATAGGAACATCTAGTAATTAATGTGCCTTTATGTGGGTAGGTATAAAAATATTTTGAAAATATTTTCTATATTCGGCGGTACTGACGCTGTACATACACGAAGCAAATAATATCTAAAAAAAAAGTATTAGTACCTATGAATACAATCTATAAAATCAATTTGATATTAGCTGTAACTAAAGATATTAAATAAAAGAAACTACAACCTCGAAAGGTTTACGTGCTATTTTAAAATAATAGGTTATTTCACGTTATGACGTATCACACTCATATGTGATCGTAAAAATATGAAGTATAAACATACCTGAGACTTAAACGAGCGGTCAAACCGTTAAATATGTCTGTAGGTTCACTTACTTCAATCACAAGTCACTTGTTTTAGATTCACTGTATATTCAAACGAACGGCAAAGCCGTTAAATAATTATTTCTGTAAATTTACTTACTTCATCCCAAGTCACTTTTTATAACTTTACTAGGTATATAACTAGTAATTAGAAAAAATAAATGCACTAGCAGGTGTTCCTGCTATAACCTTTTGCTACGGGAATCAAAACGCCAAAGAGGACAAAATGGACGCCATCTGCATTTATAAGTTCACAGGTGGCGCTCCCTGCCTGCTGAGGCGACGGAAATACGTCATAAAACGTGAGTAAGATAAGCCTACGGGTAACGGATATGCCTATCTCATTATATAAGCTTCGAATTACGGTCAAGTACTTTTAATAGACAAAATAACACTTCTACCGCTCTGAATTATTTAATATCATGTTCGCCTCTCGCTGGCCTGCTGAAGCGATTTCTTATAGAAATAAGCAGTGCCATTGTACTCTTCTTTTACTAAGTTACTTTGTAATTATGTGTGTACATTTTATTAAATAAATAAATAACATTTTGTCCATCTGAGCGGACAACCAAATCATAAGTTGTTGTTTACTTAGTTGTCCGTTCCTCCCCACAGAGTCAAATGAATCCCCTTTGTCCACTAAAATCCATTAGAAAGATCCATCATGGACCTTAATTATATGTAGGTATACTAACTGTTGCCCGCGACTTCGTACGTGTGAAAATTATGTAATAATGCCAATTTGATTGCTCTCTTAGCCCCTGGGATATGTAGCGGGATTATATATAGCCTCCTATTTGAACCCTACCCGTAGTTAATATTTGTGCAAAATTTGAATCAAATCTATTGAATACTTTTCGAAATCCTTCCGGACAAAGCAAAGCAAATAAACAAACAGACAAACCGACAAACAGACAAAAAAAATATGAAATATATTTTCGGCTTCAGTATCTTATGTTGAAAACCCGGCGAGTATTTTTTTTAAATATTTGTATAATGTACAGTTTTGACTTTTCTATCATTTTATTAATGTACTAGCTGACCCTCGCAACTTCGTTTACGTCACATAAGGTTTGCGAAAGGAGAAGCACTTCTTCATCAGACTCATCGAGCAGCATGTGCCGCACCAACACGCCCGTTTAGAATAACCCTTACACTCAAAGGAACCATTGAATTCTAGATTTTGCGTAAGTTGAGAGGTATCTAATTCCTGAACTACAAAACCTTCAATATCGAAACTTGTGTGAAATGATTCTTCAAGTACTCCCTTTCCAACACTAAAACAATATTTGAAATCGGACCACGCGTTGAGAAGTTACAACTGAAAAACCATTTTATCTTTCATCCCCTCTCCCAAAGGAACCACGCAAAATATCGGAATCAAAAGTATCCTAGAACCTTCCTCGGAATATAAGCTCTGATTGTGCCAAGTTTCATTCAAATCGATTCAGTAGTTTCGGCGTGATACTTATTCGGGATACAGACAGACAGACAGACAGACAGACAGACAGACAGACAGACATGAAAATTTTAAATTACATTTTCGGTTTCAGTATTGATTAGAGAACGCCCTACTATTAAAATTTTCAAAATATCTCCCATGTACAGACTCTCGACCCTCAACAGTTTTATTATAAGTATAGATAGATAAGTATAGACTAGCTGACCCTCGCAACTTCGTTTACGCCACTTAAGGTGTATGAAAGGACAGGTATTTTTTCAACAGACTCAAGGGAGCGTATGAAACTGCCCTGTTTGCTTAATCATAAAAGAGCTTAAAGATTAAGTCCATTCTAAAACAATTCAGTCCACGCCTTCGGCGCGGCTCTTTTATGATTAAGCCAACACGCCAGTTTAGATTTACCCTCACATTCGAAAAGTTGAGATGCCTCTAATTTCTGAACTACGAAACTCAATAATGAAACTTGTGTGGAACAATGTTAAAAACATTCCCTTTCTGACACTAAAAAAATATTTGAAATCGGACCACGCGGTGAGAACTTACAGTTGAAAAACCATTTTATCTTTCATCCCCTCTCCCGCAGGAACCGCGCAAAACTTCGGGATCAAAAGTATCCAAGAACCTTCCTCGGACTATAAGCTCGGAATGTACCAAGTATCATTCAAATCGGTTCAGTAGTTTCGGCGTGATACTTATTCGGGATACAGACAGACAGACATGAAATTTTTAAATTACATATTCGGCTTCAGAATCGATTATAAAACGTCCTACAATTGAAATTTTCAAAATATCTTCCATGTACAGACTCTCGACCCTCAACAGTTTTATTATAAGTATAGATAGATGTTTAGATTAAATTTTGATAACGTTAGCAAATCGTGAAAATCCAATCTTCATTTGTTCTGCCGATCTTCATTTTTGTATTTTCGATCTTCATTTGTTTTTTTGATCTTTTTTATTTATCATTAATAGATCCGGAAATCCACCCCTTGGGTGGAATTCCGGACATACCATAACATGTAATTTGGATTTTTTGGGGTGGATTAACGGACTAATCCAAAAAATATGTGTCTTTCGAATCCGTCACCAGCTGTATTTCCTCTCGCTTCGTCATAAAATCACAGGTTTGAACTAGCATGCAAAGGCCTTATGCCGCTCGTTCCGACAACTGCGAGTAAGTACAGCGCCCTATTTCCCGCGCCACCGCTGCACCCTGCCTTGAACTACTCAGTGCACTTTCCCAAAGCTTTAATTGATATTTGCTATTCTTATTATCATGCTCATTACCGGTATTTTAGACAATACAAACGTAAATAGGAAATATAACAATGGGGAAAATTCATTTAATTACAAGGCTTACACGCTAATTACAGCACGATTAAGTATCTTAAATAACGTTGAAAATCGCTATTTACAAGATTAAATCTATAAAATAACATCTTACAAAAATATGTTGTGTACTCGTACATGTATTATACTAGCTGACCCGCGCAACTTCGTTTGCGTGATAAATGAAGAACCGCTCGACCGATTTTGTGCAAACTTCACATAAACCATCTACTAAACTAAATAGTCCGAACAAAGCTTAAAAATTTGGATTGGATAGGTGAGCCCGTTCTAGAGTTATAAAATTACAACGAGAAGTGACATTGATTTTTATATATATAGATACTAGCTGATGCCCGCAGCTTCGCCCGCGTAAAATTTATTTCCGTGGGAACTTATTCCCGGGATAAAAAGTAGCCTATATGTTATTCTAGTCTATAATGTATCACAAAATTTCAGAGTGATCCGTTTAGCGGTTTGAGCGTGAAAGAGTAACAAACATCTACACTCACAAACTTTCGCATTTAAAATATTAGTAGATAATAGTAAAGAAAAAAATATATACATTTATTGTTAAAAATTACAGAGAAACATAATTATTACATATCTAAATTTACATTATTATTAATAGTAAAGTAATTTGTAAGATTTAACAAATTCACAGAGAAACGCGCACTGATTATACAGGTCGCGTTGCTCTATGGACAAAATATTATGTAGAAGATGCAAGGAGAACAAAATTTAATATTCGTAGCCCTGGTGCGGTGGTGGTATCATCACTTTGCAAGCGACATCTACGGGTCGATTCACTCCCTACTTCAATTCCGACCAACTAAACCGAACAACTCATGCGAAACAAAACGAATTTTCTTTACGTAATCATCACAACGTAAAACACATATTTCTATTTCAAAGCAAAATTCATGCAATCCCGCGCGCGGTTACTTAGGCTTAGGTTACCTACCTAAATTACCGTGTGCCGAGCAGAGTAAGCAGAGTGAATTCGCAAAAATTTTTTTGGCAATCCTTTCCAATACTCGACCATTACAGTCGCTACACTAGTTCAGAATAGTCTTCTTATATCGAGATGCCATGGAAGCCGTAGTTTGTTGCGTGTAATTTATGAACTTAAATTAGTACACTGCTTGACAGTTCTTTTCCTATCATTTCGGTAGGGTCCTCAGATTTATAGTACCTAGCTGATAGGCAAGTTTTCTCTCTCTTCTTTTTTTTATACCACTCAGGCGGCAGACAAGCATACGACCCACCAGAAGGACTGGTGCTCACCGCAGCCTATAAACGTTTGCAACATCAGAGGCGTCACACTCGCGGTGCCGACCCTGTAAAATCCTTCCGAGACCCTTTTGAAGAACTCCATACTGTAGGGGGCAAATTCTCTTCTGTCGCAAAGAGGTTAAACACCACCTGAAAGTATATGATCGTTGTCAACTCTCACAGCTCGCCTTTGTACATTATTCCAGATACAAGCTCGGCTCCACTGTGGCCCGAGGGATACCAGGGCGGCCCGTGTAACAAGTGTCCCCCGCATTATCGTCCGCATAACAATGAATGCCGTCAATAGACAACATGTCATTGATATGCAGCAGAAACAGAGTAGGGGACAATACTGAGCCATGCGGTACTCCATCGTTTATGGCCATGCAGTCAGAACAGCTGCCGTCGACGATGGCCCTGATGCTTCTACCGGCCAGAAAGCTGGATCAATATTTTTCGCAGGTGTTAATTATTTCATTTCTAATGGCACTTGCGAAGAACAATGGTGGATGCCGTAATGGAATACCTCAGGTGCCCGAAAAACGGGTATCCGATGTGGCATAATGCATCTCCAGCAGGCAACATGCTTGCTGATGACGTTGGCTTGTTCTCGTTGAATGTTCTCGGTAATTTTCTAACACACCCTTTATTATGTTTTAGAAGCAACACATGACAAAATTCATTATCTTGGATTACCTTGAGTGATTTTTCCTAAAGTTGTTATGATAAACTGATATCGATGAAGCCAAAACGCTTTTGGCTTCATTGATATCAGTGAGATCGCAATCAGAGTAGCGTTTTATAGGGGGCCGTACTATAGTTACGTTATCATCGTACAGTGAGCAACCAATTAAATTATTTAGTATCAATTATCTCTGGTCTTTTGTCTCGTTAAGTAAATAAGTCTCGTAGTTCTCACATAAATTAACTTAATTAGGAAATCATACTCCACTGGAACTATCTTTACATACTTGTCGTCATTGCAGTGTTTCATGGAACTCTCAACAAAATAATAATAACCACGAAGGCAACCGACCTTCTTTTGTATTTTTTGAACGTTTATTTATTTTAGTTCACAACCAGAATAAACACAGAAATACTACTACATTATCATTAAAATTATCTCATCTAAGTATACTATTTTATAAAAATGAGAGATTTGTCGCAAAAATCTGTACTACTGTAACTTTTATACTTTTTCTTTCGCCATTAAAGCCGAAACATTCTGCAGGAACAGCAGAGGAGCTATAATTATAAATGTCAAAAAGTATGACCTAAGTATTAATTCCTTTCCATACATTTTTGCAAAAACATGTAGGTTACATGGGTGGTAGGAATTTGCAGTAGCAATTAACTAAAAGTAAAAGTATTTAAAAAAATATTTACATGAATTTCCTACTTTAAAAATATTTTAGTAAGGTTACTTATCTAATATATCACAAGTTTAGGACAGTATTCACAAAAAAAAGCTTATAAGTAATTTCACTTCTTTTTGGCTGGTATAAAATAGTTTCCGCCTCCAAATACGCTTCTAGTTTCCATGGCATTTTGTGGAATGAAATAAACTACTGGATTCCTTTGTACATAATTTGCTTTATGCTTTAAATGTACCAGGGGTACAGGAGCTGCAGGATATCGTAGAGCATTCAAATCATAACTGGTAACTATGGGTTGCGGTACAGGAGTTGGCTGTGTAACTGTCATAGAAGGATTGACAGCCTCCTTGCTAATAACCGCTTTGAATCCATGCTCGTCATCAGCAGTATACTCTACGGTACGTTTAGTTCCATCTGGTCCCACGACCGTGTAAGCTCCAGTGACGATATCACCCAGCCTGACTTCATGTTGGCTCTTGCTATCTCCAGTTTTAATGTCTTCAACATCGTATGAGTATTTATAGTCTCGAGGCGATGGTGGAGGATCTCGAACTATTATACCAAACGTTGGTACAACACATAATAATATTGATACCTGTAATTAATGAAAATTTGTAAATAAACAAAAGGACACTTTTGCCGAGTCACTGACGAGGACACACTCTAAAGTTTATTTGAAACGGACAGTCACTTTCAACGATAAAGTCGACAAAACACAAAGTTTTTATAAAAGTCAAAACTTGGGCTATGGATACTGCATTTTAATATGAGATGAGATGACTTGAATTTAGAAAGCACTTTCGCTATACGCAAACATATTGATTGAATAATACAAATCATTAAACTCTAGACTTGTCAGTTATTTGTTACCTAAACAAATAAATTACAGGAAAACGAACTTAAATACAAAATAAATCAATACCAATACAAATTAAACTGAGTCATAATGTAAGGTACCTATCTCATGAATGATATTTTTGCCTTTAGCGAAATTGCTTTCAGAAGATTTCTTCCATCCTCCTTCTTTCCCCATCGAAGCCGAATTAAATGAGTTTTCAATAAGGCTGACCGCATTGCCACGTTGTATCTCAAGTCTTTTTCTCATTTAAATGCATAATGTAAATATTATTAAGGTAATAAAGCTTACCTTCAGCATAACGCTGGCACGTGCAACAATAGGGTTCTTACTAAATAGTACAGTGGCGCGTTGTCCGCAGGTTGTATTTATAGAACCGTTTGCATTCACTAGAACGTTCCTTATTGGCAACGGGCGTGTGAACTCAACTGCTTGTAATGACATTAGTGAAGTCGTGATTACCGGTGCGCCGAAGGAAGCTGGATTCAAGGATCTCGAGAGCTTGTTAGTTTTCATTTCTTTTTCCTTTGGTTTTTTAAACTTTTTTATCATCTGAAGAGTAAAGTCTAAGGGACTCTTCCTTACTACCCTAGTTAACTGTAAACCTCGCCTGCAAGTGGTGGGCCTTCTGACCAACGAACGAGGATATACAGTTGGTGCTCTTATATAAGGTTGTTTGCAGCTCCCGTGTCGCCTAAGGGCAACTGCCCGTAGTCGCAAATCGGGCGCAAACTGCATCGCGAAATGTGCATTTCTAGAAAACGTCCCGCTGTTTCAACCGCGTAGCTCCCGTTCCCGTGGGAATACGGGAATAAAATATAGCCTATGTTCACCAGGAAGAATGTAGCTTCCAAACAGTGAAAGAATTTTTGAAATTGTTTGATGAATGAATTTTTTTCAGAGCCTATTCGATGCAAACAAACAAACAAACAAGCAATCAAATCTTTCCTCTGTATAATATTAGTATAGATAGGGGAAGATGCGGGCTGGCAACCGCGGCGCGCTCGGGTTAAAACCGCATCGTGAGTTCTTTGCCTTTTTTTTAACGTGAGGAAAATCCTACAGGGATGATATGCCGGACTCCTACCGGCCAAAAACTACACGCTTCCAACATAATGCCTACGGTTGGGAGCCCTCATAGGGATGAACCCAGAACTACCAACGGACCTTGGCTACCACTGAGGCCTCACCTAGGGGGGGTTCGGATGCTATCTCGCGTCTTTGGGGGGGTGTTGTTGTTGTTATCTCGCTTCTTGGCGTGCTGTGGGGTGCGTGAATCCCTCACGTCACGCTGTCGTCTACGGCCTGCTTCTGTAAAGACGATGAGCAGCCCCCTCACCGTCCTCAGGCCCCTGGTCATGGAGGCCGATACTCTTGAGCGAAGTGTGTTCTTAACCTTAGACTCTCAGTTCAATCAACTATTGAACTATTAAAACATCATTAAAAATTCAACTCTCAGTACTTATTTCAATTATAAAGGCAGGGCACCTTGTAACTTCGAAGAGGTCACGGCGAACTGTTTGCAACAAACGATCGCATAACATTTGATAACAACTGTTATAAATAGTTACTATTGTGTATTGATAGTGATTTTTATCTTCGGTCATCAATCTTTATATATTTCCAACCAGGTGGATAACTCAGGTGGTCGGTTAGGAATGGGGGGACAAGACGAAGAGACAGGGTACAGTCGAAAAAAAAATTAGCATACATTAATATGGTCACGCCTTTATCCCGAAGGGGTAGGCACTAGGCATGTAAGTATAATCAATCATCAATCAATACATATAATAAAATCGTAACAGGTCGCTGTCTGTACATGGAAGATAAATAAGAAAAATTATTATAGGGGGGCTTTATGAACGCAATAGAACCCAAAACAATGATTTTTAGAATTTTTGTCTGTTTGTCTGTATGTCTGTATGTCTGTATATCTGTATATCTGTTTGTCTGTACGGTTGTGCACGCTAATCTCAGTAACCACTCAACCGATTGCAATGCGGTTTTTTTTATTGTGTTAAGGTTTGCTCCAGTTAACATTTAGCGTTTGTTTTATGTAAATCGGTTTAGAAATAAAAGAGTTATAACACTTTTAAGAATCAGATATTTTGAAATTTTTAATTGTAGGGGTTTCATTGAATGTGAGTGAACCTAAACTGGCGTGTTGGCTTAATCATAAAAGAGCTTAATGATTAAGACTATTTTTAAACAATTCAGTTCGCGCCGAAGGCGTGGACTGAATTGTTTTAAAATAGACTTAATCATTAAGCTCTTTTATGATTAAGCAAACAGGGCAGTTTCAGACGCTGCTTGATGACTCTGATGAAGAAATACCTTTCCTTTCATACACCTTATGTGACGTAAACGAAGTTGCGGGCTCAGCTAGTATATAATAAACTCTTACTACATTTCACCTTTCATTTTCGACCCACGTAATAGGTAGTGAGCCATATTGTCGTGTTGAAATGGACAGGCGCAAGTTGTGACTATCGGTGTTGAAATTTTTAAGCCGTCCGGCCTTCAACTTGGCTTAAAGATTGTCATGTTACTGAAAGCCGAGACTTACGGCCATTGATTTAGAATTTTTCAATGGCACGGAAACTCTCGCCAATAAATGTCACAAAGTGGTTACGTGGTGATCACCCATCCAAGGAACGGCCATAGTGCAAATTGTTTACTAAATCACAAAAAGTTTTAAGCTGTGATTTTGTTTGCGACCTGTTATTTAGGTATTATTGATCGAAAGGTCTAAAGTGCATAAATAATGCCAATCAAACACGTCTGCGGCCGAAACATGTTTTTAGTATGGAAATTGCTGCTTTACGACTATCAAGAAAACTTCTTTCCCACTTAAAATTCATTTTGTCTGTGTTATAATACCTAATTTTTGTTTTTCTTTATGTTGTTTGTTTTACATATTGTGCGTGCCGAATAAAGCATTTATTTATTTTATTTATTTATTTAATTATTTAGGGATCCGTACTCATAGGGGAAAAACGTTAAAAACGAGACCCTGTTTATAAGACTTCGCTGTCCATCTGTCTGTCTGTCTGTCTGTCTGTCATTCAATAAGTATTTCACGATACCTATGAGCCAAGCATGACCTAAACACCAGACACGAGGTTCTTTTACTTTTAAACTAAGCTCACCATACAGATCATATTCTTACCATAAACCAAACAACAAACAACAGGGGCATAGACTAATAGAATTGCACGGCATAAAACCTAACCTTGTACCGTACTAAGTTATTGCATAACAATAGGTGACTTGAATGAAATTGAATACATTATAATCAATAACATTACGATTAGGGTCATTTTAGATGCGAAAAGGCTTGTTTCTTCAACCACCGACTTGTCTTGAGTATCACCTTAAACACAATATGAGAGAAATATTATTTGAGCACTGTTTATGGACGTACGCTTACCTAGAAGTAGTTGTTCACTCTAGACTTAAAGACTCCCAGGTTATAGCTTTACGGGAACACAGACTCAAGCAGTGCACTCCACTCTTTGGCAGTTGCTAAGCATTGCAAATTGGCTTCAGATTCAACTGGCAATAAAGTTCGGATGCATGTGCATGACTATGTACTCTATAAGGCTTCAAACTGGTTGTCAGCGTCGAGCGGAATTGGGACGCCATCGCCAGATTACAGTGTCACGTGAGCACCGAGAGCACCGAGTGCGGTTTTTTTTGTACCACTAAGGTGGCAGACAAGCATACAACCCACCACTGCAGCCTAATGGACGTTTGCAAGACCAGAGCCACTACACTCCCGCTGCCAACCGTGTATTCCCGTTCGTTCGGGGGACGAACGGGAATTCGTTATTTTATTACCCTTAATTTATTTGGGGGGATGAAATAGGTTTTGTTTAGGTGGTTATAAAAAATAACCACGAAGGCTAAGACGGGAGCTTCGCTCCACTTCGCTCCCGTCTTAGCCTTCTAACCTAACCTATTCAAGTCGTATTGCGCGGTGTTAATTTCGTCACCTCTAGAAATAGGAATGGGACGATCGGGAACTAACTAAATATTATTTTTGTGACTTCCCATTCGTCCCCCTCGGGGGGACGAAGTCGAGGGGACGAACGGGAATACACTCTGCCCACAATAAAAGCTGTTTGCTTGAGTGGGAGCGCAGTGCCTACGGGCGGCGTACTTACTCTGTTGTACTAGTCTCTCTCTCGCCGTAGTTGCCGTCGCGTCGCCCCGCTCGTCGCTAGCATCCAGTTTAGACTTTATAGTACCAATACAAAGTATAGGAACTATATGCTAGATCTAACTTTCACTGGCATTAAGTGCGTCAACTGCAGGCTCATTAAAGGTCGATCTATGTAGATATTCTAACTGATAGTGAGTACTAGTAACTTCCGCATTTGATATTGTCAATACTAAATATAGTTAGCCTTAGCCATATACTAGATTTAGTTATTTTTTGTAGTGTTGGTATATGTACTTCCTGGAGACATCCTTCTGATCCTGGGGACAGTCTTCCGAGGACTTAACCGGGGTTCTCAATAACGGTTGGGAGCCCCAGGTAAGCCCTCGGAGTAGGCAGGAAACGTCTTTTAACGGTTTTTAGTCGGTAAGCGTGCAGCTTATACAAAATATATAAGCGGATTCTATAATCAATGACGGATTTTTGAGAAAAATAAAGTATGATGTACTGCTAAATCACTAAGTGTTCACTGTAGACAGTATGTTCGAGTCTGATAGATAACAGTTTTAGTGTCCTATAGTCATCACTGTACCAAAACGTATCAAAAGCAACAACAGAGTAACTGTAAATAACTTGTAAACAGAACATCATGAGTGCCAACCAAAAGTACGACTGCATCTCTCCTTTTCACCTGAATCTGAACAATATACCTTATCAAGTTCCCGGATCGGTCAAACCGTTTGGGTGCTATGCGTGTAACAAGAAGCGGCACCACGTATAAAATACAAGAATATTTTTACTTTTCATATGCATAATATATTATTTTTGTAAATACATTGATGACATCGAGATAGGCTATACTAATATAAGAGGAAATATTTTATTGCTTAATTTTTAGTACGGTTGTTTGCATTGAAAAGGTTCTGAAACTACTGAACCGTTTAGAAAATTTCTTTCACTGTTAGAAAGCTACATCATCCCCAAGTGACAAAAGCCGTATTTCATTTCCGTATTCCCACGGGAATGGGAACTACGTAGGTACAACCACGTGACATCAGCTAGTAATAAAAAAACCGTTATACATATAAAACCAAGGATATGATTATTATCAGTAGGAAGGAGGAAATGTACATTCATAAATTATTGTCAAAACTGGTAGTAGCATCTGAGTAATCCATCCTATTGTTGTGAAGTTTTTCCAACTATTTTAACTTAAAATACAAATAGGATATTAAGACCATAATACATGATAATTAGATTTTCCCACTTCCTCATAACGAAGACATCAACGTGCTCAGCTGAGCTGTTAATATTAAAAAATTACGAATCAGTTTAAAGTGTGGCAGCATACACCGTGTTCCAAAAATCTAGCTACAGTATATAATTTCGATAAGATGTATATGTATACGCTTATCTGCCACAA
Organism: Miltochrista miniata; assembly: GCA_933228765.1. Classification (NCBI taxonomy): domain Eukaryota; kingdom Metazoa; phylum Arthropoda; class Insecta; order Lepidoptera; family Erebidae; genus Miltochrista; species Miltochrista miniata. Next base: position 12,515,824 of record OW121768.1, read on the forward strand.
TAGTGGTATATTAAACAAAATATCCCATAAATATTGGAACCGTATGAAAAGAAATTATTTTTAATACTATACAATACAATTATTCACTATACAATTACGTGATTTTGACCACAGGTACCTTTGTGAGAGACTGGTATCTGAACTAGGAAGTTCCTGTCAGACAGATTACCAGGACTCCCACACATACAGATTAACACAGTTGACTGTGGACAGCGTGTAGCACAAGTAGTAAAATGCGCAAAAAGCTTATTAAAATTTAAAAGTTAGAGGTAATAATAAAAAGAAAATAGATGTGTGTATGTGTGTGCGTGTGTGTGTGTGTGTGTGTGGTGTGTGTGGTGTGTGTGTGTGTGTGTGTGTGTGCGTGTGTGTGTGTGTGTGGTGTGTGTGGTGTGTGTGTGTGTGTGTGTGTGTGTGTGTGTGTGAGTGTGTGTGTGTTTGTGTAATTATGTAAAGAGGTGCAAATTAAATAACAACATTAAATAACAGTTTTAAGAAGATCCTCAGATTGGTCGTAGCTGAGGGTCCGTAGCCATCTGGAAACAACCTGTTTACATTTATATTTCGGAAGCGAATATATTTTGAGTGCTGAGTTAACTTTTCTGTACAGATACCCACCCAAAAAGCAATACATTTTATGTGATTAATACTGTTTTCAGGCAAACATCATATAGTTAGCCTTTATCCCCGAAAGGTAGGCAGAGGCATATTATACACCCACTTCTCATTTTGTCCTTTGTCGCACGTATTAGACAGTGAGCCTATTGCCGTAATGAAATGGTCAGGGGCAGATTGTGATACCCTTTAATATACTATTGTTGTTTGAGACAACTATCAAGGTTCTTTTGAGCCTAATCCAAGTTTTTTTTCTATACTCGCGCTGCCGACCCTGTAAAAACCTTCTAAGACCCCTTTTGAAGAACCCCATACTGTAGGCGTTTGGCAAAACCGAGGCAGAGAGATCATTCCACAATCTAAGCGTACGCGGGAGAAAGCCCCTACCGGATCTAACCGTGCTCAAACGCTCCGGACGTAGAGTGTGAGGATGAACACCCTGTCTATGGCGAGCGGTGGGATGATAGAAAGCAGCCGTGGGCATCATATCAAACAAACTTCGTATCGTATCAAACAAACAAGTTGTGCTTTGCATTGATGTGAATCTGTTACCCCCGAGAAATACCTACTTTGAACTACCGTTACAATTCACGTAACCCATGTGTAATTTATGGAAGACATACGACTTTATACTCCGTACATTTTTGCAGTATTTTTGAAGTGTAATTGAAGCGAGTCCAGAATCCATTAAAATTAATGGATCTTTCTGATTCAAATGAATAATTTTAATTAATTCAATTTTTGTTTTTATATTGCTTTAATTATTGAAGTGCTTACAAAATCATTTTACATAGGAACTAATGATTCATTGCGTACTGTAGTATAAATACTCTGTAACCTACATCTAATATATAAAATTCTCGTGTCACAGTTTTCGTTGCCATACTCCTCCGAAACGGCTTGACCGATTCTCATGAAATTTGGTGAGCATATTGAGTAGGTCTGAGAATCGGCCAACATCTATTTTTCATACCCCTGTGACCGGGAATAACATTCCACGCGGGCGGAGCCGCGGGCATCAGCTAGTGTTGTATATTAAATTTATTAAAAGTAATAAGCATTTAGAGCAACATGCAATTCTTTTGAAAGAAAAAACGCCACCAGTCTCGTGGACCTTGATACCCAGACATGAGACAGTACTGGCTGCAGTGAGCCGGTCTATGACATTATGTCAGGTCTTAATAATTTTAGTAAGGCGTCCTAGATTAAGAAATAGCTGTGTGTCGCTTAGGTACATTCATAGAAACATATTGAGTGTGTCTGTTCGTTAGAGAAAATGACAGTAATTTATTTATGCATGAAAATTCCGCACGATGTTTTTACCATGCCATGGAAGATGCCATACCGAACTCCTATCGACTAAAATAACATGGCACTCTTACTTCTGTCTAAGGCTGTGTATCCCTTGAATGCATAACTCCAGAGCTCCCGACATAGATCACACACGGTAAGTTACATACAAAATTTGCTTCTAACTATGTATTTGTTCTTTTTAGTTTTCGGCAAGGCCGCGTCGTGGTAATTTGACTATGAATAATATATTTTTACTCCTTCAATATTCTACTAATAATATAATAATGATTTTGTTTTATTTTTGTATTTCGACTTCATCATAAATCATCATCTATGCTCATATCTCTACCACGAACTGATTCTCTTCATGACCAAACACGACCTACAGAAATTGCTCTATCACTCAAACGAAGCCACGGGCGTCGACTAGTGTCTCGTGTGAGTTGCTACGCCCCGCACATAATGGCTGGGCGCAGCTGACACACATTCTCCCGCACACATTATATTTTACACTCTGAAACTGGTTCACTGCAGATTAGACGCCATTTTGAGACTATGACATGTCGCGTATTTTACTGTAATTGGGATTGGATTAAGTGTAGTTAAGAGTTATGTGAATATTGTCAGGAGCAATTGAAGGTTATACTCTTTAATCAATCAATACATATAATAAAATCCTAACATGTCGCTGTCTGTACATGGAAGATAAATTAGAAAAAATATTATAGGGGGTCCTTATGAACGCAATAGAACCCAAAACAATGATTTTTAGGATTTTTGTATGTATGTCTGTATATCTGTTTGTCTGTACGTTTGTGCACGCTAATCTCAGTAACGGTTTTTTTAATTGTGTTGAGGTTTGCTCCACTTAACATTTAGCGTTTACTTCATGTCAATCGGTTAATAAATAAAATAGATATTTTAAAATTTAAATTGATGGGGTTTCTTTGAACGTGAGTGTAAGTAAATCTAAACTGGCGTGTTGGCTTAATCACAAAAGAGCTAGCTTTAAGCTCTTTTATGATTAAGCAAACAGGTCTGTTTCACACGCTGCTTAATGAGTCTGATGTAGAAATACCTCTCCTTTCATACACCTTATGTGACGTAAACGAAGTTACGGGGTCAGCTAGTTACTTTTATACTTAGGGCTCCTTAGAGAAAAGGGCGTACCCTGACCCTGTAGACCATAAATATGTATGTAGTCAAGTAGGTATAATAATACTACTGTTGAAGAATCAATTTCGCTGTGAGGGCGAATGAGTTATTGAAAACACAGCAGATATAGTACCTAAAGCAATTAAAGGGACTAATTTTGAAACCCTGAATGCTCTGGGTTTTAAATTTTTTTCCTTTATTTACTTTAGGGACAGTACAGTATATTATTCTCAAAATTCATCACAATACATTTTTTAAATGTGCGTGCGTTCTCGCTTTCCTGTAAAAGCTGCCAAATAGTTGTGTATCGGCTGAAAGTGCATAGACGTCCCTGTCTTGCTGAAACGTTCTCAAAACCTCTCTCGTACTCACACTAGTTAGAAGCTTCTAAGTAGTGTAAGTACTTCTACTAGTTACCTCATCTGCTGGTCAACGTGTTATTTGGGACTGGCTTAGACCCAGCAATTTTAGCGTCCTTTTATATATTTCCTGTACACTAATTTACAAACATCTACTAAAATACAAAAAAAAAGACTCGTCGATTCCTCTTATTTATTACCTCAGCTTTAACACATCAATTAACAATAAACTACACAATAAACATAAATAATACATTAACGTAATACGGTTCAGGTCACTTGTGGGAGTGTACTCGATTAGACGGATCTAGGTCAGAAACCATTAAGACCCTTACATGATGTAGATGATGAAAATACATAAATGAAGTATGTATGATGTGAACTAACCCAATATGGATGAAGCTGATGTTACAATAGGCGGTTATTTCACTGTTCAATATTAAGGTATTGCTCTATACTTAACTAGCTGACCCGCGCAACTTCGTTTGCTTGATAAATAAAGAACTGCTCGACCGATTTTGTGCAACCTTCACATAAACCATCTGCTAAATAGTCCGAACCAAATCTTTAGGCTATCTAAAGATTTGGTTTGGATAGGTGAGCCCGTTCTTGAGTTATAAAATTACAACGAAAAGTGGCATTGATTTTTATATATATAGATTAGGGTAAGGGTCACCACTAAATATAAGAGTAATATGAGCAGGAACTTAAGGAGGTATCTTTAATCTCCTGCTTATAGTCGTCGGACGCTCGCGATTAGTCAACACCTTACATTTTACCATCAATCCTTTATACAAATAGATACATAAATATATTCATGCCATTTCCTCCAAAACAGTAGACAGAGACGTATTTTACGCCCACAATTCACGAGTTGTGTTTCGTCCAACGAAATAGATGATGGTCCTTATTATCGTACAGTGAAATACGCTTATTTACTGAATTTTAATGGTCCTTCGAACCGGATCCATCTAAACAAGATGGCGATTTGTGGTAGAGTTAAAGACTAGTGAAGGTAAGCATGGGCAGCTACAGGAGCCACGGCTTTGACTACTGCGGCACCTACAGGCTCTTTGTGTACGACAGCGTTGAAACCATTGTGGGGGTCAGCAGTGTACTCCACAATACGGCGGGTGCCGTCAGGTTCGACCAGGGAGTATGAGCCTTGTACTACGTCACCGTTGCGGGTTTCTTGTTGGTTCTTTGAGTCACCTGAAGATAATATAGAATGTGTTTAAAAATCAAAAATGAATGCAAAATGTATAGGTTAAGCAAAGTTTAAGAATTCACAGTGTTTGAGTCTTTGTCGCGTATTAATTTTCATTCTCAAATTTTGCTCACTTTTCTACATTTCAGCTAAATGGCCAGTAGTCGTGATCAGAAATAGATCCATATTTTTATAAGTCAAATAAATGAGTTCATTTAGTAAAAACGTCATTTGGCCACAAACTTTTCTGTCCCCATGACAACACAGTAGAATGTTGGGGACCTACTAGCCGATGCTTACGGCTTCGCCCACGTGAAATTTGTTTCACGTTTCCGCTTCCCTTCCGGTTTAAAGAATAAGTTATAAGTACTACAGAAAAAAATCACCTGTAAGAGCATCCTGAATGTCATAAGCGTAGGAGTACTGAGGGTTGGGGTCGTAATCCTCAACGGGGGCTGCTACTCTCGCGACGGCACCGACTAGAGGTGCGGCCACGGGGTGAGCGATAGCTGGCCTGGCGTACGCTAAGGGAGCTGCGTAGCCAAGAGGACGAGCGTAAGCGTAGGGTGCTGCAACGGGAACCACGCCGCCTAACGCGCCCTTGCACACCGCGAGGATAGCTGCTACTATTATGACCTGTTGGAAGAAGATTTCATGCTATAGTGTTATTTATTTATCCTTACTATTATTATAAACGAGAGAGTTTGTCTGTGTGGATGTTTTGTTACTCCTTCACGCTCTAGCGGTAGAACGGATCTGGGTGAAATCTTGAATAGTTTATATAGACTGGAATAACACATATTATGCGAACATATTGCACTATAGCCTTTTTAATCCCTGGAATACCTACGTTCCCATTGGATGCGGGAACGAGAACAGAACTCAACGTTGGTGGAGCCGAGGGCACCATCTAGTTCAGAATATTTTTATACTTAGACGCGGTGGTAGCTAAAATCTGCTCTAATTTCTGAGACGTCCTCTCGAGGGCTTACTTGATACTCACGGCTGGTTTTAACCGGTAAGAATCCAGCGTTCACGAGGATTTCCAAACTTAAAAATAATACAAGAGGCAAAGGACATTTTTATACATGTGGAAATTCGTCGTGGATGCTATGCCGGACGCTTACCGACTAAATCTTTACGGTACCCTACTACTGCTTACGGCCGGGAGTCCCGGGTAAGCCCTCGGAATGATGTCCCAGGATACCAGACAGATAGGCAAAGGACATAGCTAGTAATCTATACCAGTCTTTACTCTATACTAATATTATTAAGAGAAAAGATTCGATGTTTGTTTGTTTGTTTGCATCGATTAGGCTCCGGAACTACTGTTGGGAAGCTACACTCTTCCCGGTGAACATAGGCTATATGTATTTTATTCCCGTATTCCCACGAGAACGGGAGCTTTGCGGGTGAAACCGTCTGACGTCCCCTAGTAATTTATATTTAGGTTCTAAATTGCATAAGGGCTTTAGTCCTTAAAACTATTTCGAATTGAATTTGATATCGAAAATGTATCATACCTTCATGATGCGTGAGTACCTTGGTTGGCTCAGACTCGCTGTGGTGTTGAGGGGTGCTCAGGCGTCGCTTTTATACACACGCATGACAGGTAACGCTTTAAAGCTCCCGCCTAGAAAAACCTTAGATCTGTCTCAGGTGGCCCTGTACCCTTTAGAGTACCGGTTACTCTAATAATGCCATTATATTTCGATCTTATAAAACGCCCTAGATCAGCGAAATAAATGTAACTGTAGCGACTTTCGTACAGTGAATATTTTTTAATAAACATTCCAAATTTTATAGATATCTTGGGAGTTCATCTACCCTGGGACAAATCCGTAAGCTAACCCAAAGACTCCCGGACATAAGTAGATTGCAAGGCACCGAGTTATTGTAGTTTGAAGGATTCCGGAATGCCATCCATGAGGAAACATAAAAAAGTGAATATTTAAATATTTTGACTATTTACGTACGATATAGTCACGTCTTTATTCCAGAGAATTTTCATATTCTTTAATTACCCCCTTTGTTTTCTTTATTTACCTTTTAACCCCTTTTTAACCGACTTCCAAAAAAGGAGGAGGTTCTCAATTCGTCTGTATTTTTTTTTTTTTTATGTTTGTTACCGGCAAATCGCTAGAAGGAGTTAACCGATTTTGAAATTTCTTTTCCCATGTGGTCCCATATACAGGAAGTCAGAATCGGATGCTGGAATCCTGGAGAAATCGAAGAAAGCCCTCGAATCGAGGGAATTCCTTAGCGATTTACAGCAGTTATCTTGTGTTTGGGCTTGATTAATTTGTATTGGGGAGAACATTACCCCTAGACAGATATAATTTCAGTCTACCCATCACTGAAAATCATGAAAAAAAAATTTTTAACAAAAAAAAACCGACTTCAAACAAAAACTGAAAATTGAAAAATAAAATTAACTTAGCACAAAGTAATAGGTAGTATATTTAGTTTTATATCAGATTTTATTGACTTTAATACTGAAGTCGGTGCCAATATTTCTATGAGAGATTAATATTATCTACCTAAACCTATAGTTTTACTTGGCGCCGATTTCAGTATTACATTCAATAAAATCTGATATAAAACTAAATATACTACCTATTACTTTGTGCTAAGTTAATTTTATTTTTCAATTTTCAGTTTTTGTTTGAAGTCGGTTTTTTTTTTATCTGACTTACTGATAGAAATTACTTTACAATAAGGCCATCCTTTGTACAACATTTTGCAAAAATTTGGTAAATTTGTAGATCTTGGTGCACAAAAACAAGATGTTTTCTAATAACCCTTAACGAAAACGAGGGGTCTTATAAGTTTAACGTTTTCATCTGTGTGTCAGGTCATCGTAGCGACCCAACGGAGGAATCTATTTTGATGTGTTTTTTTGTTCGAAAGCCGATGTGACTGAGATGGTTCTTAGCTAAACATTAAAGATCATCAGCTCACTGCTTGAGTGATGAAGGAAATTTTACAGCTTCAATTCCTCAGGAGTTGATATACCTCATGTCGTTTTTTTTACTTGAGGGTAAATCCTAATGGATGCTATGCCGGACCCCTACCGACTAAAAATCACACGTATCCTGCCTAACAGCCTACGGTTGGGAGTTCCGGGTAAGCCCTCGGAAGGATACCCCAGGACTCCCAACCCTAATGTTACTTCAACGACATGCACCTGACAGTGGTAGGAGTGAAGGAAGACCGTTAATGCCCAGAATGCTTGGAAGAAAAATAGACCAGCCTCCACCTTTTGCCTGAGTGCCATAAGTACTCACAAAGCAGATACCTAGTAGACTGTGGGCACGGACAGATTAAACCTAGATTAGATCAGAGGGTCTGATTCTGTAAGGAAACGAGAATGTTTCACAGAGCGTCGCCGCCGTGAAGACTGCTGGGATACCCATTCAATGCCACCCCGGCTGGGGAAATGGGCAGCAGAAAAGGCAGCCGGTTTAGAGCCTCGGCAAATCCAGCGTCTCCCACAAGAAAATAAAATAATACATAGTGTAACATGACTGTGCGTTAATTTAGATTAGCGAAACAAGATGTCAACAAAAAATAATCTTTTCGAACGCCGCCGTAGACTTTTTTGCATTTCTAAATTCGCTTCGGCCGCCTAGGAAACCGGAGTTTGGTAACTGGTTTCCATTAAGGATTTTTTAAATTACTTGAACACTAAAGACTTGATCCTAAACTGCCTTCTCCGTAATCTACAGATATGTTTCGTAAGTCGAATGCGTAGCATGCAGGGTGTTACCTATAACAAGATGCTAACTTTTTGGGTCACAGCTGCACGTTATCAGTGCATGTGTGATAGTGGTCATACAAGCATTGAAATCATTCATAATGCCATACTATGTACGTATGTAGGTGCGCTAGACCTATTACTGAAATATGTTACAATATTTCTCAACAGAATAAAATCAATTACGTATCTATCTGTATAAGTATATGTAGTACATTAAAAGGAATCCCTAATTCCCTTACGACTGGAATACGCTTATTCTTGTTTTGTTGTAGGTACATAATGTTATTATCAGGAGATGATTTTATCTTAGGGTATCCTTCCGATGTCCTGGGGTATCCTTCTGAAGTTTACCCGGGGGCTCCCAACCGTAGGCTGTTAGGTAGGATATGTGTGGTTTTAGTCGGTAGGAATCCGGCATAGTATCGATGTAGAATTTTACTCCCTTTAAAAAAAAGGAGACGGTCTTATGAATATACTACGTCAAAAAATTTGAAATTTTTATTTAAATGAAAAGCCTTAGGAGGCGAAGGTGTGCCACTTGACAGGACTTTGAAGCAGTAGTTACTAAGTTTGCTGGGACAACCTGTGATATATAGAATTCTATCTTATTTATTTTTATACTTACAAAATGAAACCGGAGTTTGCCGGTTCAATTCACATTCAGTACTAAACTGTTGTGAGAAATTTGTGATGAACACAGATTTAGAATTTTTCGCTTGGTGATGAGCATGTTAATTTGTTCTGTGTCTGGTGTCCGGGTGTAATTTCAGGACATTGTACTAGATACTATAATAAGTACCTAAGTCAGTAAGCATTTAAAATAGGTATATAAGTAACTATGTCTATCTATATAGATTCCATAGCACATGTCAACTCCGATGTCACAGTGTTCTATAAACGATCACTGCGTTTTTAAAATTTCTTTCGCTATGCCTGGTCCTCGGTTGGGAGTTTACTTAATTGACCTTTAAGTAATGACCGACCGAAGTTTCGGTTTCGGCCAGTTTCGGTAAAAAATCGAGTTTCAGCTGCAGTTTCGGTTTCTGCCAAAATGCGCCGAAACTTTCAGCCAGGCCGAAACTCACGTGTTCGTGAATTTTGAGTGCCTAGCTCTGTTTAATTAGCTTGTGACGTGGTTGTGGTCAGACCAAATATACTAACCTAAGATTTAAAGATTAACAAACGACCAAATAGTTACAATAATACAATTTTATTCAAACCACAAGCAATTACAACCATTGAGAAGTATTAGACAGTTATCTTTTTTACTTATTGGTATAAAAGTAGATCAAGGTCATTCCATGAACCTTCTCCTTTAAGTCGGTTCCAAAAAAAATGGGTAAAAACGGGACCCCGTTACTTAGACTATCACATGCACCGTGGTAGTTAGACAGTTAAAAGTTTCACACAACAAATAATAATAACAGACAAAATAACAATATAGGTAGGTATAAGGGGGCCGTCGTCGTCTTGTCCGTCGTATTTTGGTTACATACCAAAACCTTATTTGTCCATTCAAAGGTTGCTGTTATAAGAAATCGCATTGAGCGCTAAGGCCGCCATTTGTAAGTTTTCATGTTATTTTTTATTTGTCGCGTGGCGGGGAAACGCTACAATCGGGGCATACAATCTCATACCGCTAGTCACAGATAATATCGAGCACGGGTGCTTCGCCCTTCTTATCATATTATAAGAGTAAGAGTGCCAGCACGGCGAAGAACGCAGTTAGGACACAGGATTCCACTCAATAGTAGAGTGCTCAGCGTAGGGGCAGCAGCGCCAGATCCTCGTGTCAAGTACTGAGGCGGACATTACGATTACCTCTGTGGCGCAGTCGGTAGTGATACCGCCTGCGGCGCTGGAGGTCATGGGTTCGATTCCCACCGGAGACAAATATTTGTGTGACCCATAAATGTTTGTCTCAAGAGTCTAGGTGTTTCTATGTATAATATGTATGTATTTAAAAGTATATACCAAAGTATTAATATCCGTGGTCTGATACCCATAACACAAGCAGGTTATTCCTAGCTTACTTTGGGATCAGATAGCGTTGTGTGAGATGTCAGTGAATATTTATTTATTTATTTATTATTGTTTATTTATTTACATTCTCGCGCTGAAGACCATAGCGCGAACCATAAGCTCCAGCAGGAATAAAGAGGACGCTGTCGCTTGTTTCTACGAGCAGATCATGCTTGTGAGTGAGCTCACTCACGAGCTTGACCTGCCACCTGCCAGGGTCAGGGCGCAAGAGAACTCCCGAGTCCCAAAGTCTGGGGCGCCTGCGCCGTATAATTGTGTTCATCCAAGACTACAGGTCTCCATGAGAGAATGGCGGAAATGCTGCTCGCCGTCCATACAGAAGCAGGCTCAAGACGGTGGCATGACGTAAGAGTTTCATGCACGCCTCACGCCCCAAGTAGCGGGATAACACCGGAACCAACCCTAAAGACGCGGGATAGAACCCCTATGCGAGACAGCAGAGGTAGTCAAGGTCTGTCGGGATGCGATGCGATATGGTCACGCCTTTATTTCCGAAGCGGTAGGCAGCATAAATATGCTCTCATTTCACCTTTTGTTTAGAATTTATCCCACGTTATAGGTGGTGTGCCATCATTTTTGGGAGGGTTTTGGCCTTACTGTAGCACGCTGGCCAGACGGGTTGGCACAGGGTTTCATTTCGAGTTGTCCTTCTCTACGCCATGACCTCGTCCGTTAATCAGCAGGTGCACCACTCGCAGATGAGGCTGGCTTGGACCCTGGGGTTGTTGGTTGCAGGGATAGATTGGATGCGCAAAGCGCAGGATCGTGTGTTGTGGCGAGGTTTGGGAGAGGCCTATGTCCAGCAGTGGACTGCTATAGGCTGAATTGATTGATTGATTTATTGATATAGGTGGTGAGCCGTATTGCAGTGTTGAGATGGAAAGGCGCAGGTTGTGACTGCCCGCTGTTGAAATTTTTCAAGTCGCCTAAAAGGCTTTCAAGTTGGCTTAACGACTACCATTTTACTGGCAACCGGGACAAACGGCTTAAAACTTTGGTTCTAAAGTGAAATGTGGTCATAAAATATGCCTTAGCTTACCCCTTCGGGGGGTGACCATATGTACCTACCTATGTAACCAAGAAATGAAGTGCGTTGGATGAGCGAGGCGGCTAAGCGAACGACTGTAAATTTTAACCCAATGTAAGTAATATAAATCTTTTATGAGAATAAATTTCTTTATTCCTAAACCTTGGAATTTTTTTCTTTCGGGAGTGGCTCTTGACTTTTTTTAAATATGAACCAAATCGAATGCAATCTCCATCATAATTTTCGGTTATTTAGAAAAAGATTTAAAATAAAACTACATAAAAAAAGTCTTGGCCAATAAACTAAAAATCATTTTAAAATGTTCTGTAAGGTTCTGTGAGCTATTTCTGAACGCATTGCGCTCGCTTTGCGTTCAGAAATCACTTTTGTTTTTCTTTGTAGCAACATTGCCTTTCTGTTTACGAAATGAAACGTCACTTTTGTTTAAAATAACTACATAAAAAAGTCTTGGTCAATAAACTAAAAATCATTTTAAAATGTTTTGTAAGGTTCTGTGAGCTATTTCTGAACGCATTGCGCTCGCTTTGCGTTCAGAAATCACTTTTGTTTTTCTTTGTAGCAACATTGCCTTTCTGTTTACGAAATGAAACGTCACTTTTGACTTTCTGACTTCTGTATTCTTTTTTTCGTGAACGTCTGAAATACGACAAACACTGTGCTTTGTTATGTATTTATAATAAACGGAATTGATTTCTAAACTAGTGTTAAGTACAATGGCAGACTTTGATGCTATATATCCCGATGAAACTGAAGTGGAAGAGAATATTATAGAAGAGACACATGTAACTCTTGTGCCTGATCCGATCGTTGTTCGAGGGGCTGGTAACATGACTGTGTAAGCATCTCTTTGTATTCATCACAATAAACATTTAGAGTCCCTTAGCTACACTTTAAAACCTCAATCTCACTAGCCATGTGTGATTTAATCATGACTTTGTAAAAGCTATTCTTGTTTCTTTGTCATTGTGTTTGTGGCATTGAGACTTTTTTTATATGTACACACACCAATTTGTTTAGGTCTACAGTTGTTTTGATTATCATTAGAGTGCCCTTCTTTTCATGCTATCAGGACTGCAATGCAGAGATTGTTACGAAATGGTGCTGTTAAATCAATGTGTTCAATAACATCATAGCATGTGCTATTATAACATTCTACTTTAATAATTGACCAAGAAGAAAACACTCATTTAAACTTTATTGAGAAGGTTATTTAGGTCATAAAGGTATCTTATTAAAACCTAAACAATACAAATTGTAAGTAGCGAACATTCCATGACCTTCTTTTAAAATTACCTTGACAGTAAGAGTTATAACATCAGTTTAGTTGCATTACAAATGTGTTGTATTCATGTAGGTAAATGTTTAATCAAAAAGCTATTAATTACTAGTTAAGTACTACCCGTTTGCTCTAACTTTGCCGCTGGCGTAGAGGCGTATACCCGAATTGTTAATTAGACGAAGTAAATTGACAGTAGCTAATGTCACTTCGTCATAGAAAATACGCAACATTGTATGAAGAAGTGACATTAGTTGCTGTCAATTTACTTCGTCTAATAAAAAAATTGACTTTAGTATGGAGCCGAGCGGCAAGGTTAGAGCGAACGAGCAGTAGGAGTCTCCTTTAAATAATTTATCCCTGAACATAATACCCCTTTTGATCGAGTTACCTTAAACGCGAGATGCCAATGAAGGTGTTCTGCCTAAAAATAAGATTTGCCTAAAAAGCTGTTTGCCTTAAGTGAGAAATGCCGATGAGGCTGCACGTCTGAAATGTGAAGTCGACTAAGAAGCACATACATGTGTTCTACAAATGAGAATTGGACAGATAACTGTACATAATAGCAGCTAAGTGAGCAGCAGCAAAACGAACACCTATAAATAGTTTTATACCGTACAAAATATACTTAAACGTTTCTCAAGTATTGAATGTATTTTGTAATACGACCCTAAGTAACAGCGTTCGTTTAACATTCAAGGTACCCATTTGGTTTCATATTATAATGTTTTAGCTGCCTGAAAGTGGTTGCGCTCCCACAAGAAACTTATAAATGTGGTTTTATATGGTCTGATACTTAATACAATCATACGGATATTTCCGAGGGGTTAGGCAGAGTAAAGTTCATACCCCACTTAACAAATGATTGATGATCCTATTTAATGGAGGACAAGCCCTTTGTCGGGTTTAGGTTCCAAAGGATGTCATTGTAAAACATCTGAGTTAGCTGTATGTCAGAGTGGAAAAAAGTCTCATTGCAAATAATATACAAGAAAATTTATTCATATTCTGTAATCTGAACCAAAATTCCAGTATCTAGCACAAATGCAATTCCTAAAGTCTAAGCATAGATACTTACTGGATTTATATACTAGTGAAAGCCTGATAAAACTCTATCTAATACATTTCATAACTTTCTAAACCCATAGTGGCCATGTTGCAGTCGGGATGTTGCAAAATGGGTCTTAATTTGCCGGGAGGGGGGAGAGATGGGGGGGCAAGAGGATTATACAAATTTTGCTCCAAAACTCAGATGTCTGTTTCAATACAACATTATGCTCAACACTTATTATAATGAAAAATGATATTTCTGTCTACCTCTTTTAGAAATGGATGTGACAATATGTATGTTAGAACTTAATTACTGTGTTTACTCTACACTCATTCATAGATTGCATTAAAGAAATCATAGATTTTTTTAAAAGACAAAATATAGGGGCTCTCATAGATGGTGAATTAAAAAGTGAAATCTGTATAATATTACACATTAATATTTGTTCAGTCCACATGTCATATCACACAGTCTGCTTTGCTAGCCTCTAAAATGGAAACAATGGCTATAAGGGTTTAAAGGAAAACCATCCTTATTTATATTGGCTTAAATGAGCATTTTGGATACAACTAGGTAATTTATATCTCTTGAGGTATACAGGGTGTAGATGACTCAGTAAGTCAGCGGAGACCATGTTATTTACGTTAAACAGATAAATAAAAGCACTACATACCTATATATTTTTGTTTGCATGAATAATTGCGTTCATTACTGAAATGGGTTTATAAACAACTAGCGGACATCACGCTGTTTCACCCACGGCTCCCGTTTCCGAGGGAATAAAGGAATGAAATATAGCCTATGTTCACCGGAAAGAGTCTAGCTTCCCAAAAGTGAAAGAATTTTTCAAATCGGTCCAGTAGTTCTAGAGCCTATTCGATGCAAACAAACAATCATATCTTTTCTCTTTATAATATTAGTGTAGATAATATTTTATCATATTGTGATGCTTTTTCTTTGGTTTTATTTATAAGTTACTAGCTGTTCCCCGCGGCTTCGACCGCGTAGAAGTCGTTATCGCGTATAATCTTAACCCTTCTTTAGCGCAGTCGGTTGAAATGTCGCCCATGTCCTTCCCAGGGCCTCGAACTATCTCTATACCAAATTTCATCTTAATCGCTCCAGCCGTTTAAGCGTGAATGCATAACAGACGGGTACACTACATTAATAACTTAATTCCGAAAGTCACAATCACGAATTTCATAAGTCCGAATAATTCGAAATTCCGAAAGTCAAAAATCCGATGTTTCATAAATCCTTTCTATTAAAAGTCATAATTTTAAAATTCCGAATGTTTACAATTCCGACTGTCAGAATGCCGAATTTTAAGAAACCGAACCGTTGAATTCCGAATCATTAAAAATCCGCCATATTACAAATACGAACTCCGATTATCAAAAATCCGAAATATCATAAATACGAAAGGTGAATGTCTTTTACGGTTTTCGGGTTAAAACAGGAATGGGTCCTGTTTTAACCCGAAAACTTATCATTAAAGACGATTATTTATGTTCCCGATTCCACCCGTTTTTTTAATAAAGTATAGTCAAGTCTAACTACCGAAGATATTATTTCCAAGTGAGTGGAAGGCAAACGACAAAACAAAAAAAAATAACCACGATGGCTAAGGCCGGAGCTCCGCTCCGCTTCGCTTTCGCCTTAGCCTTCTAACCTAACCCGTACCGTACCTTATTAAAAAAAACTTAAACAGTGAATTTTCGGATATTTGAAATTCTGAATAATGTTTTTCGGGAAAATAACAGTCCGGTCTTTTGATTATTCGTACTAATGAAATTAGGAAAAATAAAAATTCGTACTTATGACTTTCGGATAAATGAATATCGTCCTTTTGAATATTCGGAGCTTTGTTTCTTAGGAATTATAATCTTCGGAATTTTGAACATCGAAATATTGAAATTCGGAAAAACATATTTCGGATTTTTTGCGTGTTCCCATAACAGACAGACAGACAGAGTTACTTTCGCATTTATAATATTAGTAGGGATGATAAACTAGCTAATATCCGCTTCTCTGTCTACTGGGCAATTCTTTCTGTATCCATTTCCACACAATCCTTTTCCACCCTTTATTATATTTCCTAATATTATCAGAATCGGTTCTGGGGTTCAAACATGAAAACGTAACAGACGGATCAAGTTACTTTTACCACAAAATAACTTTTACTTTAGCTAGCAGGAATTAATTTAAAAAATTTATACTTAACACTAAATATCATAGTCAACCAAAAGTTTGAAAGTTGGCAAAGGAACAAATTGAAACAGTCATCGTATATAAACAGTTATTACATAATCCCGCGTATATTGTTTGAAGTACTCCACTGTTATCAATGCATTAAATCTGATATCTACCTTTATCATCAGTAAGCACTCCATGTGGATTTAGCCTGTGTCAATAGAAATAACACATACACTTGGTTATTACAGTTTTTATCATTGCATTAGACTTTAATTATATCTATACTAGTTGTCCTCTATATGTTACTCCCAGTTGCATCTTGGGGCCAACACTTTTAAAGTCAGGATCCCCTTACCACTTCCACTTTCAAAAGAGACCACTGCTAGACATAGGTCTTTCCAAATTTCTTTTGGGGAGGGTAAGTGATTTGTGACAGGTACAAATTAGATAAAGTCCGTTCATAGTTAATTTACCTCCAGCTGTGAGGTTGGCTTCACTGATTTTCATATTACCATACGAAGATTTTTTTTCTCCCATGTACTCTAACCTTAAGTCGAAACTACTTTCTACTTTTGCTGCCGTTTTTTCGGACGTGGAAATTATTTGATGTGTGGAAGCAGCAATTTTTCCCACCTTGGTGATGGTGATGAGGGTCTTTTTTGAATAATTATCCATTTATGTACTTAAATAAAAAGAAACTTAAAAATTTTATAGTAACAGAACTACGTCTTTAGTAATGTTAATTATTATGACTAATGGATATTTACATAAAAAAAATAACTCTCAGTGTTAACGATTCCATCTTATAATCTCCCCTAAAATGCGGTAAAATGTCTTAAACTGGCACTCATAGGGGGACTTTACTGTAATACCAACACACAGAAAACGATCTGTAAGAGGTAAATAAACTGTGAACGGACTTTATTACAAATCGAAATCTCATGTACCTATGTACTTCTTTTTCACACCTACCCTCTGCTATGCGCACTCGCGCACTAATCAGCAGTATCGAAAACTACTGTGAAAGTCTTTGACCTCGTGCGTATCTGTGAACTCTGTGAGGGTGTATATTGTGTGCGTAGCCTCAGCGAATTTAGTATGTAGGTTTCCATCCTTTACTATCTCTAATTTCTGGTTCTGTTCTTACTGTTGGCCAGACATTTTGGTACAGATTCTTCACGTCTTTTCCAAGAGCTTTGATAGTCAGCAGGTGACACTGGCTTGGGGCTTGAACATTTCGGCAATGCCCCCTTCGCACAAGTACTTTCTGTATTAGAAAGTGCCAAGGCCTATCCAACATATATCATAATAAGGAATAGGGATAGCAATTCGTTTCAGATGTAGTCTGGACTTTGATCAAGCTGTATTCATTCCTCTAATTTGTGTGAAGTAATAATAGGTAATTGAATCACTGCCAAGAATGTCGCACGTCTAAGATGATATGTACCTACTTTCATCATATATGTACATATTCAATGTACAGAAGAACAGCCACTTTTATGAGGAATACCAGCTGTTACCCGCGGCTTCGACCGCGTAGAAGTCGTTATCGCGTAAGAGTCGTTATATCGCAAAATCATAACCCTCCTTTTGCGCAGTCGGTTAAAAAGTAGCCTATGTCCTTCCCAGGGCCTCGAACTATCCCTATACCAAATTTCATCTCAATCGCTCCAGCCGTTTAGGCGTAAAAGCGTAACAGAAGTTACTTTCGCATTTATAATATTAGTAGGGATTAAACTAACGGGTTGTCTTGTCATAAGGTTTTATTGAACCTACTTACCTACTAAGTAACATCTACTATCTAGTTATTATGAAGCAATCGCCGCGCAGCTTCGCCACGCGTTCATATATCTTTTCCTACCATTTCTCCCCTCTTCTAGTTTCATTTTTGCAAAATTTTCCACTTCATATTTCCTTCTGTCTCTACACTTAAATTTAATTAAATCAGGTCAGCGTGAAAGTATTATAAAGTGCTTAAACTAACAAGCTCACGGTTAGACAAAATAGAAATATGTATTCATACCTCCATACCAACGTGTATTAGAATTTGTTCTTGTATCACAGTTCAAGTAACCTACTAAAGGAAGAATGCTTTGCTATTATTTTTTGAATGGCGTGGCATACAATCTATCGTAGAAATAAGCCACCTCTTTATTTCCAAGATTGTACCTACGATAACCAAAAATCACACAGACATAGCCGCAATCATTCTCTAGTTTTTAATTATGCAAATATTTTTAACTAGATAGCGACTTCGCTCCGTAAATAAATCTGCTGAAAAAAAACTGCAATGTGAATTAATCATACTGAATTATAACAGTAATGTTTTATGTATTCCAGTTTTGGTCTAAGTAACCGTTTTAACGGCGAGTTCCCATCGGGCCTGCAATCCCGCGTGGCTCCAGAGGAGTATCAAGCAACGGTGGCTCGCATCAACAGCGTGTTGAAGAAAACCCTTCCCGTCAATGTGAAATGGTTGTTCTGCGGCTGCGTGTGCTGCTGCTGTACACTAGGATGCTCTCTCTGGCCAGTCATATGTCTTAGTAAAAGGGTAAGTTGACAATATTTGTTGAAAAAATTCGACACAACGTAATTTGGCTTTCCGTCAGGTAGACGGCATCGTTTTAACAAGCTAAGTATTTAATAAATAACAATAGTCAACAGGTAGAACTAGAAAAGGGGCCTCTTCACTCTCCGCTTGCAGAACCTGGGATTGTAGGACGAGGCAGACATGTGCGCTAACGAAACTCCAAGTTCCTAGTAACTTTGTTCCAAGTTACTATGTTTCCACAGAGAAACAGTCTTTTGAACCGAGTGGTTCAAAAAGTTGGTTCTGTGTCGAAACACTCCCATACAGTGGTGATCCGAGTAGTTCTGGGGAAGATCTCCACTTTATGGGAGTGGCACCTCTGCCCGGCATTCGTTTTTCGGCATTGAATACCCCTCCCCTGAAGAAGCGCTCGTGGCCCCGCGGACTTAGTGTTCTGTAAACGATCACTGCAGTAAGCAACTTTCACTATGGCCGGTCCATGGATGGGCTACCATCCATGTGATCACTTTGTGACATTTATTTGAGCGTTTCCGTGCTTCGGAAGGCACGTTAAGCCGTTGGTCCCGGTTGCCAGTAAAATGGCAGTCGTTAAGCTAAGTTGAAGGCTTTATTTCAACAGCAGGCAGTCACAACCTGCGCCTGTCCATTTAAACACGGCAATACGGCTCACCACCTATTACGTGGGACAAATTATACAAAAGGTGAAATGTGGGCATATAATATGCCTCTGCCTACCCCTTCGGTGATAAAGGCGTGACCATATGTAGGTATGTATGTATGTAAATACCCCTTTAGTATGGTGCTATTATAATTTAATCACTTCAATGTTGTGTGAGGTGGTGTTTGATGTCCTTGATCGCCGTATTCACCAGACATTATCCAAAATATTCTCGAAATCGGTGGGTACCTACTTTATTCGACAGACACATCAACAGACCGACATGACTGACCTGTTATATTGTATTTTGTTACTGTAAGATAACAAATCCCATGTCATTTGAAAAGGAAAATGTATTTTTCAGCTCATTATACCTATAGGTAAATTATTCAATAGGTATTACAATATCCGCGACAGATAACGATTCATTTACTGCTTGTTGCGACTGTATTGCATTATGGCATTGTTGCAAACACGCGTATATTTTATTATTTATTTATGAGGTATTCATGACCTCACTTACATACATATAATGCATGTATTAGATTGTGCGTGAAATTCTGTTTCCGTTCCCTGGATGCTATGATAACTTTTCTCGGGGACTGAAAGTAAACTATGTATTATTTTAAACTATATTTATCCCTGTACCAAATTTCAGCCAAATCTTTCGCTCTTACAGCCATTACAGCGTGAAAGCGTTCGAATATCCATACTTACAAAGTCCCGTTCCCGTTTAGAGACCTTATTCCTAACATTCCGTGGATTAACCGTGCGTGCGTGCGGATAGCGTGGCACAGGGGGAAACACCCTGACGGCGTCTGGGATTTGCGACCTATTTGAGGAGGTTTAGGGTGGCCTCCTTTTCCATATTTGTAAGGATGTAATAGTGTATCTTCCTCTGCGATTGGTTGCTTGTGGGCCCTATCTATGATTTGACTTTTTTTTGACATTGTTAGATTAGATTGCCGTATGATTCCTTCTGCAGGTCCTTACATCGTACTATATCCTCGTCTCTCAGACACATCACTTGGAAGTGAAACTGGTTTAGGCCCAGATATGTAGGTACTTTGTAAGTTGCTAATCACTATTTAATCACTATTTAATTGCAATTATATCACATAGTGGTGTTGTATGCGTGATGTGTGTATGTACGTCCGCACGAGCCGACCAGATGAATACTTACTTGGCAAGATTTTTCGGGTCGGTTTAAAGATGATTCTCATACGCTACGAGGAGCAAGGGAAACAAGCAACAGACGTGTAGCTGTATTACTTGTCATGTTGCTCGTCATGTCATGCTTCGAGTACTGCCCGGCGATCCATATTTTGTTGGGTTTTTAACGCGAGTCAAAGTAACGGCAGCACGAGCGAGGAAGGATAGTAGGGCAATATTCGAGACAACGCAAGGAGCAGTGCTAGGGGCAAAATGTGGCTGAAATGTTAGGCACTTTCGGTTTACAAATTTAAACCGTAAGTGGATTAAATAGGCCCCTAGCGCCCCAGCTTCCAAGTAACATTGGTGCGGAGCGGGATTAGAAACCGTATCCTTTGTCTAAAAACTGCCTACTTTGACCACTGAGGTATCCGACCTCCGCCCCAACAACCTTTTCAGAGTAGTACTAAAGTATCTGTATTTATTTTCTTTCCAGACGCAACACTCTCTGAACAAGCTACTAGAATGGGAAAACAGTCGACTGTACAATAAACTAGGGCTGCGCTGGCGGCTCACGAAGCAGCACTGCGACTCGTCTTCAATGATGGAATATGTACTTCTTATAGAGTTTATCCCTAAAATACCCATATACAGACCTGATTAGAGCGTCAAGCTATGTAGGCTATATTGTAAATATTATACTTAAAATTAACTTTTATACTCTGTACAAAACTTATTTTCTAAAAAAGAATGTCGGTACAATTGATTTGAATATATTTTACTATTATAACGCTCGGTTACAAATAAAATAATGTTAAAACAAGTACAAAATCGCGTTATTTAGAAATAACTTTAATCTAGTTTCAATCACACTTCCAGAAAAAATATGTTTTGGTTATAAAAACTCCTTTGTAAATAAAACACAAACCTATTTCGTAAATCGTGAAAAAAAATTCGATCTGTTTTTTTTTTATAAAATATGTTTGGCACAGAGTATTTTAAAGTTCATGTCGCAAAGTACCTTGCAGGGCCAAGGTAATGATTGTGTAAGCCAGGGGCCAGAGGAGTGACGCGTTTAGATACCGATTATTATCAGAATAATCTACCTATCCACCTATCGCGTTGCTCTAAGACCACTTCGATATAAAAGTAATTCAGGTCTTGCTGCCGTATTTTCAAAAGTCACTTAGGAATACGTTCTAATACTATGGCTATTTGAGTTGTGATGTTTTATTTCCACTCAGGATTCTAAGGCCGTATTAATAAATAAATATTATACGACATTTATTACGCAGCGCCATCTAGCCTAAAGTAAGCTCATAAAAGCTTGTGCTATGTGATCTAGACAACTTATAACTAAACTTTCATCCAAAGTCCGAAATAACACAACTGTTTTTTTTTTAACGTGAGGAAAATCCTACATGGATGCTATGACAAACTTCTACTGTCTAAAAACTACACGTTTCCTTTTCATTGGGAGCTCCGGGTAAGCCCTCTGAAGGATGACCCCAGGATTCCCAACAGAAAAACACGACTGTCTTGACGACAATTCTCAAGTATAAGATTTGAAAAAGGTGTCCTGGGGTATCCTTCCGAGGGCTTACCCGGGGCTCCCAACCGTAGGCTGTTACCAGGACCCGTGAGGTTTTCTAGTCGGTAGGAGTAGTATAACATGCATGAAGATTTTCCTTCACGTAAAACAAAAAAAAAAGATTTAAAAAACTAGAAAACGGAAATTTTCTAGTGAAATGTGTAAGTATTTACGTATTTAAAAATGGCAGACAAAATACATTGCTCCAGTAACTTATTTAAGATTTGATTTCTCATTCCATCCTGTTCCATAACTTTGACATCCGAATGACAAGGTTATGGAACAATCTGGAATGGAATAGAGAATACTAAACTTGTATTTTTAAATGACTTTTGATCATATGGCTGTTGAAGACTTAAGAAAAGATGTTGTGCCCTGGCATATTGTTATTATTGGTATTGTAAATAATAGTAAAAGTATATATATAAAATGGGATGTAAGTCGTACAGTTAAAGCTTTTTGTGTATAGATGTTGCGAACGAATATCGCAAGCTTAGACTGCAAGTGTTATCGCAATTTGTACATAATTTTTTGGAGATAATATGAATGTTAATAGCTAGCGCGTTGTATAGAAACTGAGCTCTTATTTGCAATCGCAAACTGCAAATCGTTAGCGCAGCGAAGAACCATAGCGTCCTTGGCTGCCTTCTACCGAATTTATCACGGTGAGTGTTCTGAAGCGCTCTTCACCCTGATCCCACCCTCTCCTTTCTGATCCCGAACAACGCGTGCAGAGATACCACTCATACACAGTGGAGAGAATCTTCGCCGGAACTGAGAGTTTTAAACGATTGTTCCTCTGTCGAACTATAAAAACCTGGAACGACCTGCCCGTACAGTTGTTTCCCTCATCTTACAATCCCGGGTTCTTAAATAGGAGCGTGAAGAGGCACATCACGGCCGCCAACTTGAGGACCACTGTCAGAAGACTGTGAGAGTGGCTCCCAATCGCTAGCTTTCTATCAGGCTGGCGACGTCTATTTGGCGAGCTTTATATAAAAAAAAATTAGACAGGATTTTTATGTCTATGTAGTACAGGAGATTATGTACAGCCACACACTTTAATTTAGGAACGACCTAAGTTTGGTTATCGTATTGCAAGCTGAACATATTTATAGCAAAATTTCTTTATTATGTATTTAAACATTTTAAAGCAAAGTTTTGTTAGGATTCTTTTTAAATTAAAAGTTCGTGACTGCCTCTACAGGGTCTCTCAGAACTCAGAGTTGACGACTTAACGTTAATCCGGACTTGGGTGATAGGTCAGAAAAGGAATTTATTGTGATCATCATCAGAGCGTGCAACCCGGTTGCAATGTATTTATGGCTATCGGCTGGTACCTGAATAGCTAATGAAAGCGTGTATTATAATATTTGTCTTCATTACGTAACTGTTTATATTATGTAGCATTTATTTTCTATAGATGCAGTATTTAGGATGTGAAAGCAGCCTTATCGAGTTATCTTTTTTTAATCGGTTGTCAGTGGTGACATTTCTGCTGTCAGAATGACAGGATGTCATAAGTTCGGTGACGAAGCGTTTCGCATTTAAAGGAACGGGTTTTGGTTAAGATTTTTCGTGAAAGACGGGACTTTTGACCGAGACCTGCTTTGGGGTAGTTGGAGGTCCTTTGGCTTATGCTCTGAGACTGTGCCGCGAATCAGTTTTTCGCACAAGCGCAATTATTTGTTACCTCGCGTGGCCTAACGGGCTGTGATTGGGTTGCTGCATTGCATCTTGCTACATTTTACCCAGAAAACTGGTGAGTCACTTCTTCTTTTGCAAAGCGGGTCGATTGTCATCTGTCGCGCAGCCAAGATCTTAATTTGTCGTTTCTTTCATGACAGGGTTTTTTACTACGGGGCTAGTTGCCGGATGAGATATTTGGTGCCGCACCTATAAGTTAGTGGGCTGCACGTGGTACGACAACGTGGAAGTGCGGACTACACGAGCTTCTCATGTGAGAGGTATCTGCCGTCATCACCTGGCAGTAACAACAGGCAGTCACTCTCACTCAGCTCACTCTGCAGGCCAGTAAATCCACTACTTATGTGTAGCTTAGTAGCATAAGTACCTAAGCACTGACTATACTTCTGTGTACCTGTGATATTTGTGTCTATCAGTGAATAAGCTCTCTGTGTGTCTCTGTGTATCTCTGTGTTATATAAATATATGTGTGTACACCCTACCTGACTGTTTTCGTCAGAGCCCTGGCCTACCCTTGCACGCACACTGGAATCTCTGTAGTAAGGCGCCCTGGGAAAGAGTTCTCTGCATAGCTACCTCGCGCTAGTTGGTGAGTAACACTGATCATCTTAGTGTTATAATTATATTTGTGAAGCAAAATAAGAGCTCATTTAAGGCCTGCTAATATGTAGTATGTAGTGAAGAATGAATTAGAGAATATTAAATAGAAAATATTTACGAATAAAAATATATGTAACTTGTATATTATGATAGACAATATCTATGTACTATTGAAATGCTTGCGTTAGAATCTACTATTTAGAAATATTTCAAAAACTCTGTGTTCTATAAATTATCACTGTGTAAAGCATCTTTCGAGATGCCTGAACCTAAGATGGGTGACCACTTTGTGGCATAACCATTTTCGATTGAAGCCTTTAGGAGGGCTTGAAAATTTAAATACCAGGTAACCACAACCTGCACCACTTATAACGTGGAATAAAATGAAAATGGCGAAATGTGGTCGTATAGGACGCCTCTGCCTACCCCTTCGGGGATTTAGACGTGACCATATGTGTGTATGTAGTATCCACTATTAGAATAAATTTTCACTAAATTAGTTTTCTCTTTTATGTGTATTGGAAAAGCAATTACAGTATTTTTAAGCTATAAATAATGAAAATCGGGCTTTAGAAAGAGACATTCGCTGGTTTTAGTTTTGTAGAGCGCTATCCCTGTCGCACAAAACCTTAACCGTCTGATTAACAATACATACAAGTGTGCGACAAAGATGACGCCATACCGACCAACAAATGTCTCTTTCTAAAGTCCGATGTGAATTATTTATAGTCGGGTGCTTCGTGCTATCTTCGGCGGCTCATCTGTAGGCCGCCTGTATAAACCTGAAACCACATTTATTCGCGCTGATTATGAAGTTGGAACTATGCTCTGTAAACTGTTATTAAATAATTAGATTAATATTATCTAACAAAGGTGAAATCCGGTCTCTTTTCAACGAGTTGTGAATGAGAATACTGTGAAAAATTGCCGAATGACTCCCTTTTAATGTATATAGGTACATTTTGTAAGATTTCTTTAGGTCTTAATTTGTTCAGAGTATATGTTCTCTTGCCCACATTTCAAAAATAATATGATAATTTTGATCGCAACGGTTGAAAAGCGAACAGGGTATGTTGACAGTAAGTTTAAATTTAAGAAAACTGTAAATATTTTAAGAACCTGTATATTATTTTTGTTCAAACAATAAACTTCACTGTATGTGATGAAATTATATAAAACTAGTTTAAATTTCTAAATAGAATCACTAGCTAATGACCGCGGCTTCGCCCGCGTGATAAGGTTTTCCTGTATGGTTACCTATCATAATAACAAAAGTTGTTTCAACTATTTTCAATACAACTATGGTCAAAATAACTACTGATTAAAACACCTAAAGATCGTTTCACCTATTTTTGTTATAACTACTGGTCGAAACAAATAATGGACGATTCACCTACGATTTATTCAACTACAATTAACTGTGCTAAGATTGATTGAACTATGTATAATATACATAATAATCAATTCGCCTACGAGTTTATTGTACGATTACGAGTCTCAGTACTCAGGGGTACGTATCATAATGCATAAGTTTAAAATCTATAAGTTTACATTGTATAAGTTCAAAATATATAAAATCAAAAGGTATAATAGTCAAGTCTAACTACCGAAAATATTA
Organism: Miltochrista miniata; assembly: GCA_933228765.1. Taxonomy (NCBI): domain Eukaryota; kingdom Metazoa; phylum Arthropoda; class Insecta; order Lepidoptera; family Erebidae; genus Miltochrista; species Miltochrista miniata. The sequence continues at coordinate 12,541,704 of OW121768.1, forward strand.
TTTCCAAGTGAGTGGAAGGCAAATTACAATACAAAAAAAAAATAACCACGAAAGCTAAGGCGGGAGCTCCGCTCCGCTTCGCTCCCACCTTAGCCTTCTAACCTAACCTATCCGAGTCGAGGTGTTAACCATTATAAGTGAATGGTTAACACCCCGACTCGGATAGGTTAGGTTAGAAGGCTAAGGTGGGAGCGAAGCGGAGCGGAGCTCCCGCCTTAGCCTTCGTGGTTATTTTTTTTGTTTTGTAGTTTGCCTTCCACTCACTTGGAAATAATATTTTCGGTATTTAGACTTGACTATACTTTATTAAAAAAGCGGGTGGAATCGGGAACATAAATAATTGTCTTTAGCATTAGGTATTTCAAACGTAGTTAACATGTCCAATATCTTAAATGAACATTATATTTATGGTCCATTAGTCAAATGATTATAGTTTATTCGAAATTATGTGAATTAACGAGTAGTCGAGTCGACCAATATGCGTAATGAACATAGGTGAATCAACCGTAGTTGTTTTGAAAATACCTAGTTGAAACAACTTTAGTTATTGTGATAGGTAACCTCCTGTATCCATTTCCCACAGAAACAATTTCTTGGGATAAACGTTGGTTATGCCCTTACCCAACATGAGAGAATGGATGAAAATAGAATGAACAAAGATTTGTGAAACGAGAGCGAATGGGCCGACTGGTAGGGGGCGAACTCGGCACACTCATGTCGATGAAATAATCTTTTGAGAAAAGGCCAGGTCAAGAGTACCCTTAACCGAAGAGCATGATAAAGACACTTATCAAAGTTGAAGAAGCGAAAGTTGTTTGTCAGGATCGTAGCATGTAGAAAGCCATGGTCTCTGCCTAGTCTGCCTACCCCGTTGGGAAACAGGAACAGGCGTGATGTTATGTATGTATGTATTCTATCTCAGTAAATTTTGTCAGAAATGACTCAGTGGTACATGCATGTTTAAATTACACTGTAAAATATAGCATGATCTCAGTGACAGTTTTATTAACGTCAACAAATAAACTTTAATTTCAAAGGCATAAGAGTATAATTTGTCATTATGACCTGTGTTTACACTCTGGATTTCAAACAAAAGCTTTATGCCGTTGGAATAAAGTCTATTTTTGTTTACGTCAACACAAAACTGTCGTTCGAATCAAGCTATACTTTACAGACTAGTTGGCTGTACGATATTCCTCCTTATGTGGGTCTCAAATTGCACTTCGTGACCGCACTTTTCTATCTATATGAAATCATTGATAAGATTTTATCATGAATTAACAGTTTTTTTCTTCGCTATCTTCGCAGCATACATTATACATGCCTATCTAGATCTAATCTATAAAATGATAATAAGATTACAGATTAAACTCGTTTCCTGTCAAAGTTTCGTGCCCAGTGGTGGCTCCAAGTCATTATGTAAATTGTTGTAACGGTCATGGAGGCCGATAGTCCTCGGCGAAGACACGTCGGCGGCGCCCAGGCCGCCGACTGCGGAACTCGGGTGGGAGAGCTCTCTCCCGCACCCGCCCCGCCGCCTCTTTCACGAGCATGACCTGCTCGCAGAAAGAGGCGGCGCGGTCCCACTTACTCCCGCTGGAGAGCATGGCTCGCACCATGGTCTCGAGCGAGAGAGTATCGACGCCCAGACCCACTACGAGGACTTGGCGCTATTGCGCCCATGCCGTGCACTCCACCAGTGTGTGGAGCGCCGTGTCATCGCACTGGTCCTCGGATTTATAGGATACCTTTAAAACGGATTTACGGTTAAAGTATTCATGTGATTTCTTGACTGATGCCACGTCACATGACGAAATTTGGAGAGTCAATTTTGTTACACCCTTATCCGTTATCAATCATCGCCGTGAAAACTCTGATATCGCGATGAAGTGCATCGTGCAATTTAGGTACTTCAGAGTTTCAGGTGTTTCGCGTTTTAGGTAGTATGCAGCAGTGGCATCGTGCAATTTAGGTACTTCGCTCAAAAGGGGGATTTAGGTACCTATCTAATCTTCGTTGCAAGAACTTTCATTTTGCGATGCAGGACTTATGTCCTGCATCGCAAAATGAAAGTTCTTGCCGCCACAACTCCATCGACTAAGTATATAACCAAATATGGTTTTCAGGCTCGTGCACTTCCTTCCTGGAGATATCCTTTTGAGGGCTTACCCGGGGCTCCCAACCGTAGGCAGTAGGTAGGTAACGTGTTGGTTTTAGGTCGGCAAGAGTCCGGCATCATAGCATCCATGACGATTTCCCACACGTAAAAAAGGCTCTTACATTCCTGAGTTCTTCAAGATGAGAAGGGAAAAGCCGAGCATTGGGCCGCCAACTTCAGAGTGTGTGGACTGTAAGAGTGACCCTTAACTCGTTAGATGTTGCCATGGCCAAGGCTCACGGATCAACGGGTGACCTCCTAGCGTAGATAACACACACCTGGGGTGAGGCTATGGAGAGGCACTGCGAATCTCTGTCTATTGGCCTAGACATCGCTAAAGCTTTTGATAGGGTATGGCATGCGTCGCTTCTTTCCAAGCTGCCGGCGTACGGTCTATCACCTCAGTTGTGCCTCTGGATGGCCAGCTTTCTGCACGGGCGACGTATACGGGTTCTCTGTGATGGTCAGGCTTCCTGCTTTTTGCAGGCGTAAATGCCGGTATACCACAGGGATCGGTATTGTCCCCAACTCTCTTTCTTCTGCATATCAATGACATGCTGTCCATTGGGTGCATTCATTGTTATGCAGAAGATAGAACTCTGCATGGGAGCTATTCTGGCCGTCCAGCGGAGGGGCGAGGCGACGTGGAGGGGAAGAGACGACAACTCGTGGCGTATCTCGACCGGGACCTGGGTCGCATTGCCCAATGGGGTTCGGACCACCTGGTCGAGTTCAATTCCAGAAAAACACAGGTGTGTGCTTTTACAGCTAAGAAGTCTCCATTCCTACCCCTACTCTCTCTTCAGAGCATTACTATTCCACTAAAGGACAACCTGGAGATCAACAAAAACTACATAGAGAGCTGTATTGCGCTGGCCTCGCGGAAACTAGGAATCCTGAATAAGGTGAGACGGTATTTCACGCCACATCAGAGATGTTTACTGTACAAGACGCAGATTTGCCTCTGCGTCGAATACTGCTCTCACCTTTGGGATGACTCCGCGAAGTACTTATTAGACGCGCTTGACGCTATACAGAGACGTGCTATCCGAATAATTGGTTGTCCTGAGGTGATGGGAGGCTTCGAACCGTTAGCGAAGCGAAGAACCATAGCGTCCTTGGCGACCGAATGTATCACGGTGAATGTTCAGAAGAGCTCTTCAACCTGATCCCACCCTCTTCTTTCCGATCCCAAACAACGCGTGCTGGGCAGAGGTGCCACTCATACACAGTGGAGAGAATTTTCGAAATTAGAAAACTGAGAGTTTCTAAAGATCGTTCCTCTGTCGAACTATAAAAACATGGAACGACCTGCCCGCACACGTGTTTCCCTCATCTTACAATCCCGGGTTCTTCAAGAGGAGCGTGAAGAGGCACATCACAAGGCCGCCAACATGAGGACCACAGTCAGAAGTGGCCCCCAATCGCTAGACGCGCCACGGCTTTCCATCAGGCTGGTGGTGACGTCAATTTGGCGAGCTAATTATAAAAAAAGAAACGCCTTTCCATCAGGCGGGTGGCGGCAATTTAACAAGTTATTAAAAGTCATTATGACTGCTGTTCCCACAGAAATGATATATTTCTGTGGCTGTTCCCTTGAGAAATTTCCACTAGTAGGTGTAACAGGTTTTTATAGTCTTTTTGTCTCGACTTGGTACTTTATTGATAGGTAGGACTTATTTTACATGAATATAATTTTCTGTGTGGCGACGTGGTCCCGTGTGGAGACGGGTAAGAGTACAAAATGTCGCCACTCCAATTCATCCCGAGCGAGTCGTAAGAGGCGACTAAGGGAACACTTTCGCAAAACGATTCATTGCGTAGAGAAGGAAAACTCGAAATGAAACCCGGTTGTCAGTAAAATGACAGTCGATAAGCCATGTTGAAGGCCTTAAGGGCGGCTTGAAAATTTTCAACTGTGGGTCTTCACGGCCTGCACTTGTCCATTTCAACACGGCAATAGGCTCACCACCTATTACGTGGGACATAGAACTATTAGGTGAAATGTGGGCGTATACTATGCCTCTGCCTACCCCTTCGGGGATAAAGGCGTGACTATATGTATGTACCTATCCTATCTATGTATAATTTTCTGGTAAAAGAAGATAACAAGCGCAGAAAAAATGATACCTTTTCAAAGTTATTAAGCGTTAAGCATCTTTAAATCGAATTTTCAAATCTATCGGATTGACTTTTCCATGCCTTGTTGAATGTTCGTCAGAAACTCATAAAATAGAAATGAATCTGGCTGGTCAACCTTTTATTATTGACCTTCTTTGCCATAACTCGTAATTTTAGTTATTGAAAATTTAATTAACAGTAGGTGCGTGCATAGGTGACGGACATATCGTGTATCATAATGTGCAAAAACTGAAAGAATAACGCGTAAAATGACAATAGCGTGTTTATTCATTGTTTATTTGCTCATTGCCTACGCAACATGAAATGTGAACCACATACGACACACTCGATACGGAAGAAAACAGGCAAGGCGAATAACCTATTATTTAACTGTCAATTTCTTTGATTTTTTTATTATTTCTGTCGATTTTATGTTCTTCTACATAGATACAAATGTTTTCTTTAAATGTTTTTATGATGTAGCGTCGAGAAAGCTGGTCTTTTCAGTATTATTTATGACACTAAAATTACTACCTAAGTCGAGAAAGCTGGTCTTTTCAGTTTTATTTATGACAATAAAATTACTACCTAATAGACCAAAACAATTAAATAGAGTGGATTGTAGGAAACATACATACTTATAGTCACACCTTATTCTCAAAGGGGTAGTCCGATGAAACGTCGAAATTCCACCAGTTGTATTTTGTCACCAATTTCCGTGTAGAAACGGACAGGGAGGTTGTATTTGATGTAGCAATCACTCTGCCCAAAAGTCCTTCTATTTGGCTTAACTATTACTTACTACATTACCTGTTGGGATCGACAACATCCTGTGACTTCCGAACCACGGAAACACTTGTAAATGGAGAAATATACACTAAGCGTTCTCTTTTTTCTGTTTCATGTTTAGCGAACACAGAGCTATGGCTACGATCGAGATAGGTTGGAAATAACATAAAAAAGTAGTTGAATTTACATTTATTTTTTTATAAATAACTTCATCATATACACATACGTAAATACTCAAGGCACTTAATATTATGGTCCCTCCAAATAATAGGTACACTTACAGTTATGACACAAACAGAAACAATAAAAAAAATCTACAAAACGATACCTAAATGATTAAATCATAATTTTACAATAATTTCATTATAAACAGAATATTCAAGGCGTTTTACTGTTGATACATAATAATTTACAATATATATATTTCGAAAATTCAAAAGAAATATTGCATCTACAAATTCGACTAGTGTTAATAAAATCTCGGCCAAATACTAGATTTATATTTAGCGTACCTCACTTTGTAAAGCATACTATTTTTTTAATTTGGGAATATTCCCACACGCACTCCCCTTACAAGGCTCAAGACCAGGAAATTTACACCGAACTCGAAACTAGGTAAGCTTCAGTGACTCACACTGAAATTCATCGCAAGGCAAACTAAAAAAATACCTTAATTTACACGAGACAAAACTCAGTATTTTTAAGAAATCGAGGAGGCGTCAAAAACCCCGTTTACAACATATTAACCCTAACCATGATTTTAAAATAATGAAAAAAATAATCATAAAAAATCTACAACAAATATTAATCAGATCTCTCAAGGCTACACAACCGTCACAAATAATATCTACAATAATGTATTAGGGACGTTATTAAGTTCTTAATATTTACAGTCAGTCGTTGAAACGCTATCTAAACAATATTAATTTCATAAGCCCAAATTGGTAATACAGCTAACACTGGCGCTTATGTTATTATGGCAATATTAGTGCGAAAAACGCAAATAATCGTAAAAAATTGTACAATTCCATGGCTCTATGGATATTTTTATTTTTAAAAATGGAATACGCACCTATGTTATTATAAATGTCTTGGACAAACAGTTTTTTTTTCTTTTCACTGAAACATGTATTGCACTTGTGTTAAATAAGTTACCTAAATTCATAAAGGTTGAAGACAGTTTCTGCCATAATAGTAAATCGTTTATAAAATAGTTACAGTCGTGTTCAATATGACAGACAATCAGTCTTTGTGGATTAGTATCATGTAACTGCCACTGGGGGAGAGGGGGGTAAATAGTTCACTTAGTCTGCACATAGTTAATAGGGAATTGTCCTTTTACACCGTTACACTCGCCGAAGTACCACTCATCGTTGATTTTGCATTTCACTTGGATAGTGTCGCCTGTTCTAAACCGTAAATCGCCTGGCTGCTGTGGTTCCAAGTCGTACAAAGCGATTGCGGTGCATAGTACCGACGGTGGCGGTATGGGCTCATTCAGCAGTGGAACTTTGATCTCGACGTAATTGGACGGAAACAAACCTTCAACCCCACTCCTCAAACTACCATATAGCCATTCATGGTCTACTCGCCTTATCAATTTTATTCTCGAGTTGGCCTGGAAAGAAGAAATATAAATTATAAGTAAGATATATTTTGTAAGTGTGTTTTATAAGGGGTTTGCTGGTCATGAGTAGCGTTCTCTAATCTACGTGTGACCTATAGACCTTTCGGTTAAGATTATTTTTGAAAAGCCATTATTAGTATGCTAACTGATCATAATTTTCTTTTAAATATGGATTTTAAATGTACATGCAACATGACTTTCGGTTATGTAGCAAGTAAACTATAAAGTGCCAGTGCGTTCTACCCGTTATGACATACGGTGCCGAGACGTGGACACTTACAGAGAGGTTGGTTAATGCTCTAAGATTGCGCAGCGGGCTATGGAAAGGGCTATGCTTGGGGTGTCTCTGAGGGATAGACTCCGAAATGAGACTATCCGGCAGGGAACTAAAGTGGTCGACATAGCTCGCAGAATAAGTACATTGAAGTGGCAGTGCGCCGGCCATATCTGCAAAAGAACCGACGGCCGATGGAGCAAACGAGTTCTAGAGTGGAGACCGCGTCTCGGCAAACGTGGGGTAGGACGTCCACCCGCTAGATGGACCGACGACCTGGTAAAGGTCGCACGCTGGGACTGGATGCGTAAGGTGCAGGACCGTGGATTGTGGCGTAAATTAGGAGAGGCCTAGGTCCAGCAGTGGACTGCGATAGGCTCATTTGATTGATTGATTGAGACTATAAAAGTCTCCTATAGCATACTCGTCTCGTGCCCTACTTGCAATATAGCCGAAGGTCGTGCTGTGAGCAAAATTCATGTGTCAATAATGCTAGCAGGGTTACGTCAAATCATATGAAACCAAAGTCAATTTATGCGCACCTGAATATTTAATACATAAATCAAGTTGCGTTGTCAATACAATGTTATTTATCATCGGCAATACATAGTTAACACGTATTTGTTAACAAACTTTAACAAAAGAAAACGAACATAGTGTAATTAGAATGTGCTGTGTCAAACAAAACAGTTTATGACTTTCTGTACGCAGTTGAATGGAATGTCATAGTTGCCAGCAAACAAATACTATAAACTCAACAGATACAAGTTAATCACATAACTGCTAGAATAACGATGCAAAAGCCAACAGGGTTTGCCCAAATAGGGGCTTTTTGGACAAAGAATAGGGGCTAATTGTACAAAGAATAGGAGCTTTTTGTACAAAGCAAGGCAACCGTGATTGACTCATCCGTCAACATATAGCTTAAACAGCTGAAAGGATTTGGCTAAAAATTAGTAAATAAACATAGACAATATGGTCGAAGTCATCTAAGGAAAAGGACTCAAAGTAACCCAGAAACCCCTATTTTATAGAAGTGTAATAAACACATTCTTGAAGCTCGGGAATACATCGGTGAATCATAATATAATTTGATATTGATGTCATAAGAATAGATTACTTTTACTTAAATATGTATCGTGTAATTGCTTCATTATCAGCGATAAGAAATTGATAAGCATCCCAATTTAAAAAAAAATCTTATCATGAAATATTCAAAAAGTAAGATATCGATTATTTCTAAAAATTCGAACTGTAAGTAACATCAGAACGCATTACGGCTATTATTCGTTTCAGAAATGAGAGCACCACAAATGCGTCTTAATAAGTGTTCTAAAAAGACATAATCTGTATTCGCCATCAATATTTATATTCTTAGATAACAAGGTGTACATAGTGAGTCATTAAACCGATTACAAACGAGAGGTTATCTCATTATATTATAGTTCTTTGTTTACAAACAGATACTTGAACCGCGTAGTTTTATATTTTCCGTAATGCGTATTGTCTGTAAAATGCGATTATAAGAATGTAACATATATGGAAGTCGATAAGAATTATTGCCGATATTACGATAGTGTGGCACGCAGATTTCATTGCCTGGCTTAAAGTAGTATTACCTACTATAATCATATATGGATTGTAGAATAATGCTCAATGGAATGCAAATTGCAGTCAATACACTAGAAACGCAAAGCCTTTTTTATAACCTGGGGAAGACCGAAGACCCTACAGAAGTCATACGACCACATGGTCCTCTTACCAACCGCCTAGCGCCGGCATTCGCGGTTACTTTCCGAACTAAAAAACTACACAGTACAGAAGAATAACTTGTTTGAGAAACATCCCGGGCAATTACATGGTAGCGCCAAGTTGAACCCGGGACATCCTTCCGAGGGCTTACCCGGGACTCCCAACCACAGGCTGTTAGGCGTTACGTTAGGTTTTTTAGTCGGTAAGAGTTCGGCATAACATCCTCTGAAGATTTTCCCTCACGTAAAAAAAAAAGCGGCAAGTTGGAAGGCCTAATGGGAGGCTTGAAAAATGTTATTTGCACAGCTATTCTCTGTCTGTTTGAACCACAGGGCAGAAACTCCATACAATTGATTCGTATTCAATTCTGTCACCCACACTAAAAATCACGTTAATGTTTGCACAGAGCTTGAATATGTGTGTGACCACTAAGGTAAAGCAAACGTTCCCTCAAAATAAGAGGAGCGTGAAGAGGCACATCACAGGGCCGCCAACTTGAGGACCACTGTAAGAAGTAGCCCCCAATCGCTAGATGCGCCACGGCTTTCCATCAGGCTGGTGGCGACGTCAAATTGGCGAGCTGAATATATAAAAAAATACCCTCCAACTACAACAGTTGTGGCGTGGGTGGAGCTTGCTCAGTGGGGGGCAGGGAGTTGCCTATCTTTCTGTAATACTATTATATTATTTTTGGTTACACAGCAATAAGATTGGAAGCACGAGTGTCCGTAAACTACCATAACCACTTTCCTTCAGTTGAGCCATATTATCCGTTTTGCCACGTCAGTAGTGTAAAAATACAAACTAAGCTGATCCTGGTCAAGTCATGTACCGGCGACAGTACCGATGTGGAATTTGTAAACATTTACTAATTATGTACCACACAATCATGATGTTGCATATATCTACGTACAGCATCATTTTTTATTGAGCTAAATTAGTTTAATTGGATATTTCCATAATATGACTTCATGAGGCTTCGCAATGTATTGACGTAGATAGCTAAGTAGGTATCTAATATAACTACAACTGTGCGCTAATAGGTAGGTACTGCTATAAGGAAAGTATATGCGTCTTGAATATATACCTAACTTAAGCTATTTTTGTTGAATATTTAGTGCTAGCCTGCCTGCGGTCGTGGTGAGGTTTTCCCGTACACATTTCCTACAAGAATTTGTACTGGAAGTACTATAAAGCCTTTAATTTATTTTTTCTCTTCCCTACCTCTACAGTTTCTGTACCAAATTTCATTAGAATCGTTTCAGTAGTTCTGGCGTTTAAACTTACAGACAGAGTCACTTTCACATTTATGATATTAGTAGGGAAAAGGGCTTAACCCTCTGTATCATAGTGTAGACTGTAGGCTACATACCGTTTAGTTGCCTACAAAATTCATATTTTTAACATTTTAATGTAATTACGCACTGTAGCTGTTGGTTTAAACTCTCAGCTAACGAGTTGGTACTGAATAAAATACCTAGGTGGCATAACTTTTCGCAAATTGATATTTATATTCGTCGGTCGAGACATTTGAAAAGTAGCAGTCGACTCCGATTGAAAAGTGTGATAAATATAATATGCTGCTTGTGTTTTAAGATTTTTATTGAAAACTTAGACAGGTAAGTGTCGTAATTATACTGTACAATATTGTTTTTGACGATTTTTTATGTTGAAATTTGATTTTTTGGGGAAATCTTGTTTGTAGCCCGTAGGCTACATTAGGCAAAAGTGTCATGTTTTGGTTGGTGTTCATTGTATTTTTACTGTGTTTCAGAATGTCTCGTAGAAGTTTCTTGGCAACAATAACATAAATCTTGTGCTGCATAATGCTTCTGATAGTGAAGGAGGTCTATATTTTAATGGTGATAGCCTTGCCAAACTTGTTTTTGGCCCTGACTTAGAAAATTTCGAAGATGAGGATCCAGAGATAGATATTGATGTAGAATGGATAATAAAACCCTATAATGTAATGATGAAGGTTCTTCTTCTAGTTGGAAAGCTGCATTGCCACACGACAGTACTGCAGAACCCTCCCAAGCGAAGAGAACTCGACAAGATTCTGCAGGAAAGCCTGCTTAGCTGAATTTAGGCTGGAAAGCTAAAACAATTAGAATTGACTGCCAGAACAGCTTATGCATGCTCATAGTTACGAAAAATAAGAGCCTGATCGAGAGATCTACTTGAGTTAGACACACCCATGCAAGTTTTTTTCTGTTTCTTCTCACAAGAACTTATCACGTAAATGATTGAGTAGATAAAGTTTTATCCAGTTCTAAAGATCCTACAGGACTTTCCGACTACATAAGTCTGTCGTAGGGCAATAATTTCATTGCTAAGGTATACCTAAAATCTGGCTAACATTCACTAGAGTTACCACTAGAGCCCCATACTTGGAAACCTTCTTCCAAACGAAACAATGACGTCGAACAAATTTGGAAAAATCCATCAAATTTTGCGCTTCACCAACAATAATAATAATCTTCCAAGAGAAAATCCAGACCATGATATGTCTAGTAGCGGACTTCTTGAATATAGCATACAGTCGAGTCGTATGGGAAGTGGACATTTGTGTGTATGAGTAAATATGATCCACAAAAGCGTCATGGCTAATTGACGGTAGTCCTCAAGTTAGCGGCCCTATGATGTGCCTCTTCCAGCTCCGCTTGTAAAACTCGGGGCTGTAAGAGGAGGGATGCGCCAGTAGGTCCATTCAGGGCCTTTTATGAATTTCATAAAAAAACTTTGTCTAGACGGAGGACGCTGGAAAACGAGTTTCAAGCTAAAAAGCAAAAATTACCTGCTCAGCATGTACTACCAAAAGCGACGAGAAGAGACGCATTAGTCACTGACCGCAGTTTTTACACAATGTATGACATGAAAGGCCAGGTCAAGAGTACCCTTAACCGAAGAGCATGTATGAAGACACTTATGAAAGTTGAAGAAGCGAAAGTTGTTTGCCAGAATCGTAGTAAGTGGAAAGTCATAGTCTCTGCCTACCCCGTTGGGAGACAGGCGTGATGTTATGTATGTATGTATGTATGTATGACATGAGACATCCGGGGTGGCGTTATATTACACCAAAACCAGAAAATGCCTAAGATATTTTCATCTTTCCTAATACACAGTATGCTCATAAATTATGGCCACTTGCCGCAGTGTTGCCTACAGGCAACACTCCCTGTTCTTGTAGTTTTTTCCCAAAATATTAAAAAAATTAAAAAATCCAGAAATACGTGTATTTTATTTTTTTGATGTCAATTTGAATACAAAAAATCAAATAAAACCCATTTCTTGAGTGATAGAGGGTTAAGATTTTTATTGAAAACTTAGACAGGCAAGTGTCGTAATTATACTGTACAATATTGTTTTTGACGATTTTTTATGTTAAATTTGATTTTCTGGGGAAATCTTGTTTGTAGCCCGTAGGCTACATTAGGCAAAAGTGTCATATTTTGGTTGGTGTTCATCGTATTTTTACTGTGTTTCAGAATGTCTCGTAGAAGTTTCTTGGCAACAATGACATAAATCTTGTGCTGCATAATGCTTCTGATAGTGAAGGAGGTCTATATTTTAATGGTGATAGCCTTGCCAAACTTGTTTTTGGTCCTGACTTTGAAAATTTCGAAGATGAGGATCCAGAGATAGAAATTGATGTAGAATCGATAATAAAACCATACAATGTAATGATGAAGGTTCTTGAAAGAAAGGCTGTAAGGCTGAAAGCTGCATTGCTACACGACAGTACTGCAGAACCCTCCCAAGCAAACAGAACTTGACAAGATGCTGCAGGAAAGCCTGCTTAGCTGAATTTAGGCTGGAAAGCAAAAACAATTAGAATTGACTGCCAGAACAGCTTATGCATGCTCATAGTTACGAAAAATAAGAGCCTGATCGAGAGATCTACTTGAGTTAGACACACCCATACAAGTTTTTTCTGTTTTTTCTCACAAGAACTTATCACGTAAATGATTGAGTAGCTAAAGTTTTATCCAGTTCTAAAGATCCTGCAGGACTTTCTGATTACATAAGTCTGTCGTAGGGCAATAATTTCATTGCTGCGGTATACCTAAAATATGGTCAACATTCACTAGAGTTACCACTAGAGCCCCATACTTGGAAACCTTCTTCCAAACGAAACAATGACGTCGACCAAATTTGGAAAAATCCATCAAATTTTGCGCTTCACCAACAATAATAATAATCTTCCAAGAGAAAATCCAGACCATGATATGTCCAGTAGCGGACTTCTTGAATATTGCATACAGTCCAGTCGTATGGGAAGTGGACATTTGTGTGTATGAACAAATATGATCCACAAAAGCGACATGGCTAATTGAAGGTAGTCCTCAAGTTGGCGGCCCTATGATGTGCCTCTTCTCGCTCCGCTTGTAGAACTCGGGGCTGTAAGAGGGATGCGCCAGTAGGTCCATTCAGGGCCCTTTATGAATTTCATAAAAAACTTAGTTTGTCTAGACGGAGGAAGCTGAAAAACGAGTTTCAAGCTAAAAAGCAAAAATGACCTGCTCGGCATGTACTACCGAAAGCGACGAGAAGAGACGAATTAGTCACTGACCGCAGTTTTTACACAATGTATGACATGAGACATCCGGGGTGGCGTTATGTTACACCAAAACCAGAAAATGCCTAAGATATTTTCATCTTTCCTAATACACAGTACGCTCATAATTATGGCCACTTGCAGCAGTGTTGCCTACAGGCAACACTCTCTATTTTTGAAGTTTTTTCCCAAAATATTAAAAAAATTAAAAAATCCAGAAATACGTGTATTTTATTTTTTTGATGTCAATTTGAATACAAAAAATCAATTAAATCCCATTTCTTGAGTGATAGAGGGTTAATGGGACTCGACATTTGATGTAGATTTCATCTTTTCTTAAAATTAAAAGGTTTTTAATCTACAAAAGGTCAACTGAACTGTGTCGAAGCTCCTATCGTTCATATAGAGAAGGACAAAATGTTGCAATTTTATTGTTCAAAGCGTGGAAGTGCTAATGATAACGAGTTCCTGTCATATCGGATTGATAATGCGACAGATGATGAAAATATGCTATCCTTATAATTGGCAGTGCACGTCATAATGTACGAGTATAAGGCCTCAAACTAGATGCTGGCGGCGAGCGGGGCGACGAGCGGCGAGAGCGCGACCTACGACTCCTACGAGTACAAGAGCCTAAGGCGCCACTGCGCTCGCATACAAACAATCCACGCTCGGTGCGTTTGTTTCAGGTTGCCTACTCTCTTGTACTGTGGCGCCGCGCTCTCGCCGCAATCCGCGTTTCGGCCCGCTTTCCGCTGACACCCAGTTTGAGGCCAAATACTATGTATGAAAAACAGAATGGAAACGCCCCAAACAGATACAGTACCAGGAACGTACAATAACGTATGTAGCGGATGAATGGTGTCTGTTTACTTCAACAGGTTTTTCTTGAATACACTATTATGAAGCACATGGCGGGGCTGACGTAGAAACTAATGATTAATCGTATTCAAACTAACGAGTAGATAGGTACGTGATGCTTTGTAGCAGTCAATCGGTTTGATTTCATTGATGAAATTTATAAATTGGAAAGCTAGTGAAGATGTATGGATATTTGTTATTTAACCAAGCTCTAACAGCTGAACGGATCTGGTTCGGTACAGAGATAGATAGATTGTCTCAGACTAAAAGAATAACATCTTCTAGTCTGAGATTAAAGTCTGGATGCAAGAACTTTATTCGCAGCAGACCTTTAAAGGGAGATAGTGCCATAGATTAGACTGTAGGAACTATGAGAACTACTTTAACGCTAGTAAGGCCTGATTCACTCTTTAAATTCCTAAAAATTGCAGTACGCTGTAGAACATGGGCCATTACAGGGCCTCTCCCAAATCGCCCTAACTTTGCCTAGCCGTCGATAGTCTTTGTCTGTAACTCAACCGATTGAGGACCACTGCTGGGTAAAGGCATCCCTAAAGATCGCAGCAACGTTGGCTTTGGCTGTCAGCAGGGACGAATTTTATCTTGTGAAAATTCATGGCGGTAGGTAGATTTTTAGGGAAATTATGAACGATCAAGTTAATAATAGCCGACCAACCGAATATAGGTACTAGGTCTGAAAAGAGATTATTAAAGTAAAGTTTTCTTTATAATAAGGCATGTAGTAGCTACGGATCCCTACATTGAATATCACGAGTGAATCCGCCGAGCAGTTTTACTATCATTCTATGTACGAGTATTAATAAATCATACCCAGAAACACAAATAGCTCCAGCTGAAAAGCTAAATTATTCATGATTCTCAAAATATCATGACCTGGAACAGAGCAGTAGCCAAAGAGTAAAAATATAAGCATACCTACAGCAGACCAACTTCAAACATTTGGAATTTAGATATAATAAGGTATGAAAAAATAAACATCTACAATTCTCTATACCAAATACATTATTACTAGTGTTTGAATGAATTTTGAAGAAAATTGAATGCTAAGTTCTCACCATTAAAGTCGCGTCGAGGTCAAAGGTCACCTCATCTAACATCGCGAGTAAAATCCGTTTTGCACGCGCTCGATAATTGCACATTATCTCATTTGGTGTTTCCTCACCTGAGCTAATTGTGTGTTTCAAAATAGCTTTGAATAAAACAGAACAAAATCACCTAAAACCTTAATCAAGAGTGTCCTTGAAAGGAAATACTTGGAAGATCAGTCGCTGCGTTGTTTTCTCTTTTCTACATGTCCGAAACATCTCAATCTCCAAGGTTCCCATATCAGGATATCTCATTTTATCCAGAAGCATAATTTCCCATACTTTTTTGTTTGAAACAAATCAAGAACACTCAGATATGCATAATACATAGATTGCCAGATTATTGAAGGCCACCAACAAAGACCAGCAACATGGCTGCGATGGGACTCTGTCAAGACCTTCGGGGCCCAAAAGCCCTGCAAATAATGCAACTGTTGACTAGCGAGGTCATGGCAAAGATCAGTACAGTAAAGATCATCAGGAATCAATTCAATCACAGGCAAAGCCGTGCAGTACATCTAGCGCTTTGAACTTTAAAGCTCTTGCACAATGACGACATTTATATAGGCCATATGACAGGAAGAGGAAATCTAATCTGCAGATACAGGCGTCAGCTGGTGGGATAAACACAACTTTAATGTTTGACCGAGCTGCGCAATCTGTTCTACTCTGTTTGGCTTTACAATAAACATAATATATATACGATTACACATATAATACGTACATCGCTTTACTTGTTTTCGTTGCCATGCTAATTGCGTCACAAGACTGAGTATCTAAACCAAAATTTCAAGTGTAATAAAAACTACTGGTTTAGCGAGAATATTCTCTGCACTTCATTTTTGCCGTTGCAACTTTTTTACGAATAGACAGGATATCTTTGCCAGTACTATTTTTTACAATAGAAGTGGTGAAAGAAATAGTCTCAAAAATTGATCCAAACAACTAAATCAATCATTGATCGAAGTTTTTTCCTTAAGGATGTCATGTCGAACTCGAATCGACTGATACTACAAGGTTGCTACCTAATTTTCGGATCGGGCGCTTAGTGAGGTGGTAAGCATTAAAGGTAAAAAACAAATGAGTTGAATTTGTTTCTTTACGTGAGTCTCTAGTCTAAAAAACAAAACAGAGGGATATTTATAGTTTCGAAAGTTACCTTCTAAAATCTAAATCCTATAAATAGACAAATATCTTGGCTAAAAGCCATGAGATATATCCAAAACCACAATAACGAATATTTGCAAATCTTTTTGCGTTGTTTATAAACATTCACGGCGTCGGCGGCCGTCACAATAAGTTATGATAAAAATAGTTTACTTAAGAAACATAAAACATATTATTTACTTGAAGATAATTTGATCACAGAATTGGACAAAAAAACTCTGGAAAGTGAATTCCGATCAAGCATCCGGAAAAGCTAGTACAGACTGCGAGATGGATTTCTATTCCGGGTTTTCTTAATAGCTAGGAACTTATTGCGAGATGACAACGAAGATAAGCCATAGATAGTCAAAAACCATATATGAGGGAGTGACATTGCTTGCTGTCGGTTTGCTTCGTCTAGTTAAAAATTCGATTTTAGCATGGAGCCGAGCGGCGGGGTTGGAGCGAGCGAGCAGTATATTAAAAGCAGTATATAAAATATAAAATGTATCCTAACGTGAAGCCTAGTAGATTAAAGACATAATATTGTAGTATTTTTTATGAATAACTAATTGTTTAAGTGTGTACCATTATGTAAGAAATATTGTTTTGAGTTGTGAATGATACAGTCGGCATCGATAGTATGGAGGCGAGCAGTCTGTTCAAAATGATTCAAATAATTCTTATTTCAAAAGGAACTAAGTGTTCTACAAATGTTCTTATATTGAGCCTTATGTCATAGCAGTAAGGTTTAAATTTCTTCGTCCTTGTGATTATTTGGAATAGTCTGCTTCTCCCTATATTGTTTCACTATGACTGTTTAGCTAGATAAGTGATCAAAACGTGTCATATACTTTTCGGTAATAAAAAGTTTTATTTAAAAAAAAAATATAGAAAGAATATACAAGGCAGAGTAAGTAAGTAAGTAACTTTTTTATTCTGTGGTATAGACGAGTTAAAATTATTTCTGATATTCAACTCACCGAAAAGCATAAATCGTCCGGATGGTCCGTGTAGTAGTCAAACAGAGCTAAGGCGTGGGGCTCTTCATCGCCTTGGCCAAAATTACCGCTGAAATCAGAAGCGTCTGTTGGCCATACACTACCCGCTTCCTCATAGGCTTCTGGAGGCGGCGGAGGTGGCGGAATGGTCGGCATAGGTGGAGACGGCTGTCTATCCGGAGATAATTCTCTTTCCGGAGAGCTCTCATGCTCGTCCCAATTGAGCATTTTTGATTCCTGTAACAACAAAAAAATATTTATATACTTAATTCTATCTAGAATGAAGACTTAGACATAAAATTAGGAAACCACTGGAAAGTGGACTTCGGCATCCGAGGCAAGAGTTTCGGAAGCATCCGGGAATAAGGCTCGTTCAGATTAGGAGATTGGATGAGTTAGAGAACGTCAAAACGATTTGTTAGTGAACAGTGTTACATTAGGTAAAGACGTCATTATGTTGTTTTGAATTCGCAAATAGCCTGTTCAAAGCAAGATGAACGTACAATTTACATTTAGATTGTATAACTTGGCTGTACTTACATTGTTTTGGTTACACATCATTTATAAAAGAAATTCAAGTATATTTTTGAATCAATTATACGTTAATCTGGCTCTCAACCAGCGATATAAGGCAAAAGTACATGAAATGTTGACTATCAAGCAACAACACTAGATACAAATTGGTCTTCCTATTTGATGTTCACATTATTACCTACAATTTATAACACGTTTCGTTGTCATGTTTATTTCCGTGCGAATCATGAGACGCCTACACCATATTTATGACGATTCAACACCTTTTTATTTGACATTGTTTTGTTGATCTTCTTTATTTTGTTTGATAAACAAAACAATATTTGTCGAGTGTTATTTTGTTACTGTTGTATAATATTTAGGTCACTGTATATTAACCTAGATGTTATTATAGAACTACTGTATTCGCTATTATCACTTAATAAGATATTTCTGAACCAGCCTTGATTTCAATTCAGCGTAGGTAGCCACGACTATTTTCTTCTTATAAATATGTATGAACAATTTTATCTATAGCCTATATAGTATACATGTACCTATATGGTGTAGTAATAAAGTATCCATTTATGGTGCGAGATATTAATTTTATAACCACCAGAGGGTCCATTTTTCTGACCTTACGTCAACAATATCACGTGAATAACGTGTAGATACTGCAGTGCATAAGCTCCCCTGGGTTTGGCCCGATGGGGTAGGTATGGAGTTTTATTTCGAGGTTCCTTCTCTAGGCAATTGATACTTTTGCATAGGTGTTCCTTTAGTTGCACTGTTGGCTTCACATCAAGGAAGGAAGGAAGCTAGATTGTACAAAGCAAAGCGAGAAGAATAGGAAAGCAGACCCCGGTTTCCTGAATTCCTGGACTTTTGCGAAAGTATTCGCTTAATCGCATTTTACGAAATTCACGAGATAAATAGGGGTAATCTATGCCGTCAATTCCTATCACCACGCTTAGGTAGGTACATTCCCAGTAATTTACATAAACGCTATTTTTTGTTTCTTCATAAAAATTCTCCAAAAATATTCCACGTTAACATAAAAATAATTTCCTGTAGATCTAAGTAGTGTATATTTAGACCGGTCATTTATACTATATTTTCGTGCATAAAATATGTAAATTCATTCGAGAATCACATGAGAAACAGGTTAGTTAGACACAGACATAAATAGGAAACAGTTGATGACATTCAATTACTGATGCCTTCGTTTACAATTTAGGGTCAGAGGACTTCAGAATCACCTAACTTTAGTACGCGACATTGACCTATTGATGGTTAAAAATAAATATCTTCCTGATGCAATTTTCGCCTTTAGGCCCACTTGATCGAATCTACATAAGGACGGGAAACGGGAAGTGCGCGTCGTGAGCATCATGTATGTAATGAGGTGTAGCTACACACACACACACATGAATGACAACCTAGTACACCTGGTGATTGATGGATGAAGTTGGGATGACAGACGACAGTCGCTTCCAACCATTTAGAAAATAATCAAAATCAAAGCTGGTCCGTCCAACTGGCAGCATAGATAAACTCCGGTCTCTGGAATTGAGACTTACAACAGCAATCTTTCTAGTGTAGCAAAATACGCACGTGGCAGTTTAGGGCTAGGTAGCATTAGCAAAGGAATTTACGGGGTGCTTGAACCAAGTGATCTCCCGCTTTCTGTAGGGGCTTTAGGGATTCTTGTATTGACCCTAAACAAAGTGCCAAAGGTGGCGGTCGAGGCTGATGAGGATTCCAGGTATTTTATTTCGAGGACTACATTGGTGTCAGTTAATCGGACCGATGTAATTTGTACACGTGACTGCACTTAACTCTGGGACATTCTTCCGGGGGTTTACGCGGGTCTCCCGGCCGTAGGTAAAGTAGGAATTGTGTGGTTTTAGTCAGCAAGTGTCCGGCATAGCATCCGTGGCGGATTTCCACATAGATTAAAAAAAATACTGCGCTTGGGCATCTGTCATTATTAAGTACCGTTAGCTCCGGGCGCTTCCTGTGCTATGATGTGTTCTTAAGATGGGAGAGGGTGATTATTTATTTTACTCATTTAAAATTTATTTTCTCATGTTCGTTTTTCTGGATAAAAAAACAATTACGAGGATCAATGATGTTGAAATAAAGACAGTTGCTTGTAATAAACAATTGGCAAGGACATCATACATATTTTTGATAATATTACACTATTTCGATTATACGTTAATAACAGAGTATTCTCGGTAAGTTTTGGTAAGCACAAAAACTGACAATTAAAACAAAGAGCTCACAGACATTCGTGATAATTATCGTGCTAATTTTGATGAGCCTTAATGAATGGTAGGTCATGTACACAAATAGTTTACATGTCTGGCCAGTTCTTAATTGTTTTTATCTGACCGCGAAACGCAAAGTTATTTTTATGTATTGTTTTTTTTTTTCTTAAATAGGTATTTTCTTTGCTAGTAAGTAACTTTAGTACGAATGGCGCAGTGATTTAAGTGATTTCCAAGTCCTTGATTTTATGATTCCGAAGCCCACGTTACAAATTATTGTGTGGAAGTGGCGATAATATTTATGAAAGTAGACACAGCGAATTCCTTCAGTGGGTGTTAATCCTACCTACTTAAAACAAAAGGAGCGTGCCATAAATACCTAGTACAAGTTATAAGTAGGTACACAATAACCACTAGTTAGGTATATTAATAACACACAGTACAAGACAGTGGAAACTTACGTACGTAAAAAGAAGTGACACAGCTATCCCTACTAAGATTTTAATGCGAAAGATTTAGATGAATTCCTTCCCAGGGACTGAAGTATAGAGATAGTTTTAGTCCCTGGGAAGGACATAGGCTTACCGACTACGCAAAAAGAGGGTAATGATTTTACGCCATAACGACTTCGACGTGAACGAAGCCGCGGGGAACAGCTAGTAGCCCATAAATACCAAGGTATTCATTTATTACACGCTATCGCTTCCTATAAATTATTTGCCAGAAATGTCTGAAGGTCTTCAGACTCAAAGCCAGGCTCATCAACCAGGGGTGCACTTGCTGAATAAACCTCGTCCTTTATTCAGCAGATACGCCACTTACAAGACAAAAAGAAGGTCAACTCAAAACCAAATGCTGTACCAACCAGTCTGGTCAGCTTGGTACCTACTGTACCTACGGCCAATCACCCTCCTAAAACGAAATTGGGAGAGGTCTACGTCCAGCAGTGGATTGTGATAAGCTGATTTGATGTGTCATCCGTAACGCGATGTCAATATGATTCTGTGGTCCTTCAACAACAGTGGCTTTACATGCTTTCGGAAGCTCGGAGACTAATAGCACAAATTAGAGATAGTACAGATGGAAACCTACATACTAAATTCGCTGAGGCTACGCACACATGACACCTCATTCGCAGACACGAGTTCAGGCGCTCCTCAACCGACTTTTCCATGCTGATTTCTGCGCGAGTGTGTGTAGCAGAGGGTAGGTGTGAAAAAAAAGTACAACATACATGAGATTTCCATCTGTACTATCTCTAATTTGTGCTAATACCAAAGACTTCTATATAAACTGAGGTAGACGTGCCGTACTCTAACAAACGAGATTTCAAAAGCAATCCTCGAATACACACATTATTAAGATTACACTCACTTATAAATATTTTTTACGTAATTGTCACCACACACTATAGCAATATACGAATAGAAAAAGAGTAAAAGAGAAGGCATATGGACTCCGATTGCAAGTCGAGCACCAACTCTCGAAATTTTGACTCACAACAGTGCGAGCAACGCTGCTAATTAGCTCAGTTTATAGGTTTCAAAAATCGGTGCGTAGGGCATGTCTACCTCAGTTTATATAGAAGTCTTTGCATTATACTCTTAATTTATTTAAACATGTTGTAATGTAATCGTCTCGGACAGCGACATAACATATGCCGAGCGTAAAAAATTGGTAGTGGTGGTACGCGGTGCGCTTGGCTGACAAGAAGCAACTGTGAGTCACGACGACGACGATGAAGTTGCAATTAATGTGCCGAGTCAGCCTTTATGACCATGACATTGCACACTAGCTGCAGGTAGGGTTACCGTGACTCAGGATTTGGTCCGAGATCTCACGATGGTCAAATTCGGTAATCAAGGATTTTTATAATTTCTTTATGGATGATCATAGACCTGGAGTAGATTTTATTCACCTTTTAACTAAACAAAATCAACATTTCTTTAACTACAAGATCGTCAACTACTTATTGGTTTTGGTGGCGATGATGAATTTCGAGGATTAGTCAAAAATCGAAAGAATCGAACGTAGAGACCTATAGACTTTGTGGTCAACCTACTGCTTACTTTCAATCACTGTTACATCAAAATTTACCAAAGTATCTAATATTGTTGCTAAATTCACCAAAGTATCTAATATTGTTGTAAAAATCTGTGAAACTAAATAAAATGGTGATTGTCATTAGTCTAAAAAGAAATCAGAGAAAGAAATACTTACAAATGTGTCTCCAAATCCATGAGCAACTTTTTGTATGGGCATTGTAGTATTCACTGTCATTGTAGTCACTGGGAAAGAGCTACCAAATGTATTCTTAAGTATAGATGCATTATCTGGAGGCTTGGGACGTGTTGGTTTTGCCCTTATTATTGTAGGACCCTTGAGTAACGGAACTGCTGGCTGACTATAACCATTACTTGAAACTTCATAAAAATCTCTATTCAAAATGGGCTTCTTCATTACAGCAGGTTTGTTAACAACTGGTTGAGGTGAAAATGGATCTATCATAGTATTAAAATCATCTAGAGTATCCTCTCTGTTCATAGGTTTTTTTGAATGAAGGAATAAATCAAAATCATCCTCAAAACCACTCTCTGCTTGTGAAGCGTTCCCTCCGTTGTGAGCGTTGTGATGGCTGGTTGAGGTAGTAGCATCTGAACCAAAACTGTCAACACTGAGTCCATCACTGCTTGACCGTGTCGTGAATGTAGGTGAACTAGGGGGAGAAGAGAGATCTATCAATGCACCGGTCTGTGCACTCTTTGGTTCACATTTAGGAAACATTTTATGAGTGTCCACATCATTCATGATATCTGCCATATTTTGTTGGGAATTATTTACACTTTGACTTGTCACTGTTGTTTTCGTTTTACGAGACAATAGTGAGGACAATACTGTTGGCTTTCTCATAAAGTGTGAAGGTTTAAGCGGTACATCTGTCTGTCTTAGGCCAACTTTTGGTGGTGGTGGTCTCGGAGGTGGTTTCTTCTTTTGTGTATAATGTGGGGATGGTTCAAAAACATCAGCACCAAAAGGATCATCATCCCAGTTCGTGACTGGGGAGTATCTGTTAACTACACCAGGGACTGATGGAGCAGGCCGTGTTGGACCTTTCATATCTGTGAACAATATAAAAATATATTTATAGTAAAAAAAAATTAATCTTGATAAGTTTTTATTTTATCTGTTATGGCAAAAAATACTTTTTTTGACACTTAGTCCAAAACAATTACAATCTGCCTACTTGAGAACTTATTATTATTCATAGCATAGTCTAATAACCTTGATTAAAATATTATAACTAACCACTTTGTTAGTTATATTTCATAATTGTATTAATAATCATATCTCATTAACATGAACTTAAATATATTAAGTTGAGTTTGCAAATAATATTAGACCATGAACAATTTAATGTTGTAGGATTGATTATATAGAATTACTAGCTGACCCGCGCAACTTCATTTACGTGATAAATAAAGAACCGATTTTGTGCAAACTTCACATAAACCATCTACTAAATACTCCGAACAAAGCCTAAACATTTCGTTTGGATAGGTGAGCCCGTTCTTGAGTTATAAAATTACAACGAAAAGTGGCATTGATTTTTATATATATAGATACATATATAGAATTATATGTAGGTACATTATATAAAATTGGTTGCATGCAAATTTTTGATTACAATTCCAATAAGAAATAGTGACTCATAGTCTACAAGTCATTAAACACACCAACCGATAAACAATCACAATTTTAAGGACTTACTGGAATATTATTTTATTAAAATTCACACATGTAAAATAACATCACTTCTTAACAATCAGTACAAAGACCACTGTCTGATGATCTTAAATTAATATACTGATCGTAACTCGCGAATTGAATACGAGGACAAAGATCGCATCGTAATGAACTGCGTATTGGCGGAATAACAAACTATTTGTGGCAGTAATACCGTGAACTGACGCTAGTCAACTTCGCGTTATCATGTAATGAATGATACGGAGTTCCACCCACTAAACACTCATGAACAACTTTACAGCATTCAACACTACAGCTCTACCTATATCGTGTGCCTGGTACAGGGCAGCACGGCCTTGATAAAGTTCGACGTAATCGTATCGAAGTATTTAATTACTCAGTTTACCCCTGTGTAACTATTTTATCCGCCAAAATTTTACTATAAACAATTATCACACACCTTTAAACAGGTCCATAACGGCCAAAATTGCAATGCTGTGATGAATAGAAAACGGTTTTGATGTAGAACTACACAATAACAAATTACCAATCCATTACTTTAACGGAAATTTAGCCACTAAAGAGACATGCACAGAACACATATTTATGATAATTTGCTTTTGAAGAGTTCACGACACTTTATAATTGTTGTTGATGTTTCCATTCATTATAATTAATTAACGCCTGCAACATGAGAATCTAGTCTTCTTCTTCTTTTCTTGAATGAATGGCCCCGTCGTTTACCAACGATTCTGCCAACGTCAAGGTGGAAAATAGATTTACTAGTTTGTGGTTTTGACAAGTATGACACAATAGTTCGGTCTCATAGACAATTTTTCGATTTTATGTTTTGAAAAAGGACGACATGCTACAGTGTTAGAATTAATAAGAATTAGAAATCTGCGTATCTCTAAAAATGGGAATACGAACAAGAGAGAGGAGAGAGAGAGTAGGTATAGTTTTGAAAAGGGGAAAGTAGTAAAATGGAAAGGGTTATAATTTTATTTTATTTATGGATATAAATTTGTAGAGAACTTTTATTAGTGGAGAGTTGACTAAGGTCAACAAATAGGCCAAATTAATCGGCCGGGAGATCCGATCAGGGAGAGAATCTAGTCAATTTAAGTTACAGCAAGCAAAATAAAATCTTTCTTTCATACTTTTTTTACGTCAAATGACGGACTGACTGACTGACGTAAGTAAATGGCTTGACGTGCTTGTAAAGGGCTCCCGACACGGTCAATTGGGCATGACAAGTCTACGTGCTTGAGTCAAGTTATTGACCGTTTACCACGTAGACTTGACGCTATCATCAATAAATCTACGGTTTGATGGGAATTGAAGTAGAAAAGAGTGTATTAAAAAAAAAAACGGCACTTGATGCACTTTCGATTGATGTAAACTGACGGGACTTGACAAGTTTTTATTTTTATTATTTTTAAAGTGGGGACTGCGGATTAGGCACTTTTCGCCGCCTTGTTTCGGGGGAGCAAGGCGGCTTTGTGTGGGACTCACGGTCAACATGGGACCGTCCTACCCACTAAACCCCGCGGTGTTCCGCCTCGCCTTAACCGGGTCGCAGGATAGGCCGGTGGATAAATCACTGCGGCCCGGCAAAGGGTCGCCCCGTTACATAGGGACTCTCCACGCGGGGGCTTGATGGGCTGCCCCCTCCCTCAAATCCTAATGGAGTTGGAAGTGCTGATTCCGTCGGTCCGCTCTCGGATGCCCCTCTGTAAGCAGAGGGGGTAGAGAGCGGCCAAGCGGGCGGGCGCTAAAAGCTCCCCCGGAATGACAAGTTTTTATTTATTTTGCAATCGGAAAACTTCAAATCGTCAAAATCAAAAAAGTTGCGGAATCGATCAGCGTCCAAGAATGTATTCAATATTATTTAGATAATAGTTTATATATATTAGACGACCTGTTTGGTTCGGAGTAGAGATGGGAATTTGCCCGGAAAAAACCCAAATGTGGGAAAAAACCGGGAAAAAACCCAGGGAAAAAACCCGATTGGGAATTTATTCGGGTTTTTTCATATTTAGCATATGTAACATCTAGGTAATGTATAGTTACATGTATATATCATTTAGTACGCACTATTACAGTATTACTAACTAGTTAGAGATAATCTAACTTTGTTTATTTTAGCCCCTCTCTATAAAATAGATTGCAGAGGGGCTTATGGCGAGACTTTGTATGAAGTCTGTGACTCTTTTGCATTATATTACGTCACTAGGTCACGTGGATCATCTGTTCAAAGTTTGAAATAAAACAAAAATAACAACGTCAATCGGAGTGAATTTTCACTTTCACAGAGGGGCAGTTGGGTGAAACCGTCTCAGAGCTTCTTGTTAATAATTCAATAAATAGTAACGTTTTACTATTCTGTGCTATCTAATCAAATATAAAAAGCCTGTCTCTGTGTGTGTATTCATCCGCTCTTAGCGAAAAGTAACCCGAAACTACGAACGCGCGAACGCCAACCTCCACCATCTGAGGACAAACAATAATTCGGATAGCACGGCTCTGCCTCTCTGCATAGCGTCAAGCGCGTCAACTAAGTACATCGCGGAGTCATCCCAATGATGAGAACAGTATTCGACGCAGGGGCGAATCTGTATCTTGTACTGCTAACATCTCTGATGTGGCGTGAAGTACCGCCTCACCTTATTTAGAACTCCTAGTTTCCGCGAGGCCAGCCCAACACAACTCTCTATGTGGTTTTTGTGATTGAGCTCACGCCGGACGTCTATACCTACAGAAGATCTCGGTGGTTGTCCTTTAGTGTAGTAATGTTCTGAAGAGAGGGTAGGCGCACGCCTGTGATTTTCTGGCATTGTACTCGACCAAGTTGTATGAGCCCAATGGGCAATGCGACCCAGGTACCGGTCGAGATCGGCCACGAGTTGCCGTCTCTTTTCCTCCACGTCGCGTCACCCATCAGCTGGACGGCCAGAATAGCTCCCAGAGAGTTGCTGCAGAGTACCTACTATCATCCACATAACAATGAATGTATCCAAGCAAGGGACAACATGTCATGGATATTCGGAAGAAAGTGAGTTGCGGACAATACCGATCCCTGTGGTACTCCTGCATTTACCTGCAAAACTCAGGAAGCCTGACCATCACAGAGAACCCGTATACGTCGCCCGCTCAGGAAGCTGGCCAACCATTAATGTCATAGAGATTATATGGATATATGGAAAATTTTATCCGAAATGAACCCGGTAGTTTGGTGGAAAGGACTCGGCAACTCCAAAATGCTGAGTAGGGTTGCAGTGAGTACATATTCTAACTACTCTCTATACTTCAGCAGCCCCTGAACGATCATTTAGCACGAATGCGCATATACATAGTCACAAACGAAATAGATTGACTACACTACATACATGGCAGCAAAATAGCTTTTATATCGTATAATAGGAACCAGGGCATTTCTAGAAGCTTTGCAGCGGTGTGGGATTGATTGGCGATATATCGAGGTGATGACCTCATCAAGCACCTGCTTGTATGATACCGCTAAGAAGACCAATCCCATAGCTCTACTCAGAGGTGTGGGACAGGGAGATGCTATATCTAAGCTCTTCACTAATGTGCTTGAGGACGTCTTCAAGTCGTTGGACTGCAACGGATGGGGCGTGAATATAACCGGTTAATGTATCCACACCTTCGGTTTGCTGACGACATCGTTTTAATAGCGCTGGAACAGGTAAGCGGTATGCTGCATAGTCTTAGTGAAGAGTCTCGAAGTGCTGGCCTCAGCATGAACCTGGACCAAACCAAGGTCATGTTCAATGAGCATGTCGTGCCGGGACCAATATACTTTGAACGATCGAGACTTGAGGTTGTCCATGAATACACCTACCTTGGGCAGGTAGTCACATTTGAAAAACGAGCAAACTGGATAAGGAAATAGCCAGAAGGATTCGCTTGGGCTGGACAGCATTCAGCAAACTGCGCCGGATTTTCTACTCGCCGATACCGCAATGAATGAAGACGAAAGTCTTCCACCAGTGCGTTCTACCAATACCTACGTTGGCAAAACGTGGACACTCGGAGTGGGGCTAGTTCACGCCCTTAAGGAGGCGCAACGAGCAATGGAACAAGCTATGCTTGGAATCTCTCTGAGGGATAAGATCCAAAATGCTATCCCGCATCTTTGGGGGGCAGAAAGAGGCGGCGCAGTCCTACTTACTCCCTCTGGTCTCCAGCGAAAGAGTGTCCAAGTCCAGACCTGCCACGATCGAGGACCTGGTACCTGACCGCCGCGATTGTGGTGGATCCCCCCTTGGTTGCTCAAGTCACACCTTCCATGTCTTCACGGTTTCCTGGTAGACCTGGGACCGTCGAGCCTAGATTTCACGAGACGCAGGCTTTTGGTCCAGCTCCAGCTCCTCCATGCGCCATTTAAATAGTGACGCAAGGGCTCTCGCTTCCAATTCCCATGGGGGGGGGGAGGGGTTCCGGCTAGGAGACATGCCGCATCACCTGAGATCGTGCGGAAACCCCTCATCACCCTGACGGCCTCTGTGGGCACTTTTGTAAAGTGTACTAAGTAATTGTTAGTATAGCTCGGTTTTTTATGGTCAAAGATTGTTGAAAGTTTCAATATAAGTTTAATCTGCAATGAAGTACCATTCCACCACGATACGCAGAAAGAATCTTATGATATAAACAACAAATCGTCTTTTTGTTGTTATAATAACAGTTTGGTTTTATTTTAGTTCCTGAATACTGCTACACATTTTGACATTTCGAACAACAGGCAACAGCTAGTGCCCTAGATGCATTGGCGCAAAGTATGTGCGCATCGCAAAGTACCTATTTTTCTTTGCATTTGTCCTAAAGATAATAAAAGAATGTTTATATTTTTCGGATCGTCAAATAATGAAAATTCCCGTCTATTGGGTTTTTTCCCGCATAAATTCCGGGTTTTTTCCCAAACGGGAAAAAACCTGGGTTTTTTCCCGTTGGGTTTTTTCCCTCCGCCCATCTCTAGTTCGGAGGCAAAAATACTGTCTTTTAATCAAGAGGTCGCGGCTTCGATCCAATATGGCCGCTGCGCCGTAATCACAAAATATCATGATGGGTATCGTTTAAGGGGATTTTTGGTATGCTGAGTACGAATCAGTTGATAATTCTGCAATCCAATATGGCCGCCGCGTCGTCATCACAAAATTTCCTGATGGGTATCGTTTAAGGGGTTTTTTGGTATGCTGAGTACGAATCACATGATAATTTTGCAATCCAATATGGCCGCTGCGATGTATTCACATAATATCATGATGGGTATCGTTTAAGGGATTTTTTGGTATGCTGAGTACGAATCACATGATAATTTTGCAATCCAATATGGCCGCCGCGCCATTATCACAAAATTCCATGATGGGTATCGTTTAAGGGGGTTTTTGGTATGCTGAGCACGAATTTCGGGTTAATTTTGCAATCCAAAATGGCCGCCCCACCACCGTTGTAAATTTTCATGTTGGATATCGTTTTTGGGGTTTTTTGGTATGCTGAGTACGAATTTCAGGTCAATATTGCAATCCAATATGGCCGCCGTGCCACTGTTGTCAAATTTCATATTGGATATCATATAAGGGGTTTTTTGGTATGCTAAGTACGAATTTCGGGTTAATTTTGCAATCCAAAATGACTGCCGCGCCACCGTTGTAAAATTTCATGTTGGATACCGTATAAGGGGTTTTTTGGTATGCTGAGTACGAATTTTGGGTTAATTTTGCAATCCAAAAAGGCCGCCGTGCCACTGTTGTGAAATTTCATGTTGGATATCGTATAAGGGGTTTTTTGGTATGCTAAGTACGAATTTCGGGTTAATTTTGCAATCCAAAATGGCTACCGTGCCACTGTTGTGAAATTTCATGTTGGATATCGTTTAAGGGGTTTTTTGGTATGCTGAGTACGAATTTCAGGTTCATATTGCAATCCAATATGGCCGCCGCACCACCGTTGTAAAATTTCATGTTGATTATCGTATAAGGAGGTTTTTGATATGCTGAGTACGAATTTCAGGTAAATTTTGCAATCCAAAATGGCGGCTGTTCCACTGTTGCGAAATTTCATATTGGATATCGTATAAGGGGTTTTTTGGTATGCTGAGTACGAATTTCGTGTTAATTTTGCAATCCAAAAAGGCCGCCGTGCCACTGTTGTGAAATTTCATGTTGGAAATCGTTTAAGGGGTTTTTTGGTATGCAGAGTACGAATTTCATTTTAATATTGCAATCCAATATGGCCGCTGCACCACCGTTGTAAAATTTCATGTTGGTTATCGTATAAGGAGGTTTTCGGTATGCTGAGTACGAATTTCATGTAAATTTTGCAATCCAAAATGGCCACTGTGCCACTGTTGTGAAATTTCATATTGGATACCGTATAAGGGGTTTTTTGGTATGCTAAGTACGAATTTCGGGTTAATTTTGCAATCCAAAATGGCTGCCGCGCCATTGTTGTAAAATTTCATGTTGGATACCGTATAAGGGGTTTTTTGGTATGCTGAGTACGAATTTTGGGTTAATTTTGCAATCCAAAATGGCCACCGTGCCACTGTTGTGAAATTTCATGTTGGATATCGTTTAAGGGGTATTTTGGTATGCTGAGTACGAATTTCAGGTTAATTTTGCAATCCAATATGGCCGCCGCGCCGTAATCACAAAATTTCATGATGGGTATCGTTTATGAGCTTTTTTAGGCTGAGTACTATTTTAATGTAATAATAATAATAATAACACTACCATAGTCAGCAGATACTTTTTCAACTAAAATATTTTTATTAAATTATATTCATAAAACAGCGAATATTTACTATAAATATTTCAGAAAATCAAGAATAGAAGTAATAGAACCTATAATTTCAATATTCAATGGAAATACTATGGAAATTTTGGAAAAATACTACAATATTATAATGACATGACAGCTGCAAATGTCAATTGAAAAATAACACGAAAATGGATACAAATTAAATGGAAAAATCATGTTGACTAGGGCCAAAAGCAGACAAAATGCACTCACACCATCCCCGGACTCGTCAGGCGGCTCCACTTCGCACCCTAAGGATACTGCTTTACCTGCCTGCGAAATGTCGAGCTCCACCAGTAGCAGTGACGAGTATTTCTCCCCACCGACGTCGCCACTACCTGTACGTCGGCAGGGGAGAGGCCGGCCGCCAGCTAGCTTGGGACCCCGAGGCCCACCGGCCTCGAATAGGGCCCCCGCTGCCGGTGGTAATGTGCACCGCATGAAGTGGACTAAAGAAATTAATGAAAACGTCATGCGGGCATATTTTGCGGCTTCAGAGCTAGGTGCTAACCTCACTGCGTACCGTGGCCGTTTACTTTCTGTATTTCAGGAACTTGAACCAGCTGTCAACGTGTCAGCACAGCGATTATCGGATCAGGTGCGGGCTATCCAGCGTTGTAATAAGCTTGATAGTCCGACACTTGAGAGGCTACTACTTCGTCGCAAGTTGTGTGTACCTCGTCACAAATTCGTACACCACCAGTTAGTACACCTGTAGTTGCTGAGGAAGTTGTTGATGATGAGACTATATCCGTAAGTACCCAATGTGAGAATCGATTAAGGAGTGCTTTGGAAGATGCGATTGTGGAATATCGGTTTGCAAGTGCAGATTGTAGACCACGTCTTCCTCGTATGCCCATGCATAAAAGAAATCGGGCTCTGGTGTGTGCCCTGGATTCACTATTGCACCAATATCTGGACAATAGTGAAGATCTTAGTGATACGCACTCAATCCTGTACTGTGCGGCGGTTGCAGCTTGTCGAGTAGCTAAGGTTAAATTTTACACAAATGAAACTGCTACTCGACCTAGGTCTGCAAAACCTACTTGGCAGTGTAGGATTGAGAGGCGTATTTCCGAGGCCAGGGCACTCATCGGGAAACTTATATGTTTCAGGTCGGGTAATACCCGTCCGAAGGTGATGCGCTTTGTGAAACAAGCGTTCTTTGGGACTAACATAAGTCCTCAAAGATACGCATCATGTGTCACAGAGCGCATCGATCTTCTGAAACAAAAGGTTTATGCATGGGCAAATCGCGTTAGACGCTATAAAGTGCGAGTAGATCGATTTAACCAGAATCGTATGTTCCAAAAAAACGAGAAGTGGGTTTACAGGAACTGGGAAACCCCATATCTTCCAGAGGTTAATGACGTAACTCACCCAGATGATGATACTACTAATGCATTTTGGAGGAACCTCTGGTCAAGACCTGTTGATCATACTGAGGGTGATTGGATGAGAGATGTTGAACGGTCATGTGAGAATATAACGGATATGGAACCAGTTTATATAGATGCAAAAGATGTTGCTTGTGCAGTTCGTTCACTCCCGAATTGGAAATCAGCGGGACCGGACGGACTGCATAATTTCTGGTTAAAATGGTTCCGCAGCTCACATGGCCGTTTAGCATCACAATTTCAATCATCCCTAGATATGGGTTCACTACCCGATTTTATGACTACTGGTTTAACTCACTTACTCTACAAATCTGGTAGTGCTACGGATCCCAAAAATTATAAACCCATTACATGTTTACCAACTGTCTATAGTCCAATCCTGCCCGATCTGGCAATAATGTAAACATGTCATGTTTTGACAAGCGTTCTCTAAGACAGATGAGTAGAAAAATATAGTATGACAAAACATTACTTTTTTTAATATCCTGAATAAGGTATTTTAAATGAAAATAAACTATCATATAGAAGTTATTTGGTGTCAAAATGATTGTAAAAACACTGTATGACTCTTGGATACTGGAATACTCAATTGCAAGTAACTATGGATTTATAGGATCAAATGTGTTTGTTTTCATTTTTGCGCAAAGCTATTGAAATACAGTATATAAACTTTTAACATCCATTTTGAAAGTCAAAATTACTAAACACATAGAAAAACATTTAATCGATATGACCATCAGCCAACAGGTGCGTCGTAATCGCAAAAATCTGGCGACATGTTGGATAGATTATAAGAAGGCCTTTGATTCAGTGCCACATACATGGCTTCTGAAGGTACTTGAGCTGTATAAAACTGATACAACTCTGTGTACTTTCTTGAAGGCATGTATGGGGCAGTGGAAAACAGTCCTTTGCTATCCAGGGTGTCGTCGGTTTTGCAATAATGGTGCACCAATTAGTATCAAGCGGGGAATATTTCAAGGGGACAGTCTGAGTCCGTTGTGGTTTTGTCTAGCTCTAAATCCTCTCAGTACTATGCTAGAGAGTTCTGGGTTAGGCTATCGGTTGCGCAAAGATGGTGGGGTTATATCGCACCTCCTTTACATGGATGACCTCAAATTATTTGCCCACACTAAATTGCAACTGATGGATTTACTGGGAGTAACAGAAACTTTCAGTAGAGCCATCAGGATGGAATTTGGGGTGGACAAGGGTGCAGTCATGCATGTTAAAAGAGGTGTGATAGTGGAATCTGATGGTGTAGAACTTTCAGATTCCACTAAGCTAAACTGTCTTTCTGCAACCGAAACTTACAAATATCTGGGTATATCACAAGCATTAGGAATTTCTGATACTGGCATGAAAGAGACATTACAGGAGCGTTTCTTTGGCCGCCTGAAAAAAGTAATAAAAAGACTTTTGTCAGGCGGTAACAAGCTGCACGCCTTTAATGGGTGGGTCATGCCAGTCCTAATGTACTCTTTTGGTATACTCAGATGGACTCAGACTGAACTCAATAAAATTGATAGAAGAGTAATAACACTGTTGACTGCATTCCGGATGCATCATCCCCGATCATCTGTAATGAGGTACAACCTCATTACAGATGATCGGGGAAATGTGGGGGTCGAGGCTTTTTAAATGCTAAGACCCTCCATAACCGCGAGGTATACAATCTTAGGGAATTCTTTCTGAAAACAGACACCAATATGCACCGTAATGTGGTCGCAGTGGACACGGGACTCACCCCGCTTGCTATGGGCAGAGAGAACTGGCGCAAACTGTAGTACTTAGTACTGAAGATCGCAAAGAGGTATGGAAAAGCAAGCAGCTACATGGACGTTTTTATCGGGCCTTAAATGGACCTGACATTGATTTAAAAGCGTCCGTATCTTGGCTACAGTTCGGTAATCTTTTCGGAGAAACCGAAGGTTTTGTCTTTGCCATAATGGACGAAGTTGTTATGACGAAGAACTACCGGAAACATATTCTGAAGCATGGTACCATTGACATCTGTTGGGCATGTCATTGTCCCGGAGAATCACTTAGTGCGAGGCAGCATTTGCGTTTTTCCGCGGCGGTTTCTAACCTCAAAATGTCATCAAACTGTCAAAATCAATGAAATCAAGTCAATGTTTTGATATTTTGAGGTTAGAAACCGCCGCGATAACCAAAAGTGCGGCCTCGCCCTTAGACATATAGTTTCTGGTTGTTCTCGTCTTGCCAATGGAGAATATTTGCACAGACATAACCAAGTGGCCAAGATAATACATCAGCAGCTGATATAGTGGTGATAGATCGATTGGAACGCCTCGCAATAATTATCGATATCAGCATTCCTCATGATGACAACCTCTTTAAAGCAGAAAAGAAAAAAGAAATGAAATATTTGGATTTGGCTCATGAAGTTGTTGACATGTGGCATGTTGATTCGGTAATTATTGTTCCAATTATCGTTTCGGTCCACGGTTTGATGGCAAAGAGCCTCGATAACCATCAGAAGAGGCTCTCGTTAGACGGCTGGTTCAAGGGCCTGATACAGAAGGCAGTACTTCTTGACACGGCACGCATTTTGAGGAGGTTCCTGTCTCTGAAGCCCTAACCACCGGTAGCTTGGTCCCTGCACCCGATGCCGGTGGGACACTATTTTTTTATATTTTTAAATAGATTTTTATTTTTGTAAGCATTATTTATTTAAAAATGTAAGACAATATGTTAAGAATAAAAAATAAATGGAATAATAATCATAAATCTTTATTTTCAAGCAATATTAGAGACAGTTAAAGATATTTTTAACTTACTCTACGGCTCATAGATACATACCTTAGGCAGCGCGATTGTGGCGCCTCTGGTGTTGTGAACCGCCATAGACTGCCTTGACCACCGGTACATCTTGGGGGGCTGTATGCTTGTCTGCCACTCTAGTGGTATAAAAAAAAACCTTAATACTAAAAATACATATAACTTAACCTAATTGACACGCACTGACGTCGACGTGTCGCGGGGCGGGGTGTCCCGTGTCAGCAGACGTCCTCTGAAGCGCCGATACTTCACCCCTCTCGGCCAGAAGTCAGCAGCCATGAAGGTGGTGATGCGGTCTGTAGTAGGAAGGTTTAATGTAATAGACCTTAATTTTACAATAAGGACCTTTTGTCATAGTATTTTCGCATTTAATAAGCAAATTATTAAAATTTACTTGTTAGGCGAAAATGGTACACAGCATTTCAAAAAATCCCTTTAACGATACTCATCATGAAATGTTGTGATTACGGCGCGGTTGCCATATTGGATTGCAAAATTAACCTGAAATTCGTACTCAGCATTCCAAAAAACCTCTTATACGATACCCAACATGAAATTTTACAACAGTGGCAAGGCGGCCATTTTGTATTGCAAAATTAACCCAAAATTCGTACTCAGCATACCAAAAAACCCCTTATACGATATCCAACATGAAATTTTAGAACGGTGGTGTGGCGGCCATCTTGGATTGCAAAATTAACCCAAAATTCGTACTCAGCATACCAAAAAGCCTCAGAAAAATATCCAACATGACATTATATCTGCTAAGTCACTAGGTCACGTGGATCATTTGTTCAAAGTTAGAAATAAAACAAAAATGACAACGTCAATCGGATTGAATACTTTAAACGTTTTAAATAGGGGCCGTCGGGTTACACCGGCTCACGGCTTCTACCTATCCAAAAAAAAATTGCGTGTACTTAGTGTACACACGTAAGAAGTGAAACTTCTTCATAAACTTAATTTTCACCTCACCTTAAATTAAGTCAAAAAGTACAAAAGTCCAAAAGTCCAAAAGTCCAAAAGTCCAAAAGTCCAAAAGTCCAAAGTCCAAAGTCCAAAGTCCAAAGTCCAAAAGTCCAAAAGTCCAAAAGTCCCAAAGTCCCAAAGTCCCAAGGTCTCAAGGTCTCAAGGTCCCAAAGTCCCAAAGTCCCAAAGTCCCAAAGTCCCAAAGTCCCAAAGTCCCAAAGTCCCAAAGTCCCAAAGTCCCAAAGTCCCAAAGTCCCAAAGTCCCAAAGTCCCAAAGTCCCAAAGTCCCAAAGTCCCAAAGTCCCAAAGTCCCAAAGTCCCAAAGTCCCAAAGTCCCAAAGTCCCAAAGTCCCAAAGTCCCAAAGTCCCAAAGTCCCAAAGTCCCAGAGTCCCAGAGTCCCAGAGTCCCAGAGTCCCATAGTCCCAGAGTCCCAAAGTCCCAAAGTCCCAAAGTCCCAAAGTCCCAAAGTTCCAAAGTCCCAAAGTCCCAAAGTCCCAAAGTCCCAAAGTCCCAAAGTCCCAAAGTCCCAAAGTCCCAAAGTCCCAAAGTCCCAAAGTCCCAAAGTCCCAAAGTCCCAAAGTCCCAAAGTCCCAAAGTCCCAAAGTCCCAAAGTCCCAAAGTCCCAAAGTCCCAAAGTCCCAAAGTCCCAAAGTACCAAGGTCCCATCCAAAAGTCCAAAAGTCCAAAAGTTCAAAAGTTCAAAAGTTCAAAAGTCCCAAAGTCTCAAAGTTCCAAAGTCCCAAAGACCCAAAGTACCAATGTCCCATCCAAAAGTAAAAAAGTCCAAAAGCCCAAGAGTCCAAAAGTCCAAAAATCCTTAAATGACATGCTATCCCTGGATAAAGTACTCTTAATTCGAATCCACCGTGGTGGGGAACAGAACAAAGATGGCGCGTAACCAAAAATCGTGACGTGACGTGACGTGACGCAAATTTTTTTCCAACGCCGATAAAGAAGTTTCACTTCAAAAAATTCCCAATAGCATTTGACATCTTAGGTCGTATGTCGACCTATTTTAAAATCCGGACCAGTGTGCGGCCGGCCAGCCGCAAATAAAAGTGCATTGATGTTACAAGTTGTATCAAAACATTACACACTAGCGGACGTCACGCGGTTTCAACCGCGTAGTTCCCGTTTCCGTGGGAATAGGTACGGGAATAAAATATGCCTATGCCTATATTTACCGCAAAGAGTGTAGCTTCCCAACAGTGAAAGAATTTTTCAAAGTAGTTCCGGAGCCTATTCGATGCAAACAAACAAACAAACAATCAAATCTTTCCTCTTTATAATATTAGTAAAGATTGTATCATTACAAGGCGCGCATTGTAATGCTTCGTTCTCCTCCTTCACTGATATAACCTCGTCTTTTATCATTACAAGTTGCGCATTGCAATGCTCGGTTCTCCTCCATCACCGCTCTAATGCTCGACGCTGTAATGTTACATTACACGCGAATGCTCCCGGTGAGGGACATACATCAGACAGGACAGGACAGAGGGTACATAAAAACACGATCGCAAAATCACCGGTGAATTTCACCGTAGCTCAAGATTCCGCTCCGATGCAAACTACTAGCGAATAGGGCCAAAAGGCAAGTGTGCGAGCCACACTTGACGGCACCTTCAATGGGCGTCAAGTATCGTCAATTCATCCTTCAAGTGAGATCTCAATCACGTAAAGGCATGACAATAAAAATTGATCGTCTCGGGGGCCTCTAATTATTTTTATTTAGCTCGGTCGTTGTTAGGGCGAGCGCCCACTGCTTTGCGATCCGGTGCGTTGCGTTTGCCGCAAATCTGTAACATAATAGGCCCCCGAGACGATCATGCCTTGCAATTGTCAATCACGTAAATTATGAATGGAAGTTGCTTCAGTGTGCGTGATTGATTTGCATGTGTGTGTGCATCGACGTATACGTGCACATGAAATTCTACGTTATTGACAATTGCCAATTGATCATGTCGGGACCACTTAATGGAGATTCAAAGAAGTGCGCACACTGCTGATAAAAAATCGTACGACTGCCGCAAATTTTTGCGGCGGCTGGCTGCGGCGACTTTTTTTTTTAATAATTGGCTTCGACGTAGCAATGTCCATGTCTGCAAAAACTATAGTTAGTTAATTTAATTTGATTTCAAGGATTTTATATTACAA
Organism: Miltochrista miniata; assembly: GCA_933228765.1. Taxonomy (NCBI): domain Eukaryota; kingdom Metazoa; phylum Arthropoda; class Insecta; order Lepidoptera; family Erebidae; genus Miltochrista; species Miltochrista miniata. The sequence continues at coordinate 12,579,772 of OW121768.1, forward strand.
ATACTTATACAGCGAGGAAATTATTTTATATGATTGGTAAGTTTAGAAAAAAATGTATATCAACTATGATAATTATTTTTATTATAATTAAAACTTTTTTAACAAGCTTTTATTTAACTTGCTATGTATGTGTGTAGGTTCGTAGGGTACAAATTTTGCAAGTAAGATTTGACCCACTTCTCATGCTCCGAATGAGCTGAAATTTAAAATACATCTGTAGTTTCGGGGAGAGCACAATATGATGGTATTTTAGACCTGGTGTAAAGGCGAACCCTGAAGGTCGCCATAGTACCAAACTTCTCAACGAAACAAGATAATCCCATAGAGTTTTGACGTTTATACAGGTGTTTTTGTGTATTTGGCAAATATATCATAGGGATTGGTGAACCAAGTCTGATGATGAAGTCCAGTTCTGGTGAAGGTCGCCATACTAATTAAAAAAGATAAACCCATAGCGTTTGGGTTTTTGAATGGTCTAGATGCGTACATGGTAAAAAGATCATGGAGGATGGTAAACAAAGTGTGATGATGGAGCCAAGTCAAAGTGAAGGTCATGAAAATAACTAAATATACAGACATATAAGTGTTTGGGCTCTATAGAATGGTCTTGATGCGTACATGGCAAATACATCATATTTAGTCAACTAAGTCCGATGATGGCGCCAAGTCCTGGTGAAGTTCACCATACTAATTAAAAAAATAAATCCGCAGTGTTTGGGCTCCTTAGAATCGTGTTGATGCGTACAAGGCAAAAATTTGGTAAGCCAAGTCTGATGATGGTGCCAAGTCCTGATGAAGGTCACAATAGTAATTAAAAAAGGATAAGCGGTATTTGGGCTTCAGAATGGTCGTACGGAACGGTACCCCCTGTGCGCGGGTGCGACTCACACTTAGCCGATTTTATTTTTTTAAATACTACTAAAATGGCAGACAAGCATATAGATGTAGCGGAAATTTTACAGGTGAACGTGATGGATGATCATATGATGGGTCATCTGATGTGTGACGGGTGATGGGTAATGGACGATGGCTAATGGATCAGTAAAGAGTTTTTAGTATGCTGCGTACCAATTACGAACATAATAATTTGTAATCCAATATGGCCGCCGCGCCGTAATTACAAACATGACGGGCATCGTTTTAAGGATTTTTCATATGCTGAGTACGAATTACATTATAAAATTGCAATCCAATATGGCCGTCGCGCCGTAATAACAAAATTTCATGATGCGTATCGTTTTAGCGGTTTTTAGTGTGCTGAGTACGAATTACATGACAATTTTGTAATCCAATATGGCCGCCGCACTGTAATTGCAAAATTTCATGATAGGTATGGTTTAAAGGGTTTTTTAGTATGCTGAGTACGAATTACATGATAATTTTGCAGTCCAATATGGCCGCTACGCCGTAATCACAAAACTTCATGATGGGTATCGTTTAAGGGGTTTTTTGAGATGCCGTGTACGAATCACAAGTCAATTTTGCAATCCAATATGGCCACTGCGCCGTAATCACAAAATGTCATGATGGGTATCGTTTAAGGGGTTTTTTGGTATGCTAATTACAAATTAAATGGTAATTTAGCGATCCAATATGGCCGACGAGCCGTAAAAACAAAATTTCATGATGCATATCGTTTTAGGGGTTTTTTGGTATGCTGAGTACGAATTACATGACAATTTTGTAATCCAATATAGCCGCCGCACTGTAATTACAAAATTCCATGATGGATATGGTTCAAAGGGTTTTTTAGTGTGCTGAGTACAAATTACACTATAAAATTGCAATCCAATATGGCCGTCGCGCCGTAATAACAAAATTTCATGATGCATATCGTTTTAGGCGTTTTTAAGTATGCTGAGTACTAATTACATGACAATTTTGTAATCCAATATGGCCGCCGCACTGTAATTACAAAATTTCATGATGGATATGGTTCAAAGGGTTTTTTAGTGTGCTGAGTACAAATTACACTATAAAATTGCAATCCAATATGGCCGTCGCGCCGTAATAACAAAATTTCATGATGCATATCGTTTTAGGCGTTTTTAAGTATGCTGAGTACTAATTACATGACAATTTTGTAATCCAATATGGCCGCCGCACTGTAATTACAAAATTTCATGATAAGTATGGTTTAAAGCGTTTTTTAGTATGCTGAGTACGAATTACATGATAATTTTGCAGTCCAATATGGCCGCTGCGCCGTAATCACAAAACTTCATGATGGGTATCGTTAAAGGGGTTTTTTGGTATGCTAATAACAAATTCAATGGTAACTTAGCGATCCAATATGACCGCCGCACCGTAATATAAAAAAAACATAATGATACCCAGTATCGTTTAAGGGGTTTTTTCGTATGCTGAGTACGAATTACATAATAGTTTTGATATTCAAAAGTAGCCGACGCGCCGTAATTACAAAATTTCATGATGGGTATCGTTTAAGGCCGCTATATTCGAACAATGGCCCGTGGGCCACATCTGGCCTTTGATAGTGGCCCATCTTAATATTGGCGTAAATCGGAACGCAGCATCTAACGACTGCTTCAGAGGGCTTATTCTCCGAATAGCCTTATCGTTGGAAGTCTTCTATGACGGTTAGGTTTAGTGGTCGCCCCTCCCAAATCTGAGACTTTGTGCTTTTACTGACATTGGAAGAGCCACATTATAGATCCAGCATACAGTAGGGGGCATTAGCTCGTACTTATTAGCGGATGGAATTTCAGACACCATTACCAAAGTGTGATCTCAAAACTGAAAGGGGGGGGGGTGTCGAACAGCGGCATTCTCGTATTAGGTTCCCAAATAAGGGGAACGAGGAGCCGTCAGACTAATAATAGGAGGAGGATACTGCATGGAATATCTCCAAGTTGGGACCCCTCCTTGGAACCTAGAAGCGAGGCCCTCGACTCATTGTTTAAATGTCGCATGAAGGCGCTGGAAACCTGCGTCTCGAAAAATCGAGGTCCCACCAGGGTGGGAAAAGTTTCAATTAGGCCATCACCCACCCGAACTCCACAGTCTGGGATGAAGGCGCCGTAGACTTATCTGCGCCCAAGACTATCGGCCTTCATGACCGGGGGCCTTAGGACGGCGAGGAGGCTGCTCACCGTCCACCACCGCTCACCTTCTGCTCACAAAAGCAGGTTCAATAAAGCAGCGTGACGTGAAAGTTTTACGCGCGCCGATCGTCCCAAGAAGCGAGATAACACCCGCACAACCCCTTAAGACATAAAATAATAATATAAAATATAAATAAATAAATATAAATATTTACGGACATTTCACACAAGGCTATCTGCTGCTGCAAAGCAAAGCTGAGATGACGACCTTTTCGGGCACGCAAATTACATTGTATTTTTACTCAGTTCCTTATAGAATTGTAATTTATTTGTGCGTGCCGAATAAAGATTCTATTTATTTATTTATTTATCTGATCCCAAAGTAAGCTAGGAATAACCTGCTTGTGTTATGGGTCTCAGACCACGGATATGAATACTTATATACTTTTAAATACATACATATTATACATAGAAACACCCAGACTCTTAAGACAAACATTTATGGGTCACACAAATATTTGTCTCCGGTGGGAATCGAACCCACGACCTCCAGCGCTGCAGGCGGTATCACTATCGACTGCGCCACAGAGGCAGTCAAAGGAAAAGACTCTAACCCCTTAGGAGAGGCCGCAATGGTAGTCAAGGGAAATCCTGGCAAATCCTTTTGAGGGCCTACCCATGGTTTCTGACCGTGCAGTGATGTGGTTTTAGTGAGTAAGTGCTTATTATTCACCAGAGATTTCAAAAAGGGTTCAAATGTATCAAAAATCGCATTTAAACATAAAATTCTATGTAACTACTTTTTTTTCACAAACATGATAAGTAGGTAAGTTAAAAGTTCTGAACTTAATGACATAACATATCAAACAACTTAAATTAAAAATAATTTTGTTTTTTTTTTTATTTAACTTGCCAAATTGACGTCGCCACTAGCTTGATGGAAAGCCGTGGCGCATCTATCGATTAAGGGCCACTTCTGACAGTGGTCCTCAAGTTAGCGGCCTTGTGATGAGCCTCTTCACGCTCCTCTTACAGACCCCGGGGTTGTAAGATGAGGGAAACACGTGTGCGGGCAGGTCGTTCCAGGTTTTTATAATTCGGCATAGGAACGATCTTTTGAAATGCTCTGTTCTGGCAAAGATTCTCTCCACTGTGTATGAGTGGCATCTCTGCCCGGTACGCGTTGTTCGGGATCGGAAAGGAGAGGGTGGGATCAGGTTGAAGAGCTACACAGAACATTCGCCGTGATAAAATAGGTGCAAGTAATCTAGATGCCAATAAAATAGGTGCAAGCAATTCTCGACCTTAATGACACTTATCTAAAAAACCAGCCAAGTGCGAGTTGCACTCGCCCATGAAGGGTTCCGTAGCAGCAAGTAACATAGTATAAAAGTTCTTGTAGTTCGTTGTAACATTGATTGATGTTTTAACACGTTCGTTGTGGTAGTGATGTTTCTAACCAAAAATTGCGGTTTATGACGTATTAAAAAAAATACCAACTTTATTATATATTTTCATTAGTAATTTTTATGGCAATGTACATTTTTTTTATTTTTTTATTTATCATTTCTTAGTTTAGAAGTTAGAGGGGGGGAGGGGGGCACACATTTTTCCACTTTGGAAGTGTCCCTTGCGCAAACTATTTACTTTAGAAAAAAATGATGTTAGAAACCTCAACAGCATTTTTAAAGACCTATCTATAGATACCCCACACGTATGGGTTAGATGAAAATAAAAATTTTTGAGTTTTAGTTCTGAGTATGGGGATCCCCAAAATTTACTGCTTTTTTTTCTAGTTTTATATGAAAATCTTAATGCGGTTCACAGAATACATCTACTTACCAAGTTTCAATAGCATAGGCCTCATAGTTTCGGAGAAAAGTGGCTGTGATATACGGACGGACAGACAGACAGACATGACGAATCTATAAGGGTTCCGTTTTTGCCATTTGGCTACGGAACCCTAAAAATGAGCTTTTAGGCGTTTAAAGACATCACTGATCACTAATAAAAAAATAATTAGATATGTCGGAGTAGACATGCGGCAGCTGTTTTTAAAAAGGGCAGGCCCGCTGACCTGGAGTAGGTCATCGGGTCTGCTTTATGCTTTATTACACTTATAGATGGATATCTAGTTAAATAACAGTGAAATAAATACTTAGGCGGTATTTATTTCCGAAACACAGTAATCAAAACAAGCAAATGGAACACCAATGAAATAAAATCAAATGAAATGAAAAATCTTTATTCATGTAAGTCACAATCTACATTTACTGCCAGATTCGCAACGCAATAGGTAGAGCTGGAGAAAAAAGAACCTGGCAATAAAACTCCGGCCACTCTTAATTTCCATTAGGTTATTACAACATAATTTTTAATCCAAATTAAAACCAACATAGAATCTACTCACAATGTTTTCTCTCCAAATTCCAGCAAAAAAGTGAGCCCTCGGCCACAACCACTGTCTATTTATAAATCCCCGCCACTCAAATTGTTCTCACAAAACACGTGGCTTGATATTTAATGTTTTCTTTTTAAATCAAAGAAATGTGGTTCAATTTATTTTTGAGAAATAAAGTTATTAATTTAATTAGTCAAACAAACTGTTAAATTGAATGAAATCGTTAAAATACAAAGATTAATTCATTCTCAGTAAAATGAACATTGCCGGAACTATAGGAATAACAAAAATCCTGTTTTGATTAAAAACATTTTTAAATGTCGACAATATTCGTGTTAATTGTCAATAAGAATTTAACAATAGTCTTTATTGTAGGTTCTTACGAACCTACATAATCACATAACACTTAGGTAACCTAATTAGTTCAACACTACATCAAGTTATACAAATCAGTGTTAATAAATTCTACAACTATTTCTATTCGAACCTTATATCACAAAATAGTAAGGTATCAGTAAAGTTGCTCATTGTAATGGTTTTAATCTATTTATAATCAAATAGATTTTAATAATTAGTAATTCTCGGTGTGGCGACACGGCCATACTGATCGGCGATGCGTGCTCTGCATCGTGTGGTAAGGTCTAGATCTGCAAAATAAATATTAAAAGCTGAGGCTTGGTAGTTCTACAGTACACGCAAACCAGAAAAACTTGGTTAAGCAAATATAATTCCATTGGTCATAACCTTACATCGTGGTAGCATGTAGAGTGTCACCGCTCATAGTTAATGAAGACGGTGAGCTGGTTATGATGCGCTCACTGAGTGCTACTACTGCGATCCACATCAATCAATGAATCAAATCAGCCTATATCAGTCCACTGCTGGACGTAGGCCTCTCCCAAATGACGCCACAACACACGGTACTGCGCACATGTAAATACATGGCAACAGATTTTTTTTTTTTATACACAGGGAAGGATTTGTAGGGGAGAGGTCGATGCTGTCAAAGACAGGGGCCCTAGGGGATGTTGGTAGGGTCGATGCTGTGCCCTAAGCGGTCTTGTACGCCGTGTTACACAGGGGACCATTATTCTTTCAGGATTGGGATATCCACTTTTAGTGGTTCTTACTGCTCATTCCACATGACAACAGTATTTATTTATTTTATTTTTTTTTATATACGGGTAAGGATATGTAGGGGAGAGGTCGATGCTGTCAAAGACAGGGGCCCTAGGGGATGTTGGTAGGGTCGATGCTGTGCCCTAAGCGGTCTTGTACGCCGTGTTACACAGGGGACCATTATTCTTTCAGGATTGGGATATCCACTTTTAGTGGTTCTTACTGCTCATTCCACATGACAACAGTATTTTTTTTTTTTATATACGGGTAAGGATATGTAGGGGAGAGGTCGATGCTGTCAAAGACAGGGGCCCTAGGGGATGTTGGTAGGGTCGATGCTGTGCCCTAAGCGGTCTTGTACGCCGTGTTACACAGGGGACCATTATTCTTTCAGGATTGGGATATCCACTTTTAGTGGTTCTTACTGCTCATTCCACATGACAACAGTATTTTTTATTTTTTTTATTTTTTTATATACGGGTAAGGATATGTAGGGGAGAGGTCGATGCTGTCAAAGACAGGGGCCCTAGGGGATGTTGGTAAGGTCGATGCTGTGCCCTAAGCGGTCTTGTACGCAGTGTTACACAGGGGACCACTATTCTTTCAGGATTGGGATATCCACTTTTTGTGGCTTAATACAAATAATAAATAAATAATATGATTCAGGATAGGGATATTAGTGGCTTATTGGCGACTCCACGCCCCAATAGCATCTTTTCATTTAAATATTTTATTAGCTAATTTGGTGACTCCACGTCCCAATAGCATCATTTGTCTAATAATTCAGCTAGCATTTTAATACCGATTAGACTGAAGAAACTAAAATGAAAATACCTCACCAGATTTTTCAATTTGTGGTTTCTGAGAATCAAGTACTCGCTGGGTGCGGTGCCGTCAGCGTCAGCGCCAATGCGCCAGATGACCTAACCTAAGCTGTAGCTCACCACGAGGTTTTGGGCGCCCCGCTGTTGATTGTGGGGACCTTTAGCGCCCGTCTATGATGTCCTAATGCTTCCTTTAGAAGACAGCGGCCGTTGTCGAGAACGCTGTAAACTTAAACAAAGATGCCTCTGTAAAAACTATGATTTTTTTTTTTTTGCACGATTCCTGTCAAATCTCGCCTTATCTTTAGTAGATGTCTGTGTCGATGTTGTACGTGCCATTCAAGAAGTTTCAAACTAGGTACTTCAGTGGTTGACCAAATTAGGCAATTCCGCTGGTAAACAGTTTTGGCACTGAAATAAGAGGAGCTACGCCTGCAGTTCGGACTTTCTGATGCGGTGTGCGAATTTGAAGTCTCGTAATCCCTTATCATGATAAGACTATTAGCCCTAATGATACCTGTGGCTACTATACAGGAACATCGTTTATAATTACTTGTTTTGGGGCTAGGAAGAGATGAAATACTTGTTTGGGCCACCAAGGTTCAATGCTCGCCTTTGTAGTTTGTATAGCGTAACAGAACTTACTTTGTATAGGAGTATTTTTAAAGAGGGAATCCTACATGAATGCCATGCCGGACTCCTACCGACTAAAAACCACACGTTTCCTACCTAATATGCCTACGGTTGGGAGCCCCGGGTAAGCTCTCGGAAGGATGACCCCAGGACTCCAGACAGACCTACAGTTACCACTGCGGCCTCACCTAGCGGTGGGGGAATATGCATAGGGGTCTACTGTGAAGGTTACACGTTCCTGTTCATCTGAAGTGCCTGGCTTACTCGATACGTCGACGTGTAGGTATAGCTTCGAATGGCACGGTCGGTTTGCTAATAGAGCGCAAGTGAACTTGCGTTGATCTAAACATTCGAGGTCCTGAAAAAGATGCAATTGTCCTAATGTTAACGGTGAAAAAATCTTTAACGGTGCTAATTTTTTCAAAATAGTAACTTCCATAATTTTATGACGAGTCTTAAGGTATTAATTACTAAAGCTTCTTTGGAAAGATTTAGGTACAACAGTCAACCGTTGTGTACCTACCCAAGATTGGGTCTCGCTTTTCAGATACCTATCTTGACATTTTCTTGCAGATAACATCCCTGGACGGTCTCATCTCAGTGGAAACCGTCTATGATAGTATGTACGTAACTATCTCGACGTTGTTTACTGTTTATTCAGATGAATAATCATTAATCAAACTGTTATTCAAGACTTTGCCTGTTAAAGGTATTTCAGTTTAACAATATCGGCATGCTGCATCCGCTCGCCCTTCCTGTATTTATTTCAAATTCAAATTTTTGCGAATATACCATTATGGATGTGAGACAGCAAGTCTTCCTTGTGCTTCGAGGCTTAAAGCGCGTCGCAGTCGGGATACCGTATAATCATCTTGAAATGGCGTCCATACAAGTAATAGTTAAAACGTTTGACCGCTCGTACTACCACCAAAATCTCGAGTTCGCTCGAGTGATACTTATCTAGTTTCTACATCGCATCGGTCGTGTGCATACTAAAAAAAAAAGCCACTATGTGCTGCCGACCCATATTGATTTGAATAAGGATTGACCCGAAGTCAAGGCCCAGCCAAGGAAGCAATTCGCTAGGTTCTTTTCCTAGAAATATTCTATGCCATGCTTCCTCATGAACATGGGTCCATTGCCACTTAGCGCCTTAGATAGTCAGTTCATTAAGAGAAGCCACAGTAGGAGCGATATTTGGTATGAACGAGCGGGAGTATTCAGCGCGACAACTGAATAGACGAATTTGTTTAGCATTTATTGTCGGTACCAGAGTTTTTACGCTTAACCTTTTTAGGGCTAGGACGCACTTGACCGTTCTGTACTAAATTTTTAGCATACTCAATTGACCGTTAAAAGAAAAGGCATTATTCTATGAGGATTGGAAATCCTGGTTAACGGAATGATATTAAGACTCTAAGCACAGATTAGTAAATAGTTACTGCTCTAGTGACAGAGCTTGGAGAGAAAACCTACGGTATTTACCACAGATATCAGAAAAATATGTACTGATAACGTCATCTATACAAACCTACGCTATACTACCTTTGTGGTCATTGTCTGAACTCAAGAGGTAATTTTATTTTTCTGGGTGTTTTTAAGTCATCTTCGGTATCAAGGTTACCTTATGCTATCTAATAAAAATAGATTTGAACCTACCAACACGTCTGAAGTAATAATCTTGTGAAATGTGACATTCAATTTCTACGTTAATTCTATTATCTAGAATCTAGACAGACTTAAGATGGTTTTCCGGCAAATTGTATGAGATTGACTCACGAATTAACAAGCGCTTAACCCCACTATCAAAGATGGTATTATTAATTACCTTACCTATCCTCACACGCATTGTGTTCAAGCTGGACTAGTTAAGAACAGAGTTCATATTATAGGTTATGTGCTTTTCGCGGCGATAGCAGGTACCAAATGTGTAAACGGCTTTTGATCAAAATGAATTAAATTCAAGTACTATAAGTTTGTTCGTATAACCGTTGCGTTGGCCGGGTTATTGTCGCATTGGGAACACAAGTTTCTTTCAACCGTACGTTTATCCGAATCTGTTGTAGTAGCTTTAAAACGTCACTCACGAGAGGTATGACCGGACTTACTACAAAAATTACAGTAAGAAGCGTTTCCACTATCAATGGAATATTTTAACAGTTTCGGTGGTGGTTGTGATCAATTCGCGTTTGAACGCTTACATAATATAGAAGAGGTAACATAACCTATCATCGCTGCTACTGCATCGCAATTTCGTAACCACTAAGCTGGCAGACTAGCTTATGGTGGCCTCACCGTGGACGCGGTAACTAGCCAGTTGTCAACCTATGTTAGCGCGGCCCTTCAGCAGTCTAGTTATTTTCATACGTATATCGTAGTCACTTGATAACATAGTTAGTTTGAAACAAACAAAAAAAAAAAAACATGATTACATCAATTTGCAGTCGCCAACGCGACGTTACCGCCTAGGTCATATGAGGGTAGAAACACATCGGTACTTAATCATAATTTTCTTTTGTTGTTTCGACAGGCGATCACTCATACATTACTTCACTGTGATCATATTAAAATAAAATTCGGGTGGTACATTACCCCTTTGCTGTTGTAGCTGTGTGACGGTGCTGGTGGAGGACTTACTAGCACCAGGCTCTCGCACAGCCGCGGAACACGCCGGCGCGCCCGTAACCGCGTGCGGCGCGTTGGTAAACTGGTACACAATCTTCGTAGCAAAGATCCTGAAAAATAAATAGTCTCGCACAGTATTTTGTAGGTAGTGATCCCACTTCTGATGTCGGAGTAGACATGCGGCAGCTGTTTTTAAAAAGCGCAGGCCCGCTGACCTGGAGTAGGTCATCGGGTCTGCTTTATGCTTTATTACACTTATAGATGGATATCTAGTTAAATAACAGTGAAATAAATACTTAGGCGGTATTTATTTCCGAAACACAGTAATCAAAACAAGCAAATGGAACACCAATGAAATAAAATCAAATGAAATGAAAAATCTTTATTCATGTAAGTCACAATCTACATTTACTGCCAGATTCGCAACGCAATAGGTAGAGCTGGAGAAAAAAGAACCTGGCAATAAAACTCCGGCCACTCTTAATTTCCATTAGGTTATTACAACATAATTTTTAATCCAAATTAAAACCAACATAGAATCTACTCACAATGTTTTCTCTCCAAATTCCAGCAAAAAAGTGAGCCCTCGGCCACAACCACTGTCTATTTATAAATCCCCGCCACTCAAATTGTTCTCACAAAACACGTGGCTTGATATTTAATGTTTTCTTTTTAAATCAAAGAAATGTGGTTCAATTTATTTTTGAGAAATAAAGTTATTAATTTAATTAGTCAAACAAACTGTTAAATTGAATGAAATCGTTAAAATACAAAGATTAATTCATTCTCAGTAAAATGAACATTGCCGGAACTATAGGAATAACAAAAATCCTGTTTTGATTAAAAACATTTTTAAATGTCGACAATATTCGTGTTAATTGTCAATAAGAATTTAACAATAGTCTTTATTGTAGGTTCTTACGAACCTACATAGTCACATAACACTTAGGCCCTTCGTACACTAGGCTACGCAAATCTTCGATACTAATGTTGTAAACTTAAGTCTCGAATATTTGGTAGCGCACGAACCGTACACACGAGATATCTCAAGACGCGATTTTGTCCATTCTTCTACTGTAGACATAGCGACAACACGTCTCAGACTAATTTAATTTACGAAATGTGTGACACAAGTGACGATGAAACTATGATTTTGCCTTACTATCTAAAGATAGTAAGCCAAAATCTTAGTTTGTTAGCCAAAATCATAGTTCGGTAAACCGAAAATGAAGAAATCATCGTAATTGGAAATACTGGGTCATCCATTTATAGAAAAAAATGTAAAGTGTCAGACTGTTTGTAGCTGCAAAAAAAAATTACAACAAACAGATACTAAATTCAAATTGAATATTCAACAATTGCTCTGCTATCTTGGAAATCGCAGCGACGTTAGTAGCGACGATCTCGACAGGCAGGTAGCGCGCGACTGGCGTCGGCGACGAATGAACAAAATGTCGGCGACGCATGTCTGTGTACGAACCTCTTTGAATTTGTATTGCGGTAGTCGCTTAGAGACCAAAATCGTTGGGTATCGAAGATTTGCGTAGCCTAGTGTACGAAGGGCCTTAGGTAACCTAATTAGTTCAACACTACATCAAGTTATACAAATCAGTGTTAATAAATTCTACAACTATTTCTATTCGAACCTTATATCACAAAATAGTAAGGTATCAGTAAAGTTGCTCATTGTAATGGTTTTAATCTATTTATAATCAAATAGATTTTAATAATTAGTAATTCTCGGTGTGGCGACAGATATTATGCATGGTCATAAGGTCGAAATTTGCTTTGACCCATTTTTTGTAATCTAGATGCGATAAGCATTCAAAAAAAAATAGGTGCAAGTAATTCTCGACCGTAATGACATTTATCTAAAAATGTGCTTTTAGGCATTTATAGACATCACTGATCACGATTATTAAAAAATAAATAGATATTATGCATGCTCATAAGATCGAAATTTGCACTCTTTTCTTCTTTTGGACCCTTGTTTGTATTCTAAATGCGATAAACATTCAAAAAACAGGTCCAAGCAATTCTTTACCTTATGAACATGCATAATATTTTTTTTTATTTTTTACATATTCATGATCAGTGATGTCTATAAACGCCAAAAAGCACATTTTTGGAGAAGTGTCATTAAGGTCGAGATTTGCTTGCACCTATCTTTTTGAATGGCAATCGCATCTAGATTACAAAATATGGCTGCAAGTAATTTTTGACCTTATCAACTTGCTTATAGTCTTTTGTTTTACTGATCTGCATGATTTTTCGATCGACATTTGTTTATCCGACCTTCATTTGTTATGCCGATCGTCATTTGTTTTGTCGATCTTCATATGTTTCGCCGATCTTCATTTGTTTTGCCGATCTAGACCTATAATAATACAGACAAGCTCTAACGTGTACGTGTGTGTCTATTCGCCTAACTGTACTCTCTGATTTTCCTGAAAAGAGTAAAAAAAGAAAATTAATTACCTAATGGAAACAAACTATTGACATGAAGCAATTAATTTAAAAAAAAAAAGGTAGAAAACCAAATTGAACTGAGTATCAAAAATGTAGGTCGTACTATAAAATAACCTACTAACAATGTTATTCTAACCACTGACTTACATAATAGGTAGATTGTAAGTCTGTGATTCTAACCTAAAAATATGCAACGTAAACAATGCCTTTCTTTGTCTCCAAATCGTAAATTCAGTAAATTTGTAACTTCAAACAGCTTCAAAACAAACAATAACACGATTACATACCCACCAAAGATGCTGTTCGCTCATAAACATCCTCAAAATCCCACAACAATTGTCCAGCTTGGTACTCCGCGAAACATCACTGGAAAACTTTAAAAATCACTTCCTGCGCACCACTCCGATTTTCTTTACTCATTTCTCAAACCTTTATGCGTAGTTTGGTTTCAATTTGTTGCAGTTTAATCCAAACATTAAAGTTACGTGAGAGAGTAAACGAAATTCGACGATAGCATTGACAACTGACGTACTTATGTTTCGTGTTGCCAGTGTTGCCACACACATAACTATTTTTAGTTCCTCAAACATTCATTTCACGACTTTATAGACAAACTGTATGTCCAAGGTTGGACCAAGGAACCTATACTTCTAAATAACTTCCTTGGGTTGGACTAAGTTCTACCCTGGTAAAGCGGTGGTACTTAACTAGAGCTTGCTGTGGAATTTGTCGACGAACCTAAAAAGTCGCGTACTGCGCTATAACACTTTCCAACACTTGTGCACGTTGTCGAACCTTTAGGTTTAAGAATCCACTATAAATTACACATAAACACTCAAAATTACACTAGTTTTCAAAATTTTTAAAACGGAAGTTAAACGCTTGTCTGTAAGTTACCCGCGCAAATTCTTTGACATTTGTAAACAAGCCATAGAATCACTAGAATAGAGTAGGTAGTAGTCGCTGCTTTTTTTCTTGGGCTCTATTGAGGACACTGAAGGCACTGATCGGTATTACTGTAACCTCACTCAAACTCATCTCATTCCACCACAACTCAATCTAAGCCACCCCACCTCAACCCACTGTCACGGGATGGGTGGATCAGCCACCTATCTCGGTCCAAGTATAGGTATATTTACCAAGGAGATAAATATGAACAATAGGGTTGAAGTAGTACTGCAGTTATCTGCGTTTATTAGGTAGGTACAGCGAGTACAAGCATATACAATAGGTATATGGTAGTGAGCAAGTAGGCGAGGGTTCTTCAAGTCCTAGACCACCAGACCCAGTGATGACGCGCAGATGGAGTACATCACCTGGAGAGCAGCCGCTGGCGTAAGAGGCAGACACCGCGCGTGCAGCCGTTTATATAGGGGTCTGGCAGCTGCGCGGGGCGAAGAGCGCAGAAGTGCGCGTTGAGCGCGCGCCTCATCGTGGTGGGAGACCGTGATTACGTCACACCACCCCCAATAAACATCAACACTCACAAACTGTCGCATTTATAATATTAGTAAGATTTTACTCGGAACGAACTCCTCGTAGCAAAATCATTTTGGTCGTACTATATAGGGTTGCTACATGCATTCAGCAGCGCCCTCATTTAATTTCACGACTTTATAGACAAACTGCTTGGACATTACGAATACGCTGTTAATATATGGAATCTAGATTTGGCGTATGTAACCAAAGCCAGTATAAATTAATTAAAAAAAAAAATGTCAAATTGACGTTTGTTGTATTGATTCCATTCCATTTTTGCCTATAATTTTGATAATTCCACAAAGTTTATCATCTAAAACAAACAAATCCTGTTACAGCACATTTTTTATATAATATTAGATGTGCCCATGATGTATATGAATTAAAAACTCTCCATTTCCATTTCAGCCATGATGTCCGATTTACTATTACTGCCATTCGATATCATAGTCCATATTTTAAAGAAATTACGTCTATCAGATCTTCGAAATGTTATGCTAACGTGCAAAAGCCTAAGAAATTTAATAATGAACGATAATTCGATTTGGAGATCATTTACGTATTCATCCATTATTCTACATGATATTGAAGGCAACAGGTATGGTGAAACATTTTTTGTTCATACAATTCTAGTTATATTTTTAAAGGGTGCTAATTGACTATGCATTATAGTATTAATACACGTTCCGATTTGGTTGGACCCGACCAAATCGCGCCCGACGGAGCAACCAATCCAACATTGCTACAGACGTTCCGACGGTTGGACATCCAACCATCAGTTGCCTATGCGCTGTCGTAGTGTACGGACGTCATGCCACCCGCTCTTTCAAAGCAAGCGCCACAAATATAACGGCTATCGCTATAGTTATGGCAGCTACATTAGTGCCCCAAAAGAAAAAAAGAAAGAATAGAAAAGAATGGGCAAAATTTTATTTAAGGAAGCATAATTTTTCAAGTATAATTGAGTGCCTATGCTTAATTTCTTATTTACTGCACTATTTCAGTAAACTATGCCTCTGCCTACCCCTTCGAGGATAAAGGCGTGATTATATGTATGTATGTTTTATTACAATAATCCTTGTGGGTTAAGTCTTACAGACAAGGAAAGTATTTATAAAATATAAGTCTAAAATTATATGTGGAAGCTTGTAATCGGCAATTGTCCTCAATATTATGGCAATTTTCTACCAATGTTATTAGTCTGTAAGCTTTCTGTAAAAACAAAAAATAAATAAATAAATAAAAATAAAAGGTTCACTAATATTCCGCGTTCTGTTATCGCATTCTCCGCGTCGTTAATTTTGACATCCTCCATCGGCTGTGTCGCGAATGCGACTGAGCTGCATTCGGTCGGATGAAACGCTCCAGACGTACCGATTTGGTTGGATGGTTGGCTTGTCGGATGCGTCGGCGATCCAACCACGTCCCACCGATATTAATAATAATTATGTCGGGCCGACCGCCTTACACACTTTCCGATTTGGTTGGTGTCGGGTGGTTGGATCCAACCAAATCGGAACGTCTATTAATAGCTTTAGAATCATGCCAATCGAATTAAGGGGGAGGCATTCTCCCCGCCCCCACCAACTCCCCCCTCCCGCGGAAACGCTTCGTTTTTAAGTTATGAACATTTTCAGAAAGTAACTATGATGGATGATTGTCCTGTTATGCTGATGGCTTTCAGGTAATGAAATGAAGAGAGAAATAAAAAGAAATGATTGTCAAAAATATAAAATAACAATTTATTGAAATTGATCTCAGGGTCGAGGGGTATGGTCAAGTAGCAAGCAAGTAAATGCTATCTCCGATGGTTTTCTCTGGGTTCCGACTTATCTTGGGCGACGTCCTTGTTGAGGAATCTTGACAATATGCAGTCCACACAGTGGATGGTGCAGTCCCAACGTAGAGTGGGTTCAGGTTCTCTACAAAATGCCTAGATATTATACACATTTCAGTCGCTGTCATAATATATGTATGCATGTAACACAGATTATAGAATTTAAGAGCAATAGCACTTACCAAACAAAAAAATCAGACCAAGAAAGCAAATACTAAACCCAAAAGTGAGTAATAAAAGTGAGAATAATGTGGCAGTACTTAACACTGTAACAAGAAATTTCATTAATCGTGAATTATGATGACATTATCTACATTTTCACTTCTACAAGAGTCTACCTACAATGTACACACTTTTGAGTTTAATATTTGCTTCTTGGCCTCACTTTCTTGTTCGGTAAGCGTATCTGTATTTAGTTACAAAGTGATATCAAATAGCGGTCTCTAATTGGTGCAAATGGCCGGTCGCTGTAGACCCGTGCACTCGCGTCAAGCCTTGCAGTGGCTATTTTCATGAAAAAAGAATCTGATATCATTATTTTACACACTCAGTTATAATAACTGATGTCTGTGGAGGCTTAATAATGTTTTTAGGCTCTTGTTTTGAAGCTGTAAGGTATAAAATGGTGATGACATGTAATATTTGTGGATGAATTAGTAAATTAGGTGGTAATATATTAATAAGCAGGACAAGTTAAAATAATTGTTGATCTTTATTTGACGTTGTGAAGAAGACGAATTAGTATATTAGAGGCTATATCATTATCATGTTGCCTAGTTATTAAATAAGAGGCTGAATGCTGTGGCCGAATAAAACTTTTTATGTTCGGTTTATTATATCCCTGTTTTAAATATTTAATTTATGATGAATTTTCAGGTGGTGTAAAGGTTTTTCGTGGTATGATCGAATTAGAATATCACGGAATTGGCACACTGGGTGCTACAAATGTAAAGTTAGTATAAAATATATTGAAATTATTATTTGGTCTTCTCTGTGTTTATACATTATGTTATTTTTTTCCTTTTCAATGATTGAATCATAATTTACAAACATATCTTAAATAATATAATTATTTACAACTATTATAAAGGGTGTTTTTTTTAGAGGTATAGAACTTTGAAATGGAATAAAACGAAGGTGATTGTTTTTATTGATATGAAAATGACTTTATTCGAAAGAAAATCTTCTGGCATTATAGTTTAAATATGATTTCTAGCATATAACCGCCACGGCTGGCTCGGACGTAGTCTAATCTAGAGGTCCAATTTTCGATGACTTTGCCAACATTTGTGGCCGTATATCGGCAATAACGCGCCGAATGTTGTCCTCCAAGTGGTCAATCGTTTCGGGCTTATCGGCGTAGACGAGCGACTTCACATATCTCCACAGAAAATAGTCAAGTGGCGTAAAATCGCACGACTCTGGAGGCCAACCTACCGGTCCAAAACGTGAAACTATGCGGTAACCAAACGTTTCCTTCAATAAATCAATTATGGCACGAGCTATGTGACATGTTGCGCCGTCTTGTTGCAACCACTACTCCTGCACATCATGGTTGTTCAATTGATGAACGAAAAAGTCAGTAATCATAGCTCTATAGCAGTCACGATTGACTGTAACGTTCTGGTCAGCATCGTTTCTAAAGAAGTACGGACAAATTATTCCACCAGCCCATAAAACACACCACACATTCAGTTTTTCTGGATGTAACGGTGTCTCAACATACACTTGAGGATTATCATCACCCCAAATATGGCAGTTTTGTTTATTGACGTATCCATTCAACCAAAAGTGAGTTGCACCGCTAAACAAAATTCGCTTATGAAAATCACGATACGTATTTCGGACAGAACCATGATTTTCAAAATAAATTTGCACAATTTGGAAGCATTGTTCAGGCGTCAATCTATTCATGTTGAAATGCCAAACCAAACTTAACATAAATCACTTTTCAGCTGACAAAAATACCGCCAGTTAAAACAGTTATGCCAACTTAAAGTTCTATACCTCTAAAAAAAACACCCGTTATTATCTACAAATGGCTAAAACAAACAATTTTAAAAAGACAATTTATTTTTATACCATCCTTACCTACCTACATACAAGCGTCGTAGTATACATTTATGTTTAATTATATTAACATTCTATTACAGGAGGTTCTTCGTCACTACACAAATTACATGCCATGGCTGAATTTCTACAATTCTGAGTTTTTGTTACTCACTATGGGATCAGAACTAGCTTGCTATAAAACTGATAAAAAAGGCATACCAATATGCACCAAATATATTTGGAAAGTTGAAGTGCCTAAAATGTATAGGCATGATGTACGGACCAATGATATATCAAGATTTGTTGTAAAGAACAATCTAATAATCTGCGGAAATAGGTACGCCAACTTGTCTTACTGTAACAGTTTTGTAAATACTCAAAAGTACTTTTCCTGATAACACGTTTACCATTATTCCTTTTGACAGTCTATGATTTAAATTATCCCAGCACCTTTTTTGATTTACCATTTTTTTTCCTACATACATACATATATAGTCACGCCTTTATCCCCGAAGGGGTAGGCAGAGGCATAGTATACGCCCACATTTCACCTCATAGTTTTATGCCCCACGTAATAGTTGGTGAGCCTATTGCCGTGTTGAAATGGACAGGCGCAGGTTGCCGTAACCCGCTGTTGAAATTTTTCAAGCCGCCCACAAGGCCTTCAACTTGGCTTAACGATTGCCATTTTACTGACAACCGGGTTTCATTTCGAGTTTTCCTTCTCTACGCAATGGATGTTTTGCGAAAGTGTTTCCTTAGTCGCCGCTTACGACACCCTCTGTATGTATCGGGGTGGCGACATTTTGTACTCTTACCCGTCGCAACACGGGACCCCGTCGCCACGCGGGACCCCGTCGCCACACGTTTTTTTTCCTACTTTAGTTAAAGTACTCATATTCATTAATTCTATTGTAATGTTGCATAATTAGGGCTGGGTCTAGAAGAGGATTGCCTTTGGCTGCTTTGATTGACTGACCTATGCTAGAAGCAAATTATTTTAAGGTGCAGTGGCGTAACTATGGGGTGGCAAGAGTGGCGAAATGCCATGGGCCCCCGACTTAAAGGGGCCCCGGCCCAAGAGCAAATTAAAATAAAAAATAATTGCTCCTTGTTATGTTGTGTGTGAAGCAAATCTATGGATTGTGGATCAGTTTTTGTTCAACCACAGAGACACAACTAAAGCCAGCTCCTGCGTCTTGTCACTACCCACTGCGCTATGGCAAATGTCGACCCATCTTAACGCCATGGCAGTGCGCAAAAAATGGAGGATCTTTGTTAGTGGCCGCACAAAACCCCTCAAAATCACAATTTGAGGTGGGGTTCACCAATCGTGGACTCCATGTAAACCTAGACGCCGTCTTCCACTATCTAAAGACGACACGGCCTGCTCTGATGTTCTTGATGAAAACATAAATGCGCCGCATTGACGATACATCTCGTACCTGTGTTACCCAACCTAACATAATCAAGGAGCAATTTTGAGATAAGGGTGGGGTGTGACATGTAGATCGCCATGAACCAGGATTACGTGTGCATCTTCATGTAAATGCGGCGCAGATTTACATTAGAGAAGCTAAAAAAACCCGACTGTTTGACCTCAGCGAGAGGGCAGATAATGCACAGGTGCGGTTTCTGAACGCTGAGCTGGTGTTTCTGCGGGACTTCAACGGCACACTGAGAGACTGGGGTCCCTCAAGAAAGATCTTGTCGGCCAGGACTCCTTCGCGTTCTCTCTCTCCCGTGGTCTGACCCAGATGGTACGCGGGAGGGATCACGCGAATACCGAGCAGGTCAGATCATGCACCCGCTTAAAATAAAAACGACTGCTGTATGGTGCAGGCTTGCATGCAGGTGAGATCTCCTGCACGTGCAGTAGAATTGAGAGGGCGATTATGGCACTATTCGTGAGCAGACTGGGAAGTCTTTGCTTTGCGGCTGTCCCGTAATGTCAGCTCTACTTCGCGGGTAGAATTTAGTGGGATAGCACATCTGCGGTTGTTTGCGAGTACACTTTATACACAGTATTAATATGCTTTATTAAGTGTAAACCGCGCAAAATATCGGGCTCAAAAGTATCCTTGATCCTTCCTCGGATCATAAGCTCAAATTGTGCCGAATACCATTCAAATTGATTCAGTAGTTTTGGCGTAATACTTATTCGGGATTCAGACAGACAGACAGACAAAACTTATTAAATTACATTTTCGGCTTCAGTATCGATTGGAGAACGTCCTACTATTAATTTTTAAATGTCTTCCATGCACAGATGCTCGACCCTCTAAGACTCGACGCCTCCGCCGTGGACTGAATCATTTTACAATATCCTTACTAAACAGGGCAGTTTCACTCGCTCCTAGGAGTCTGGTGAAGAAATACCTCTTCTTTCATAGACCTGATGCGACGTCGACGACGACGTAACTTAACACTTGCTAATTTTTACTGAGTGGGGGCCCCATACTACGAATTTGCCACGGGCCCCAGATGGTGTAGTTACGCCACTGTTAAGGTGGCACCCATTTCAAATGTTCACCATTCCGACATCAAATTTATCCATGTTTCCAGAGATGGATGTGTCTCAGCGTACAGGTGGAGTGATATGCAAAAAAGCCCAAGGTTGGTATACCATTTAAAAGATTGTCATGAAAAAGGGAAAGCAGAAGTTACAGCGGTTGAAGTTATTGAAAATAGGAATCAGCTAATAATATACAGTGGCTCCAGCAATAGTTGCGACCTAAAGCTTTGTACAATAAACACCGAAAGGAACAGACCAAATGATGATCGCAGTAAGTTTTTTATTTCTAAAGCCATACCATTAAGTGCACTGGAAATAAATGGAAGACCTGCCTATACTAACTCCAATTATATTGCAGATGTAGTTAATATTCCATTACGTGACTGTACTGGCATCAAATGCTTGTCCATGAATAAGACGTCAGATTGCCTTGCTGTTGGTCTCAAAGGAAATAGTGAACCTCTTTTAATTGATGCTTCTAAGTAAGTTGCCATTCAAAATTGTAGCTACTTCGTTATTTCAACAGACCTATTGTAGGGACAGATTTTTTCATTTTTTTTGGCAAACTACATCATCATTGACAAATTCTCAATGATATTTAAGTAAAGATATGCTTGCTACCTTCATACAAAACAGCGTTCAGTTATTGTTGAGTTATAATTTCACGTGCTTACCTATCGGTACCTAATAGATTTCATCTATGAATGGGATAGAGAATACAAAACGTTTAAAACAGAGAGGGATAGCTATCTGTGTCGTTTTGCACACAGCAGCAGACCACAACACGACTTGTTTCGCTCGCAGCTATTAGCCGACTAAATGGAATTACAACAATTGTGTGACTTTGTCCGCAACAGTTTTTGAGCGCTAATGCGATATCTACCTCTTTTTTACTATAACATCATTGCAAATTCTACTATGTCAGACATAATGACATTTAAACAGCATTTGAGAACATTTTGAGCATGCAAAAATATTATTTAGTGCCATTTCAAGACACCAATGACTACCCTCATTCTACACGATTCTTGACGGTATTTTTTCCATCCAAAGGTTGTCTGTAAAAGATTGCTTTTTAGCCATATGGCCGCCCTTTGTACATTTATGAAATTATTATTTTAATTATCCTTAAAGCCCGTATCTTGCTACTGCCCACTAATTTCCATAATAGGTATTTAAATATTTGTCCAGTTTATTTTTAAAAATTGTAATGTAAATTGTAGGTAATGTCTGTATAAGTCTGTAGATGTAATAATATTCCAGGCTTAATAAAGCTTTGACTAAGTTTTTGTAGATAATTATGTACACTTCACATAATGGTACTTCATGCTTTAAGTCGAACTTTTTACTATCTGCAGTAAAATTACGTTTTGTTGGTTGCCGCTTTTGTGTAAAATAGTAGTAAAATGACATTTTGAACGGTAATTTTACTGCAGATAATAACTATATTAGATGCCAACAAATACCATACCAGCAAAACGTCATTTTACTGCAGATAATAACTTTATTAGATGCCAACCAATACCATACCAGCAAAACGTCATTTTACTGCAGATAATAACTTTATTAGATGCCAACCAATACCATACCAGCAAAACGTCATTTTACTGTAGATAATAAAAATTTCGACTTTAAGTATGAAGCACCATTATGTGAAGTGTACATAAATATCTACAAACATCATTTTTCTAATAGATAAGTATTGCCGTTTACTGCATCTAATAAAGTTATTAGGTACCTGCAGTAAAATGACGTTTTGTTGGTTGTCGCTTTTATAAAGAATAGTAGTAAAATGACATTTTGAAACGTCATTTTACTGCATCTTATTAAAAAGTCGAACTTTAGTTATTTCACTAGTGTTAAGGGGTCCCGACACGATCAATTGGCAATTGTCAAGCACGTTACATATCATGTGTACATATACGTCAATGCACACACACATGCAAAGCAATCACGCACACTGAAGCAACTTCCATTCATATTTAACGTGATTGACAATTGCAAGGCATGATTATGTCGGGAGCCCATTAGTACGTTGCACTCACTGATCTGTATTATTAGGTTATGTATTAAAATACCAGAAATCAGAATGCCTTTACTTAAAGTGCATTAGCCCGAAATACCCGAAATCGATATAACTTAATATTCAAATTACCTTAATCCAGTACACCTTACCGTACAATGTCTGAATTTAAAATACATCTTACTATCTTACTTAATATTATAAATGCGAACGTTTGTGAGTGTGGATGTTTGTTACTCTTTCACGCTCAAACGGCTGAACGGATCTAGCTGAAATTTAGGACAGATATACATTATAGTCTGGAATAACACATAGGCTACTTTTAATCCCGGGAATAAGTTCCCACGGGAAGCGGGAACGATAACAAAACTTCACGCAGGCGAAGCTGCGGGCATCAGCTAGTATAATTATAATATCAGAATTCAAAATTCAAATTTACAATTAACCTTAAATTACTAAACCAAAAATAGAATACAACCTACAATGTGTCACTATTATAACTGCGTAAAATGTAATACATAGGTAATTACGTTTCGGACTTGTGTGGATAACTACTCTCGAAACGCAACTCGATGTGTATCGAACGTAACTATTGTTTCATTTTAACTATCTTGCATAGGGCACCTGTGGCGCTCGGCGGCCGCTGCCGCGGCACGCTCGCCTTCGCGCGTCTGTGGTCACAGTTCCAACCTAACCTAACCATAATATGTGCATAGAGAGCTTGTGGCATTCGCACAACTGTACGTTCGATCTTATGGCTGTCGCACATTTGTCTTTTCGATTAAATAGCCCATCGGCTAAATGGCGTTTCGTTCATTCGATTATCTGGCGTCGCACACATGGCTTTCACTTACATGTCTTTCGAAATCGGGTCCTAAACCCGGGCATCCTTCCGAGGGCTTACCCGGGGCTCCCATTGTATGCTGTTGTGTAGGATACGTGTGGTTGTTAGTCGGTAGGAGTCCGGCATAGCATCCATGTAGGATTTACCTCATGTTAAAATAAAGTATTTTGTGTTTGAATATTTTAGGATTAAGTATTTAGTAAATTTATTTTTTGGGTTTCGGTTATTCGACCGTAAGGCATTTTAAATTATTTATATTATACATACTTGGCCTTTTGAATATTGATATTTCGATTTCGGGTATTTTGGGCTAATGCATTTTATGTAAAGGCATTATGATTTCTGGTATTGTGACGGTATACCGTATTATTACCACAGAATAATGTTAATAATAATACAGATCAGTCGTTGCACTGCACAGTCCTTTACATCTTTTTTTTACTATCTTGAGAAATTTTTAAATTATATTTTAAAATTCTTATATGTATATTACCAATTGCAGTGCCAAGATGCTACTCACAGCTGAGAAAACAGTAAACCACCGACAGCAAATACGTGATATCCAATGGCATAATAACAACACAATAGTCTATGTCTCACACTCGGGGTTTCTTAAACTTTTGGACACAAGGATTAACCGAATGGTACTGTATATCTTACTTCTTACTGATATTATAAATGCGAAAGTTTGTGAGTGTGGATGTTTGTTACTCTTTCACGCTCGAACGGCTGAACGGATCTGGCTGAAATTTGGTACAGAGATATATTATAGTCTGGAATAACACATAGGCTACTTCTTATCCCGAGAATAAGTTCCCGCGGGAACAAATTTTACGCGGGCGAAGCTGCGGGCATCAACTAGTTTACTATATTATTATAAATAGACCCTCAACTGCTGAAACACATTATTGGTACATATGAGCTTGCTTTTATAAAGAAGGGTACTTAATTTAAAATATGGCTTTTCCATTACCCAAAATGTGTGGTAAAAGCAGAGTTGTAGCTTTGGCTCAGAAGCTTTTGAGATCAAGTTCATGATACAATTTTATTTACATCTATACGTCTATACTAATATTATAAAGAGGAAAGTTTTGATTGTTTGCACCGAATAGGCTCCGGAACTACTGGACTGATTTGAAAAAATCTTTCACTGTTGGGAAGCTACACTCTTTGCGGTGAACATATGCTATATTTTAATCCCGTATTCCCACGGGAACGGGAACTACGCGGGTGAAACCGCGTGACGTCCGCTAGTTATAAACATGACCGAAGAAAGGAGAATGCTGATTGCTGTACAAAGTAAAGTTATTCGTATAGCAATCACACTCGATTATTAAAAAATAAAAACGTTTAATTATTTTTATCACAGGTGTATAGGACAAGAGATCCATTCCAATCCACATTGTACTGTGTTAAAACGGACAACAGAGACGCCATCGTAGTTGGAGCTGCTGAATACTCCCGTTGCGTGCTTTTCGATGGTCGTAATCCTAAGAGACATGTACAGGTAAGAGCCAAAAGCATAGCATTTTTTGACGCTTAAATTACAGAAATTTCTGGCCTAATAGCTCAAGCTTGTCATAGTCGACTCAATTGTTGAAATAGTTTAAGGTCTTGCGTGCTTTAGTCCTGGTTTGTCTTGATCGCCTTGAGAGTATGATAATGTAAACTTAAAGTATTCAGATAAGGTTAGGGTTGCTAACAATAAGATGCCATTTTTGTAATCAATATCATCATTGAAAAAATATCTATCTGTTCATGCTCCGACAACTCGGTTGTTAGCCCGCAATTCTGTACCTATTATATTTTTCATGACCAACCACCTGCCCGACATAGCATACATTTCATGTCCTTCCACCAAAGCGGACATGACATGTATCGAAAATCATCGTTACGAGTATAGCGGAGTCCGTAATGGGTCCGACTCGCTCGCAGTGGAAGGCGGACATAAGAGTAGGTTTTGGTGCGTATATGGATATGGGGAGGAGGTAGGATCTATTACGTAATACCTTAATGCAGGGGGCGTAAGATCCGATAGGGGCTTTCTTCCGCGCACACTTAGATTGTGAACGCCTACAGTATGGATTTCTTCAAAAAAGTTTTAGAAGCACCTCTAGTGTTGCAAACGTCCATAGGCTACGGTCACCACCAGTACATCTGGCTGGAGGGCCAGATGCTTGCCACCTATGTGGTATAAAAAAAAAACGCAATTTTTTTCAATAAATTTGGTTGAAGTCATTTAGTAAATACATGCAAAATATGTTTCAGCTGTACTTCACACAAAGGAACTCATCACCTGTATACAGTCTAGACTTTGACTCAACAAAGCTCATCACCGCAGTCGACCGGGGTGTTGCAGTTCTCAATTTCAATATCGACTCCGGGTCTCAAGTCCACAAAGATTATTCTGATTATGTGTTTTCATGACAGTGTGCTAACACGGTGACAGGTGCCATAATCGCTGCCACTGTATCTCAGGTTGAATTGTTGAAGGCATACCGTATGACTTGGCTGTCCTAGATCATTGACAGGACCAACATAAATATCAGTATGAATATGTCATGAGGGAGAATTTCAATGTTTTGTAGATCTGTAGAAATTTAGACTGGGGCACTAGACTGATTTGTGATGTAACTGATCGGTCCACCCACTATATTGTAGCGAAGATGTCATAGAATAAACATGGGGCATTCAGAAAGTTTTGAAAATTTTAAATACCAGCTTATATGATTTGGATTTAATATTTTTTCAAAGGTAGGTTCTCTCTAATCTGCTAGCCTGCATAAAATCTACTTTTGAAGTTAAAGTCGTTATGTGCCATTTGAGGTGGCTGATAATATGCCTCTTTTAATTTAAGGTCTTCGTTGAAATCATAAAAAAAAATCATTGCACGAAAATATTCCCGAAGCTGTGATTGATTTTTAAATAAGACACGATACCTTAAAAGTAGAGGAAAAACGGGATATGATAATTCAATTTATTATTGGAACGAAGTTCCTTATCGCGCGTTGTGAAAGGGGGCTATACGGAAAAAATTCTCACGAAAAGTTGTCACGACACTTTTTGCTATAGTATGGAGGGTAGAGGTACCTCTACCCTCGGGGAAAGGGGGGGGGAAATAAAATGGGGGTTCATAATAAAAAAGTTACTATTAATTAAAAAAAAAAATTATTACAATTCCTTCACAAATTAATCGAAAGGAACTTCGTTCCATCCGGGTGTCCCTTGACACCTCTCAAGTTTTTTAGCTGATATTTAAAAGAAAAGGGATAGTTGAAAACTTGAAATACGAGTGATGGATCCCTTTATTTGAAAATAGATGGCGTCCGTGACTCCACCTGCGTTGAATTTTCTTTCTGCTTCCCATAGGAACTTATTCCCGTGATAAAAGTAACCTATGTGTTATTTCAGACTGTAATCTATCCCTGTACTAAATTTGAACCAGATCAGTTTAGCCGTTAGAACGTTTCTAAACGTATCTGGTTTTTCTTTTTGTTTCTAAACTTCCGCATTTAGAAACAATCTTCTGCATTTATAATACTCGTAATAGTAAGGTACTAAGTACTTATACAGGGTGAATTTTTGAAAAGGGCTTGGATGGCCAAATCCGAAACTATAAGGAATAGCGAAAAATGCTGAAAGGAGTCACGAGCCCGATTTTGATGAAACTTAAAACCTCATCATTAGATTTTTAAAAAACCCATAATCCTAGCTAGGAATCGAACTCGTTGATTTTGAAAAAAAAACACACCCTTTATTATTACACCCTACGATAGAGTCGCTGTTAAGGATCAAATTCTGCGAAATAATGATATACGGCAAATTTAAGGAAAATCTGTAATTTGAATAAAATTCATATTTCATGTACCTAAATTTTGTATCATAATTTGTTTCGTTCGAAATTCCAAAAAAGATCGTAACTATTCCGTGTTTTAAATTATGCTCAGAATGATTTTTTGGAGAATATTCTAAACGGAATCAATAATATTGAAATATTGAATGCAGTACGATCCTTGAGATCTCGAATCCAGCTATGTATTGAAAAGATTTAGAACAATTAATCAGTTACCGTAAGACAAATAAAATGTATTTTGTTAAAGATGTGCTCTTTCTTTTAGTTTGCCGTATGTCATTACTTTCCAGAATATGATCCTTAATAGCAACACTATAGTATAGTGTAATAATAAAGGGTGTGTTTTTTTTTATTAAAATCAATGGATTCGATTCTCGGCTAGGATTATTGGTTTTTCAAAAATCTAATGATGAGGTTTTAAGTTTCATCAAAATCGGGCTCGTGACTCCTTTCAGCATTTTTCGCTATTCCTTATAGTTTAGGATTTGGCCATCCAATCCCTTTTGAAAAATTCATCCTGTATAAAACCTCCCAGGGACTACATAAATTTATCGATACTTTCTGAGTGGCCTGGTATTTAAATGAATAGTACTTTCTTATTCTACCATTTATGACTTAGCTATCTTTCTTCTTGCTATTATAAATTCTAATAGACATACATACGTATGTATGTATGTATGTATGTCCCACCATTCTCCCCTATATATATTCTTAAATTAAAATTATACATTACTATTAAAGTAAAATTACAGGAAACTTAGGTAAAAGTAGTAAACCTAGGTCCTAAAATGACAGTAGAGCATAATAATAATCAAAATAATCTTATAATTAAAATTATATATAAGGTACTTATTGTAATGCTATATGAAAATAAAATAAAATTATTAATCACCACCGCAATTGTTTTGAAGATCTCTTCAACTTAATCCCCCTTCTCCTTTTCGGTCCCCCAACGACTCACTAGTTGTTGGGGTGGTAGTGTATGAGAGTGGTACCTCTGCCCAGCACTGGACAGAGGTGCTACCTCATACAATCAATGGCTGGCCTGGCCACATCTGTAGAAGAACCTGTTGTGATGCTGTGATGGGGTAAATACCTAGGGCTAATAGCCGAAGCCACGTAAATAGGTTCGATTATAGCCAGGTCTTCACTTTCCCAATTTTTCACATTTCCAGATCATCACATTACCGAATATTCACATGCTTACTGCACCTTAGTTTTGGACATAGTTTCGTAGTCGCACCATCGAAATTATTGATATTGGTGTTGAATGGTTATAAAAAAAATAACCACGAAGACTCATGCCCGCCTTCCACTGCGAGCGAGTCGGACCCATTACGGACTCCGCTATACTCGTAACGACGATTTTCATACATGTCCTTCCACCAAAGCGGACATGACATGTATCGAATGACCACGAGGAAACGGCCCTCCGTGTTCGATACATGTCATGTCCGCTTTGGTGGAACGAGATGTATGAAAATCGTCGTTACGAGTATAGCGGAGTCCGTAATGGGTCCGACTCGCTCGCAATGGAAGGCGGGCATAATACGGGAGCTCGCTCCGCTTCGGCTTCTTCCGCTTCGCATTAGCCTTCTAACCTAACCTATCCAAGTCGGCGTGCGTTGTATTCGAGTTGAGAAAGTAGACATCTGGGAATGTGAAGATCTGGGAATAAGGGAATAGGTTTAACTAAGTTACGTGTAATATTGAATCAGATAATACAGATTCAGCGTGTTCTGCCTAGTGCCCTGTCGGTGCGCAACTGTCTTGCTGGCATGGGGCTGCATATATTATTCGCGCGTCGTGTGCGTTCGCGCAGCGGAATGTTGTTGAATTTAAAGATTTTAACTATGCAGATATTTAGTACCTATATGACGTCGCGTAATTGTGTATGGTAAAAAGAAAATTGTGTATGCAGCCATTGTGGAGAAATTTGCCAAAAACTGATTCCGCTGGGCGAACGTTGTCCTGGCGGAACTTTTTTTAAATCCATGCACTTAAAAGAAAAAAATGTGTCTAACAATTAGTGTGTATTTGTGTGTAATTGTGTATGTATTAATAAAATTAGTGTATGCATAAACTTCGGAGAAATTCAAGTTTCCGCTACGCAAACGTTTGGCCATTAGCTAGTTTTCATATAAAGCGCTTATATAGAGAACTGTAGATTTTTACATAGGTACGTTGGTTTGAATTTGTTTATATTTGTTTAAAAAACAGATTTAGAAAAAATCGTTGGGTTTAAAAGATAAAAATATAAATGTAAAATACGCTAATTAGGTCATAGTTCGTAAAGTATGCACATTGTGGTCTAGATTTTCACGTTTATATAAACCTTGTAAGTGCCTGCAACATGTTGCCAAGTATCAACGATGTTCCGTTAGTAATGAAAGGGTTATAGTTAAACTGACCATACGTCCCGTTTTGAACGGGACTGTCCCTTTTTTCGGTCGCCTGTCCCGTTGTCCCCAAGCAAAGCGTCGGGACGCTAAATTGTCCCGTTTTCAGAAACCTGGCAAAAAAAATCTATTTCGAAGGTTTCGCGGGATGCACGCGCTATCGTTTACTTAGCCACACGCATAAACACAGACTTGTTCGTGCCTATTTTTTTTTGTTTTGGCGTAATGTGATAAATTGATAACTAAGTTTTCTATTTTTGGACATATTGAATAACACCATTCTATTTTTGGAATTTCTATTTTGCATAGAAAAATGTTCCAAATTATAAAAATGTTTTTTTGAAGATCCTCCAACAGCATTCTGTATGCGATCAGTCAGCAAGTTTTCTTCGAGTTGTATCGAAGGTTGGAATGGTTCGGAAATTTAGGCTGCAATAGAAATTCATCACCATAAAGACATTTCTTTTGCTTACGCGCCGTCATACCAGCCAGCTGGGACGGCGTGTGGGACAGGGAGTCCCAGAAAGGGACCGTTCTACCCACTTAACCCCGAGGTGTTCCTCCTCGCACTGTAACTGGGTCGATGAATATCAAGAGAACTGTTCACATCGACCGGGCTAGGAGCACCTCGTTAATTCGGGGCTTTCCTCGGGGGAGCCAGATGGGCGGCTTCCCACAGCTCCCTAAGGAGCTGAAGACCACGTCCACACAGCGAGGCAGAGCCGCGCCGCACCCGTAAGCAATGTTCCAGGGTGCACCAGCAGCGTTCGGTTTCCACTCCTCCCGGCGCCGTAGCGTATACGAGTGTATAGCCCGAAGGGATAGGAAACCGTACCCCCTTGTAAATACAATGTGGCTCAGAAACAGATCTTCCATTTAGTGTGCGTAATTTATCTATCTATCTATCTATCTTCACGCCAAATCCCTTGCGGGGTAGGCAGAAAGAACCGAGCGCCACACGGCACGGTCCATACACACCTCACTTGCTTCTTCAACTTTCATTTTTCTTTTCATGCATGCACGTCGGTTCCTACGGCTCTTGACACCACCTTCAACTAACACACGATTAATTTGGTCGTGGTAGGTGTGTCGTGGCCTTCCCCGACTCCTACGTCCATCCACTTTCGCGTTGTATATCTGTTTTGTCATTCTTTCATCTCCCATTCGTTCCACATGCCCGAACCATCGTAGCATGCCCTTCCTTACTTTAACACCGACACTCTCTTTCAGACCAACTCTCTTTCTTACATCTTCATTCCGAACGTGATCTGCGAGCGTTACTCCGCAGATTTTGCGTAGCGCGCGCATCTCGACCGCGTTTATTCTACTTTCATGCGTTTCCTGCCATACCCAACTCTCGCTTCCATACGTTAGCGTAGGTATCAGCACCGCATTGTGTACTGCGAGCTGGGACTTTTGACTTAAGCCCTTGGTACCTAAAAGTTTGCCTAACGCTCCATTCACACTATTGCCCGCAGTTACCCTCTTTTCTACATCAGCGGTGTACCGTCCATCCCTGCTAAATGCACATCCAAGATATACAAACTCATCCACCTGTTCCAGCACTACATCATTTACAGTTATCCTGGCGTTCGTTCTGTCCTCTTCTCTTTCGAATACCATCACTTTCGTTTTAGTCGCGTTCAAATGTAAGCCTCTCATTAGACAATCATCTTTCATTGTTGTGACTAGTGACTGTAGTTCTGATGGCGATTCGGCTATGAGCACGGCATCATCTGCATACAGCAAACAGTTCACAAGTAAGTCACCCATTCGCAATCCAACATTCATCGATCTTACTCTCTTAAGACAATCGTCCAGGTACAGGACAAACAGCAGAGCCGACAGCACGCAGCCCTGTCTGACGCCAATGTTGACGTCAAACCAGGGAGACAGGCTGCCGCCTACCCGCACACATGCCGTACATCCCACATATGTAGACTGCACAGCACGAAGCAGCGCACCATCAATCCCGTATCCTGGCAATATATCCCAGAGATCCTTCCGTACAACTCTGTCAAATGCTTTCCCCATGTCCACAAAACCGCAGAAAACCTTCCGGCCTACAGCCAGCTGCTTCTCCACAATGTTGCGGAGCGAGAAAACTTGGAAATTGAGAAATATCAGGCAGATAGGAAAAGTACCTGTATGGGAAGAAAATCAAAAATCGCTGGATGTTTTGATTGAAAAGGGGTAAGGGTACAAAATTTTTTGACAAATTTACATTAATTTCAAGCTACCTTCTCAAAAAATCATAAACATGTGTGTCGGCGGCCAATAATGCTGGGTCGCGGTCACCGCTTTTGCTAAAGTGGTGATGGCGACCAAACGTGAAAACTTGCGGGTGCGGGAGCGCCGCATGGCAGGTTTCATGCGCGCCCCCGACTAATGTCGTACCGATGGACGGAGGTTGGGGGTGCCCTCCACCGATGATAATTTGACGGAAGGCACCTTCCCGTGTTGCTGAGGTGCCTCCAGTGTCCGCCCGGTTACAGAGGGGCGCTCGAGAGCCGTGCGATGCGGGCTCGTTTTTTGTCAGCTACTTAGGAAACTCTGGGGGAGTCGACTGTCTTATTTTCCCGAGGAGAGCCCCGGCTCTACGGGGCACCCCTTCCCGGATTGACGTTGAAACGAATTCTTCACACCATTCGACCCGGCTATAGGGTGAGTAGGAACACTACGGAGTAGTGGGTATTACGATCCCATTTTCGGGACCGGTGCCCCACACACCGTCCCAGCTCCCCCGTAGCTGGGATGACGGTGCTCAAGCGCAAAAAACCTATAATAAAGCAAATTTGTTCTTCTGACAAATTTAATGTAAAAATTAACAAACACATTGGTTGCCCCACAATTTTTGAAAGCTTTCCTCGATTTCTCTGGGATGACATCATTGGATCCTGGTTTCCTTGTAATGGGACCAAATAGGAAATATCAACTTTCAAATACCTAAATAAAAATCGGTTCAGCCAATGAAAAGTTATTAGTACTTATTTGAGGTAAGTCCTCTCTTTTTTTGAAGCCGGTTAAAAGTCCCGTTTTGAGTTTAAAAATAAATGGTCAGTTTAGTTATAGTACAATTTACCATGTATAGATTACTGTTTACAAAGCAGTCAAATATCACGGCGTTCTAATGTATTTCAATAATTAGTTTATTAATTCAACTACTCACATGCAAAATTTCATCTCATCAAATTCAGTAATTAAAGAGAAACAATTAAAATACTGACAAAGCATCGAAAGCCTACATAACCCGACCAAGTCCGAATGACGACAAAAAAGCGGTCGTGCAATATTTTTAGGTAACATTCTAAAATTTACAGTCTAATACCGGTTTTGAATTGGTACAGGTGATAACACAATTGTTGTTTCGATATAATTTATATGTGATCAGTGATTTAAATTTTTATTGAAGCTCGAAATACATATTATCCTTACCCTCATATTCATAATCGTTTATTAAACCTATTTTAGTTAAAACACATTTTAAGTCTATTGTTGTCTCTAACCAATGACAGAGTATGTTTAGCAAGCGTTTGTTAACGTTAAGTTTTTATAAACAAGGGACTAGTCATGACAAGCACCTCAGCTGCGCTCCCGATACGCTCAAAATACACGCACCTGTGCGCGCACATGAGTTGTATGCCAAGTTCTGCCGTTACTGGGGCGCGCGCCCTAGGATTGTCATGATTAGTACCAAAGAGCTGTATTTTCATTCATTCATTCATATGCTCAGGGCTGTTGTCCCAGAAGGGGTAGGCAGAGGTGTGACATTTCCGTGACACCTACATTTCGCCATTTTTGGGTTTCTACGTAACAGGTGGCGAGAAATAAATAATAAATACATAATTATTATATGTAATCTACTACATATAATAAAATGATAGAAAAGCCAAAACTGTACATTGGAAATATTAACAAAAAAATACTCGCCGGGTGTTCTACATAAGATACCGAAGCTGAAAATATAGTTAGAACTAGCTGAGCCCGCAACTTCGTTTGCGTCACATAAGGTGTATGAAAGGAAAGGTATTTCTTCATCAGAGTCATCAAGCAGCATCTGTGACAGGCCAGTCTTCAGTGAATGGGCCACTGAGGATATACATAAAAGTAGATTAAAACTGTATGAACTATACTCAGAAAGACAGCTTAATAGAACAGATGAATTTCTAAATTATGTTAAAACTTATTCAAAAAAGTTTAAAGCAGACTGCTTAGCGGCCAAAAGAAAGTATATAAGTAATAAAATTATCAATAGTGTAGACAAAGTTAAATCTACTTGGAAAATAATTAACGCAGAAAGAGGCGAAGCAAAATCAAATGATAATAATTTTAAACTTAAAGTAAATGGTAACATAATTACAACAGATGCCGAAGTCGCTAACGAATTTGAACAATTTTTTTCTCGTATTCCAGTAGATTTGACCAGAGCCCTAGGTTCTTCTACCCCAATAGCAGAATCCTTGTTGAAAGCAAATGTTCCTTGCTGTAATGAAATATTCAAATTCAGTAAAATTAGTTTACACACTATCATAAAAACTTTTAAATCTTTAAATATTAAGAAAACGGCTGACCTCTGGGGAATTTCTGTACATTTAGTTAATTCATTAATTGAAATGGTTGCTCCTGAATTATCAATAATATTTAATAATTGTGTTGATAGTGGTGTGTTTCCTGACTTAATGAAGTTTAGTAAAATAACTCCTCTGTTTAAATCGGGTAGCACCTCGGATCCGTCCAATTTTCGTCCTATTTCTGTACTACCCACGTTTAGTAAAATCTTTGAAAAGGTAATGCTTAATCAAATGCAAAATCATTTTAATACAAATAAACTATTCCATACTAAACAATTCGGTTTCACGCGCGGTCGGTCTACCACGGATGCTGGAATCAAATTATTAGAGTATATATATGAGGCCTGGGAGGAGTCGTATGATGCTTATGGTGTATTCTGCGACCTATCTAAGGCCTTCGATTGCGTCCAGCATCAGACTTTAATTAAAAAACTTGATCATTATGGGATCCAGGGGACGGCCTTGGATTTAATTAGTTCTTACCTAAGAGATAGAGTACAGAAAGTAGTTATAAATGGTAAACAGTCACATGGTTCTGCTGTAACAATGGGGGTGCCTCAGGGTTCAATTCTGGGACCTTTTCTATTTTTAGTGTACATAAATGATCTCCCTCACCTTATAAGAGACGATCACGAGGTAGTTTTGTTTGCTGATGACACATCTTTAATATTTAAAGTTGAACGTGGACAACGCGATCTTGACGAAGTAAACAATGCCCTCTCTAGGGTAGTCCACTGGTTTAACGCAAATAATTTATTGTTAAATGAAACTAAAACAAAATGTATTAGATTCACCTTGCCAAATGTTAGGCTCGTTAACACCAGTATTAAGATTAGGGATGATCAAGTAGAATTGGTTGATGAAACTGTCTTTCTGGGCATAAAGTTAGACTCCAACTTGCAGTGGGGGCCTCATATCGAGAAAGTCTCGGGCAGACTGAGCTCTGCAGCCTATGCCGTTAAAAAGATCCGACAACTGACAGACATTAGAACAGCGCGTCTTGTCTACTTTAGCTATTTTCACAGTGTCATGACCTATGGCATACTATTATGGGGTAACGCTGCCGACATCGAATCTATCTTTGTGTTGCAGAAAAGGGCTGTCCGGGCTATCTATGGTATGGGGATTCGGGAGTCATTAAGAGAAAAGTTTAAGGATATCAACATACTTACTGTGTATTCACAGTACATATATGAAAACTTATTATATACTCATAAAAATAACAGTAAATTTATTAAAAATAGTGATATCCATAATCTAAACTTAAGAAATAAGAATAAATTGGCTGTACCTAGATTTAGGCTTAATAAAATAAGCAATTCTTTTGCGGGCAATTGTATTCGAATGTACAATACATTGCCGACAGCCATAACAGGTTTGTCAGTTAATAAATTTAAAAAACTAATAAAACTTAAATTGTGCCAGAAAGCTTATTATAGCATTAAAGACTTTCTAGAAGACAAGGCTGCCTGGCAGTGACACGAATTGCTCCTTTCTACATTAAAAAAAACTGTATTAGATACTAAGATACTAGAAGAGTAGGGACCAGACTGAGTTTCTTGGGGTGTTCTTCTCAGTCTGTAGTATTTCCGAACCCCCGGTAGAGTCACAAAAATTTTGACAAACCTAAATAATTTTTTTAAAAATTTCAAAGGGAATAAATTTTATTTTATTTTATTTTATTTTATTTTATTTTCTGAAAGTTCTGAAACTGCCCTGTTTGCTTAATCATAAAAGAGCTTAATGATTAAGTCTATTTTAAAACAATTCAGTCCACGCCTTCGGCGCGGACTGAATTGTTGAACTCTTTTATGATTAAGCCAACACGCCAGTTTAGGTTCACTCACATTCAAAGAAACCCCTACAATAAAAATTTTCAAAATATCTGATTATTAAAAGTGTTATAACTCTTTTATTTCTAAACCGATTTACATAAAACAAACGCTAAATGTTAACCGGAGCAAACCTCAACACAATAAAAAAAACCGCATTGCAATCGGTTGAGCGGTTACTGAGATTAGCGTGCACAACCGTACAGACAAACAGATATACAGACATACAGACATACAGACATACAGACAAACAGACAAAAATTCTAAAAATCATTGTTTTGGGTTCTATTGCGTTCATAAAGCCCCCCTATAATATTTTTTCTTATTTATCTTCCATGTACAGACAGCGACCTGTTACGATTTTATTATATGTATTGATGATGATTGATTTTTTTTGTCTGTTTGTCTGTTTGCTTTGCTTTGTCCGGAAGGATCTCGAAAAGTACTGAACAGATTTGGTTCAAATTTTGCACAAATATTACTTAGGGGTGTGGTCTTAAAATAGGCTATATATTATCACGCCACATATCCTAGGGGCTAAGCAGAGAGCAATGAAATGTTTAAACCGTTGGATTGATTTAATTAAAACGCAGCAGGTATATTAGTAGGAGATAGGTTTTACACTCAGACAACATATTATTACGCTAAATTTTTTAGGACCTCGGCAGAGAACAATGAAAATCTGTTTGTATATTTTTGCAAAATACAGAAATTACTGAATAATTTTAATTAATCTTTTATTTGAATAGCAATCTAGAGGTTGGATCTTTAAATAGGCTATATATTATCACGCTACATATCCTAGGGACTAGGCAGAGGCTAATGAAATATGTAAGTATGTGGATTGATTAAACTAAAACGTTGCAGTAATATTAGTAAGAGATTGGTTTTACACACCGGTTACATATTATCACGCTAAATATCTTGGAGGCCCGTGTAGGGAAAAATTAAATTCTGTGTTTGCTACGATATCCAGACGACTGATATACATACTTATATAATTCTAAATACATACATATTATACATAGAAAACACCCAAACTCCGAAACAAACATTTGTGGAACACACAACTAATTGGAACAACCCAAAAATCGAACCAAGCCCTCCGGCGCGACAGGCAGTATCACTACACCGACTACGCCACAGAGGCAGTCAATGAAATTATATTTCATATTCTTTCATATAATTATTCTAACGGCTTGACAGACACAAAATATATTTGTTTATGTATTTACGGGCAACAATCAAAAGTACCTAACTGTAAAGATTAGTAGTAGTAATTTATAGGCTTGATAAAGAACAATAATCAAATTCATTAGAGTACGTGTTTGTTTTTAAATATGCATTGAGTATATAACATAATAAGTAAGTTTATCAGTTTTCTAGATCTCATAGCTCACACTAATATAAATTAAATTTCAGGCTACGCTATACTATTGTACAAGCCATGTAATATGTAGTATACTTTTTTATAACGTGAAGGAAAATCCATCGTGGATGCTATGCCGGACTCCTACCAAAAAAAAAAAAACCTTAAGTAACGCCTAACAGCCTACGGTTGGGAGCCCCGGGTAAGCCCTCGGAAGGATGTCCCAGGACTCCTAGCAGACCCACGGCCGCCACTGCGTCCTCGCCTAGGAGGTGGTTCGGGTGCTATGCCACGTCTTTGGGAGTTTCGGGTGCGATCCCGCTTTTAAGGGGGGGGGGGGGGGTAGTAAACGCCTTCGGCGCGGACTGTATTATTTTACAATAGCCTTAATCATTAAGCTCTTTTATCATTAGGCCAACACGCCAGTTTAGATTTACCCTCACATTCAAAGGGATCCTTGAATTCTAGGTTTTGCAAAAGTTGGGATGTCTCTAATTCCTGAACTAGAAAACCTTTAACATGGAAACTTGTGTGAAACATTCCTTACAGTATTCCCTTTATAACACTAAAAAAAAAATTTTGGAATCCGAAAACGCATTGAGAAGTAACAACTAAAAAACCGTTTTGTCTTTCATCCCTTCTCCCAAAGGAACCGCGGAAAATATCGAGATCAAAAGTATCCTAGAACCTTCCTCGGATTATAAGCTCTGATTGTACTAAGTTTCATTCAAATCCATTCAGTAACTTCGGCGTGATACTTATTCGGAATACAGACAGACAGACACACATGAAAAATGTAATTTCATTTTCGGCTTCAGTAGACTCTCGACCCTCAACAGTTTTATTATATGTATAGACTAGCTAACCATCGCAACTTCGTATACGTCACATAAGATCTATGAAAGGAGAGGTATTTATTCATCAGACTCATCAAGCAGCGTGTGAAACTGCCCTGTTTGCTTAATCAAAAAAGAGCTTAAAGATTAAGTCTATTCTAAAGCAATTCAGTCCACGTCTTCGGCGCGGACTGAATTATTTTACAATAGCCATAACCA
Organism: Miltochrista miniata; assembly: GCA_933228765.1. Taxonomy (NCBI): domain Eukaryota; kingdom Metazoa; phylum Arthropoda; class Insecta; order Lepidoptera; family Erebidae; genus Miltochrista; species Miltochrista miniata. Next base: position 12,618,737 of record OW121768.1, read on the forward strand.
TTAAGCAGCTCTTTTATGATTAAGCCAACACGCCACACAAACGTTGTTTATAATGAACATTCTTAAAACAACTTTACTGAAAAATGTTGGCTTACAGTGACATAGGTACATAAATTAAATCACCTTAAACATAATAAGTACATGCATACGGTCACGCCTTTATCCCCAAAGGGGTATCGCGTCATATTATATGTTTACCTTTTTTTAATTTGTCCCACGTAACGTAATAGGTGGTGAGCCGCATTGCCGTGTTGAAATGGACAGGCGTTAGTACTGCCTACTTTTGAAAATTATTAAATCTATAAGGTCTTCAACTTGGGTTAACGACTGCCATTTACTGGCTACCGTTAGCGTTAGTGTTATCGTCTCAACTCTTCCGATTATGCGTAAAATTTTCAGTCTGTGGCCCTAATCTAACAAACGTTTCGTATTCGCGCTTCACCATACTACTTACTCTTATAATTATTAAAGGGACTAATTAATAAACACGTACGTCATACCGGCCTTGGACCCACTAAAACCATGAGGTCTCTTCCTATCCATCTAGCGCAGTCCTAAGGTATCCTTTAGTGGGCTTACCCGGGGCTCCCAATCGTAGGCTGTTAGGTAGGATACGTGTGGTTTTTAGTCAGTGGGAGTCATAGTACATTCATGTGGGATTTTCCTCACGTTAAAAAAAATCCATCTAGCGCATAACTCCCCGGGTAAGTTGGAGGATGTCCTAAATTTGTTCCCACATTTTGGTTACGACTTATCCTAGAGGCTCAAATAGAATACGGTTCAAACTTTGCTTATAACATAATTTCCACGCGGACGAAGTCGCGGGTAACAGCTAGTTACAAATATTTTTGTACACAGATGTTTAATTAGAGAAGTACTTGATAATAGGAGATTTGTTTTTATCGTAGATGGTGGCGTTATTATGAAAAAAAAATTTTTCATTCAAGAAATGCAATTGTTTAATTTTTTGCTAACGATTGTGTACGCAACTGTACTATAATAATAAATACTATACTGGAAGGTTAAGAGCGTTACTTAGATATATGGCACGGCCGCTTTTTTGTAGCCATTCGAACTTGGTCGGGTTATGTAGGCTTTCGATGTTTTGTCAGTATTTTAATTGTTTCTCTTTAATTACTGAATTTAATGAGATGAAATTTTGCATGTAAGTAGTTGAATTAATAAAGTAATTATTGGAATACATTTTACTATGCAATTCCTTTAGAACGCCGTGATATTAAACTGCTTTGTAAACAGTGATCTATTCATGGTAAATTGTCCTATAACCCTTTAATTACTAACGGAACATCATTGATACTTGGCAACATGTTGCAGGCACTTACAAGGTTTGCATAAACGTGAAAATCTAGACCCCAAAGTGTATACTTTACGAACTACGACCTAATAAGCGTATTTTACGTTTATATTTTTATCTTTTAAACACTAAAAATTTTTCTAAATCTGTTTTTTAAACAAATATAAACAAATTCAAAACAATGTATGTAAAAATCTACAGCTCTCTATATAAGCGCTTTATATGAAAACTAGCTAATGGCCAAACGTTCGCGTAGCGGAAACTTGAATTTCTCCGAAGTTTATGCATACAGTAATTTTATTAATACATACACAATTACACACAAATACACACTAAAAGTTGGACACATATTTTTTCTTTTAAGTGCATGGATTTAAAAAATGTTCCGCCAGGACAACGTTCGCCCAGCGGAATCAGTGTTTGGCGAATTTCTCCACAATGGCTGCATACACAATTTTCTTTTTACCATGTAACACAATTACACGACGTCGTATACTAAATATCTGCATAGTTAAAATCTTTAAATTCAACAATATTCCGCTGCGCGAACGCACACTCGCGCGTCAGCATTCTCTGTCCCTACAAACCGAAGGCCAATAGAGCAAACCAGTTTTGGAGTGGAGACCGGCATGGTGCACGTGACAAAGACCCCCGCCAGATGGACCGACAGCTTGGAGTGCAGCGAGGGACTGTACGCGGAAGGCTCAGGACCGTGTGTATATTGTGTGTGGCGTAAATTGGTAAATACCTCCGTCCATCAGTGCACTACCATAGGCTGATTTGAATCCTCGCCAAACCAAGCCATTTAAAAGAGCATTTCTTTGTCTAATCATTGTAGTGAATCACAGTTTACAACACTGCCATGCCAATACACGGGTTTCTGTATTATTGAATAGGCGCGTGGAACGGCATGTCTTCTTTGGGCTGCTAACTTGAGGGTAGCTCGATAGTCTTGTGGACTATGTGTACCTCGACTCACTAGACCTCTCCATGACTCGGTGACGACGTCGTTTTGATCACTATGATGGTTACGTTCCTAACGAACTATAAAAACCTGGAACGACCTCCCCATACACGTGTTTCCCTCATCTTATAATCCCGGGCCCCCGGGTCTTCAGGCAGAGCGTGAAGAGGCACATCACAGGGCCGCCAACTCAGAAGTCTTACGGACTGTGAGAGTGGCCCCCATGGCGCCACGGCTTTCCATCGGGCTGCTGGTGACTTCAATTTGGCCCTTTAGCAAGCTAAAAAAATGCGGAAGGTTTAATTGACAAAGCTTAAATTTGAAAAGAAAAACTTACTTGACAGACTTCATTGACATTGACAACTAACACTGGTCCGGTGTCAAAAATTCATAACCTCATCTCAATGTCACAATTTTTCTCAAAATCGCAAGCAAAACAAGCAGCAACAATGAAAGAATAAATTTAATATTATATCTACCTTTCCGAATCGTATCTGCATTGCATCCCACAGATATTATGTTTAGAAGTAGACTATATAAATTTCTTAAATATGCTTACCCGCATGGTAAGCGATTATTGACGAAACATCGTCTGCATCGGCATTATGCTCCGGTAACAATGGGTTTGATAACTGCAACAGCCTTTTGTGAGGACAAACGCAAAGAGTTTGACGTACTGTGGGATGAAGGCAGCCTTGAGCATGAATTCTTAATTCGCCAAGCAACCACTATCAATGTAAACGCAGCTACACAATTATTGACTGTAACATTAGTTGCCATACAAGACACTAGCGAAAGGTATTGATAATCGTAACCTAACTGACTTTATTAATTTACAGTGTTCTGGGCATTACACTCTCATTGTGGACCTAAGGGGCAAAATGTCTGGTTATAAGTACTGCAACTGGCATCATTATTCTGGGAATAAATATTGTTATACCAGACTATAATCTATCCCTGTACTCAATTTCAGCCAAATTCATTCGGCTGTTTGAGTGTGAAATAGAAACAAACATCCATACTCCAAATGCTCCATATACTCCAACCCGACACATTTAAAAAAAGAAAGAATAGAGATATTCAAACTGGAGCAAACTTAAATCATCAATAATATCAGTTATAGAACTGGTCAATGTCATAGTAGTTGTCTGTTGATGTTTGCAACTCCAGTGTTGTCCCTACCTCTGCATCTACTAGTAGTAAATGCCTAGTGCAATAAGTCCTCATGTACTGAGTGCTGAACATTAAATTAAGTTAATAGGTTGTCACACTGGTTAGCCAAAGTAAATTTTAAATTTCTTGTGAGAGACGCCGGCCATGCCGAGCGGACGATCCAACCGCCTATTCTGCTGCCCATTTCGTCCAAGTAAATTTTAAAATGCAAATGTCAATGTACTGGGACAAAAAATCCCAGTAGTTCCGTCATGGAACTACTGGGATATGTCTGAACCAATCATACCAATTTTTTTTTAGACAGTAATAACCTGGTGTTGTTGGGTAGCATTAGGTAATTAATATAATCATTGTACATTATTCTAACCTAGGTTACGGGATTCTCTAACAAGGGAAATATGTCTAGTGAAACAAGCATTAGAATGGGGAGAGGACGGAACTCCACCAGGTCATTGGGATCAGTTGGTTGCTGTCAGAGGAACGTTATGTGATTTGAAGCATAATCTACATACTTTATTTAGTGAGTATAAATAATTGTCCAACCTAAACCTACATCTGGAAAGAAATCTCAAATCTTCTCTGTTGCACACTGTGGACCCAACCGTGTGGGTACACAGGGAATCCATGGAATGCTAAGAATTAGGTCTCCTTTCTTGCTGCTTTCAGATTTCTTAGTACCACACCACACTACCAAGCCACACTACCGGTAGTGTCGTGGGGAAATTTCTTTCCCTTCTACACTACCAGCTAGTAGTGTCGCGGGTAATTTCTTAAAGTTCTTACAACTTCGTTCCCATCGACACTACTATGAGATACCGCACTACCAAAATACTCTACCAGTAGTGTCGTAGGGAATAATTCTGCACTACTAAAATCCATTAAAAAGATCCATCATGGATCTTTGTGGACATTATCATGCCCACTTTAATAGCTTACCATTATAGGTTGTGGTATACGAAGAATATCTTAAAGTTAAAATGTATAAAGTAATTAAATAATTGTCAAAACAAATGAAGATCGGTAAAACAAAAGAAGATCGACAAAATAAATGACGATCAGCGAAACAAATAAAGATCGACAATACAAATGAAGATCGACAAAACAAATGAAGAACGACAAAACAAGTGAAGATCGAAAAAACCGATAAAACGTATGCAGATCAATAAAAAAATGACTTAGCAAGTTAATAAGGTCAAAAACTACTGGCAGCCACATTTTATAATCTTGATGCGATTGCCATTCAAAAAAAGATGCAAACAATTCTCGACCTTAACGATAGTTCTCAATAAATGTGCTTTTTGGCGCTTATAGACATCACTAATCACGAATATGCAAAAATAAATAAATATAATGCAAGTTGATAAGGTCGAGAATTGCTTCCACCTACTTTTTTAAATGGCAATCGCATGTAGATTACAAAATATGGCTGCGAAAAGTTTTTGACCTAATCAGCTTGCTTATTCTCTTTTGTTTTATTGACATGCATATGTTTAATCGGTCTTCATTTGTTCTGATCTTCTTTCGTATTGTCGATCTTCATTTATTTTGTCGATCTTCTTTTGTTTTACCGATCTTCGTTTATTTAGTTGATCTTCATTTGTTTCGTCGATCTTCATTTGTTTTACCGATCTTCATTTGTTTCGTTGATCTTCATTTGTTTTACTGATCTTCATTTGTTTCGTTGATCTTCATTTGTTTGATCGATCTTCATTTGTTTTGTCGATCTTTTTTTGTTTCGTTAATCTTTATTTATTTTATCGATCTTCACTTGTTTTGAAAATTATTTAATTACTTTATACATTTTACCTTTTAGATGTTCTTCGTATACCACAACCTATAATATAATGTATCTTATTCCATTCGCATATTCTAAAAGATCCATTTTTGATAAAAAAATACTTTAAGGTATTAAAGTGGACATGATATGTCCACAAAGATCCATGATGCATCTTTTTAATGGATTTTAGTAGTGCATAATTATTACCTACGACACTACTGTTAGAGTATTTTGGTAGTGCGGTATCTCATAGTAGTGTCGATGGGAACGAAGTTGTAAGAACTTTAAGAAATTATCCGCGACACTACTAGCTGGTAGTGTAGAAGGGAAAGAAATTTCCCCACGACACTACCGGTAGTGTGGTGGGTAAGGGGCTTAAAACAACATAGCAGCCATAGTAATCAGTAATATTGTACCATATATTCATTGAGTTACTGTAAAAATTATAAAATTAATATGCAGGTACTGCTATGTGATAGTACTCTGACTTAGAATGTTTTGGTAGTGGTAGTGATCTTACTCAGAGCATCGCGAAATAACTTGCCTGGTTTACAAACCAAACACATACTGGCATATTTTTACAGTTACTGTTAATAGTTATGTTTACAGTTTCTGTATTCAGTATAGTTGTATACTATCAATAATTTGCTTCTGCCCAAGAGTTACAAGACTTGCTTTGAAATTTATCTACAACTAGCTGACCCGCGCAACTTCGTTCGCGTGATAAATCAAGAACCGCTGGACCGATTTTGTGCAAACTTCACATAAACCATCTACTAAATAGTCCGAACAAATCCTAAACATTTGGTTTGGATAGGTGAGCCCCATCTCGAGTTATAAAATTACAACGAAAAGTGGCATTGATTTTTATATATATAGATTTAAAGCTCTTATGTTTATAGGTTATATGGATTATGCTGAAAAATTAGCAACAGTTGCAGCAGAAATATCATATTTATCAGGAAACATTGCTGCATCCGATGCCATATGTGAAAGAATAGATCATGCATGCAGGTAAATTAAACACAAATATATGTATAAAAAGAAATTTATTAAAGCATGTTACATTTTTATGACGAGTTTAAAACGATTTTCGCTTTTTTTTTTCTTATACATTCTTGAGGAGTGCTCAAAATTAACAAATTGCATCATTTATATAAAATTATATTCAATACAAATTATTTCATAATGTATTTTATTATTTAAAACAACAATAGTCACTCCATTAACATTGTAATAAGATAAAAGTTAAAAGCACAGAATAAAGAACTAAACGCAGATGACACTTACGGAACAAGAAATTGAAGCTAAGAAAGCAAATACTACATCATACACTCTTTAGAAGTGAATATGTCAATAATGCATCATTATTCACGATAAATCATCCGTTACTTGTAAACAGTGCACTGCCACTGTACAGTACTCACTTTTAGATTAAGTATTTGCTTTTTGGCTTCAGTTTTTTGTCTGGTAACTGTCATCTGCGTTTATTTCTATAATCTGTGGTTAAAAAGTTATAAACAATATTTTATCCTTATTTCATACTGTGTATTTACATATTGGCAGTATGTTTGCAGGACGTGTAATGTTCAGAAGCAACTAACACACGACCTGCAACAGGAGAGCTTGGAGGTTCAACAGCAAGCCATCTTAAGTTCCCCTCAACTCCAAGATAAGCTGAAGGATGTAAAATCCTGACGGGATCCTGAAATAGATTGCAATTAATGCTTAAAACTTGATATAATAATAGAAGAAAATTCTTGTAAATAGTAAGGTAATAATAGCCTAGTAATATAAATATCTAAGACTGACTAATTTGTTTTATTTGAGAGGGTTACATGACATGATATAAATACAATATGACTATATGGGGTTCTTCAAAAAGGGTCTCGGAAGGTTTTTACAGGATCGGCAGCGCGAGTGTGGCGCCTCCGGTGTTGCAAATGTTCATAAGTGCGGTGACCACCAGTCCTGGTGAACCGTAAGCTTGTCTTCCACCATAGTGGTAGGTATAAAAATAAACAATAGTTCTGCATAGTTTACTTTTATCATTCCCTAGAGATATACGAGTTTGGATATTAAGAATAATCTCAGATTTCAACATTTTTGACAATATTTCCACTATTTTTGACTTAGATAATTTACTGAGGAATGTTAAGCAGTGAACGGAAAACCCATTTAAAAGATTAACCGAAATAAACGGTTACAGATTGAATCGGTAACCTTTTATAAGGGTTACATATCGATACGGTTAACACTTTATATCGGTTAATTTGTCAATAAGGTTTAAAAATTGAATGATGTGTTTAGATAACCCTTTGAAAAGATTAATCTATTGAAACTGTTATCACATACAATGTTAACCTGGATTTTTAGTTACGATACAGGTTAATGACACAGCCGACCTCTGGACCTTTGGACTTTTGGATTTTGGGCTTTTGAACTTTTGGACTTTAGTACTTTTGGACTTTTGAACTTTGGACTTTTGGCCTTCAGGACTTTTGGACTAAAAGTAATTTAAATAAGGTCATGAAGAAGTTTCACTTCTTACGTGTGTACACACGCACACATTTTTTTATTATAAAGCGATTACAAAATGGCCCCCGTTTCGCAGTTATATACCTAATGTCTTGTTAGATATTTTTCTAAAGCTTTTTGATATGTTGAGTACGAATTTCAGGTTAATTTTGCAATCCAATATGGCTGCCGCGCCGCGCCGTTGTAAAATTTCATGTTGGATATCGTATAAGGGGTTTTTTGGTATGCTGAGTACGAATTTTGGGTTAATTTTGCAATCCAAGATGGCCGCCGCGCCACTGTTATAAAATTTCATGTTGGATATCGTATAAGGGGTATTTGGTATGCTGAGTACAAATTTCGGGCTAATTTTGCAATCCAATATGGCCGCCGCCCCACCGTTGGCAAATTTTATGTTCGAAATAGTATAGGGGTTTTTTGGTATGCTGGGTACAAATTTTGGGCTAATTTTGCAATCCATTATGGCCGCCACGCCACCGTTGTAAAATTTCATGTCGGAAATAGTATAACAAGTATTTTGGTATGCTGAGTACGAATTTCAAGTTAATTTTGCAATCCAATATGGCCGCCGCGCCACCGTTGTAAAATTTCATGTCGGAAATAGTATAACAAGTATTTGGGATGCTGAATTTCAAGTTAATTTTGCAATCCAATATGGCCACCGCACCGCCGATGTAAAATTTCATGTTGGACATCGTATAAGAGATTTTTTGGTATGCTGAGTACGAAATTAGGCGGACATTGAAAATCAGTTACTGTGATTTGCAATAACATCGCTATCATAGTTTTGCTGAATGTCGGCCTATTGCAAGCTCAGCGTACAGAATTTTTATTCATATTTTTTGTGTATATTATAACCCCAACGTGCTTTTGACCGCACATAGCGCCACGTCAAGTGTTAAGTGCGTGATACCGCACCATAGAGTAAAATATGCGTACTTAGACACAGATAATAATATGTGTGGTCTCCGGACACGGTCAAATAACCAACAATAACTTGACGAAAATAAATGTATACAACTAAACACTGTTATCTACTTTCATTTAATATTTTAACAGAGTTGACTCAATCTTGTTGACCGTGTCTGGAGACCAAAATATGATAGGATAGTTGCAGCAATTTTAAAGATGGGTCCGCTGCTACTAGTTTTCATAATGTTTTCGCTGACTTTGTCGATAGTGGCGGATGTGGCTGTACTTGGGTTGTGATTGTGTATTTATTTATTTTATTCGTTTTCCTTTTCATTTTTGCTGAAATGTGGAAAAGTTACAAAAAATTGTGGCGAACTTTATACTTACTGTAATACTGGCCTGTATGGGCGTGTTATAATTTTCTGCCTATGTAGGTATGTAGTAAGTCGGTTGAATGCATTTTGTGGTTGAAATGTATAGAAGAAGAAGAAAAAAACTGTCCTGTAGTTTTGCAATAAACATTTATTTATTTATTTAATTTCGGCTTAATTTTGCAATCCAATATTGCCGCCACACCACCGTAGTAAAATTTCATGTTTGATATAGCATAAGGGGTTTTTTGGTATGCTGAGTACGAATTTTGGATTTATTTTGCAATCCAATAGGTATGGCAGCCGCACCTCCACCAGTCTCTACTCTACTCTTTCTCTACTCAGCATACCAAAAACCCTTTAAACGATATCCAATATGAAATTCTATAACGACGGCGCGGCGGCCATATTGGATTGCAAAATTAACCCGAAATTCGTACTCAGCATACCCAAAAACCCCTTATACGATATCCAACAAAATTTTACAACGGTGGCGTGGCGGCCATATTGGATTGCAAGAGTAACCCGAAATTCGTACTCACCATACCCAAAAACCCCTTATACGATATCCAACTTGAAATTTTACAACGGTGGCGTGGCGGCCATATTGGATTGCAAAATTAACCCGAAATTCGTACTCAGCATACCCAAAAACCCCTTATACGATATCCAACTTGAAATTTTACAACGGTGGCGTGGCGGCCATATTGGATTGCAAGAGTAACCCGAAATTCGTACTCACCATACCCAAAAACCCCTTATACGATATCCAACATGAAATTTTACTACAGTGGCGCGGCGGCCATCTTGGATTGCAAAATTAACCCGAAATTCGTACTCAGCATACCCAAAAACCCCTTAAACAATATCCAACATTAAATTTTACAACGGTGGCGTGGCGGCCATATTGGATTGCAAAATTAACCCGAAAGCCTCAGCATACCAAAAAACCCATTATACCAAATCCAACATGAAAAGAACGGTCGCTGCACCGTTGTTTTCATGTGGCGCGTAAAATAAACTGACACTGCACACAATATGACATGAATCGGCATGATCGACGTCACACGTCATTAACACCGGAACACGCGACTCAGTTAAACATAAACAAACAGTGGTGCATCCTAAAATTCGTAAATACATTTGATTCTTTCTATTTGTACCTATGTGTGCGTGAAAGGAATCGCTTTGGCGAGCGAAGAACAAAGGAGACGCCGACCGGAATCTAGGTATCTACCTACCTAACGAGTAGAGTGCAACAAGCAAAATAACCTTTATCAATTCGGTTACGGTTACTGTATACAAAACGGTAACATGTTGTTTCTGTTAACCTATTAATTCTGTTACATTATTATTCTGTGTATTCTGGTTACGGTTAACACATATTTGATTGGGTTAATAACAGATATATTTCTGTTATTAACCTAACCCGAAAGAACACTGATGTTAAGGCATAGCCTTAATCATCAGGCTACTACCAGAGGGAGAGAAGCAGATATCAATATATTCTTTAAAACTTGCCTGCTTTAGAATGTAGCGTCCTTGTTGAGATGTGTCTCGATGTCCACACGGCAGATAGGGCAGTGCTTCACGGTGCCTAACCACTGGTCTACACACTCCATGTGGAATAGATGCATGCAAGGTAGCCGCCTAAAAAATAATAGTTGCATGTTATAATCTCATTAAGAAACTGTTTTTCCAATAGTATTAAATAATTGTAGTTTGAAACGGTGCAAAAGAGCTACAGCCTACCGTAAGCATGCACATAGTCATACTATTTTATCACGTCAACAATGTCCTTTCATTTAAAAATTTTGCGGTAATCACATTCGTAGCTGGGGAAGGTTCGCGCAACATAATGTAACGTACCTGCAGTCGGAGTCGATCTCGAACACGGAGAGACAGATGGTGCACTTCTCGTCCAGGTGGTGCGGCGCGGGGCGGTACGCGTGTGATAGATATGCTTATACCTATGTAAATTACTTGGTTGATCGTGCTGGTTCGCGGTTTACAGCTTGGCAAAAAAGAGTAGAAAATAGTGTTTTTGTGCTGTTTATATGGCAAATTGGCAACCCATTAGAAAGAACCATTATTTATTGTACGGTAAACATTTTAATCTTCTGTATGTAGTTGGCAGTACTTTGTAACAATTTAGCCAACATGCAAAATAAAGTTCCGTTTCACGACAGTTTTTGAGAAACTGTGTAGTATGTACTAATTAATTAATATTGTTTCATAGCATATTGATTTAAAATTGTAGAATAATAATAAAATAAATATGATCAGGTTAAGAATCGTCTTTGTGAAAAGAAATAGTAATAGAGTGTTAATTAACTATTTTGCTTCATTGATGTTTCCGGTAAATATTGATAGTTATTACATGGAGTAATGTATGTTAAATGTAATTACTGAATAGATACTATGATGTTTCACAAACAAAACAGAATTCTACTTTTCTCTCCCTTTCATTTATTCGTTTAGGTAATTAATCTGTGGCTAGGATTCCATATAAACTCATCATTACTATCGGAATATGTTTTCAGAACTACCAATAACATGTACCTAGTATATTAAACTCATGATTGATAAACTTAGAGGTCAATGTACCGAATATTAAATAGGGAAGTACCTACTTGCCGACGACGTTAGGCAGTTTCATCCGCGTTGTTTCCGTTCCCGTAGGAATACATGAATAAAATGTAGCCTATGAACCTACTTGCTAGTTCTTTTATTGGTGAAAGAATTTAAAAAAAATCGGTTCATTGGTTTCAGAATCTATATAATGCAAACAAAAACAACAAACTTTTCCATTGGGTAATATGAATAAGATACTAAACGCTTGTCTATGTTAGCAGGAATTCGTAAGTTATATCACTACTTAGTACACAACACAAACAAAACTAGGCACTATTTCTTCATTTTACCATTATTTTCGCTAGTTAATTTTAAATACCAACTAGATTTCCATATCAAATCTTGATTTCCTTTCGTTTATTTTCTGTATACCTAGAAGGTACATTAGCCGCATTATGCCGCTCTTGGAAAATGTAGGTACTAGAAGATTTTTATCTTGTGACTCGGTATCGCGTTGAATGAACTGTAGTAATAACTACCTACAAAATTTTTGTTGTCTAGGTATACTGTTTTTGCTGTGAATACTAGTTACTAATAAATCGAAGAGTTACTTATAATTACTGTATGTAGTGACAGATGATATTTCAGGGCAAAACAGACGCAGGAAAATAATAAAAGACAAAAGATTATTTGATTTGAGAAATAAGTAAGCAGGGTCATTACGTATGTTTCCGTACAATTATAGGAGTTGCCAAACTCATGATGCAAAATATATACTGTTATAAACCCCTTTCTAAAATGCATCATATCTGTTGATTTTAAATAGTTTACAAATGACTTTTAAAATAATAAGTGTAATAAATTATTTTTACGAAGTTTCTTTTTTATAAAATGATTAATAAATATTTTGCTACAATTACAATTATGCTGGACTTCATTCGTGAAACCGGATTCTTTCATTAACTTTAATTTTTATAGCGCTATGGCTTCTGCAAGTAGCCAAGGCGATGCAGCTATTACAGTTATGACATTAGTTGTTAAATTTAACTTTATGTCGGTATAACTGAAGCTTATATTCTAACTAGTGTTAAAAAAATAATTCACGACATTGTTGCAGTTCGTTTAGACAGACTTATAAAGGACCTAGACGCAAACCGGCGCACTGACCCCATACCTATCAGTAAAAAGAGAGTTGACCTAATTTTGTGTTCTGGCTCGTACCTATATTATTATTGAAAGAATACATTTGAAATATAAATAAACTTAAATAGTAATCAGAGTACAAATAGTAAGAAGATACTTTTAATAGTTGATATAGTTTCAGCATGTAAAGCATTTTTAAATAAGTACATTGTTTTACTCTATACCTACAGCATAAAATAAAACAAATCGGTGATAGATTCTACCCGCAAAATGACTAGATACATGACTGTGATAACCTTAAAGGCCCATAGCAAATAAACCTATACCCCATAATGAACGTTGACTCTGCGAGGTAGCTATAGTTTATATCTGAAACGTATTAATCGCTAAAGATGGTCGAGGTATCAGTTTATTGATTTACCTTATTGAAGATAACATTTTTGATAAAAAGAAAAAAAAAACTTTCCTTATTAAGAGAAGGAATGTAATGGTAACGAAGAAAGTATTATATTTAAAAAAAGTAGGACATATATTAAAAGGAAAGGCCGCTAGTCGATAGTTTGATTGGTACTTGTCCATCTTGCTGGTAGCGGGTGAACGGGACATATATGTCAAGTCATGGTAACTAATCAATATGTTTCTGCTGGTCGGTCAATTGTTTGGTGCAAGTCTGGATCACAAGCAGCGGGTGCAGGACTTGACACGTCTATGCAATTGACAAACATATGGGTTAGTAATTACACAGGTCTGCAATGGTTTTCCTCTTTGAAATCTGAGTAACATTTTCTATAGTTTCTGATGTACTGATTACGAGAAAAATAATAAAAAAAATCCTACACGTCAGGATTTTTTGATATTGAATATTTAAGATTTTGCATCAAAATGTCTTTGCGCCTACCTTTTGAAATTTATAAAACGTCATTAAATTACTTAAGGTTATTTTTTATTGCATTTAATTAGTGTAAGGGGACATAGAAATTCATGCAAATCAGTAACTTGGTAATTACTACATAAAAACTATAAGTAATTCGCCTTAACCATGTTAAAAACGGGTAATTTTGACTTAATTTTGTAATAAAATAAAAAAAATTACCTAGTAGTAATATTAGGTACCTATTTTTGTAAATATTATTAGAAAAGGGTGTAATGAAGATAAACCAAAGGGTTTTTTATAAGTACCCACACTGATTTAGAAAATTAACAGTTGAATCTTGAAACATGAACTTTGAAATGTCATTTCGAAGTTGTTTAAATTCTACGAATTGTTTTTGTAATATCTTCCGGAATTTTATGGTGATAAAACAATGAAACAGCATTACAGAGTTTGTGAAAAATATTTACAAATGTTATTTTGGACCCGTATTAAGTAACCAAGACTAAACTTCGACACCTCATAAACTTTGTTCGACTTGTTTATTACAATTTCGCAAGTATTTAAAAGGCCAGAAAAATAGCTTCAAAATCGTTTCACCTATGCTATGAAGAGAGGCTAAAGACCATGATAAAGATGGCTACTTTTGTTGTTGTGACATAGCTGGATACAATTCTAAAATAAAAGTGACATAAACAAGCACTAAACTTCATTTCCTGAATTCGCACATTGATTACTTCCCAGAAAATTTAGGTGCCGTTAGCAAGGAACAAGGTGAAAGATTTTACCAAGATTTAAAAGAGCTTGAAGTCTGATATCGTGGAAGATGGAATACTAGCATGATGGCGGACTGTTGTTGATTATTGAAGCGCGACGATCCAAACCGGAAATTTAAGCGAAAATCGCACAACCGAAGGTTCCAGGAAAAAAGAACCAGGTTCCACAAATAAAATTTACGTGTAATTTAGACTAGTAACAAGTTATTATTATATTTCAGTCGTTATATAAGTTAAAGTTAATGTACTTTTTTAAATATATATTTTTTTTGAGAAAACGTGGGTCTTTTTTTCTATTTTCTATCTGTGCCTTTTTCGAAAAATCTGGAGGTGATGGAGAAAATCTAAGTACATATTCGTAATCAGCGCACCAAAATACCCTAGAATCAGCTATCAAATTCTAGAGAGGAAGTTATGACCCTCATTTTGCAGGCCTGTGTTATGTTTCCGCTGGTCGGTCAATTGTTTGGTGCAAGTCCGTATCCAAGAGCAGCGGTTGGAAGGACATGACACGTCTATGCAATTGGCAAACATAAAAACAAAATAGAAAGAACGACATGACTATAACAGCATAACTAAGACTGTGCCTATGACTAAGACTAAGAATACTACTATTGTACAAAACTCTAGGCGAAATATAACATTTATTGATTACATAATTTAACATTTAATTTAGTAGATATTTTGATATTTAATTTATTTATTTTAGATTTACTTGACATGGTTTGATATGACAAATCGAAATGTTACATTGTATGCCATTTAATGGTGTGGACATTTTCAGAAGTCTAGAATTTTTTTAGGGTTAGCTTTGAAATCTGGCAACCTTGTCTGTCAACCTACATTGAAATAATTGTTATTGTTTATGTGTTCGAAGTGTAATTATGATCTAAATAACTAAATAGCCTTTGAGAATGCCCAAAGACGAAATCAGTTAGATATTATTACCTACAATAATAAATGTTGTGGAACAGTACAAGTTAAGTTTTGCAATATATTATTATGAAATATAAAATCTGTTGGTCAGTCACTGCCCTGATGCTGAATATGGAAAGTCATATGTAGCTGGTGATACGAATAGCATATAGCATGACAAAGCCAGTGAATAATGAAACAGTTAATGTAAACTTAATAGCATCTAACTTGTTTTTATTGTTTAATTTATACAATTTATTGGTTACATTAGGGCAACCCATAATTAGCTATACCTACTGAACTGAATATTATCATGTTATTTTTAAAACTCTGTTGGGTTTGACAATAAAAATGAATATATTTGTACTTCGAGAGCGAAGTACTTGTCAGTATGGCCGTGATAGATATGCTTATACCTATGTAAATTACTTGGTTGATCGTGCTGGTTCGCGGTTTACAGCTTGGCAAAAAAGAGTTAGAAAATAGTGTTTTTGTGCTGTTTATATGGCAAATTGGCAACCCATTAGAAAGAACCATTATTTATTGTACGGTAAACATTTTAATCTTCTGTATGTAGTTGGCAGTACTTTGTAACAATTTAGCCAACATGCAAAATAAAGTTCCGTTTCACGACAGTTTTTGAGAAACTGTGTAGTATGTACTAATTAATTAATATTGTTTCATAGCATATTGATTTAAAATTGTAGAATAATAATAAAATAAATATGATCAGGTTAATAGAGTGTTAATTAACTATTTTGCTTCATTGATGTTTCCGGTAAATATTGATAGTTATTACATGGAGTAATGTATGTTAAATGTAATTACTGAATAGATACTATGATGTTTCACATTTATAATTAAATTAAGTTATTTTAGATGTTACTGTGTTAGAAAATGTCATTGCCTCATTCGATTCAATGTATTGGGATTTTATTTGACACTGTTTACAAGGGCAAACAGTGTAGGGATGTTTGGGCGCCTAAAATTATAATATAAAAGGGGATACTTAATGTTAGGTCAGGACAGTCAGTCGCCAGCCGTCTTAAGGGTACGTTTCTCATTAATAACTTGTGTAATTTATCTGATCTGATGTGATGTGTAATATATGATTGTGTTGAAATTAGCAGAGGTCTACGTCCAGCAGGGCTGGACTGCCATAGACCGATTCGATTGATTGTATTCAAAGTTATTTATACTGCCCATGGCTTGGTTTAAAAGATAATGTATAGGTACTATCCTGCTGAACTATTTGTAAAGATATGACCCGTGTTGCTATTAATTGTAATGACGTGTACCAACTATTGATGGAATTAGATTATAGGCTAAATAGATGTATAGCAATTAATGTGACTTTGAAAAGAGTGGCCGTGAGTTTTATTGCCAGGTTCTTTCTCATAGGCTCTACCTATTGCGAATCTGACGGTAAATGTAGAATTGAAAATCTTGACGAGAATAAAGATATTTTTATCTCATATTCATTTCTTTTCATTTCATAACTTGTTAGCTAATACCCTCCTTACAGAATATGCCTCTGGCTATCCCTTCGGGGATAAAAGGCGTGACCGTATGTATTGATATACCCACCCTCTACGAGACGAATCTAACACGTGCCGGTACGTGTTGCGCTCTATCACCGCGAGCGACGCGCCGCGTAACGTAACGTAACGTAACGTACCTGCAGTCGGAGTCGATCTCGAACACGGAGAGACAGATGGTGCACTTCTCGTCCAGGTGGTGCGGCGCGGGGCGGTACGCGTGCCGGTACGTGTTGCGCTCTATCACCGCGAGCGACGCGCCGCGTAACGTAACGTAACGTACCTGCAGTCGGAGTCGATCTCGAACACGGAGAGACAGATGGTGCACTTCTCGTCCAGGTGGTGCGGCGCGGGGCGGTACGCGTGCCGGTACGTGTTGCGCTCTATCACCGCGAGCGACGCGCCGCGTAACGTAACGTAACGTACCTGCAGTCGGAGTCGATCTCGAACACGGAGAGACAGATGGTGCACTTCTCGTCCAGGTGGTGCGGCGCGGGGCGGTACGCGTGCCGGTACGTGTTGCGCTCTATCACCGCGAGCGACGCGCCGCGTAACGTAACGTAACGTACCTGCAGTCGGAGTCGATCTCGAACACGGAGAGACAGATGGTGCACTTCTCGTCCAGGTGGTGCGGCGCGGGGCGGTACGCGTGCCGGTACGTGTTGCGCTCTATCACCGCGAGCGACGCGCCGCGTAACGTAACGTAACGTACCTGCAGTCGGAGTCGATCTCGAACACGGAGAGACAGATGGTGCACTTCTCGTCCAGGTGGTGCGGCGCGGGGCGGTACGCGTGCCGGTACGTGTTGCGCTCTATCACCGCGAGCGACGCGCCGCGTAACGTAACGTAACGTACCTGCAGTCGGAGTCGATCTCGAACACGGAGAGACAGATGGTGCACTTCTCGTCCAGGTGGTGCGGCGCGGGGCGGTACGCGTGCCGGTACGTGTTGCGCTCTATCACCGCGAGCGACGCGCCGCGTAACGTAACGTAACGTACCTGCAGTCGGAGTCGATCTCGAACACGGAGAGACAGATGGTGCACTTCTCGTCCAGGTGGTGCGGCGCGGGGCGGTACGCGTGCCGGTACGTGTTGCGCTCTATCACCGCGAGCGACGCGCCGCGTAACGTAACGTAACGTACCTGCAGTCGGAGTCGATCTCGAACACGGAGAGACAGATGGTGCACTTCTCGTCCAGGTGGTGCGGCGCGGGGCGGTACGCGTGCCGGTACGTGTTGCGCTCTATCACCGCGAGCGACGCGCCGCGTAACGTAACGTAACGTACCTGCAGTCGGAGTCGATCTCGAACACGGAGAGACAGATGGTGCACTTCTCGTCCAGGTGGTGCGGCGCGGGGCGGTACGCGTGCCGGTACGTGTTGCGCTCTATCACCGCGAGCGACGCGCCGCGTAACGTAACGTAACGTACCTGCAGTCGGAGTCGATCTCGAACACGGAGAGACAGATGGTGCACTTCTCGTCCAGGTGGTGCGGCGCGGGGCGGTACGCGTGCCGGTACGTGTTGCGCTCTATCACCGCGAGCGACGCGCCGCGTAACGTAACGTAACGTACCTGCAGTCGGAGTCGATCTCGAACACGGAGAGACAGATGGTGCACTTCTCGTCCAGGTGGTGCGGCGCGGGGCGGTACGCGTGCCGGTACGTGTTGCGCTCTATCACCGCGAGCGACGCGCCGCGTAACGTAACGTAACGTACCTGCAGTCGGAGTCGATCTCGAACACGGAGAGACAGATGGTGCACTTCTCGTCCAGGTGGTGCGGCGCGGGGCGGTACGCGTGCCGGTACGTGTTGCGCTCTATCACCGCGAGCGACGCGCCGCGCCCGCGCCACAGTCGAGCGTCGTCCTGGTCAGCGGCACGCAGCATGGCTGCCGCGAGCATGCCTGACCCCTGTACAAACATCCGAGTGTGTTACGATCATCAAACAGATAAGCTTCGACGTAAACAAACAGCCGGGATTCTTAATTTATAGGGGAAAACTCACTACACACACACGATCCGTCAATTCTAACGCACCATGTTGGTCAATCCTAATGCACAACAGTCAAGTATTAATTGAATAAACCGGCCTAAGACAGCTCACTGCTGGACATAGGCTCCAAATTCACGCCACAACACACGTTCGTGCGCTCTTTGATTACAGTCTCTGCCTGCACTCTTTTCTAGTCTCAGCGGTCATCTGTTCCTGAATCTTGTGCGTTAGAATCAACATATCGAGGGTATTCTTTTATATTCACGTTTTACGAAGGTCATGCGAATACAACCAGGCCTACGCCTGGTCCTAATCCCAGCATCAGATTCCAATGAATGCAAGCGCAATCTTGATGCCTACTTACTCCAAAGTTTGTATCTAACCGATGTCCAATTGCAAAGTAGTCCACGCAGGTATAGAGAGCCAAATCACACAAACCAACGTGTAAAGTAAATGCTATTCAGTATTTTTTTCTACAACGCCAACGCTTGCATGCAAAAGTGCCGAAATTTCGGAAACTCGACAAAAATAGTAATAAATTTCAATTATGCTAACTGATCATAAATTTTAAATATAGAAAAAGAATTGGTTTCGAGCAGGATTCGAACCTGCATCTTCTCGCATTCCGTGCAAGATGCTTAACCATTTAGCCACCGAATGTAGATGTAGGGAGATGGCGCATACGTCGCACATAGAGGTATTTGCACGATCTACGCGGCCAAAAGTCCCATTATCAAAAACACTAATACATTCATAAAAACGAGTTCCACGAACAAAGTATGAACCCGGGCACTATACCCATGATTTAATTATTTCATAACGCGCACCCCGTCCCAGTAGCATCAGTCGCAATTTGACCGTTACAACTACTGCTCGTTCGCTCTAACTTTGCCGTTTGGCTCTGTACTAAAGTTGAATTTTTGATTAGACGAAGTAAATTAACAGCAACTAATGTCACTTCTTCTTGTAGTGTTGCGTATTTTCTATGACGAAGTGACATTAGCTACTGTCAATTTACTTCGTATAATTAACAATTCGGGTATATGCCTCTACGCCAGCGGCAAAGTTAGAGCGAACGGGTAGTAGTTTACTTTTCTGTTGTCGGCACTTTTTTAAACATGAAACTTTCAAAGTGTATTTTTATATTCTCAAGTACTTCTTACGAATTGAGAGTGATGGAGTCAGATGGACAAGGTAAGAGACTTACAAAATACATAAATAAAATTATGATAAACTTTCAAACTACATTATTGTTTGTAATGTAAAAAAACTCATTTTCATACCATAATTTATTTTAATATTTTTTCTTTGCTAGTGTTTTTGTTTATGTATCGGGGTAGATCCGGCTGTAATTTTTATTATAGGTCATTATCTGATTCTTTTTTTAGTAAATGCAATGAAAAACATCTCCGGAAACGTCCGGATAAATACACTTTTGAGGGATTAAAGACATTCAGCTAAATCTCGTCTAAAATAGGAAATATTTATTAGCAGCTTTCTACATAGTGTATGTTTGTTTTAGGTTTAGAGGGTGCATCAGGAGTAAGAGTTGTGCCTCTACAATACTTATTTGACCTCATGAAGAAAGAAAATTTGTCTACTTTAGATGCCAAATTAAACTATTTAAAAGATAAACTTTTATCATGTGAGGGTTACCTTAACGACCAAATTCTTAATTTGAAACGTGGTTTTGCCCATTTCAAATCAGAAATGAACAATAATATATATAAGGAAGACAATTTTATAAAATAAAACTTAATTTTGTGTTGTGGCTCAATTTGGGAGAGGCTAACGTCCAGCAGTGAACTGCTATAGGCTGATTTGATTGATTGAACTTAATTAAAAGGGCACTTTTGAAATACCTGTTGTTGGCACTTCACAAAAAAGACCAGGGCGCCGATTCTCGACCACACGACGTGAATGCGTGGACGCAAATTTACGGGTGAAACGTCGCCCGTCTCATGTTTCGCCGTTCCTAAATATGAGACAGGCAACGCGTCACCCGCCGATTTCCGGCCACGCATTCATGTCGTGTGAAGCGAGAATTGGTGCCCAGGGCGCCGATTCTCGACCACACGACGCGAATGCGTGGACGCAAATTTACGGGTGAAACGTCGCCCGTCTCATGTTTCGCCGTTCCTAAATATGAGACAGGCGACGCGTCACCCGCCGATTTCCGTCCACGCATTCATGTCGTGTGAAGCGAGAATTGGTGCCCAGGGCGCCGATTCTCGACCACACGACGCGAATGCGTGGACGCAAATTTACGGGTGAAACGTCGCCCGTCTCATGTTTCGCCGTTCCTAAATATGAGACAGGCGACGCGTCACCCGCCGATTTCCGTCCACGCATTCATGTCGTGTGAAGCGAGAATCGGTGCCCAGGTCGACCATCCAAGTCGTTCAGAGACGCAAGTGAAAGAAGCAAAAGGCGAAAGACTGAAGAACTGCACCCTAACTTTGAAAAGGAGATTATAATACATCCTGTGAAAGTAGGACTGGGAAAATCCGGTAACAATGATGCATCAAGTGTACCAAAATATATCACTAGCACCTCAACACGGGCAACTAAATATAGAAAGGCGTTTTTGCATACGCAATCCAATAATGAGCAGCCCTCTTTGACACCAATACAAGCTTAGCAAATGTTTATAGATGTTGATTTGACACAAGGACGGTACGAAATTATAAGAAAGACCAATAAGAAAATTTTCCGTGCTATCGAAAAAGCCAAGAAGAAAATGTTATTTACCTCAAGAATCGTGTACGGTAAAGATTACCAGTGCCAAAGCTCAGTTACAGTCACTAATGGATGTTACATTGGGCCTTTATCGAAAATAAAAATCAAATTATTAAAAAAAATATAATAATAATCAAATCAAATAATAATAATATCAAATTGAATTGTTTTTTATCTTAAAATTCATCAAAGAGCGATGAAGAAATTTAGAATTATAATTCTAAGTTTCTTCATCACTCTTTGATGAAGTCACTAGTGACTTTTTTTTGGAAAATATAGTATTATTAAAATAAATTTTTATTTTTATGGTTTATTTACCTTGTTTAGATACAAATTACCCATTAAAATAATTTTGGCCGCCTAAATCGAGCAAATACCTCTATGTGCGTCGCCCCAAGACGTATATAAGGTGGAAAATTTGGTTGGTTCCGAGTAGGTTTTGGTGGCTAAGTGGTTAAGCATCTTGCACGGAATGCGAGAAGATGCAGGTTCGAATCCTGCTCTAGACCAATTTTTTTCCATATTTAAAATTTATGATCAGTTACCATACTAATTGCTTTTCAAAAATAGTCTTAAAAATGGTAATGTCAGTTTAAAATCAAAATATTGGCTGTATGAAGCCAGGGAATCCTGGTGTACCGTTGAAAGGAAATCCCAGTTATGCTGACCCCCAAGATTCGGCGACTCCCCGCCACTATTTTCGTGGGGACCACGCCGCCTTCTACGTCGAGCCTGCCTCTGCTAATACGACAGCTAGCCCAAAGTGTCGCTCCCAGACTCACGTCTATGGAGGATGGAGATAATTCTAAGAGGTGAGGCAGACATGGCGCCTATCCATTCACCTTCATTAATAGGCCTTATCGTCTCAATTATGTCGCGTCCAAGTGGTTGTGCAAGTCGCTCCGTTCACTCCTCCATGACCATCGGACGAAGCTGAGACCGCTATTCCTCGATTTCCCGTGAAGCAGGTCTCAGATCTCGCTCCACTGCCTCTTTGCACCACAGGTATAGTGCTGCAAGGGCCCTTCGCTTCCAGGTCCTATGAAGGTGTACAGGCTAGAAGAGTCCGTGAGAGAGACCGTGCGGTATCCTCATATAATTCCAATGGCCAGCAGTCGCAACGGACGTAGCAGTATTGCAGCGTACTGACCATCAAATTCCCCGCCCATAGTGGAGCTCCGTAAATAGATTAGACAGCAGCCGTGATAGCGACAACGCTACACCCTTAAGCTTTGGGGTCAAACTTCGGATATGCATCCCGAAGTCCCACCGGCCATCGAAAATAAGCTCCAGGTACTTTATACTTATTTTGCGTCGAAATTTACAAGTTGTAACAAAAATCAAATGAACAAGACATACAAATTGAACAAAAACTAGCTAAGCATTGACTGTTGCTTAAACACATGCGAATGGTCCCCTGTGACTCCCGCTGCTCCTAATTGACCTTAACACCGATCCGGGAATATATGCACGGATCGGTCACACCATTTGGAAGCTACGTTTGTAACAAAAAAAAAGAAATCACGCACTTTAAGAAGGTCATGAATCCGATTCAATAAGAACGCACGACGCATGCGTGTAGTTTTTGCACATTGCGGCGACTCGGAAAGTCTGTTTTTTCTAATAATCAATCCGGCTCGAAGGACCAAAACGATGTACAAATCTCTGCATACTTCTTCCAACTTCGTATTTGAGTTGCCAAACGTTTCGGTTCAATCGTTTGAGGTGCATGTAGGCGTTGTTTGGTATAAGTAAAGTGTATACATTCGCACTTTACGTCTGCTTTGTTTGAAAGGATTTAAAATAAGCGAAGTTATGTACATTCATATAAATTTTCTGCTCGAGCATTTTTGCACAAAATAATAATGTACTGTAGGAATCTACAAACAAAGTACGGTCAGGATACGCACACAAAGACACCGCTCACCGGATTTCACGGACACGAGGTCAAAGGATTTTCATAGTACTGTCAACACTGGTTTGTGCGTGAGTGTACATAGCCGAGGGTAGGTTTGAAAAAAAGTACATGCATGAGATTGCGTTCTATATATAGCTTATTATTTTGCGGTTTGAAGTAGTTTTTTTTTCAAACTCACACACACTTACCCTGGTCATGAAGGCGGGTTGTATCGATATGTGAAGGTGAGGCGGCGACTGGTGCATCTGCATATAGTGGTGGTGAATGTGGGGTTGGTTGTGTGTGTGGTGATGGTGGTCGCTGAAAGAATAATAACTTGATATAAGGTTCATTTATCAAACGTTAAAGTTGTCAATAAATAAAATGGGCATGTTGTGACATTTGAAAAAAAATTTTCAATAAAAAATAAAACCGACTTCAAACAAATCCTGAAAAATAAAATTTACAAAGCACAAAGTAAATTGTATTTTGATTTATCAGATTTTATTCAAAATCATATTGAAGTCGGCGCCAAGTAAACCCACAGTTTTATGTAGGTATTATTCATGGCACCAACTTCAATATTATATTGAATAAAATCTAATAAATCAAAATACATATTACTTTGTGCTTTGTAAATTTTATTTTTCAGGATTTGTTTGAAGTCGGTTTTATTTTTTATTGAATTTTTTTTTTCATTATTTTAAGTGATGGGTGAACCGAAAAATATATCTATCTAGGTGAAATTTCTCATCAATACAAATCAATCAAGCCTAAACACAAGGTAGCTGCTGTAAATCATTAAGGAATTCCCTCGACTGTCTTTCGGTTCCATCATCAGATCGACTCCAGACATTCATTAAATTGTAGTACATTAAAGCACTGAATTAAAAAGTTAACAAACGCACTCTAGTTGTCCCTACAATTTTCGGTGGTTGCCCACGATTTCTCCTGAATCCCATCATCAGATCCTGACCTGGTGAAATTGGGACCCCTCATAAGTGAACTCTATCCAACAAAAAGCAGATTTGAAATTCGTCTATAATTGACGAAATATCGGTGAACATACATGAAACATTGACAACTTCCTTTTTTTTAAAATCGGATCTATAAATCTAGGTGTAAAGTTCTCATCAATACAAATTAATCAAGCCCAAACACAAGGTAACTGCTGTAAATTGTTAAGGAATGCCCTCGTCTGTCTTTCGACTCTATCATCAGGTCGACTCCAGACCTTCATTAAAGTGTAGAACATTAAAGCACTTAATTAAAAAGTTAACAAGCGCACTAGTTGTCCCTACAATTTTCGGCGGTTGCCCTCGTTTTCTCCTGGATCCCATCATCAGATCCTGACCTGGTGAAAATGGGACCACCTCAGAAGTAAACCCTATTCAACAAAAAAAGAAATTTTGAAATCCGTCTATAATTGACGGAAATATCGCTTAACATACATAAAAAAAAAATACATACAGACGAATTGAGAACCTCCTCCTTTTTCTGAAGTCGGTTAAAAAAGAGTCGCTCTCATTTGCTGAATGAATTGAATCAGCTAATGATCTCTCATGCAATGCATCATTCAGTGGTGAGAATACTATTGGTGGACTAGCGGACGTCACGCGGTTTCACCCGCTAAGTCCCGTTCCCGTGGGAATACGGGAATAAAATATAGCCTATGTTCATCGCAAAGAGTGTAGCTTTCCAACAGTGAAAAAATTTTTCAAATCGGTCTAGTAGTTCCGGAGCCTATTCGCTACAAACAAACTAATAAACAAAAAAACAAATCTTTCCTCTTTATAATATTAGTATAGATTCGGGAATTCGCCAATGAGGGTCGCCGCGATGGCAAACGTAAAAACGTGCTTTTTTTTCGTATGGAAATCCTACATGGATGCTAACCGGACTCGTACTGACTAAAATCACGCGATGCCTGACAACCGTCTAAGGCCGGGAGTCCCGGAGCTTCGGAAAGATGCCCCAGGGTTCTCACCAGAAAACGTGCTTATTAAGAGTTTCACGAGTTTAACAGGGTAAGGATGTCGAGTCAGTTTAGCGTCTTCTTATAATTTTAAGTCCTGTTTTTAGGGGCCCTGTGTGGCGACGGGAAGAGTACAAAATATCGCCACCCCAATTCATCCTGCAGATGGCGTAAGAGTCGACTAAGGGAACACTTTCGCAAAACGATCCATTACGTACAGAAGGAAAACTCGAAATGAAATACGGCTGTCAGTAAAATGACAATTGTTAAGCCAAGTTGAAGGTGTAACTCACGACCTGCGCCTGTCCATTTCAACACGGCAATAGGCTCACCACTATGTGGGACATAAAACTATAAGGTGAAATGTGGGAGTATACTATGCCTCTGCCTACCCTTTCGGGGATAAAGGCATGACTATGTATGTATTTAAGTTCATTTTGAGGGGATTTGTATAAACAACGTACGTACATTACGAGGATTAAATTAGTTACTATCAGTTGTCAATGTATTCTTGTTGTCATTCACATCCATAATGCTTGCAAATAAGAAAGTACATAATATACTGGGTGTAACAAAATTATCTCTCCAAATTTCATGAGATGACTTGGCATCAGAAATCAAATACAAATATTTAATAAAAAAGGGGGTTAATTTTTTTATCTTAAAAAAAAAATTGTCGCACATTAAGAATTCGTTGTTTACCGGGGCAATTCGAGGTAACATCATAGTAGAATTATATATAGTAGGGTATCTCCGACCCCGACCGCACGATACTTACCTATAGTATCAGGGCTGTCACTTTTAGTTTATTCAATCGTCGTAAATGACAGGTTAGGTTAAACAATTGGACATTCTCATACAACATCATCTAGTCCAAATTAGGCCAGTTTAAGCTTGTGCTATGGGATATAGACAACTGATAGACATATGTACTTATATATTTCTAAATAAATACATAGTAGGTATACAAAAACATCAAAACTCTGATACAAAACTTTGAGGAACACACAATTTATTCGATTCCACCCGAATGCTGAGGTCCCAGGTTGGACCTCAGCACAACATTCCCATATTAATGATGGCAACATTTTATGGATCACAGAATTAATGTGAAAATTTCAGCTTTCTAACTATCACGGTTCCTGAGATACAGTCTCATGACGGAAGGACAGACAAAGTTCAAAGACAGCAAACGGACAACGTAGTCTCATAAATAGACTCCCGTTTTTATCCTTTGGGTAGGGAACCTTAAAAACGACCGAAATTCTAGAATATTTTAGCTTTTCCTTAATTCATACACTAAACACTATAAATTTGCATTCTTTTGAAGGTTCTATATTCGTTTGAAGTGCCACCAAAGTAAAGTTTCGATTATCAGTCAGTCAGTGTTCACTCACTGCATACATACATATAGTCACGCCTTTATCCCAAAAGGGGTAGTCAGAGGCGTAGTATACGCCCACGTCTCACCTTTTAGTTTCATGTCCCGCGAAATAGGTGGTGAGCCTATTGCCGTGTTGAAATGGACGGGTAGTGTTCTGTTAAAAGATACTAAATTTACTTCAAACTTCTAGTTTTATCCACAAAGAAATTATAAGGGGTCGAAAACGAACTGAGTGGGTTCGAAGCAGTGGGAGTAGAACTCGCGCAGCGAGGGTTCCGTACCAAAAAACGGCAAAATTCATGTTTGTTGTATTCCATGCAACAAACGTTCCCCTAATACAATATTATTTTTCTGATTTTAGTATTTGTTGTTATAGCGGCAACAGAAATACATCATCTGTAAAAATTCAGTTCTCTAGCTATCACGGTTCCTGCGATACACACATTTTGTGGGACAGACAGACAGACGTACAGCGAAGGGTCATGTATTGGGTCCTGTTTTTCACTCTTTGGGTACGGAACCCTAATAAATACGAAGTCTAATAGGTATTGAACGAATTCGTACGTAAGCATTGAACTTATATTACTACGTCCATAATAATCTCAAGGTGCCTACCTTGAGAGTATTATGGACGTAGCAGGTACGTAAGTGAATTATTCAAACTCACCTTTCTTCTTCTTTTGTTACCTATCGTGAATTCGTGAATAACGATAGATAATGAGGGAGTTTAAAAATTACTGTTGAGGCATCCAAAAACAGAGCAATATACAGGGTGAATTTTTGAAAAGGGCTTGGATGGCCAAATCCGAAACTATAAGGAATAGCTCAAAATGCTCAAAGGAGTCACGAGTCCGATTTTGATAAAACTTAAAACCTCATCATTAGATTTTTGAAAAACCAATAATCCTAGCTGGGAATTGAACCCATTGATTTTGAAAAAAAAAACACACCCTTTATTATTACACCAAACGATGGTGTCGCTGATAAGGATCAAATTCTGCGAAGTAATGATATACGGCAAATTTAAGGAAAGTTTAGAATTTTAATAGAATTCATATTTTATTATAATTTGTTTCGTTCGAAATCCCACAATAGATAGTAACTATTCCGTGTTTTAAATTATGCTCAGAATTATTATTTGGAGAATATTCTAAACGAAATCAATAATATTGAATGCAGTACGATCCTTGAAGTCTCGAATCCAGCTATGTATTGAAAATAATGGTCTACACTTTGAACAATTAATCAGATAACGTAAGAAAAATTAATTGTATTTTGTCAAAGATGAGCACTTTCCTTTAGTTTGCCGTATGTCATTATTTCCCAGAATAAGATCCTTTATAGCAACACTACCTTACGGTGCAATAACATAGGGTGTGTATTTTTTTCAAAATTAATGGGTTCGATTCCTAGCAAGGATAATGGGTTTTAAAAAAATCTAATGACGAGGTTTTAAGTTTCATCAAAATCGGGCTCGTGACTCCTTTGAGCATTTTGCGCTATTCCTTATAGTTTCGGATTTGGCCATCCAATCCCTTTTGAAAAATTCACCCTGTATATCGTCCTTACTTCTTTATAGGCATTGTCATATTTATCTAATGGCGACAGGTTGTGGCGACGAGGTCCCGTGTTGCGACAGGTACAAAATGTCGCCACCCCAATACATCCCAAGGGTGTCGTAAGAGGCGACTAAGGGAACACCTTCGCAAAAAGATCCATTACCTACGTAGAGAAGGAAATCTCAAAATGTAACCCGGTTGTCAGTAAAATGACAATCGTTAAGCCAAGTTGAAGGATTTATGCTTGGCTTGAAAATTTTCAACTGCGGGTCGTGGCGACCTGCGCCTGTCCATCTACTCATCTCAGGCTCATCACCTATTACGTGAGGCATAAAACTAAAATGAGAAATGGGGGCGTATACTATGCCTCTGTCTACTCCAACGGGGATAAAGGCGTGATTATATGTATGTATGTAAATAAAGATAGCAGGCATATGACACATACATTTTACGTAATCACGCGCACGCGGTTCGCGGCAACACTGATTGAACGCTTGGTTTACCTGCTGGGAGCGTTCCGACTAGTACTGATTTTTAAATGTGTGCGTGACGCGCGGCTCGTTCTGACGCGACGCGTCCGTAGGCACTGCGCACGCACACAAGTATACCGCGCTCGGTACCTTTGATATAATTTTGTTTGAAGATGCCTAACTCTATTAAACTCTGGTAACATGGTCGCCGTGGCAAAACAAACATGGAGCACCCGTCTAGCTGTCAATGTCGCTTTCTACTGCCGCTCAGTAGCGATGGAAAGGGTGATAATGAAAATTTATAGGACCTTTAAAACGGATTCACGGTTAAAGTATTCATGTGATTTTTTTTTTCTTCATTTTGTAATGTTTCTTGACTGATGCCACGTCACGTGACGAAATTTGGAGAGTCAATTTTGTTACACCTAATATATTCAAAATAAGTCTGTCAGTGTGTATGTGGATGTCTCTTAATTTTTGTCATAACATACGATCCAACAACTTCTGCTTTCATCTAACGCTACTTTTACTGTTTTAAAAGGGTACGACAATAATTTTAAATAATGGCACGGGGCGGAAACTCCATTCAATTATGTCATCGATTCGTTTTCAATTATGTCACCTACACTAAAAAAACGTTATAATTGTACAGAGCTTGACCACTAAGCCAACGTTTCCTCAAAACACCCTCCAACTATAATGACAGCTGTGGCGGGGGTGGGGAAGCTTGCTCAGTGGGGGGCAGGGAGTTGCCTATCTGTATGTAATACTATTATATTATCTTTGATAATGGTAAACTTACGCCATCATAGGTTGATGTGCCTCTCCTCCATAATCGCGATCCAACTCATCAGGGAACTAGAAAAAAAAATCATCATATAACATTTATCAAACTTTCTGACGAAATTCGCTAATATTACGGTAAAATGATGTGACTTACACCAAGTACAGCAGTAGGTGTCATAGGTACTGGTACAGGCATTGTGTGCATTGTGCCGCTAAACGCCTCGGGCATCATCGTACGCCGCTGCATTTCCTGCGAGCAATACATTTCCATCAATAAAATTACGGGGTGACTCAGCTATCAATCGCAGCCGAAACCTTAGCACTATAATCTTTTACAATAATATTATTATTGTAAAGGATTTTAGGATATTTCATCTGACACTTTTTACATAGCGCTATTTGTGTAATGGGTATCATACAACAAATATCAACACTTAGCACTTGCAGTACATATTTATAATGCATAGAACCTAGGTGTTTCTCTCTACTGTCAAGACAATTATTTATGGATCACAGTATTTATTTGTCCTGTCATGAGAATCGAAACCACGACTACATCAACTAGGCATTCAAAGTGTTATGAGTGAACTTACCAACATGTGATGTTGCCTCTGCCATAGCCTTTCGTGGACAAGGTACGGTGGTGCGGCTTGCACACCGTCCCGGCGACGATCACTTGCTATTGGGAAATTATTATAAATTAGACACAGTAGGTATGCCGTTTAAGTCTTAATCCCGAGTTCCGCAGTCGGCGCCCCGGGCGCCGCCGACGTGTCTTCGCCGAGGACTATCGGCCTCCATGACCGGGGGTCTGAGGACGGTGGGAGGGCCGCTCACCGTCCTTACAGAAGCAGGCCCATGACGGCAGCGTGACGTGAGCACTTACGCACGCCCCCCCTTAGAAGCGGGGTCACACCCGAAACCCCCCATAGACGCGGGATTGCACCCGAACCACCCCCTGGGCGAGGCCGCATTGGCGGCCGTAGGTCTGTTGGGAGTCACGGGACATCCTTCCTGAGGGCTTACCCGGGGCTCTCAACCATAGGCTGTTGGGCGTTACGTGAGGTTTTTTAGTCGGTAAGAGTCCGGCATAGCATCCTACGAGGATTTTCCCTCACGTTAAAAAAAAAAAAAAAAAAAAAAAGTATGTATTTGAAAATCTTAATACTTTATACATGCAGTGTTTTCTTTATTGTGTAGAGTAAAATATAGCTTGATTGGAATGACAGTTGTATTAACGTAAACAAAACTTAATTTCAATAGCTTTTTTTGTTTCATGCAGGGAATGAGACACCAAACCACAGAAACTATAAATAACTACTTCATGTCTTTGAAATCAAAGTTTACTTTAATATAACTGTTGCAGAGATCAATTTAGGTGTATTAGGTTTAATCCATAGATCTCATACAATTTTTATTTTATTTATTGAAACTTAAACAGATAAGCGACATTAATATTTCAAAGAAAAAAAGATGTCCGGCCGCTCAGAGATTGCGTTTCTGACAAATCATAACGGTCTGTATGTCACAAAATGTGCGATGTAACTTTGAACTGGCGTACAATTTACGGCAAAATGTATTAACCTTACTAACGAGTGATAACCTTAAAAAAATGAATAACTATGCCAACTTACAATAAACTTGTAAATTTTGGAATAAAACTACTCACTATTATGACTATAATTTTTATACTAGTCATGACGAATTGACAGGTGTCAGAAACACAATCTCAGAGCGGCCAGAATATAGTATTTTAATGTAGGTACGTACAGTGCGCAGGCGGTTGTCTCGGGTGCGCGTGATGATGTGCGGGCACGGGGTGGTGGTGATGCGCATGCGTGTTCGTGCACGTGTGCGTCGGCGCAAGTAAATCCGGCGCGCACGCGCAGCCCGCGCCTGAGTTGCAGTAGCGGTACTGATGGCATACTGAGCATGTCGGGCGCGCTCTGACAAACGGAGAAGAAACCTTTCACTACATGCCCATAAACTATGTACACATGTACTGCCGAATAACTAAGCTGGATAAATAAATAAGTAAATATTATTGAACATTCTAACAAACCATCATCTAGCCCAAATTAAGCTAATATAAGCTTGTGCTATGGGATCTAGACGACTGATAGACATAATTATATATCAATCAATACATATAATAAAATCGTAACAGGTCGCTGTCTGTACATGGAAGATAAATAAGAAAAAATATTATAGGGGGGCTTTATGAACGCAATAGAACCCAAAACAATGATTTTTAGAAGTTTTGTCTGTTTGTCTGTATATCTGTTTGTCTGTACGGTTGTGCACGCTAATCTCAGTAACCGCTCAACCGATTGCAATGCGGTTTTTTTTATTGTGTTGAGGTTTGCTCCAGTTAACATTTAGCGTTTGTTTTATGTAAATCGGTTTAGAAATAAAAGAGTTATAACACTTTTAAGAATCAGATATTTTGAAAATTTTAATTGTAGGGGCTTCGATGAATGTAAGTAAACCTAAACTGGCGTGTTGGCTTAATCATAAAAGAGCTTAATGATTAAGACTATTGTTTTAAAATAGACTTAATCATTAAGCTCTTTTATGATTAAGCAAACAGGGCAGTTTCAGTCGCTGCTTGATGACTCTGATGAACCTTTCCTTTCATACACCTTATGTGACGTAAACGAAGTTGCGGGCTCAGCTAGTTTCTAAATAAATACATATTATACATAGAAAACACAAAAACTCCGAAACAAACATTTGTGAATCGCACAAATATTTGGACAGACTCAGGAATCGAACCCAGGACCTCAAGCGGGGCATGCGGTTACACTACCGAACGCGCCACCGAGGCAGTCGATACGGGGGAAATGTTAGCGATCCTATTAACAGATGGCACTAGTAATAGTTGGGAATCATTTTACATTTCACGTGTGCGACGGCGCGACCAACTCCGGCCCGCACGCGCAGCCCGACGAGTTGCAGTAGCGGTACTGCAGGCTGGCATATTAAGCATGACATGCGCGCTCTGACAATAGGAGAAGGCAACCTTTCATTCGTAACGTTTGCATGATGTGCTGAAATTACAGTATCAACTTATTTACCCATTTGATTTACTTTTATTGAAATAAAAGTTATCTATTCTCACACTTATTTTGCTGAAAAAGACTACTAAGTTGTGATAATGTATTATTTTTAAGACCATTATTAAAATGTTCACTTCGGCAATAAAAATATGACTATCATTGAAGCTATGGATAGTTTCAAACATGAAGGCGCGCCCCACAACAATTGTGGGAATAAAAATGGCCCGAGTATTGGACCCTGCAGGACGCCCATAATAACTACAGATCCCTCTGAACGTGTATCATTACCATCAACCCTCTGAGTTCTATTGTTCAAATATGAAGTCAGAAGACCGAGAGCCTGGCTCCTTATACCGTATTGATGTAATTTCCTGTTCAATGTTTCACGTTGGATGATATCGAAAACCGTTGACAAATCGCAAAACACGCCCAAGTGCATACTGTCTACTCTCTCAGGCCTCATAAATTCATTTCAATTACTCGACACCAGATATCGCATAATATTAGTACAATGAGCGCACCCAATGAGACCTTTACGAGTGTACATTTTGCGAAGTGCAAATTCTGTGTCGAACCCGTCTTAGAGTCTACTTTTATTCAAAAAGCTACCTTTAGATATATAGGAACTGTATAGACATTATACAAAAATATTTTGCCCAAAAGAGTTATTAATTTATAAGTTACTGTTAGCCAGGTTCTAAATCACTCTCTGCATGCTGAACTTATAAATTTTAAGCATTAAAAGTCTTTGAAATCTCTACAACTCTGATCAAAGCATAAGCCACCACCCATGCAAATCCCTGCCTGTTGCTGTAGGAGTTTCCCTTATACAGAGGCACGCGTGAAAACATATCGCTTTGCCACCCTGGGTCTGCTTCTGTAAGAGTATTCATCAGCTAACCCAAGGAATGGCGCCAACGAGCAGACGCCCTGACGCCTGTTCTGCCTTCTTCATTCATTTCTCCAGAATTCTCCTTAAGTTTGGTTAAGGTATCCCAGCAGTTTTCATGGCACCCCGTCAAATGTATTTATTTTCTTGCAGAATCGTACTATCTGATCCATTTTCAGATACTTCAGATTCTCTTGGTTTATTCTGTTTGTACCCATAATAACGCCAACGCTAATGGTGAAATGAGATTGTTGTGAGGTCTCAAGCACCCAATTTATCTCAGATGATGTATGCAAGGTAACGTTCCACGGTTTCTGATTTTTGGCTGTGGACAGTACCATCATCTGCAGTGGGAAAATTCCCGCACCTAAGTGCACTAAGAGATCAGATCGCATCCACTCTCAACAGGCAATCTACCAGTGCAGAGCATTGTATTATCAGAGTCTATCCCTAATAGTGATGGTACTCGAGTGTTTGTTATCTTGCTCTGATGAGCAATAATCCCATGTAAGCACCTGATATAACATGCCCATGCGCTATGAAAATTCTTACCGCATCAGTGAATTAACTAATTGGTCTTGCCTTTCGCTCCAACGCCTCCTCGCGTCCGACCTGGCAGAAAATCGTAAGTAATCAGACTATTAACCCATCATATGACCTCCAAGCCAAAACTTCCAAGATATACAACTCTTTCTAGAATACTCTACTAGAAACATAAAGGAAGTTTCTCATGCGATTCCTCTGCGTTTCTTCACAAATATGTCCCGCCTTTATCGTGGGTGGCTGGTACATTACAGATCCACAAAGAAAAGTTAACCAGAAATGAATGAAAATACTGATGTTGAGAATTTTGTGTGTGGAGTAATAATACTCCAAACAACTAATAAACCTGCGCTACTTGAGAAGAACATCACCAGAATGTTACAGTCACCTATCCAACGTTAACTTTCGACCTCTATTTCAAGTCTTCAAGATTGATAACATACTATCACAAATATTAAATAAAGAAAGAGAAACAAGAAACACACATATTACTGTAAATACTCACCTATTCGCACGCATAGCCGGCGGTAACGCAGGCACATGTATAACACCAGTGATCGGGTCCACGTAAGAGAGCATCCGTTGTGGGAAGCGACGGAAGAACCGACGGATTCCACCCGAAGCCCACGGTGGAGATTCATCCGCTGCAGAATCACTTGTTTGAGTTTCTGCGCCCGCCTGTGTCGGTGATCCCGTTAAATCGATCACTTGTTGTTGCTATAAAAGTTTAACATACTTATATTATTAGTGACAAGTTCTTAAGCGTTATTTTAGCGTATGGCAAGGCACTTTTCAAAAATTTCGGGAGTTAGACAAATAGTACAACACTACCCTAGGGGGTTCAGTATACTAGAATGAAGTTGAATGTACAACGGAGCTGGGACGACGCTAAATCTAAATTAACCTTTGACTCCTTGCTAAATGCTAGCTTAGGCCCGGATCGGGCCAGATTATTAGCGCTCAGTACAAAGGAATCCGGTGATTGGTTGAAAGCTTTCCCTACAGCCAACACCGGAACTTTTTTGGAACCGGACATCCTAAGAATTTCAGTTGGTTTGTGACTTGGCGTCACGCTTTGCGCTCCACATCGATGCCCCTGCGGTTTTAACGTTGACACTTTGGGGCATCATGGTCTTTCATGTTTAAAGAGCGCAGGCCGCTTCTCACGCCACGATGCGCTGAACGACATCATCCGCCGTGCTCTTGCCACCGCCAATGTGCCTGCGCTCTTAGAGCCAAACGGCGTTTTCAGGGACGATGGCAAGAGACCGGATGGTATAACTTTGATACCGTGGGAGATGGGTCGGGTCCTGGTGTGGGATGCAACTTGTGTTGACACTCTAGCCCCGTCCCATCTTCATAAAACAAAATTAAAAGCCAGTGCAGCAGCGGAAGCGGCTGAAAATATTAAAATTAATAAATATAAGGGTCTCGACTCATCGTATCGTTTTTGTCCAGTCGGTGTCGAGACCCTAGGTCCATGGGGCCCCAATGCGCAAAAATTTTTCAAAAATTTGAAAAAGCGCCTTGTGGAGTCAACTGGTGACCCAAGGGCTGGCAGTTTTCTCGCTCAACGAATAGGTATTGCTATTCAAAGGGGGAATGCTGCTAGTCTTTTGGGCACAATGCCACGGGGGCCTTATTTAGGTTTAGTTTAGATAGTAATAATGTAAATATAGATATGTAATAATTATGTTTCTCTGTAATTTTTAACAATAAATGTATTAGTTGAATGTCCTAGACCTATATCATCAACCAAGATGTTTTTTTCTGACCACAAAATCTGGGTAAGGAATTTGTCTGTTGTTGAATGTTTGCCCTCATCTCGGCAGCAAATATTCCCGTTTCAAAGAGTACATTTGAAGTACCTAGTTAATTAATAATCTTAATTTTTTTGTGGGCATGTATGAGCGTTGCGTGTATTATATAGATATATTGCACTTACAGATGCATCGTTATCTTCTCCGACAAGCATAACACCATCTTCAGAGCTTGAATCAGAAAGCCAGTCGAGTTGTAAATCAGGGGCAGATAAGAAGCCAACTGTAGGATCTTCTGACACCGGTATCTGAATAAAATAAAATGTAATGTACATTACAAATAATCTACAAGAAGAAATATTAGTTTTACAGGGTTCCGTCGATCGGTCAGTCGGACTCGCGCACGATTTTGTTGTTATAGCGGCAACAGAAATACAAGAATACGTCATCTGTGATAATTTTTACTGCCTAGCTATCTAAATTCATTAGATTCTTTCTGTCGACAGACATATCGACAACGGAGTCTCAATAATAGAGTTCCGTTTTTACCCTATGTGTACATAACCCTAAAAAATGAAGAGATCAAATAAAATTGAATAAGAATAAAACTTTAGTTCGAACCTGGTTGTTTGTAGCTCGGCTTTCTGCTCCCTGGTTTCTGGAGCTGCCCGGCTGGGGAGAAGCTTGTTGTGTCCTCCTTATATCGCCACCTGCATTTTCACGTTCCGATTTAACAGACACATTGCCTCTTGTAGTGGAACTGCTTTGCCCCGGTTCTGTTTTCAATTGGCTCGGCACGAGAGTTTCAATTTTAATAGAAGCTGATGCTGGGTTGCTTGCTCCTGGCTCTGATGATTCTTGTTTAATAACAGCTCCCTGTACATCAGGTTCCTGTTTAACGTGAACCACAGAGGGGCGTTCTCCACCACTATTTGCATTATTTGAAGTCTGTTGTATTACTGTACAAGATTCAGATCTGTCATGGCATTTATGGCACCTCTGGCAATGCTTACTTGATGCAGGTGTTGTTTGATTCCCTCCGTTACTACTACTAGAAGGAAAACCTGTGTTCTCTTGTTTAACTGGTAACTTTACATTCGACCTGCTCTGTTGATGCTGCACAGTTTGACTACTTTCTGCTGTTGTTGGGCTTGATCTGCTGCGACGAACACTTCGATCTGTGTGTTCACCTGATTCCTGTTTGACATTAACTCGTTGACTACCTTCCATACTTCTAGTATTTTGAGTTGTCATTCGTTTAACAGTACCGTGTTCGTTTCCAGCACGAATACACTGTTTCTTTTGGGCCAGGTTCTCGTAATTTTCATCATCTTCTGAACTAACTTCTATTAAATTTGCTGTTTCACTGTCTTTTCTTCGTCGTGGAGATATGTTGAGCCTTCGACTGGGCCTCTCTAAGCTGCTGGGCTGAGATGAATTACTTGCAGCACTAACTTGATTAAAAACATTATCGGATCTTAAATTATGGTACTCTGGATGATTTTCTGATACATGGGTTCTAGTAGACATAGCATATGATAGTGGACGAGATAAATAATTTCTATTTTCACTAAGAACAACTAAATTATTTTGAAATAAATATTCCCTTGAAGGATTAAGATACGGATAGTGTTGGTAATAGTTACTTTGATTATGCCGCTTAGGTTGGTATCGTAAATTGAACTCGCGCAAACGCGGAGGTCCACCTTCTTCAGTGCCGTTAAAAGAGTAGTCCAGTGAACTAGAACTATCTGGTAATGGCTGGTACTCCTCTGGAACTGGTGTGTGAGAGGATGCTGGGTGTGAGTCATAAAGGTTGGATGAATCAACCTGGACAGAGGATATTGGTTTTGGTGTTTCTTCATTTGATGTTGTCGGAGCAGCTTCTCCAGTTGAAGGCAGCACTTCTACTTCATCATCACTTTCAGCAAATAGTGCATTGTAATCCATTTTCTCTGAAATAGGAATTCATTAAAGTTAGCTTACAAAATGAGCAGATGATTTTACTTGGAGAAAGATTAATAGTGTGAATTTTTAAACTATCCTTAGGCACCTGGGTCAAGGGTCAGGGTTAACCCAGACCCTGGACCTCAGAACTGTACCTTGGACGCTGGACCCTGACGCCGGTACCCGCACCAGGACCCTTGACCAAAGCGCCTTGAACCCAGACAACTTACAATGGCCCCTGGATCTTGGGACCCAGATCCTGGCCCCTGGATCTTGGGACCCAGATCCTGGCCCCCGAACCCCTGGTTTCCGAACTATCGACCTCGTTACTCAGACCCCCTATTCTGAACCCTGGATCCCAGACCCCAGACTAAAATGAATAGCATGTAACTCTAAATATCAACCCACGATCCTAGATATTTTTTAGATTACAAAAAATCGAAAGTGATTATTGTCTCAATTTTTTTATACATACTGACAGAATTTTTTATACCTAACTAGCGGCCCGCTCCGGCTTCGCACGGGTATACAGTATTACTCCACTATTTAATGGATGTTATTATACATATAAACCTTCCTCTTGAATCACTCTATCTATTAAAAAAAACCGCATCAAAATCCGTTGCGTAGTTTTAAAGATTTAAGCATACAAAGGGATATAGGGACAGAAAAAGCGACTTTATTTTATACTATGTAATGATATGGCAGTATAATAAAGTCCCCTCGTGGACAGACTTATCTTTTTATGTCTTTAATGCAACCTTATGAGAGCATAGTATATTTGCTTTTTGAATCATCTACTTTCTGAGATCAACAAAAAATGTCTCACAAGGTTACAGAGAAGCACACATCCGCAGAGCAGCTTTTAGCGAGCTGAATGTGCATAACATCGGTCCCGATTCCTCAGAGTTTTGTTGTGCATCGTCACTAGTTAATCAGCTGTAATATAGACATTTAATCAGCTGATGGGAGAGTGCTACTCCCGAAAGTGCAGTAAATCTCAACTCTGGCTTGCCTTAATTGGCCGGTCAGAAGGTAGAAGCCAGAGTTTGCGCTCGGGGGTGGAAGTGTCAATTTCATGGGGATTAATACGGGGAAACCTGCTTCGGGACTGACTCGCGATAGCGAAACTGGCGTCGGCACTGCTCGACACCCCTAGTCGGCCACGCCGATGTTGCCCTCTGTCGCCTTACAGACGAGTCGCCGTCTGCCAATATTTTAATATTAATATATTGAAATGGCAGACGCCGCCGCGCGCCGTCTTCATACATAACTACAATTAAACATACCATTTAACACCCATCACAATAGCCCATTATGGACATTTCACACAACGCTATCTGATCCCAAAGTAAGCTAGGTATAACCTGCTTGTGTTATGAGTATCAGACCACGGATATTAATACTTATATAATTTTAAATACATGCATATTATACATAGGAACACCCAGAGTCTTGAGACAAACATTTATGGGTCACACAAATATTTGTCTCCAGTGGGAATCGAACCCACGACCTCCAGCGCCGCAGGCGGTATCACTACCGACTGCGCCCATTGCAGAACGGTCCATTACCATTCTTCTATATAAGGCGGATGGGTGTCAGGGACCAGGATGTCTCCATATATGCCTACCAAAAGTCTGGATGGTTCATAAGATAAAAAAAGTGATACCCGTGTAGAAAAGAGTCATAATAATAATAGCCTTTATTTCAGACAGTATCTATCTTAATTATTCTACATACATCTAACACTTTTACTTAAATAATATGTATTTTTCATTCTATGCTTAACTATTATGCATTGACAGCCCTGTCTGTATTTCACTTATTGGCAAAGGCCTCCTCCAACTCCTTCCACTTCATTCTATGCTTAGCAGATCTTATCCATGTGCCTCCTGCTATGGCTTTAATTTGATCCACCCATTTCCGAAAGGTCTACCATTTTGCCTTTTCTTATGACTTGTGAACCAGTTAATTATCAATTTCGACCACTTCTCATTTCTTCTAATTGTATGACCTGGTCATTTTCATTCCCGCTTTTTATCATTATCGTAACATCCTTTTCGTGTGTTCAATTCTAACTTTATCAGATAGTCTTTTTCCCATAGTACTCCTATGCTATCTGTTTTGACAAGTTTCTTTATGTGTGCTATAGTGAGTTTTGGCAACCATAAGTGGGTATAGGTAGTATGCTGGTATCAAAGAAAGAAAGAAAGAAAGAAAATGTGTTTATTTGGGATCACAACGCACATAAAAGAATATCGAACCGGTTAACAAAAATAATAAATATCAATAAAAATACCAGAGAAGCAATCAAAAAGTGTTACAAAGAGTTTACAATGGATGGCTATATTATTGTCTTTATTTTTCATTATTTTCTTTAGGCTCCAACATTGGTTCCAAGCATTTCCATATGTATGTAAATTTATTTTTAAGTTCGATTTTCAGGAGACATTATCTGGCCTAAATAAATGTATTCATTGATATATTCAATTGGGTTACTATTGATCAGGATTGGTTCTACTTTGCCTAGTCCTTAATGCTTTCGTGTGCAAACCCACATTAGCACTTTCTTTCACTAGGTCACTCAACATCGCCTGCAGTCCACCACTTGATGACGAAAGGAATATCAAATTTTATGCAAATCTTAAATGCGACAGGTATTCACCACTAATTGACAGACCACATTTCTCCCAGTCTATTTGTCGAAACACTTCTTCCAAAACAGCTGTGAAGATTTTTGGCGAGAGTGGATCACTCTGACCTACACATCTTTCTATTTTAATATTGTTCCCTTCTTTCTCTAGTTTTATTTTAGTTGTGCTATTATCCTAGATATTTTTAGTACTCCGATGTATTCATGTTTGATACCCTGCTTTATTTATCAGGACATATTTTTGATTTAATTCAAATTAATTATATTATGATTTAATTTTAACTTGATTGTTATTTTTACGTGATTGTGATTTAATTTGAATGTTATATTAATTGAATTTTAATTGAGACTGCTTTAGAGATAATTTTGAGAAGATTCTAGAGAAATCTATATCACAAATATTTGTAAAAAAAATTGCTTTTCAAAAATATCTCTGATGTTTGAGAAGGTATCATCACTAATTGAATTATTATATAGGTGCAATTCTATACATTTGTGCTGTGTAACTTACAAAGTTGCTGGTAGATGTTGCCTACATCACCATAAGATGTATAATAAGGTGAGAGTATTAGAAGGTTGAGAGTAGTCTAGACTAGAGTAGTAGAGAAGAGTAGTCAGTAGTCCAGTGGACAGTCTGCCCCAGATCGGCAGAAGAAGCAGGTTTGAGACCAATAACTTTTCACACTAAATTGGTAAACTTGTACAAGCCGTGGCTACTTGAGAGTTGTATTAATCGATGCTGGTCTGATTAAATAAATAAAAAACTGAAATACAAATTAATCTTACCTGTTCTGATTTTTTCTATTTTAACAAAGGACATGCACACAGCAATTAAAGTTAAAATTAAAGATTTACTGAGATACTAAAAAACACGATTTAATAATAGGTATTATTAAATCGTGATTTACATAGTTATGTAAATCTTTATTAATAAATTATAAAGAAGAATGATTTCTTTATTTGTAATTGATAAAACTCTGCAACCGTTATATCAACTTGAAAGCTTACAACATATTTTTCTATGTTTCATCATGTTAATATCCAAGGTACCTAGAAGAGTAGTAAGAACCATAAAATGTTTCCATGCATAATTATAAACATAATATTTTTATAATTATGCATGGATATTATTCATGAGAATTTTTCATTCAATAACTCATTTAATTCATGAATGCATAATCATGCACTCATGAATTAAATGAGCGAGATGGTTCACAGGTGAAGCCGAGAAGCACAGCTAGTCTAATATAATCTCATAATGAATAGTTTTCAAACCTAAAATGGAATTATAACTACTTGTGGTCTGAAAATTTCATGCAGTTGGCTCAAGATGGAGACCATATGGAAGTTTAAGATGGAGACTTTATGAGAGCACAAGATTCCACACGTGATGTAAAATGCAGTACTAATCACTAGTGGTTATGAGGTTCAACATGAAGTAAGTAAAGACATCACCATACCTTCTAAGCTACATATTAGCTCCACAAATACATATACCTATTTATTAATAATGGTGGTCTATTAGCAAGAGAATTAAACAATACTGCTACATGCAAAGCATGCCTTACAAGTACCAGGATTTCATTATTATAATTACCGTTCCTTTGTTGACTGTCGGATGCTGCAGATGTAAATACGGTGTCGAGAATTGCTGCTAGGGATGATGGACCAGCGATATCCCACGACGAAGATGATTGTTCGCCTTCCTGAACGTTTTCAGTCATTTTAAAACTGTGTATCCATACCGTTGAAGACAATTTTGAACGAACTTGCCCGAGAAATCCTTAACTTGATTGTCAACACTCAACCAACAAGAAATGTCTCATTTCATTTTAGACATGTTTAATTTTCAAACAAGCAATCTTGTGAATGATAACGTGAATAATGATTAGTTTGAACTAAATAGAAGAACAGCAGATTAATCTTTTACGTGAACTTCGGTCTATTGTATATTTTTCAGCTCTTTTTATGTATTGAATTCTTTCAATTTCTTTCTTCTACAAAGTCCAAAATAAAGCAATGCCATAGAAGTTGCTGTTGTTTTTAATTTAGTGACAGAAGACGGCGAAGGCAATAAAACCATAGTGCCAGTAGTTAGCGTAAGATGCCCCATACACGGACAATAATATTGATTAATATAAATTATTGTTCAATAAATTGACCATGTAGGGCTAATATTGAGGTG
The DNA here is from genome assembly GCA_933228765.1 of Miltochrista miniata. Taxonomy (NCBI): domain Eukaryota; kingdom Metazoa; phylum Arthropoda; class Insecta; order Lepidoptera; family Erebidae; genus Miltochrista; species Miltochrista miniata. The sequence goes on from OW121768.1 coordinate 12,661,442, forward strand.
TGAACAATCAATAAACAAAAGTTTGACAGACCTTAAATTTTATTGATCAATTTTTTTTTCGCACCGTGTAGGCTTAATATAGATCAATATTTTTCAGATCAGTGTTAGTCGGATATCGAAATTTCGAATTTGGAATTTACTTCTAATGGGCTCCCGACACGGGTCAATATATTGAGTCAAGTCTGATATTTATGAATGGAAGTTGTTTCAGTGTGAATGATTTCTTTGCATGTGTGTGTGCATCGACGTATATGTACACATGAGATTGATGAGGCATGACAATTGCCAATTGATCGTGTCGGGACGCTACTAGTCCGACATATACTCGGACTGAAATAAGAATATTGATGCAATTTCATTGAGTTAATATTATTGCAGGTATGTTTTCGAAAAATGGTGTTTAATAATATTGAAAAATAAAAATATTGATCAATAGTATTGCACGTGTATGGGGCTTCTTAAGGGGTCTCGACACAGTATGTATGGAAGGAATTTAAGAATGGAAGTTGCTTCTGTATGCGTGATTTCTTTGCATGTGTGTGTGTGCAGCGACGTATATGTACAGTCAGCCTCATAAGTAGATAAACATTATTGACATTTACGAAATAGATTCACGAATGAATACTTACTCGTAGTACTTGCATGTAACAATTTTTCTATAAGTATACACTCTATTTATAACAGTATTGTTCCAAACAAGTACTGAGAGTAATTTTTCATTCATGAATCTAGTTCGTAAATTTAAAAATTGTTTATCTACTTATGAGGCTGACTATACTATCGAGCTCATAAGTGCAATAGCACAACAACGCTCATAATGGTGTGGCGTGCGTTCGGGCTGGTTTTGCGTTTACATATGTGTGTGTGTGTGTGTGTGTGTGTGTGTGTGTGTGTGTGTGTGTGTGTGTGTGTGTGTGTGTGTGTGTGTGTGTGTGTGTGTGTGTGTAATGTTTCAATGCTACCATACAGCAAAGTATGATTAGTTCGTGCTAGACAAAGATAACGATTTAATAATATATTCGTTTTCATAACTGTATTATTCTTTACAACTGCTGTGAGTAATTAGATACTAATACAGTAATTTAACAACCTACTAAATTAACTGCTAGCTTAGTGGCTGGAGCAAGATACTATATACACAGTGATTAGAGATATTCGTGGTTCGATTCCATTTTCTTGGATTATAACGATTTTTTTAATGTTTAAAACAAAAATATAATTTTCAATATTGATAAAGTAATTTTGCATTAAGTTTCTAATAATAATTCTACTTACGAAATACATTTTATTAATCAACCTGATATTAATGTATAAATGAAACACAAAAAGTGTTTTTGCAAGATCGGTGTATTCGAACCATCAACCTTTGCATCCATTCCGTACTAGAACTATTCGACCACGGGTTGCCTATGTAGTAACAACGAAATTATCGATAATATTCCTACGGAAGAACAATTTTTATATGTGGGCAGAGTTACCCCCTAGCTAAGCAATCAGTGACAAAAAGAGACCTCACGCTCGTATTCGTCACTACACCCCTAGGGGTGCGTGGTATCGTGGTGTAGGCCTAGGCCTCTTTCACGAGGAGTTCTTCTCCTCCCTTAGAGAAGGGAGGGTCCTGAGGGCAGGAAGACAGGTCTTCCTATCTGGTTCCTGTTTTAAGGGCCATCATCTTCACGCCGCTCCGGCGGTCGCCCCAGCCAGGTGAGATGGCCGGTTACCCGGTCAAGGCCCGGCTGGGGGCGTCCAGCGACTAGGAGCGGCGGCTCGGTGATGGTCCAGCGTCAGTCCGGTAGGACAGCATCCGTCTGTGCTTCCACATAACGCAGATATCGCGTGGAGTATCCACGCATGTCGGTCGCAACGGGCGGATGCTGTGTGGTGGGATCGCTTGATTTCGCAGACCGGCTAGGAATCGGTCTGCGAAGCAAGTCGGTCCCGCAGCGTGGAGTCCGAAGTGGTAGCGGTGGGTCCGCCCGCTCCGCAAACCGGCTTATTTGCGGAGCGCGTCTGTCCCGGCGCGTGTTGTCGGTGGCGGGGCGCGCGGCGCGTGCGCACGGTGCGGTGGCCGCATACATACTGGATACAGCGTGCCGCGCTCAGTGGGCGGCGCCGCTTCGCTGGGGTGGAGCTTTTCGTATCTATTTTTAGATATTCTAAAAATAGATTCCCGGCTGTGTAAACGGCCGACTAAGGTGTGAACAAGTATACCGGCCCTCTGCTTTTGGAAACAGGAGGCCGGCACACTTGCCGACCGATTCAGTCGGGACTTGGGTCTTCTTATGCGGGCCTGGGCACGTCCGCAATGAGGTCGCGAGGTAGTCGGTGGCGGTCTGGAGGGCGAGCGTGCCATGGGGCCAGTCCGCGGATGTGGCTCCACGCGGACACGTCGGCTCGCTCGAACATCCTTTCCGCTAGGCGCTTGATGAAGTCGTCCAGGCTCTCCACCTTTAGGTCGCGCTGGATCACATTGTTCCTCACGAAGCGAGGGGCGTTCACCACCCGCCTGAGGGTCGCAGATTGTTGGCTGCGGAGCAGGCGGCGGCTCGGCTCGCTCGTGAGGGCGTACCAGGCCGGGGCGGCGTACGTCAACTGCGAGCGGATGTACAGTTTGTACACCGCCAGCTTGACGCGTGATGGAAGGTTGGAGGAGAGCACTGGACGAAGCAGCGCGCGTGTGACTCGTGCCCTCGCGACCACGTTGCTGACGTGTTTTCGCATGGACAATCTCCGGTCCAGGGTAACCCCCAGGTAGGTCGCGGTCGGTGTCCATGCGATGGGCTGCAGTTGGTAGAGGAGTGGCGGTGGAAGCCTCCTGTTGCTTGAGAAAGCGATCGCCTGCGTCTTCCCCACGTTCACCGACAGACGCCACTGCGCCAGCCAGTGCGGGAGGAGATCTAAGCTGCGTTGTAGTTTCAACGCGGCGTGTTTAGCGTTTAAGCTGGTCGCTAGAGACCTCACAATAATCTCACCCGCCATTTATACCTTCTCCCCCAGAAGCTGACATAGACAATACCATTTTATAATTACACAATATTAAGCAAAACTAACATAGCAGTTATTTACAATTCCGATTAATAATTCTAGGAGTCGATATAACACAAAACACAAATAGTTATCATATAAATCACAATACTGAACAGTTATCTTGACTATGTCGAGATAAGCGCCATCTAGCCTCAGTCTTAGTACTCGTAGTTGGCAGCTGGCGGCGTTGCAGTCGCAGCGAGGCAGCCATTTTTAATTTTTCGAAGGAAAAGAATAAAATCAATCATTGTAAATATCTATAAATAATATAAATATATTATGTTTTGATTTAAAAGACGTGAAATATTTTTTTATTGAAAATCTCTGAATTTAGTCGATTACATACGTAAAAATGTGCCTACTAGTTTTTTACTATTAACTGCGACAATGAAATGCGACGACAGCGCCGCCAAATGGGAACTACATGAGCTGGGGGCACTACTAGTTTTTAACTATTAACTGCGACCTGCGACAGTGAAATGCGATGACAGCGCTGCCAAATGGGAACTACATGAGCTGGGGGCATGCCCCCAACAAAATTGGCACAAAAAATCCTTAAGAACTGTTCTTCTGTATACGTCTGTATTCATTCATATTAGTGACCGACCGAAGTTTCGGTTTCGGTTTCGGTTTCGGCCAGTTTCGGCCAAAAAATCGAGTTTCGGCCACAGTTTCGGTTTCGGCCAAAATGGGCCGAAACTCACGTGTTCATGAATTTTGAGTAGCCTGGCTCTGCTTGTGACGTGGTTGGAGTCACCCCAACCAGTTACTATGTTACTAACTTAAATAGATATTTACAAACGACTTCCAATCAATAGTTACAATAAAACAATTTTATTGAAACCTCAAACAATTACAATAATTGAGAAGTGTTAGACAGTTAGCCTTGGGTTATGTCTTAGACCACCTTTTTAGGGTCCCGTTTTAACTTTTTGGTTACGGAATCCTAAAAAGGTGACCTAGGACATGAACCTACCCCTTTGTAATCGGTTCCGTACAAAGAGGGTAAAACGGAACTCCATTACTAAGACTTCATTGGTCGTCTGTCTGTCTATCAGCAGGCTGTAACTCATGCACCGTGATATTTAGACAATTAAAATTTTCACAGATGATGGATTTCTGTTGCCGCTATATAGCATCAAATAATAAAAACCTCGTGCCTCTTACAATCTCATACAACCGCCCGGTATGAAATCACAGACCACAGAAAATATTGGTCACGGATGCTTCGGTAAATATCTGTGGCGATACACCGAGAGACCACAACTAGTGCCAGCACGGCGAAGAACGCAGCTAGGACACTGGGCTTAACTCATTGGTAGAGTGCTCATCAGCGCCAGATCATCGTGGCAAGTCTAGAGGCGGACATTCTCTCACCGAAGACCATAGTGCCAACCATAATCTTCAGCAGGAGTAAATGGGACGCCACCGCTTCTACAACCACCGCTTGTACGAGCAGGTCATGTTTGTGAGACCTAAGACACCCTCCATAGACAGTAGCAGGGCACCGTGTGGTTTTAGTCGGTAGGAGTTCGCAATAGCATCCATTAGTAATTTCACACGTAAAAGGAAGAAACCCATCTTAAGGTTGAGATATTTCTAAAATAAACACTAGAAGTTTTATACCGTTGATTGATGGTGGTACTTGCTGCACTATTGAAAAAAAAACCGCCATGTGCGAGTCGGACTCGCCCACGGAGGGGTAAAAACGGAACCTTATGAACGAGACATGAAACTTAGCCGTCCGTCAGTAGTCACGAGGATGTATCGCTGGAACCGTGATAGATAGAGAGAACAAATTTCCTACCCTTACCCTCTCTTCAGAATATGACGATTTCGGTTGGGGACAATACGGACATCCCTGGAATAGACGTCCAGTGCGAGTTCAATTGCAAAAATTATATTGAGAGATGTATTGGGCTAGCCTCGAAAAAACTAGGAGTCCTAAACAAGGTGTAGCGGTTCTGTTCGCCACACCAGAGGTGTTTGCTGTACAAGACGCAGATACGTCCTTGTGTCGAATACTGCTGACACCTTTGCAATGATTCCGCGAGGTACTTGCTTTACACACTGTACTCTATGCAGCGGCGTGATATTCGCATTATCAACTGCCAAAAGGACTGACGGGAAGTCTGGAGCCATTGGCACAACGAAGAACTATTGCATATTTGACTGCACCGTATCTATCACGGTGAGTGTTCTCAAGAACTCTTCAATCTAATACCGCCCTCTCCTTTCTGATCCCGAAAAACGCCTACTGAACAGAGATGCCACTCTCACACAGTGGAGAGAATCTTCGCCAGAACTGAACAATTAAAAAGAACGTTTCTTTGTCGAACCATAAAAACCTGGAACGACCTGCCACCGCACGTGTTTCCTTTCTCATACAAACCTGGGTTGTTCAAGCGGAACGTAAAGAGGCACATCATAGGGCCGCTTACTTGAGAACCACTGTCAATAGTCTTACTGCCAAAATGATGCTGCATCAATTTGGCGATCTTAATATAATAAATCAGAAAAAAAACCCCACACAACAAACGTAATTTTCGTTACGGAACCCTCTGTGCACAAATTCGACTCGCACTTGGCCGGGTTTTTTTTTTAATATGAACACGTGAGTTTCGGTTTCGGTTTCGGCCGAAACTGACCCTGAGGCCGAAAGTTCGGTTTCGGTTTCGGTTTCGGCTGAAAAACCAGTTTCGGTCGGACACTACTATAAAGTCAGTCAGTCCTTATTTATTATATTATATTACATTATATTACTAGGTACTATACAGGGTTGCATACATGCATTCAGCAGCGCCCTCATTTAATTTCACGACTTTATAGACAAACTGTACGTGCACATGATATTGTACGTGCTTGACAAATGCAGTTTCACCGTGCCGGGACCCCTTTATATGTCTGTGGGGTAATGTTTGGAGGAATTTTTAAAGGGTAGGTATAGATTCTTAACGGGTGAATATAATATTCTCCCGTTAAGAATATATACCCCCTAAAAATCCTTAAATATACTTAATAAAAATAGGTAAGATTAAGCCATTTTTTATTCTATTATTGTACCTAATTATTACTTTCCTGGTGTGTACATAAATGAATAAAAAAATAAATATGTGATAGTACGTATTTTGGTTCTCGTTTATTGTCGTGAATACAACTGTTTTTTTTTTATATTACTTGAATCCATTGATATACAAAAAGAAACCCAGGATACACAATCAGCGTCAAGTCAGATACGAAAAGTTTCAATAGAATATTTTTAATTAAAAAGAAAACAGGAAAGTTTAGGGGTTTTTTTCAGATTCTTAGTCAATAGTGCAATTTGAAGTCGTTTCTAGGGCGACCATTCCGTAGGAGTTGGCATCACAGGTTTTAACAGTTATCAGTTCCAGTTGTCAATGTCAAATGTCAATCCAAATAATGTGTATAAAAGTTTCTCTTCAAAACAAACTTTTCATTCATACGTGTCCTTTTAATGAGTGTATACTTTCAAAGTTAAATTAAAAGAGAAGATAAAACAGATAATTCGGAACATAATTGCATCACTGATATTATAATAATCTCATGTTAAAATAAAGATAGTGTAGTCAGTGTTTGAGCAATTTTGAACTTAACTATTTATGTAAAAGAAATAGAAAAGTTTACAGTTTACCTCTGAAGGTGGTACAGACTTATTGTATATTTATTAGTATCATCGAAAGTAACTATGTCGAGTTTACTACCAGTTTTCCTTGAAGGAGAAGTCGTTAAAGGATTTGGTAGAGGATCCAAGGATCTTGGCTGCCCAACAGGTACCTAGGTATTTTTTATTTTAAACTTTAGAGTTTACTAGCAGGTACCACAGCTCTGCCTGCGGGAATTCTCGTTTCAACTCTTCAAGGTCTATTCCGAATTTTATCAGACTCATTTCAGTGGTGCAAACATAGGAACAGACAAGATACTTGCATATTATCATTGTATTGGGACTGTCTCAATTTATAATATTTATCGTTTTAGCAAACTATGCATTGGAGGTGGTGCAAACTCTTCCAAAAGGGGTGGAGCCAGGTGTGTACTATGGATGGGCACAAGTGGATAGTGGTGCAGTTCTGAAAATGGTGGCCAACATTGGTTGGTGTCCATTTTTTCAAAACAAAGAAATGTCCGTGGTAAGTTCATAACTACATACATTAATATAGATAAATAGCTGTTGCCTGTGTGAAATTTTGTTCCTGTTCCCACAGGAACCTATTCCCAGGATAGTAACTGATGCGTTATTCCAGACCTACTCCTGTACCAATTTCAGCCGGAGTGTGAAAGATTAACAAACAAACTTGCATTTATAATATTAGTAAGATGTGGATTAGCACAACCAATAAAGTGAAAAAAACATGAGAATAATATGGAAGTGTGACATTGCCTGTCAAGAGCATTGCTTACACAGACCTATATTATGTTTTTCCCTCATCTTACAATCCTGGGTTCTTTAAGAGGAGTGTGAAGAGGCACATCACAGGGCCGCCAACTTGAGGACCACTGTCAAAAGTGGCCCCCAATTGCTAGATGCGCCACGGCTTTCCATCAGGCTGGTGGTGACGTCAATTTGGCATGCTGGATATTAAAAAAAAAAAACAAGGCTGTATATTTTTTAACTAACCAATACACAAGAACATGTAGACATTGATACCTAATTCTTAGCAGTACTTCTTCACCAAGTCCATAGCATTGTTTTTTTTTTATACCCCTAAGGTGGCAGACAAGAATACGGCCCAACAAATGTACTGGTGGTCACTGCAGTGGTATTAGTGTCTGGGACATGCGACCTAGATCCATGTTTATATAAGTTGACCCTAATATGAAATGTGATTACTATAATAGCAGTACATCAATGTTTGTAGGTAATGTCCTTATTTCAATATTTATCTTCATAAAGACCCAAATAGCGACTCACATCAAACATGGCCATTTGTTATTAGGGCACAATAGGGGCCTACTGAGCCCTCTTTAAGACTGAACTAAACAAACAGCCAAAGGTTTGTAGGTCTTAACTTTCTACAGCTAAAAATTTAAGAATATAATATTAAATAAATATTCTCAGACATTTCACACAACGTTATCTGATCCCAAAGTAAGCTAGGAATAACCTGCTTGTGTTATGGGTATCAGGCCACGGATATTAATACTTATATACTTTTAAATACATACATATTATACATAGAAACACCCAGACTTTTGACAAACATTTATGTACCCAATCCTCAATTTTTTATTATGTGAAGCAATTTATGTTTGTGTAATAATTTTATTATTAAAGACCCCAACTTCCAAGACAAAGGGATATGGCAAAATTTCTACTCTATCATTTTAGCCCCTCTCTATAAAGTAGAGTGGAGGGGCTTATGTCGAGACCTTGTCTGTAGTCTGTGACTCTGTTGCATTAAACTACGTCACTAGGGCAAGTGGATCATCTGTTCAAAGTTTGAAATAAAACAAAAATAACAACATCAATCGGATTGAACTTTCACAATAAACGTGTTAGAGGGGCAGTCTGGTCAGAACGATCTCACAGCTTTCTTGTTATTATTAAAGTGATTGAGCATCACTTGACAGGAACTTATACTGATGCAGTGTTGTCACTGTCACAGTGAAAACTGATTGATATACAGATTTCAACCAGTACATCTTGTGGGCCGCATGCTTGTGTGCCACCAATGTAGTATAAAAAAAAGTCATTCCCCTCCCCTTCACTCTCTGTACCTTGTCAGTGATTAACACACCCTAATTCAACACATTGGTTTCAGGAAACTCACATAATACATGAATTCGAAAGCGACTTCTATGGATCTAATTTGAAAATATGTTTAGTTGGGTATTTGAGGGGCGAAAAGAATTTTGGCTCCTTAGATGAATTAATACAGGCAATCCAGCAGGACATATCTGATGCTAAGAAACAACTAGAGTCAAATGAAGCACAGGATTTGAAAAATAATGGGTTTTGTAAATGTTAACGCACAACGATCTATGTATGCTTACATTTTGTAAGATGTAGACATGAATATTTATTTCTTATTATTATAGATGAATTTTAATGTTATTTAATATAGTATGAATTTATACTTGCTTATTTTTCATTGTGATTTTGAGCAAAACATTATTGTATAATAGGTACCAAATTGTAACATACTTTGTGAGATGTCCCCAGGCTATAATTATGTGACTAAAATTAAATAGAACATGTCTGTACACCTTAATAAGATATAGGAACAGTATGTAAAATATGTGATATTTTGTGAGTAGGTACTTATGAAAATAAATTTTTGAATAAGTAAGTGTAATGTTTTAACCAATCAAACAATAATCCCTTTGAAAAAGCCTTTAATAGTACTGCTGCATGACTGGATTCATTTTCACAAAAATGTAAAATATCACTCCTTACAATGGAAATAACAGAATCTTAAAATAATAGGGCTCTCTCTCCAGGATCTTAATGTTGTTTTCTTCTAAATGAACATCCTGAAACAAGAAATAACTATTAAGTATGTAGGTACAGTAAGTACATATTTATACAGTTGCATTATCAATACCGTGAATGAAGGTTAAACAACAAAGTTACTCAAAAGAAAAGAATAATGCAAAATTTATGCAACTTCTTTATTTGTTTGTTGTTTAATCTAGCAATTTATAGTGTGACTTCAAATCACAAGGTCGTCCGCTCAATTCCCACCTTATTGATTAGTTTCTGTATTTTAAGTATGTATTTACAAAAAGCAATAAATAAATAAATTGAAATTGAAAAAACCTGACAAGTGCGAGTCAGACCATCGCACGGAGGGTTCCCTAACAACAAAAACTGTAAAAATCACATTTGTTGTGTATGGGAGTCCCCCTTAAATATTATGATTTTTCTAATTTCAGTATTTGTTGTTATAGTGACAACAGCAATATATCTGTAAAAATTTCAGCTCTAGCTGTCATGGTTCCTGAGCTACAGCCTCATGACGAACAGCAAAGCCTTATGAATAGGGTCCCGGCTTTTAACCTTGTAGTATGGAATCCTAAAATAGAGTATAAATATGTTCAGTACCCGTAACATAAGCAGGTTAAACCTAGCTTCTGTATGTCAGATAGCACTGTATGGCAGTTCATGAATATTTATTCATTACTTGACTATCAAGTCAAGGAGTTGGTATCGCTTTATGTAAACAATGAAGATAAAATTTGTATAATCACATAAAGACAACTCCATAAAGGTCCTCAACCAAGTAATAGTATAGACGGGTCCATCAATATACTAATTTTCAAGATGTTAAATTAAGCGCATGCACTCACTCAGTCATCGTCGGTGTTATTGTTCCAAAGGTGAAACATGTGTGGCAAGATAAGACATTTTACGCAAGATGCCTTCCTGTGCATTCCCAAAGTGTAAACACTACCCAAAATTCGAAAAAAAAAACGTATGTGTGCATGTTGTGTTGTTGCTGCAATATCTTTGTGTGTGAACTACTCTCACTTTTTGAGTTCATAATGTATGATATCGGCCCATCTATACTATTACTTGGTCGAAGATAAAGGTCACAGTATTCTGTTGTCTTATGTTGGCACAGTGCTTTAAGATGTGGTGCTTGGTGTTAAGCTCTTAACAAAATTAGTCAAACAGCTTTGGATTGTTATTTACATTTCGGAGAGCCACTACTGCACTTTCAAATACTAAAGGGTATGAATGAGGAATTGCAAACAATTTTACAATATGCTGCAAAGAAGCTATTGTTGTGCAACATTAAGTAACAAAGATGAAATCAGGTAATGATTTAGAAAGGAATATCTTGCAACACACATCTTAACAAACACCATACAAGATAGAGAGGTTTATACAACAGTACAGAAAAACCAAGTTGTTTAGGTTCAGGTAGTCGAGTTCCAAGAATATAAATAAAATGCTAAATGTAATGCATTTATTTCTCCTTGCTCATAATTATGAAATCTGCCAATAGTGACCACCACATAACAAAGAAACATTATATCCCAAGCACTATGTAAACATCCTTATGCCAGTGGCCATGTTCAATCAGGTTTGTTAAACTCTTATTTACCACCTGGGTTGTATGAGAAACAAATTACCAAGACTAACTAGGGATAGTGTATGACACTTGACAGTCTCCAATTTGCTCCACAGTAGTAGAACACACTTGTTTAACATTGTGCAATAAATTATCTCTTGTTTACATGCCGGGGCTGTTTAGGACACAATATTGTTGTTTTTATTGCGATGAATTAAGCAATATAACAAAAAGACGGAGGGCTGGACTAACCATTCTGCATTTTCTGGGACATGATAGCCACACATACATGCCCTTTCAGTAGGTATTGCACAATGTAGACAGAAATCCAATCAAAAAATGCTGGATGTGGGGATCACAAGACATTGGGGTCTTTGGGATCACCTATGTTCAGCAGAGGCTTCAAGCAGATAACAAATAATACCGTTGTTTAGTTAACTAAATAATATGTTATTGAGATGCAAGATAACCAATGATAAATCCGTGTGTGATACTATTGACTACAATTACTACAATTAATGAATATTCTTACCCTCCGTTAATCTGGCGCGACCACCGGTGGGTTGGCAAAGGATCGTCGAGCAACCTGCGCATACGACCACCCTTTGAGCGTGACTGAATACCGTTGTGATTTTATAACAGCCTGGGCACTTCACATCCATGAAGTATGAGTTTGGATGAGGCACCAACCTCTTCAACTTATGTTTCCTCTTCTCTGACGCAGGAGAAGGATGCAGCAAATCAATTGCGAGCTGAAATTACCAACACGCATAAATAGGTTATTTGTTCACTTTGATTTAGTTACATTTATATCCATCGTGTATTCAAGAAACGTTGAAGCACTTGTTTTCGCGTTACGAATTACTCATATTCCGCTGTAATTTAGTTAGAAGTTAGAGTATGAACTTTGAGAATTTCTTTGACATGTCAGATACTGCCATGTGTATTGGGTCGTTACTAAAACAAACTCCTTGATAACACTCGAACATGAGAAAAAGTTTTTCGAAACATTTTTCAATTTCATCTCGCAAATAGGATCACGTTACACTTGAAATATAATTCAACACGGTTAAATATCTATTTCAGATAAATAAAAATACACACCGGCATGGTTACAGCTTTGATGCAGAACCGGAAAAGGAAAAGACTCAAGTGAACCACAGAGGATAAAACCTAAGCATAGACCAATGACAATTCAATGAACGACCGACTTTTTAATGATCTGTGAGCCCATAGAGAAAAGTTTAGAAATTATCAAGTTAAGGGGTCCCGACACGATCAATTGGCAATTTATTGTCATGCACGTTAAAATTTGAATGCAAGTTGCTTCAGTGTGCGTGATTTCTTTGCATGTGTTGGATGTGTGTGTGCATCGACGTATATGTACACATGATTGCTAATTTATGGTGTCCGGACCCCTTAAGGAGTATGAGCTAATGTTTACCACCATCGCATTGTGTTCATTTTGACCTTAGTAGCAAGCGAGGAGATTCATCATAATTAACAGATTATAGGTAGACGCGTAAGAAGGCTTGTTCCATATGGTCGTTATGAGGATTGACCATATTATACCGTTTTTCAGCTCATTCAAATAATGTAGTATTTGTAGTAAACAAACAATTTGGATCACGATGCGATGGCTCCATAATTACTTACATTAAAGGGGTCCAGACACGATCAATTGGCAATTGTCAAGCACGTAAAATATCATGTGTACATATACGTCGATGCACACACACATGCAATCCTGATCATAATCACTTTTAAAAGAACCATTGGTTGTTTATTACAAATATTTTACACCAATTTTCATGAAAAATATTTCGATGATAAAAATTTAAAACTGTCATTTTTGCTTGTCATTAAATTATTTTTTCTCAGTCTTGGTGTCTTTGGCATGGTGTTGTTTAACGGTTGTACCTTTGGGTTGTACTCGCTAATTGATTTTAAAAAGAGGTTTCATCGTGATCAGTTCCAAAATAATTACTTTAATTGTATAAATTATATGAAAAAGGATTTTATTATAATCGGTGATCGTATAACAGTACTGTGTCTAATTATATTGACGACTGCGCTTTATGTACTTTAGGTTTTGGACATTTTCTTTGCGGTTTGGTTGAAACTTTTTTATACATACTTACTCATATATTTCTAAGTGTACATACATAGGTACATATTATACTTAGAAAACATCTAATCTTCGAAACAGACATTGGTAGGTCCCACAATTATTTGGATCTACCCTGGAATCGAACCCAGGACCCCAGAGTGTGAGGTGGGTACCTCTGAAGAAAGCCGATGACATCAGGATATTTTATAATTATTTTATAGTTTTTAGGTTTATTCGTTACCAGAAATACAAATCTTCTATAGGATATGAGTATATTAATAATCGAATAATAATCGAATGGTACACAAAAAGTCTGTAAGTATAATATTAAAATATAGGGCCTACTTGATTGAATTGCTTCATTATTGGATTAATGAAACTGCCTAGGTACTGATGAATTAATGAATAGGAAACTAGGTGTATCCCACAGACTTACAATATAAGTAGCAGACAAAGCATTAGAGATTGAAAAGCACGCGAAAACTAACACATAAGAAAACCACACACACTAACGCAACAATTTGGATCTGATCCTCTCAGGGACAGGGAAGGAGTTAGCCGCCTAGTTCAATAAGATTTATTTTAATGAAATAAGAGTATTTTAAAATACCTTTTTTAGGGTTCCGTAGCCAAATGGCAAAAAACGGAACCCTTATAGAGTCGTCATGTCTGTCTGTCTGTCCGTATGTAACAACCACTTTTATCTAAACTATAAGACCTATGCAGTTGAAACTTGGTAAGTAGATGTATTCTGTGAACCGCATTAAGATTTTTAAATATAACTAGAAAAAAGCAGTAAATTTTGGGGGTCCCCATACTCAGAACTGAAACTCAAAAAAATTTTTTCATCAAACCCATACGTGTGGGGTATCCATAGATAGGTCTTCAAAAATGCTATTGAGGTTTTTAAATAGCAAATAGCGTTACTTCCGTCAGAAAAAATCTAAGTTACTGCCTAGTCGCGCCTAAAGAAGTTTTACTTCAACAATTTTTTATAGGTTCCATGTCAACAACGTCTTCACACGCTTTCCTGACATCACACATCCAGTCACCTTCGGTGTGAATTACAGGTGCCGAGCAGATGCCGCACCAAAACACTTTCGTTTCATCAGCATCCGGTAGGCTACCAATACTCACACCTTTATCTGGTCGCTCCCAATTCCTATAAACACACCTCTGTTCTCTTTGGAATAAGCAATTAATGTTAAATCGATTCACACGTTTTCTATATCGATGGATACGATGTGCCCAAGCATAGATTTTTTGTTTATAGAAATCAATGCGCTCCGTGACACGAGCGGCATATTCCTGAGGACTAATCTCAGTCCTAGAAAACGCTCGTTTCATGAAGTGCATTACTTTTGGCCGAGTGTTACCTGACGGTTTGGGATTGAGTTCCCGGTTCCCTGTTCCCATTCCCTATCCCGGTTTCTATTTCGGAGTTTCCAGTTCTATGACCCGATCCAAAATCGCAATAGAAACCATTTCTTCTAATAGTCTTGCACCAATTTTTTAAAAACCTTCTCCTGACAAAAAGAAACATTAAAAAAAGAATTTGCGAAATCGGTCCAGCCGTTCTGAAGTTATGCGCGTACCTACATACATTTCGCAGATTCATTTTTATATAAATTTTAATTTGTTCATTTTTAAACGATATTATGTATTTTTACATATTACATACTCTATGTTATTTGAGTACGCATTCTGTCAATTCTATGTCAAATGTCATAATGTTCAAAGTGGTATGGTTAGATGAGAAATAATATTGTATGGTGGTTAAGTATACTCAAATTTTCTAATTTTCCGCGCATTTTTTTTATATTTTTCTATTATAAGAACCTTCTCCTGACAGAAACAAACACAACAAAAAAGAATTAGCGAAATCGGTCCAGCAGTTCACGCGTGATGCCGTGACCAAGGGAATCGGGCTTCATTTTTATATATTGACTAGCTGTGCCCGCGACTTCGATGGCGTGGAATGTAATAAAAAACTTTTTTTTTGTTTTCGGTATTTTTTTTCTAAAATAAAAGAATTTTTCTAAAATAAAAGTAGCCCAAGTTACTCCTTATTACATAAGCTATCTGCCAGTGAAAGTCCCGTCCAAATCGGTCCAGCCGTTCCAGAGATTAGCCGGAACAAACAGACAGACAGACAGACAAAAAATTAAAAAATATATATTTTGGTATATGTGTACCGTATATACATTCATATGCATGTAGTAGAAAGCGGTTATTTTAATATTACAAACAGACACTCCAATTTTATTTATTTGTATAGATTACTCAATTTCATCGAAGATTACAGGCATTATATTAAAATGCAATTCTGAACTAATTAAATGCTGAGTCACAGTTTGCCACACTTATTTTTAAGAGTCCTGGCACACGTACGGTTTCCTGGTCCGGTTTCCGAATAAGAAAACCTAATCAGGAAACCTGAATGCTTCGTTTTCATACAAAATGTTCTACAAGGCGCACACGTCCTTACTATTTCCGGACGGAAAAAAACCGGACATTCGTTTCCGAATCGCTCCGTGCGTGAATGAGTGAATGACGTGACCGAACGCAGCACTCTCATACATTTTGTATCTATTGCCGCCGTAGACAGAGAATAGTTTTCTCTGTCTACGATTGCCGCAAACGAACAGCATTCCGCCATTTGGAATCGCGCTAGAATATGACTATATAGTCTGTGGTTCAAATTGTTTTGTTGCCCACCGAATGCACGATTTTGATAAACAAAACGTGGCAGACATTTGTTATCGTCGTCGTCCTTAATACGTGCTTTACTTAAAGTGTCACAATTCGAACAGACCCCGTATATTATTTAATCTGTGGAACTTTACCTTATAAATTCCGAATACAAAAACCTGACGTGTGCGCTATGCACGCGGAAAAACGATTTCGGAATTCCTGATTCGGAAACCGAACCAGGAAACCGTGCGTGTGCGGCCGACCTAAGTTAGCATTAAATTTAATCTTAACAAGAAGTGCGTGAGTTTGGCCCCGACATTAATGAGAGGTATCTAATACGTCAAACGGCAGCATCGGCAGCTTACCAGAATGGCGACCTTTCAAAAACCTGGCGCGCGTCATTTCTTTTAACATGTCATGTATAGTGTTGCTATACGTGTAGAAACGAGATAGCAGCATTCACTAACCCCTTGGAGCGAGCGGAATGGAAAGACTAACGCACACAAACATAATTAATGTTTCGTCTGCTACTTATATTGTAAGTCTGTGGTGTATCCCAATAATAGTTCACTTAAGGGGTCCCGACATGATCAATTGGCAATTGTCAAGCACGTAGAATTTCATGTGCACGTATAGTCATTCCAGATCTACTGCTACCGACGAAATAAACGCTTGCCTCAAAGCATCAAATCTGGGGCGATATGTAAAGAAACTTCAACTGTCTGTAAATATGAGAATTGCATTGTTGAACGATCTATGTGCTGATGATTTCTCGAAGCAATTGCTGACTATCGGTAATGGCCAAGTTCCTGTTATAATTATATAATAATTATAATAATTATTATAATTATAGACAACCTATAAAAAGACATTTACACTTTTGTTAACCTGTACAATAAATCTTAGGTATTATTTTCGGAAATTAAAAATTAAATAATATCGAGTTTTCATTGTTTTTAAGATTTATTATGCTATTCGGGGCGGAGACAAATCCAACGAATCAATAACCATGAATATTGGTTCAGCAGATCTCGAGTTATAAATGTTGTAACAAACCCGTCTTTGTTTTATATATTAAGATATCTTAACTTAATTTTTAATGGTACAACGGATAACCATATTTCTCGCTGAATACTATTTTTAGGAAACCTAAAACAATTATTCATCATTAACATACGATAGCAATACTTAACTTATTTTATTTATTCTAATAATGACATTCGTGTTTCTTCTAATAATACACAGGAAGTCCCAGACAAATCCTCAATATAGTCACACTACTTCACAACGTGTCCTATTGTGTGAAAACAATGAAGTCAACCGCCATTCTATTGTTGGTTGACACTTTGACAGTTCACATGTAGTACCAATGTTGCCACATTACAGAATCCTTAGAAAATAGGAATGTAATTCACTGATTCGACAACCCAATCATGCATATTATGATATTAAATATTTCAATTTACACATTAAATAATCGTAGTTGAACTATAGAGCTATTTATAAATTATTATACTTGCATTTTTTGTTAGTATGGTCTATTTCTATTATTTTCTAGGAGATAATATTAAAAAGATAGCAGCACTGCACAATTCCCTAGAAAGAGAAGGTTAGCCCACAGAGAGTGAGATAGAGATACGTAGGTACTACCCGTACTTCCACTCCGACCAACTAAACGGATCAACTCAAACGGATCAACTATTTTTATTCCTAACGGTACAACTTTTTTAGTTGGTCCGATAGGAATAAAACGGATCAACTATTTTCTTCTCAACTGTACAACTTGCTCGTTGGTTCGATAGGAATATTTTAATTATTAAAAATTTGTTACCAACTACACAACTTTAAAAAAATCATCTGGTTTTCTTTCTTAACTGAACAAATTTTAGTAACCACGTGTCACGGGAAATTTTGCAATGAAAAACGAAGATCAGTAAAACAAATTAGAAATCGGTAAATCAAATGAAAATTGGTTAAACATAGGAAGATGGGCAAAAATATGAAGAACGGTAAAACAAATGAAGATCTAGAAAATAAATGAAGATCGAGAAAACAAATGAAGATCGAAAAAACAAATGAAGATAAATAAAACAAATGAAGATCAATAAAACAAACAAATGAAGATCGACTAAATAAAATTAATGAAGATTGACAAAACAAATGAAGATCGACAAAACAAATGAAGATCGACATAACAAATGAAGATCGACAAAACAAATGAAGATCGACAAAACAAGTGAAGACCGATCTTTAAAAGATCAATAAAACAAAAGACTATCGACAAGTTGATACAGTCGAACGTTGCTTGCATTCATTTTTAACAAACTTCAAAAAAAGGAGGTTTTCAAATCGACGGATTTTTTTGTTTGTTACCTCATAACTTTTAAATGGGTGGACCGATTTCGTTTTTTTTTTTCCTTTGAATGTTGTCACTCGCCGTTTGGTCCCATTACAAGGAAACCAGGATTTGATGATGGTATCCCAGAAAATTAAAATTTAAAAAATTGTGGCACTCGTGGCACTCGCGCCCAAATGACACCGTGATTCGATGAGCCAAAGGGCGCATCCGCTAAGACAGTATATCCACGTAGTATAGGCGCGTAGTCAGCAGAAGGTCCAGCAACGAACTCTTCTCGTTCTCCCGGTCTGGCATCCTCGTGTGCGACTTGACCAGTGTTCGTGAGCAGTTCTCCCCGCAACGTCAGTTTTCCGAGAACCTAACCAGTCAGCGTGGTGATTGAAGTCCCGCACAATCACTATCTCTTCGGAGAGATACTGCTCAATGACTTTGTCGGTCAATTTTTGCAGGTGGTCGAAGAGGCGGACAGTGTCCGCGTCACCGCTATGAGACCTGTAAATGCACGCGTTGATCCGGGTGTGACCCCCGTGATCCACGCGCTCCCATAATGTTGACAGGTCCCTATCTTCCAGGCCTTTGAGACGGCGACAGCAGATATCGTCCCGTACGAACATGCATACCTCGGCTTGAGCCTTGAAGTTAGCCTCAAGCTTATAGCCGGGCGCCATCAAGTAGGATGTATCGTCCGGGCATGAAAAATCTTCGTCTCCGTCAGGAAAAACTAATTTGGCTTTTTAAGTGCTTGTGGATTTCGTTTATGTTGGAGTGCATTCCTCTGACGTTGCATAAGTCCACATGAAGCGTGGACGTCGACGAAGCCGCTCTGGATACCTTTCATTTTCCTTGCCATGATTTTGTTAAATAAGACGGGATATAAGAAGGTAAGGGGTGCCTAGGTACCGGTGGCGCAAGAGACTAAGCGAGACTCATGTTTTTCAAAGGCAGGTACAGGTAGTGTAGTGTATTGGCACAGCGTACGGAATGGCCCGTGGTCCCCCCCTGATTCAATGGTCGCGTCCACTCCGGTAACCTCCTCCGGCACGACCACAGGGACTTTTCACAGGCTGCTGCCTCAGATCAGCCTCCTGGGGCGGAGATTAAGTAATCCCCAGGTTCAGGTCCCGTACAGCCCATTGAGCTCTGGAACCCTGCTCACCGACGGAGAACATAACCCAGCACAGAGCCAGGTTACTATTACCACGGTCTTCAGCAGGGCTGAGGTAGGTACTGCCCCAGGCGAGTTGCTCAAAGAACGGGATGCCGTTATACCCTTCCTCCTAATGTAGGCTCTTTTGTCCGAAGACCCCTAAGATATTGGATCTTAGGAGTCATATTGAATAAGCCAGATTCATTGTGTAATTTATTTTAAATAGGTGCCTACGTTAATTGACTTGAATATAATAATGAAGACAAATTTTTGTCCTTTACACCATGCAAATTAAATGAATTTGTGATCACCATGTGATAAAGCAAAATCACAAAATCAAAATAATGCGTGGCACCCAAGTGTCGCCATGATTGAACCGGGTTGCCACTTGCCTGTATTAACTTTGGTTGGTTTAACGTAACTAGTTGATATTAATAGATAAACTATGGAAATAATATGCCTACTTATTATTAACGCATCATCTAGAAAGTAAATACCCTTCCTACTCCTACTTCCATGAAACCGCAAAAAAAGACAAATTTTATGTCATTAGTAGGTATTTGCACGTACTAAATATTTTTTTCACTTCTTATGCTCGTAAAGTTCTTGTTTATGCTGGGTGTATGCGGACTAAAACAAAATTTTATGCTCTAGTGCCTAAAGTTCTTTTTCTTCTTCTAAAACAATATGGCCATACTAGACCGTAGAGACGGTACCATGAAGATCGTGTTACTCTATGAACCAAACATAATAAAATGCTATTAAATAACTTGTTTTTTTTTGTTACATTTAATTTGTACTTTCTGTGTTCTATATAAATTAAGAAACATTAAAAATCAGATAGTATTATGAGTGAAAAAATATTATAAAATGAATTTATGATTAGGCAGTATAGGTCTCGTTACCCATGCCTAATGCTTCATGTAGAATGATTAAAAAAAACTATTACATTGAATGTACAAAATTGTTCAAATGTTACTTTTAATTTTAATTAAAGACTTTTATTTACAATATCACTGTTTCATTTCCTTGCAATCGAAGTGAAAAGCAGAGTGCATAACTCGATCATAAAACCCATTTTATCCTCGACTTAATATCCACCCTCGCCTTTGGCTCGGGCGGATAAACGTCTCGTATAAAATGGCTTCTTTTATGCACTTGTAGTACAATCTACTATTCTACTTTCATCGTCAATATATTTCTTTAAAAAGTGAACGACGCTTACAGTTATAGATTACTATAAAGGGCACCCGACACGGTCAATTGGGCATGACAAGTCTACGTGCTTGAGTCAAGTTATTGACCGTTTACCACGTAGACTTGACGCTATCATCAATAAATCTACGGTTTGATGGGAATTGAAGTAGAAAAGAGCGTAATAAAAAAAAAACGGCACTTGATGCACTTTCGATTGATGTGAACTGACGGGACTTGACAAGTTTTTATTTTTATTTTTTTTTTTAACGCGGGGACTGCAGATTAGGCACTTCGCCGCCTTGTTTCGGGGGAGCAAGGCGGCTTTGTGTGGGACTCGCGGTCAACATGGTACCGTCCTACCCACTAAATCCCGCGGTGTTCCGCCTCGCCTTAACCGGGTCGCAGGATAGGCCGGTGGATAAATCACTGCGGCCCGGCAAAGGGTCGCCCCGTTACATCATCGGGACTCTCCACGGGGGGGCTTGATGGACTGCCCCCCCCCCCCACCCCTTAAATCCTAATGGAGTTGGAAGTGCTGATTCCGTCGGTCCGCTCTCGGATGCCCCTCTGTAAGCAGAGGGGGTAGAGAGCGGCCAAGCGCGGGGCGGGCGCTAAAAGCACCCCCGGAATGACAAGTTTTTATTTATTTTGCAATCGGAAAACTTCAAAACGTCAAATTCAAAAAAGTTGCGGAATCGATCAGCGTCCAAGAATGTATTCAATATTATTTAGATACTATTTTACCTATATATATTAGACGACCTGTTTGGTTCGGAGGCAAAAATACTGTCTTTTAATCAAGAGGTCGCGGCTTCGATCCAATATGGCCGCTGCGCCGTAAACACAAAATATCATGATGGGTATCGTTTAAGGGGATTTTTGGTATGCTGAGTACGAATCAGTTGATAATTCTGCAATCCAATATGGCCGCCGCGCCGTCATCACAAAATTTCCTGATGGGTATCGTTTAAGGGGTTTTTTGGTATGCTGAGTACGAATCACATGATAATTTTGCAATCCAATATGGCCGCTGCGATGTATTCACATAATATCATGATGGGTATCGTTTAAGGGATTTTTTGGTATGCTGAGTACGAATCACATGATAATTTTGCAATCCAATATGGCCGCCGCGCCATTATCACAAAATTACATGATGGGTATCGTTTAAGGGGGTTTTTGGTATGCTGAGCACGAATTTCGGGTTAATTTTGCAATCCAAAATGGCCGCCCCACCACCGTTGTAAATTTTCATGTTGGATATCGTTTTTGGGGTTTTTTGGTATGCTGAGTACGAATTTCAGGTCAATATTGCAATCCAATATGGCCGCCGCACCACTGTTGTAAAATTTCATGTTGGTTATCGTATAAGGAGATTTTTGGTATGCTGAGTACGAATTTCAGGTTTATTTTGCAATCCAATATGGCCGCCGTGCCACTGTTGTCAAATTTCATATTGGATATCATATATGGGGTTTTTTGGTATGCTAAGTACGAATTTCGGGTTAATTTTGCAATCCAAAATGACTGCCGCGCCACCGTTGTAAAATTTCATGTTGGATACCGTATAAGGGGTTTTTTGGTATGCTGACTACGAATTTTGGGTTAATTTTGCAATCCAAAAAGGCCGCCGTGCCACTGTTGTGAAATTTCATGTTGGATATCGTATAAGGGGTTTTTTGGTATGCTAAGTACGAATTTCGGGTTAATTTTGCAATCCAAAATGGCTACCGTGCCACTGTTGTGAAATTTCATGTTGGATATCGTTTTGGGGGTTTTTTCGTATGCTGAGTACGAATTTCAGGTTAATATTGCAATCCAATATGGCCGCCGCACCACCGTTGTAAAATTTCATGTTGATTATCGTATAAGGAGGTTTTTGGTATGCTGAGTACGAATTTCAGGTAAATTTTGCAATCCAAAATGGCCGCTGTGCCACTGTTGCGAAATTTCATATTGGATATCGTATAAGGGGTTTTTTGGTATGCTGAGTACGAATTTCGGGTTAATTTTGCAACCCAAAAAGGCCGCCGTGCCACTGTTGTGAAATTTTATGTTGGAAATCGTATAAAGGGTTTTTTGGTATGCTAAGTACGAATTTCGGGTTAATTTTGCAATCCAAAAAGGCCGCCGTGCCACTGTTGTGAAATTTCATGTTGGAAATCGTATAAAGGGTTTTTTGGTATGCTAAGTACGAATTTCGGGTTAATTTTGCAATCCAAAATGGCTACCGTGCCGCTGTTGTGAAATTTCATTTTGGATATCGTTTAAGGGGTTTTTTGGTATGCAGAGTACGAATTTCATTTTAATATTGCAATCCAATATGGCCGCTGCACCACCGTTGTAAAATTTCATGTTGGTTATCGTATAAGGAGGTTTATGGTATGCTGAGTACGAATTTCAGGTAAATTTTGCAATCCAAAATGGCCGCTGTGCCACTGTTGTGAAATTTCATATTGGATACCGTATAAGGGGTTTTTTGGTATGCTAAGTACGAATTTCGGGTTAATTTTGCAATCCAAAATAGCTGCCGCGCCATTGTTGTAAAATTTCATGTTGGATACCGTATAAGGGGTTTTTTGGTATGCTGAGTACGAATTTTGGGTTAATTTTGCAATCCAAAATGGCCACCGTGCCACTGTTGTGAAATTTCATGTTGGATATCGTTTAAGGGGTTTTTTGGTATGCTGAGTACGAATTTCAGGTTAATTTTGCAATCCAATATGGCCGCCGCGCCGTAATCACAAAATTTCATGATGGGTATCGTTTATCAGCTTTTTTAGGCTGAGTACTATTTTAATGTAATAATAATAATAATAACACTACCATAGTCAGCAGATATTTTTTCAACTAAAATATTTTTATTAAATTTTATTCATAAAACAGCGAATATTTACTATAAATATTTCAGAAAATCAAGAATAGAAGTAATAGAACCTATAATTTCAGTATTCAATGGAAATACTATGGAAATTTTGGAAAAATACTACAATATTATAATGACATGACAGCTGCAAACGTCAATTGGAAAATAACACGAAAATGGATACAAATTAACCCTTAGAGCTCCTCGCGGCGACCCGTCGCCGCGCATAATAATCAAGTTTTTCCGTAAAGCCCCGCGCGGCGACCGGTCGCCGCACCTACCCAGACGACTTTAAACTTAAATTTAGCCTGCTTACGTCCTACTTTTCAATGAACAGGTTTATTGCATGTGTAGTTTATAACATTTTCTTGTTTTTGGAATCTTATGAAATGACGTCAATGGGCCAGAATTATTTACAAAAATCGAACAGTTGAAGTTGAGAGTGGATTGCGCATGGATGGCGTGCGTTTGTGTAGTACGTGTGTGTTTCGTGTTTTTATTATAAATAATGTGTTTGCATTATTATTTATTATTATACACAGTAAAATAAACAATATATCAATAATCCGGTTGGTGTTTACAGGATCGTAAAATATGGTGTGGTGGTAGAGTAATCAATGTTTTTTTTGTTGAGTGCGTGTGTACCAAGTGCAAGTGTGCGTGTGTGTTTTGTTTTTTTATTATAAATAATGTGTTTTCATTATTGTTTATTATTATACACAGTAAAATAAACAATTTATCAATAATCCGGTTGCTGTTTGCAGAATTGAAAAATTTGGTCTGGTAAGTGAGATAAAAATTTTTTTTGGGAAATGGGAAATCTTTTTTCATTTTTAGGGTGGTGGAGCTAGGTCCACGTGATTACCGATTTTCGATATATTTTTTTAGTGTGTTGAAGGGTTAAATGGAAAAATCATGTTGACTAGGGCCAAAAGCAGACAAAATGCACTCACACCATCCCCGGACTCGTCAGGCGGCTCCACTTCGCACCCTAAGGATACTGCTTTACCTGCCTGCGAAATGTCGAGCTCCACCAGTAGCAGTGACGAGTATTTCTCCCCACCGACGCCGCCACTACCTGTACGTCGGCAGGGGAGAGGCCGGCCGCCAGCTAGCTTGGGACCCCGAGGCCCACCGGCCTCGAATAGGGCCCCCGCTGCCGGTGGTAATGTGCACCGCATGAAGTGGACTAAAGAAATTAATGAAAACGTCATGCAGGCATATTTTGCGGCTTCAGAGCTAGGTGCTAACCTCACTGCGTATCGTGGCCGTTTACTTTCTGTATTTCAGGAACTTGAACCAGCTGTCAACGTGTCAGCACAGCGATTATCGGATCAGGTGCGGGCTATCCAGCGTTGTAATAAGCTTGATAGTCCGACACTTGAGAGGCTACTACTTCGTCGCAAGTTGTGTGTACCTCGTCACAAATTCGTACACCACCAGTTAGTACACCTGTAGTTGCTGAGGAAGTTGTTGATGATGAGACTATATCCGTAAGTACCCAATGTGAGAATCGATTAAGGAGTGCTTTGTAAGATGCGATTGTGGAATATCGGTTTGCAAGTGCAGATTGTAGACCACGTCTTCCTCGTATGCCCATGCATAAAAGAAATCGGGCTCTGGTGTGTGCCCTGGATTCACTATTGCACCAATATCTGGACAATAGTGAAGATCTTAGTGATACGCACTCAATCCTGCACTGTGCGGCGGTTGCGGCTTGTCGAGTAGCTAAGGTTAAATTTTACACAAATGAAACTGCTACTCGACCTAGGTCTGCAAAACCTACTTGGCAGTGTAGGATTGAGAGGCGTATTTCCGAGGCCAGGGCACTCATCGGGAAACTTATATGTTTCAGGTCGGGTAATACCCGTCCGAAGGTGATGCGCTTTGTGAAACAAGCGTTCTTTGGGACTAACATAAGTCCTCAAAGATACGCATCATGTGTCACAGAGCGCATCGATCTTCTGAAACAAAAGGTTTATGCATGGGCAAATCGCGTTAGGCGCTATAAAGTGCGAGTAGATCGATTTAACCAGAATCGTATGTTCCAAAAAAACGAGAAGTGGGTTTACAGGAACTGGGAAACACCATATCTTCCAGAGGTTAATGACGTAACTCACCCAGATGATGATACTACTAATGCATTTTGGAGGAACCTCTGGTCAAGACCTGTTGATCATACTGAGGGTGATTGGATGAGAGATGTTGAACGGTCATGTGAGAATATAACGGATATGGAACCAGTTTATATAGATGCAGAAGATGTTGCTTGTGCAGTTCGTTCGCTCCCGAATTGGAAATCAGCGGGACCGGACGGACTGCATAATTTCTGGTTAAAATGGTTCCGCAGCTCACATGGCCGTTTAGCATCACAATTTCAATCATCCCTAGATATGGGTTCACTACCCGATTTTATGACTACTGGTTTATCTGGTAGTGCTACGGATCCCAAAAATTATAAACCCATTACATGTTTACCAACTGTCTATAGTCCAATCCTGCCCGATCTGGCAATAATGTAAACATGTCATGTTTTGACAAGCGTTCTCTAAGACAGATGAGTAGAAAAATATAGTATGACAAAACATTATTTTTTTTAATATCCTGAATAAGGTATTTTAAATGAAAATAAACTATCATATAGAAGTTATTTGGTGTCAAAATGATTGTAAAAACACTGCATGACTCTTGGATACTGGAATACTCAATTGCAAGTAACTATGGATTTATAGGATCAAATATGTTTGTTTACATTTTTGCGCAAAGCAATTGAAATACAGTATATAAACTTTTAACATCCATTTTAAAAGTCAAAATTACTAAACACATAGAAAAACATTTAATCGATATGACCATCAGCCAACAGGTGCGTCGTAATCGCAAAAATCTGGCGACATGTTGGATAGATTATAAGAAGGCCTTTGATTCAGTGCCACATACATGGCTTCTGAAGGTACTTGAGCTGTATAAAACTGATACAAGTCTGTGTACTTTCTTGAGGGCATGTATGGGGCAGTGGAAAACAGTCCTTTGCTATCCAGGGTGTCGTCGGTTTTGCAATAATGGTGCACCAATTAGTATCAAGCGGGGAATATTTCAAGGGGACAGTCTGAGTCCGTTGTGGTTTTGTCTAGCTCTAAATCCTCTCAGTACTATGCTAGAGAGTTCTGGGTTAGGCTATCGGTTGCGCAAAGATGGTGGGGTTATATCGCACCTCCTTTACATGGATGACCTCAAATTATTTGCCCACACTAAATTGCAACTGATGGATTTACTGGGAGTAACAGAAACTTTCAGTAGAGCCATCAGGATGGAATTTGGGGTGGACAAGTGTGCAGTCATGCATGTTAAAAGAGGTGTAATAGTGGAATCTGATGGTGTAGAACTTTCATATTCCACTAAGCTAAACTGTCTTTCTGCAACCGAAACTTACAAATATCTGGGTATATCACAAGCATTAGGAATTTCTGATACTGGCATGAAAGAGACATTACAGGAGCGTTTCTTTGGCCGCCTGAAAAAAGTAATAAAAAGACTTTTGTCAGGCGGTAACAAGCTGCACGCCTTTAATGGGTGGGTCATGCCCACTGATCTGTATTATTACCACTGGATTGGTTGTCTCATACAAATGACAGCGAATTATTTGTGCCGATTTGAAACGCCTCTAGAGTTGGTTCAAGGAACTAAATCTGACGTATCATGCAAATGACTTCCCGTATCGCGCCGGGAATTATGAATTATTTCGTAATTTAAGGACTTTTGTGTAGTTTAGTGAGGATTTGTGTGGTTACAAAAAAGCAATAGACATGGTGAAATGTGTGTTTTGCAAAATTAGCTTCAAAAAGGGAGCAACATTAGATTTCACAGGTAAGTTGATTTTTTGTAATTTTTATCATTAAATCAGCCTGACCTACATGTAAAATGCTTGATTATTTACAAAATATGTATAAGAATAATATATAGGTAAGATTACATTATTTTTAAGCACAAAAATAGGATTTTAATTTCGTTTAGTGATGTCCATGTTGTCGTATCGATAAACTTGATCATGGTCTGATGTGATCGAAAACTTTTCTTTATAAGAAATATGTCTAATAATGGTATCATTTTACATTACATATGGTCACGCCTTCAAACAAAATCACCCCTCTTTTTCCGTACGTCACCAAACAAAATCTTATTAGTAATATTTATTTAACGTATTTTCTGACATTAACTTGTGTGGGTAATACTTACTACATAATATTTTTTACTCTATTGATGTATGTTTATTTTATTGCAGATTTCCAACTGATCCAAAAATCTGAAGTGCATGGCTTGGCAACATGGGAGCCCATAACTGGACTCCAAATTCAAGCGATCGTCTGTGTTCTAATCATTTTGATGTTAAATGTTATTCTATGCATAACACAAGAACTTCCGGTTAATAAATAGTATACCGTCCGCTAGTGTACCCTAGTTTTACAATAAACTGTAAAATAAATGAATGATTAATAAAATCACGTTTATTTTTATTTTTTCTACACATAACTCCCTTTCTATTTCTATGGCGCATGATATATATAAACGCTCACTTCGTGGTGAAATGGACAATGATAAATGCATCAAATTAACTGAAGTAAATGTATGAAAGCCACATACACTTATGGGATCCACGTTCACCGCACAATGATCTTTGTCTGTCTGCCTTTTATTCTTTTTATAGGGATTCATTATTACTAAAGCTGCAGCGAATTGGCATACGTCACCCATGGTAGCTAGTAAGAAACTATAGAAATTCGTTGCTCAGCTTGAGGCACGCTGCCGAGTTGCTGATTAATTTGGCCCAAGTGGAGATGCATGTAATTTCCCCAGCACGCGGCACGCTCAGATTGAGGCAGCTCGCCCCGCGGCTGCTCAAGTGGAGATGCGCCTTAATACCTCTCTCAATCTCTTCAACGAAAGTAATATTTTCTTGCAATTTTGCGTCACGAGTATGCCAAATTGCAGGTAAATATTATTTCATTTAGGTAGGTATACTAGACACCAACTTAAACCACCCTTATTAAGAGCAATATTCATTAAAGCGTCGATAGCTTAGTGGTTAAGAAGACTGACTGTCTTGCGATCGAGAAGACCCGGGTTCGAATTCTGGCCACTCCTAGCACAAGCAATTTAGCTTAGTTGGAGAAGTTAAAGGGAATATTCGTAATTTCGGTTGGTAATATTCTTATATTAAACAAATTATAAACAAAATTAATTTTAAAATATATATACTAAAAATGTTTTCATTTCAAATTAAATCTATCGATACGCGTCAGTTCAAGAAAGTTTGGCACATCACTAATTTTAGTTCTCTGAACCAGCGCTGCTGATTTCAGCGCCACAATGGCGAGAATTAAGAAGGCATAACTTTAGTTTGACAGCCACCTATCCAGTGTGGTAATATTACAGATCAGTGGTCATGCCAGTCCTAATGTACTCTTTTGGTATACTCAGATGGACTCAGACCGAACTCAATAAAATTGATAGAAGAGTAAGAACACTGTTGACTGCATTCCGGATGCATCATCCCCGATCATCTGTAATGAGGTACAACCTCATTACAGATGATCGGGGAAATGTGGGGGTCGAGGCTTTTTAAATGCTAACACCCTCCATAACCGCGAGGTATACAATCTTAGGGAATTCTTTCTGAAAACAGACACCAATATGCACCGTAATGTGGTCGCAGTGGACACGGGACTCACCCCGCTTGCTATGGGCAGAGAGAACTGGCGCAAACTGTAGTACTTAGTACTGAAGATCGCAAAGAGGTATGGAAAAGCAAGCAGCTACATGGACGTTTTTATCGGGCCTTAAATGGACCTGACATTGATTTAAAAGCGTCCGTATCTTGGCTACAGTTCGGTAATCTTTTCGGAGAAACCGAAGGTTTTTTCTTTGCCATAATGGACGAAGTTGTTATGACGAAGAACTACCGGAAACATATTCTGAAGGATGGTACCATTGACATCTGTCGGGCATGTCATTGTCCTGGAGAATCACTTAGTGCGAGGCAGCATTTGCGTTTTTCCGCGGCGGTTTCTAACCTCAAAATGTCATCAAACTGTCAAAATCAATGAAATCAAGTCAATGTTTTGATATTTTGAGGTTAGAAACCGCCGCGATAACCACAAGTGCGGCCTCGCCCTTAGACATATAGTTTCTGGTTGTTCTCGTCTTGCCAATGGAGAATATTTGCACAGACATAACCAAGTGGCCAAGATAATACATCAGCAGCTGATATAGTGGTGATAGATCGATTGGAACGCCTCGCAATAATTATCGATATCAGCATTCCTCATGATGACAACCTCTTTAAAGCAGAAAAGGAAAAAGAAATGAAATATTTGGATTTGGCTCATGAAGTTGTTGACATGTGGCATGTTGATTCGGCAATTATTGTTCCAATTATCGTTTCGGTCCACGGTTTGATGGCAAAGAGCCTCGATAACCATCTGAAGAGGCTCTCGTTAGACGGCTGGTTCAAGGGCCTGATACAGAAGGCAGTACTTCTTGACACGGCACGCATTTTGAGGAGGTTCCTGTCTCTGAAGCCCTAACCACCGGTAGCTTGGTTCCTGCACCCGATGCCGGTGGGACACTATTTTTTTATATTTTTAAATAGATTTTTATTTTTGTAAGCATTATTTATTTAAAAATGTAAGACAATATGTTAAGAATAAAAAATAAATGGAATAATAATAATAAATCTTTATTTTCAAGCAATATTAGAGACAGTTACAGATATTTTTAACTTACTCTACGGCTCATAGATACATACCTTAGGCAGCGCGATTGTGGCGCCTCTGGTGTTGCGAACCGCCATAGGCTGCCTTGACCACCGGTACATCTTGGGGGGCTGTATGCTTGTCTGCCACTCTAGTGGTATAAAAAAAAACCTTAATACTAAAAATACATATAGGTATAACTTAACCTAATTGACACGCTCTGACGTCGACGTGTCGCGGGGCGGGGTGTCCCGTGTCAGCAGACGTCCTCTGAAGCGCCGATACTTCACCCCTCTCGGCCAGAAGTCAGCAGCCATGAAGGTGGTGATGCGGTCTGTAGTAGGAAGGTTTAATGTAATAGACCTTAATTTTACAATAAGGACCTTTTGTCATAGTATTTTCGCATTGCTAGTTTAGAAAGCCTAAACTTAATAAGCAAATTATTAAAATTTACTAGTTAGGCGAAAATGGTACTCAGCATTTCAAAAAATCCCTTTAACGATACTCATCATGAAATGTTGTGATTACGGCGCGGCGGCCATATTGGATTGCAAAATTAACCTGAAATTCGTACTCAGCATTCCAAAAAACCTCTTATACGATACCCAACATGAAATTTTACAACAGTGGCAAGACGGCCATTTTGTATCGCAAAATTAACCCAAAATTCGTACTCAGCATACCAAAAAACCCCTTATACGATATCCAACATGAAATTTTACAACGGTGGTGTGGCGGCCATCTTGGATTGCAAAATTAACCCAAAATTCGTACTCAGCATACCAAAAAGCCTCAAAAAAATATCCAACATGACATTATATCTGCTAAGTCACTAGGTCACGTGGATCATTTGTTCAAAGTTAGAAATAAAACAAAAATGACAACGTCAATCGGATTGAATACTTTAAACGTTTTAAATAGGGGCCGTCGGGTTACGCCGGCTCACGGCTTCTACCTATCCAAAAAAAAAATTGCGTGTACTTAGTGTACACACGTAAGAAGTGAAACTTCTTCATAAACTTAATTTTCACCTCACCATAAATTAAGTCAAAAAGTACAAAAGTCCAAAAGTCCAAAAGTCCAAAAGTCCAAAAGTCCAAAAGTCCAAAAGTCCAAAGTCCAAAGTCCAATGTCCAAAAGGCCAAAAGTCCAAAAGTCCCAAAGTCCCAAAGTCCCAAGGTCACAAGGTCCCAAAGTCCCAAAGTCCCAAAGTCCCAAAGTCCCAAAGTCCCAAAGTCCCAAAGTCCCAAAGTCCCAAAGTCCCAAAGTCCCAAAGTCCCAAAGTCCCAAAGTCCCAAAGTCCCAAAGTCCCAAAGTCCCAAAGTCCCAAAGTCCCAAAGTCCCAAAGTCCCAAAGGCCAAAAGTCCAAAAGTCCCAAAGTCCCAAAGTCCCAAAGTCCCAAAGTTCCAAAGACCCAAAGTACCAAGGTCCCATCTAAAAGTTCAAAAGTCCCAAAGGCCTAAAAGTCCCAAAGTCCCAAAGTCCCAAAGTCCCAAAGTCCCAAAGTCCCAAAGTCCCAAAGTCCCAAAGTCCCAAAGTCCCAAAGTCCCAAAGTCCCAAAGTCCCAAAGACCCAAAGTCCCAAAGTCCCAAAGTCCCAAAGTCCCAAAGTCCCAAAGTCCCAAAGTCCCAAAGTCCCAAAGTCCCAAAGTCCCAAAGTCCCAAAGTCCCAAAGTCCCAAAGTCCCAAAGTCCCAAAGTCCCAAAGTCCCAAAGTCCCAAAGTCCCAAAGTCCCAAAGTCCCAAAGTCCCAAAGTCCCAAAGTCCCAAAGTCCCCAAGTGCCAAAGTCCCAAAGTCCCAAAGTCCCAAAGTCCCAAAGTCCCAAAGTCCCAAAGTCCCAAAGTCCCAAAGTCCCAAAGTCCCAAAGTCCCAAAGTCCCAAAGTCCCAAAGTCCCAAAGTCCCAAAGTCTAAAAGTCTAAAAGTCCCAAAGTCCCAAAGTCCCAAAGGCCAAAAGTCCAAAAGTCCCAAAGTCCCAAAGTCCAAAAGTCCAAAAGTCCAAAAGTCCAAAAGTCCAAAGTCCAAAAGTCCCAAAGTCCCAAAATCCCAAAGTCCCAAAGTCCCAAAGTCCCAAAGTCCCAAAGTCCCAAAGTCCCAAAGTCCCAAAGGCCGAAAGTCCAAAAGTCCAAAAGTCCCAAAGTCCCAAAGTCCAAAAGTCCAAAAGTCCAAAAGTCCAAAAGTCCAAAGTCCAAAGTCCAAAAGTCCCAAAGTCCCAAAGTCCCAAAATCCCAAAGTCCCAAAGTCCCAAAGTCCCAAAGTCCCAAAGTCCCAAAGTCCCAAAGTCCCAAAGTCCCAAAGTCCCAAAATCCCAAAGTCCCAAAGTCCCAAAGTCCCAAAGTCCCAAAGTCCCAAAGTCCCAAAGTCCCAAAGTCCCAAAGTCTAAAAGTCCAAAAAGTCCAAAAGTCCAAAAGTCCAAAAGTACAAAAGTCCTAAAGTCCAAAAGTGCAAAAGTCTAAAAGTCCAAAAGTTCAAAAGTCCAAAAGTCCAAAAGTCCAAAAGTCCAAAAGTCCAAAAGTCCAAAAGTCCAAATGTCCAAAAGTCCAAAAGTCCAAAAGTCCAAAAGTCCAAAAGTCCAAAAGTCCAAAAGTCCAAAAGTCCAAAAGTCCAAAAGTCCAAAAGTCCAAAAGTCCCAAAGTCCCAAAGACCCAAAGTACCAAGGTCCCATCCAAAAGTCCAAAAGTCCAAAAGTCCAAAAGTCCCAAAGTCCCAAAGTTCCAAAGTCCCAAAGACCCAAAGTACCAAGGTCCCATCCAAAAGTCCAAAAGTCCAAAAGTTCAAAAGTTCAAAAGTTCAAAAGTTCAAAAGTCCAAAGTCCAAAGTCCAAAAGTCCCAAAGTCCCAAAATCCCAAAGTCCCAAAGTCCCAAAGTCCCAAAGTCCCAAAGTCCCAAAGTCCCAAAGTCCCAAAGTCCCAAAGTCTAAAAGTCCAAAAAGTCCAAAAGTCCAAAAGTCCAAAAAGTCCAAAAGTCCAAAAGTCCAAAAGTCCAAAAGTACAAAAGTCCTAAAGTCCAAAAGTGCAAAAGTCTAAAAGTCCAAAAGTTCAAAAGTCCAAAAGTCCAAAAGTCCAAAAGTCCAAAAGTCCAAAAGTCCAAAAGTCCAAAAGTCCAAAAGTCCAAAAGTCCAAAAGTCCAAAAGTCCAAAAGTCCAAAAGTCCAAAAGTCCAAAAGTCCAAAAGTCCAAAAGTCCAAAAGTCCAAAAGTCCAAAAGTCCAAAAGTCCAAAAGTCCAAAAGTCCAAAAGTCCAAAAGTCCAAAAGTCCAAAAGTCCCAAAGACCCAAGGACCCAAAGTACCAAGGTCCCATCCAAAAGTCCAAAAGTCCAAAAGTCCAAAAGTCCAAAAGTCCCAAAGTCCCAAAGTTCCAAAGTCCCAAAGACCCAAAGTACCAAGGTCCCATCCAAAAGTCCAAAAGTCCAAAAGTTCAAAAGTTCAAAAGTTCAAAAGTTCAAAAGTTCAAAAGTCCCAAAGTCTCAAAGTTCCAAAGTCCCAAAGACCCAAAGTACCAATGTCCCATCCAAAAGTCAAAAAGTCCAAAAGCCCAAAAGCCCAAAAGTCCAAAAGTCCTAAAGTCCAAAAACCCTTAAATGACATGCTATCCCTGGATAAAGTACTCTTAATTCGAATCCACCGTGGTGGGGAACAGAACAAAGATGGCGCGTAACCAAAAATCGTGACGTGACGTGACGCAATTTTTTTTCCAACGCCGATAAAGAAGTTTCACTTCAAAAAATTCCCAATAGCATTTGACATCTTAGGTCGTATGTCGACCTATTTTAAAATTCGGACCAGTGTGCGGCCGGCCAGCCGCAAATAAAAGTGCATTGATGTTACAAGTTGTATCAAAACATTACACACTAGCCGTCGTCACGCGGTTTCAACCGCGTAGTTCCCGTTTCCGTGGGAATAGGTACGGGAATAAAATATGCCTATGCCTATGTTTACCGCAAAGATTGTAGCTTCCCAACAGTGAAAGAATTTTTCAAAGTAGTTCCGGAGCCTATTCGATGCAAACAAACAAACAAACAATCAAATCTTTCCTCTTTATAATATTAGTAAAGATTGTATCATTACAAGGCGCGCATTGTAAATTTGTAATGCTTCGTTCTCCTCCTTCACTGATATAACCTCGTCTTTTATCATTTCAAGTTGCGCATTGCAATGCTCGGTTCTCCTCCATCACCGCTGTAATGCTCGACGCTGTAATGTTACATTACACGCGAATGCTCCCGGTGAGGGACATACATCAGACAGGACAGGACAGAGGGTACATAAAAACACGATCGCAAAATCACCGGTGAATTTCACCGTAGCTCAAGATTCCGCTCCGATGCAAACTACTAGCGAATAGGGCCAAAAGGCAAGTGTGCGAGCCACACTTGACGGCACCTTCAATGGGCGTCAAGTATCGTCAATTCATCCTTCAAGTGAGATCTCAATCACGTAAAGGCAAGGCAAGGCATGACAATAAAAATTGATCGTCTCGGGGGCCTCTAAGGGAGGTGTAATATTTCATAAAATGGTTTTTTTTTTTCAAATAAAAAAAGTAAGAGTTCTTATTTATGATTATTCTTCAATTTAAGAAATTTACGTACAAACACCGGCGCGTTACGATTTTATTACCTACATGTTTGTAGTAGACGTAACGTTCATAAATGACATCATTCAAATGTCATCAAAATGTTGAAAAAAAAATGGTGAACAAAGAGTTCATAAGCTCTTTTGAAAATTCGTACTGTACCCACAGACGTACAATAAGTCTGTGACTGTACCTTACAGGATCGTTATGAGGATAACTGGATAGTAAACAACCACTACAGAGCGATACGTGAACTACTGCAACTAGAGGGTTTCGTCCGCGTGTAGACGTGTTGCTCTGTGACAACTACCACATTTACTATTCATGGGCACGACAAACACGTTCAGCTGGAGCTAGAGATCCCGAGATAGTACGGCGAAGTAGCCTGTAAGTAGTGCCGTATCCCTAAACTGGGAAATGAACGCAAAGAAGGCAAGGCCGCTCCAGAATGGGGAGAAGGCGAGGAGAGCGCACCGGACAGATAACACGCAAGTACGGCGTGTAAATAAGCCAAGAGGCTGGTAAGACTATGGGTTGGTGAAGGGGACTATACCACATTTACTATGACTCAATTATTTTCGACGGGTGGTATACCTAATGCTAAATACCATCACAAAGAACTAGCGGCGCTGCATAGAAACTAACATAATCTAAGCCCTATCTCCTCCGCAAAACGCTTCGCCTTTAAACTCCTGCAACCAGAAGTCCATCCCGAAATGCCCCACATTCTAGCAGCTTTCCACTGCCGTGCTGCTGACAAGGCCGTATGTATGACTGAGGTACCAGCTTCCTGCACGGTTGATGAGTCCGCACGTCCAGCATCATCTAGGTACCATAAATAGGTATACCGTAAAAGACAAAGTGCCAAATCAGGTTTACGTTATGTAAAACTATCAGTGTCAGTTATACTGACAGTCTCAATTAAACATTGTTTGTATAGGTAGTCTTGTCTGACGATCTATGTATTATTGTAATGCATTTATTGTAAATTTCCTACAAATTAACGAAAATTGTTACATTTATTACGATGTTAGCAAACCATTTTAGATATCAGGATGAAAGATGGAAGCGGTGAATATCTCCAGGTGCTACAATGGATTTCAAGTGCTCGTGTAGTTCTTTGATCAGCACAATCGTCGTGATTTCCTTCTGCATTTGAGGTAGGTATGGCATGAAAAGCAATATTTTACGGCGTGATCTCGCGGATTCTGCTAAGACTATTATTTTTGGTCTACTATGACCTGCAGTGAGGCCCGCTTATAAAAATATTTTCAGTTAAATTAAGTTCTGCTGCATATGCAGTTAAAACAATTAAACGGATTACTGATGTTGAAATGGCTAGAATAGACTACTTCAGTGATTTCCATAACGTTATATCATTCTTCAGAAGATACCCACAGAACATAATTATTTTTACCACAAAAGAAAGCTTCAAGAACTTTATACCATCCTGGTCCCAGAGTAAGAGCCACAACCATCGAAGTTTATTGGCCATGTCATGAATCTTCTTATTTTATAACCTAGCAATACCAAAATGTAATAACTTGTATTAGCTAATAGTGTGCGTACTCCTGGCGGAAAAGTGTCGATTTTTTAAATTCTAGATATGCAGAAAATTAGCGTAAGAGTCCGTGTAAATGTGTATCGTAAATAGAAATTTGTCCATTGTGAAGATATTCTTGAAAAACTGATTCCGCCAGGAGTACGTTCGAAACGTCAGCCCAGCGGAACTTTTTCTTTTTTTGCAAAAAGAAAAGGCTCATTAGGTAGCTTGGTGCGAGCTGTAAATGTGTATGTATAAATGAAATTTGTGTATCATGATATCACGGAGTAATTCAGGTTTCCGCTGGGAGTACGTTTGACGATATCGTAATTATCATATACAGAGACTTGGTACAGTGTTGAGTTTACTCATGTACGTTGCTATGAATTTGCTTATAATCTTGGTAAAAGCAGAAATTGAAAATAATTTCCCACTCAAAAGATATCGACATATAGGTAAAATCAGGTTATTAACCTCTAGTGCCTAAAATAGGAACCTTACAGCCAAACTTGTAACGTTAATTTGTATCTAATCAAAGTCTACACTCTTCAACCGAGTTTCATTAATATCTTCTTAGTAATTACAGAGGAATCACAAAATTTGTCGCAATCAGCCCATTGTTTTATATGACCTTTGTTGTCAATGTTCTTAGAAAATAAACACAACAAACGATATTGCAATATTTTGCGTATTTATTCAACTACTCAAATTTAAAAATTCAGCTCATTACATTCAGTATTTAACAAAATATAAGAAAAATACCATCAACAGCCGGAATTGATGAAAAACACGGGTAAACCAACCAAATTGAAATGACGTCAAAAAGCGGCCGCGCAGTACATGAAGGTACATTTCTAAATTTGTAGCATAGCATCAGTTTTAATTTAGTACAGGTAGATACAAAAGTCTTGTAAAATATTAGTATTTTTTTATTAAGTAGGTACTTATGATTCGTACATAATATATACACATCTTCATCATCTCAGACTCTTTGACACTCGCTTGCTGACTAGGGCTGGCCTCCGCCATAGCTGCAATTTTACTGAAAACAGTACCAAACGGCTTAACCTGCTTTCCGAAGCACGGAGACTCACGTAAATGAAATAAATAGCTTTACATGAGACAGACGGTGTCATTTTAAGTCAACTACAATTTGATACGTTTATCTTTTTTGCAATGTACGGGTACTGTATTTGAATTATACTAGCTGACACAACTTCGTGTTAGAAAATACTAATACTGAGACTATTTATTTCCGTAATCAATCGATTCTTATGTTCTTTTTATAAACCTGTTAGATCGAGTGATCCATTGGCTTAGCAGAGGGGAAAGCTTTGCTAGACGGGTCCTGTAGTTAAATGATCTAAGGTTTTATCGAACCCTAACATTATTATTTGGAATTGTACATCATTGCTAAGTTACCTGGTTTTAAATAACATTGTAGAATTAAATGGTATTGTCTATTGAGCAGCTTCTGGGGGAGAATGTATAAATTGGCGTGTGAGATTATTGTGAGCTCTCTTCATTCATACTGATCGCTTAGCTAGGGTATAACTATATTAAAAGTTATATTGCAAGTTTTATTTTATTTTTAAAATGTAGGTACTACCTATTTAACAATTTGTTAGCGTCACATGAAAGCGAGAGAGAGGTTTAGTAGTTATATTTTAATATAATTTATTTCATAGCAAGTACATAAAACACAAACTCCAGAACATTTGTGTACCACACACAAATATTTGTTCTGACCCAGAAATCGAACCTAGGACCGAGGACCGAGAGGAGGAATTATTTTATTCCGTACCATTCGACTGCATAGCTTGAACTGATACTATGCGTCCAAACGGAAGGATCGTCAATGGTAGGTTCTGGGTCGTTCTAGGTGCGTTTTTATTTGGAATAAAACCGCAGTAACCCCAAGTGCGGCCTCAGCCTTAGTCTGTAAGACTTTTTTGAAGAAAGTCATTAAGTGTCTTCTAGATTACAAACCTTATTTATACTGTTGATTGATGGCTGTTGGTAAAACTGGCCACACAGTTTTTAGGGTTCCAAACCCAAATTATAAAAACGGGACCCTATTCATGAGACTTCACAGTCCGCTTGTCTGTCTGTCTGTCCGACATGAGGCTTTCTCGGAAACTGCTAAAACAACAAATACTTAAATACTATCTCGGAAACCGTGACAATTAGAGAGCTGAAATTTTAACAGATGATATATTTTAGTTGACGCTGTAACAACAAATACTTAAATCCTATCTCGGGAACCGTGACAACTAGAGAGCTGAAATTTTCTCAGATGATGTATTTTGGTTGACGCTATAACAACAAATACTTAAATTAGACAAAAGGGGGATTAAGGGGGGCTACCATAAAAAAAACGTGATTTTTGCTGTTTTTTTTAGTACGGAACCCTCCAAGCGCGAGTTCGAGTCGTACTTGACCTGGTTTTATATAAGTAAATAAAAAATCTGGAACATGTTAATTTAAAAACCAGTTTCTTCTAGTCTCTAGTCTCAATATGTCAAAATGTGGATTTGTGTGTGAAAATGCAGAAATACCTAAACCTACAGGATCGTAAATTTGAAAGAAACTGATAAATACTTATACATAAGAAAGCTAGGGTAAAAAATAAGCAGGTACTCTATGTGTGGGGCTGCTCACCGTCCTTACAGAAGCAGGCCCAAGACGGCAGCGTGACGTGAGGGATTCACGCACGCCCTCCCCCCCGCCCCCTAAGAAGCGGAATCACACCCGAAAACCCCCCAAAGACGCGGGATAGCACCCGAACCACCCCGTAGGCGAGGTCTGTTGGGAGTCCTAGGAAAGCCTTCCGAGGGCTTACCCGGGGCTCCAAACCGTAAGCTGTTGGGCGTTACGTGAGTTTATTTAGTCGGTAGGATTCCAGCATAGCATCCATGAGGGATTTTCCCTCATGTTAAAAAAAGGGTAATCTAAGTGCCCACTATTACGTACTTAAGTAGAACCCGACATCGCGTCCATTTTAAAACGTCAAAGAGTTTGTTTTCTTGCTCTTTCTTATTTAAATGTCGATTATTCATAAAAGTAATAATTGTAATAGAAAGTTATTATGGGAATTGTATATTCGCTAAGCTATTTTTGTAGCGATAGTACACGATATCAAACCAAATAAACGTACAATACTTGCAATTTAAAGACGTAGCTCTATGTACTACGCGGCCGCTTTTTGACGTCATTTCAATCTGGTTGGTTTACTCGTGTTTTTCATCAATTCCGGCTGTTGATGGTATTTTTCTTATATTTTGTTAAATACTGAATGTAATGAGCTGAATTTTTTAATTTGAGTAGTTGAATAAATACGCAAAATATTGCAATATAGTTTGTTGTGTTTATTTTCTAAGAACATTGACAACAAAGGTCATATAAAACAATGGGCTGATTGCGACAAGTTTTGTGATTACTCTGTAATTACTAAAAAGATATTAATGAAACTCGGTTGAATAGTGTAGACTTTGATTAGATACAAATTAACGTTACAAGTTTGGCTGTAAGGTTCCTATTTTAGGCACTAGAGGTTAATAACCTGATTTTACCTATATGTCTATATCTTTTGAGTGGGAAATTATTTTCAATTTCTGCTTTTACCAAGATTATAAGCAAATTCATAGCAACGTACATGAGTAAACTCAACACTGTACCAAGTCTCTGTATATGATAATTACGATATCGTCAAACGTACTCCCAGCGGAAACCTGAATTACTCCGTGATATCATGATACACAAATTTCATTTATACATACACATTTACAGCTCGCACCAAGCTACCTAATGAGCCTTTTCTTTTTGCAAAAAAAGAAAAAGTTCCGCTGGGCTGACGTTTCGAACGTACTCCTGGCGGAATCAGTTTTTCAAGAATATCTTCACAATGGCTGGATACACAAATTTCTATTTACGATACACATTTACACGGACTCTTACGCTAATTTTCTGCATATCTAGAATTTAAAAAATCGACACTTTTCCGCCAGGAGTACGCACACAGCTAATATATAGTTTTTACAAGTCACCTAAATACTGTACCTACTTAAAGCGTGAAATAAAGATCAACAATTATCTTAACTTGTCCTTCTTATTTACACACTACCACCTAATTTACTAACACAGCCAAGGAATGTACATCTCATCATCAGTTTACGGTTTGCAGTTTGCAGCTACAACAAAAGGACCACAATAAAATAGAATTCAAGCTTGGACAGACAATATCCTTTTATTATAAACTAGCTGACGCGTACAACTACATTTGCCTAACGTGGGAGAAAGAAAGAGAGAGCTGTGTTACTCATATTTAAGTAATATAATATTTCCCGTCGAATTGACTTTCGTCGCGTTCAACTGTATCTCGAATATTAGGTATACTGGTTTTTTCGTTTGTTTGACATCTTGCATATATGTTGCGATATCAACGGTAATATTTAATAATCGTAGTAATATTAGGTTCTTATTTAAACATTTATTAAGTGCAGAATGTAAAGACTCTAGATTTCTAGAAAATTATTCGTTCGATGGCGGAGGCCGAAAACGCTGCTTTTTTACCTTTTGGCGATCCCAGTTTCCGCCAAAGACTCAGTGTGTATTGGTAAGTGTTTATGCGGTCCACACATAAATAGGATCAAGTGTAAGTGAGGGGACAAGGTAAAAGAGAAATAGGTAAAATCTGATGTTATTGTGAAACTTTTAAAATAAATGTCCTACAATACGCCTTAAATTTGCAATTTTTTGATCAATGCTGTCATGTTCCGGTTCCAATTGAATGTTTTGCCAACCTGCCACTATTAATTCTTTAGGTAAAAGCGTGCTCGTAGCCTCGGTGTTCTGTAACGATATCACTGCATTAAGCAACTTTCGCTATGGCCATTCCTCGGATGGGTGACCACCCATGTGACCACTTTATGACATTTGTTGTGACAAATGTTGTGGAATAGTACAAGTGCCGTTATTCAATATGTGCAGCAGGTCCCACCAAGTGCTCTCAATCAAAAGTATGAATAATTTGTGACATTTAGGTATTTGAGCGTTTTCATGCTTCGGAAGGCACGTTAAGAACGTCCAGGTTGCCAGTAAATTGGCAGTCGTTAAGCGACGTTGAAGACTTTTAGGCGGCTTGAAAAAATTCAACAGCAAGCAGTCACAACCTGCGCCTGTCCATCTCAACACGGCAATACGGGTACGCCACCTATTACGTGGAACAAATTCTAAAAAGGTGAAATATGGACATATAATATATGTATGCCTCTGCCTACCCTTTGGGAATAAAAGGCGTGACCATGTGTATGTATGTATGTAAAAGTGGTAAAGTTGCACTGACTTCCATAATTCTTATTCAAATATATACCTAATCAAATCACAATCAATTTCGGAGCCTGTTCGATGCAAACAAAAAATCAAGTGTTCTATCTAAACCACAGAGATCAGAAAAAAGATCTTTTCTGATACTCGTATCAGTGATCTAAACACTTTATTGTTTGTTTGCATCGCATAGACTCCGAAACTAGAATCTATTC
Organism: Miltochrista miniata; assembly: GCA_933228765.1. Classification (NCBI taxonomy): domain Eukaryota; kingdom Metazoa; phylum Arthropoda; class Insecta; order Lepidoptera; family Erebidae; genus Miltochrista; species Miltochrista miniata. The sequence continues at coordinate 12,703,281 of OW121768.1, forward strand.
CATACAAACAATTAAGTATGTAGATATGTAGAGGGGGAGAATCTAATTCTCGCCCCTCTAGTTTTAACAGAAAGACGGACAGGGAAGTCCTCGTCATCACCACTAATGAAACAAATCGTCAGACCACAAGGAAACAGGCACATTTGAATCCCACAATAACCCTCTCTTTACACGGAACCATACTTTAATGAAAAAGGTCCAATACCTACTCACAACAATACACAATCTACGGTTGAATTAGCAGCAGCTTTCGACGTTAGCGTCAAAACAATATTGGTCCATTTGCGTAAAATTGGCAAGGTAAAAAAGCTTGACAAATGAGTGCTCCATTGCTCAACAGACACACAAATGAAGGAATTCTCAACCGCATTGTTACTTGCGATGAAAAATGGATTCTGTTTGATAACTGCAAGCGCTCAGCAAGTTGGTTGGATCCTGGTTCAGCACCTAAAAAATGCCCTAAAAGAAAACTTACCCCTAGAAAAGTGATGGTCACTGTTTGGTGGTCTAGCGCCGGTGTGAGGTATCACAGCTTTTTACGAAACGGGGTGAGCATTGCTACAAATGTGTACCTACTGTGAAGAACTGAACACAATGATGGAGAAGCTGGCACATCTCCAACCAGTATTGGTCAATCGCTCGTCTCCACTGCTCCTGCACCTCTTCTTACCCACCACACTACCAAGCCACACTACCGGTAGTGTCGCTAGTGTCGGTAGTGCCGCTGTGTCGAAGGGCTCCTGCACGACAATGCGCGACCTCATACTGCACAGCAGACGGTCTCTAAGTTGCAAGAACTGGGGTTGGAAGCTCTCCGTCAACCGCGATACCTGGTGAGTATCGCCGACCTTGCGCCTACAGACTACTACTTTTCCAGAATTTGTATAACTTCTTGGCGGCAAAGAAATTCAATACCCGAGAGGCAGTACAAAGTGCCTTTGAAGAATTTGTAGGCTCCCGTGCAGCTGATGTCTTTAAGAAGGGCATCAATAAACTGCCGCTGCTTTGGCAAAGATGCATTGATTGCATGGGTGATTACTTCGATTAATGCAAATAAAAAACACATGAAAAAAAAATCGTTTAATTTTTTTTCATAGATAACTGCATAATTTCTTAGGTAAAGACCTAATATAAATCAATACAATATTCCTATCAAGCAACTATAAGAAGTATGTATAGGTGAAAAAGAAAATCGTTGATCCGTTTCAGTTGGTATTGCAGTTGGTCCGAGTGGAACATTTTTTCATAAATTAACATCTGTCATCAACCAGTTGGTCCGATAGGAATAAAGTCCCTTATTGAGTTCCATTCCGAACAACGGTTGGTCGGTTTAGTTGGTCGGAGTGGAAAGACAGGTAGGTACAATAGTAGGTTGTATTTGACTCAAGCGGTTGTTCGAAGTGTGGCCTCCATGTTTATCTATAGCTTCATGGCTACGGCTACTGGGCTACACACGCGACGAATAACGAGGGAAATGGGAAGGTATGTCGTGTGTGTCTCGAATATTCCCTGGCTATCCTTTTTTGTGCAAATATGTGCATAAAAAAGGATAGCCGTTTTGTGTGCAAATCAAAGAAGCGGCAATACGAGCTCGAGTATATATTACTGTTCAACATACTTCGCATTTCCAAATTTTAACATGACGTCCTCGCGGTATTTTTTTTAAAGAACCATTCTATATTATTTCTGTAAAAAAATTTGAATAAGTTGTTACAAACTTGTTGTCGGAAAGAAAAAAAAGAGAAAAATGGTTGCTTTGTGGGTTCTTTTATTGGGTTCATATTAATTCCGATAAATTCATAAAATGCTGTGCTGTTTACGTCCAGAGATGTTCTTGCTTGCTTTATCTGTAAGAAATAAAAATAAACGTTATTCTCATGAAGAGAATTGCTTGCATTCCTATACATATCATAAAAGTACAATAGTATTGGATATCCAACACCTAGATGCTGTAAATGTCATGTTCACAGCCATAGACATATAACACGTTATATAACACACAGGTAGGCCGCCGGGTGATACGATAACTACATTGACTCCCAACTATAGGATCATCAAACATCAGTGGCCCACACAGAGCATCGCAGCTCTAGTAACATCAAATATCATTGACTCATTTTATCACGTATCATTGACTCCAGTTCTAGGACCATCAAATGTAGGTATACAGGGTCGGCTCACTTACTCATGCGTGACACTCATGACAACACAATAGTTTTATCTATTACACGGGTGAGAAATAACATGCAAAAGGAATACAAGCCTTCGTAAATGTGCTATCAGACTTCGCACACGCGGTACAGGATAAACTTGACCGTACACATAAACCTTGCGTCTTGATGTGAATAGAACAACTAAATGACGTGCAAAGAAAATTATCCATTTGACATTAGAAACGGAATCCTATTCAAATTTAGATGAAAAACAAATAGACCGACGCGATAATTACCATGGAGGTAGCAATCTCCATGGAGTATAACTTCAGAACTTCGCAAGATTATCAGATCTTCGCGACATTCCCCACAAAGGAAAAAGAGAATGAAAAGCTAGAATTTAGTATTCGCAAGATTGGCAAATCGTCGCGACATTCCCCACAAAGGAAAAAAGAATGAAAAGAGAATTTAGTACCTATGTGCATAGTGCATTACTTACATTCGTATTTCGCGAAGAAATCGACCCTCCAACCAAAGGAAAATTACAATAAAACCATTAGGTTGTAAAAGCACGAACTTCAGTTGCTCGAATTATTACATTATTACACTTCTTATTATTTTTAGCAAAATAAATTCCTTCAAATTTTTTTATTTTATTAGTGACACTTCAATAATTGACATTCCAATTTTTCCGTAGAGGGAGAATAACGAATTTTTCAAACGAAATAATGGCACGGAACACGATATTTTTGTTTTTGGTATTAGGCCAGTTCCACACTATTATTTTTGGAATCGTTTTTATAATTTATTGTTCACCAAACAAAATAATTTACTTATTTGTGGTCAAAATGCTCAAATTTTAAAAAGAATAAAAAGACGTCAAGAATTATGTCATACGGTAAAAATTACGAATTGAAAAAATTATGAACGTATACAGCTGCTTCGCTCTCAAAATTATTAGAATCAATTTCAACCCTTGAGCCGGTGTCAAGGAACAGCATCTCCACCATGTCGGAAAGAAGCGTAACTAGTAGAAGCATAACTAGATATAATTCTTTCCTGCTGGATTCTTGAAACTTAAGACTCACCCATAAAATAAAGAGCGAGTCTATCACAGCCGTCCACGTCCACAGCCGCCTCCGTGTGCTCCACCTGGAACAAATCAAAGGAAGTACCCGTTACTCTCCAAGGAAAGGAGAGCAGCTGGTACGCATTTTACATGTCACAATGCACATGAATGCATACTCAGGTCACTATAGCCCATTCATGGGTACATTGACTCCTTATACCGAAGGACATCAAATGTATCAGCGTTGCAAACACCTCACCGCGAGCTGGTACCAAGCCTGTGGACCGCGGATTATTGGCTGCGATATAAAATATAATAAATCCATTCCCATTCCATAAACATTTCCCACTGTAGACTGCATTCACGTCCCCCTGTGGCCGGCATGATGACACACAGGCCCGGTGAATCGCAGATTGACCTCATGACTACTAAATGTGCTGTACGAAGCACCAACAAACAAGATAAAACATGTAAAAAGTTACCAGCCTTTTATTTTGCGTAGACTAGCTGCCAAGCAGCACTAGTGCTTCAGATCACACGCGTTCAGTTCACACGCGTTATTGACAATTAACTTGTCTCGATAATTTGTTATTAGACCAGCGTTATACGTCCGCTCCGGTCACCCGACGTGAACTGAAAAATATCTATTTGACATTAGAAACGGACTCAGATTCAAATTCAAATACAGAACAAGTCATGGGACAAATAAACTTACAATCTTACCAGTTATTTTGATTTCATGACTAGAGCATTAACCTTCTTTCTCCAAATCTCGCGTATCATCGTGATTGTCGCGACATTCCCCACAAAGGAAAAAGAAAAATGAAGAGACATTATGTCTCCTGAAGAATTTAGTATGTAGAAAAGAGATGGCAAATCGTCGCGACACTTGTTGTATGTACTTAAACGAACAATTCTAAATCTATGTTTTTTACCATTTTTTAAATTTACTTTTACCAATATCTAAAACGGAATTTTACGAAAACCGGTAACCTGCGTAGCTACAACCAAAATAGAATTAAAATTTATTTTAATGTCATTATGCATACACTGCTGCTGCTGCTAGTGTCCGCGCGGCCGCGCGCTCTCTTGATCTATGATCAAGACAAGACGATAGCGAATACCCCGTATCTCAAAGCATACTAAAAACCATTTAAAAAATAAAGTGTCAAAGCTGTCATATTTCTTATAACCTAACATTTTGAATTGAAGGAAGGAAACCAAACCAAATTGTTGTGGTGTTTGTTTTCCAATTTTTCCAATTTCCACTGATTTGCAGTTGCATTGCACAACACAGACTTGCAATATACGTATAATACACTCAGAAGATACAGGGAGTACGAGAAGAATAGAAACGATAGGTTTATTCATACCTTAGTCATTTTTGGTATTCAGATAATAACTTTCCTATAACATGGCTGATGAAGAATACGAGGCTGAGGATCCAGGAGCAGATTACGACGACATTGCTGAGGAAGATGACAACATTGAGGAGACTGAGGAACAGGAGGATGATGCTTATAACGTGCAGTGCGTAGCCCCTGGACAGGCAGGCGGAGGCGTCGAGAAGTCGAAGCGTATCACCACTAGATACATGACTAAATATGAAAGAGCGAGAGTGTTAGGTAAATTATTTTATTCTATGCTTTTTTTTGAATGCTTTTTAGGTTTAGAGAGTCCTGATTAAAGTAGGTAGAATTTAAAGATAATATCTGAATGTTTATGCTTTACTACTCTTATTATTAAGCATGTGACTTCATTGTTTGTGTAGTCAAAGTATAAATCTTTAACTGTCACTAGCAAAAGCCATTTTAATAAATAATAATAAATAAATAAATAAATATTCACGGACATTTCACACAACGCTATCTGATCCCAAAGTAAGCTAGGAATAACCTGCTTGTGTTATGGGTATCAGACCACGGATATTAGTACTTATATACTTTTAAATACATACATATTATACATAGAAACACCCAGACTCTTGAGATAAACATTTATGGGTCACACAAATATTTGTCTCCGGTGGGAATCGAACCCACGACCTCCAGCGCCGCAGGCGGTATCACTACCGACCGCGCCACAGAGGCAGCGGCCGGTATGCGCGCCGCGCATTTTAATGCCTTCCTATAGCTGAACTGACACTGGGCTATGATCAAACATCCCTTTATTTTGAACATTAACTCCTCATAATACACAAATGTGACCGGAGCCTCTTAATTACGAAATGCCATGCCTTTACTACGAAACTCCATGCCTTTATTATGAAATTCCACTCTTCCATTACTCATTTTAGGTTATTTCAGTGCTAAGTACATTACATGTTTGTGTGCGCGTTTTGTAATTATTGTGTAATACATTCATGTCAAACTGTTGATGATATGTTGATCAGTGTGTTGTTGTTATCTATACTAATAATATAAACCGAAAGATAGTTGTTTATTTGTTTGTTTGCATCGCATAGGCTCCAAAATGACTGGACCGATTTGAAAAATTCTTTTAATGTTGGGCATCTACACTCTCCCTACGAACACAGGCTGTATTTTATTCCAGTATTCCCTCGGGAACAGGAGCTACACAGATGAAATAGTGTTATGTCCTCTAGTTATTACAACTTTGCAGGACAATTTTCCATTGAATGTTTAAAAAATGTGGATCATCTAATCTAATATATATCCACTTCCGAGTAGGGTGTAGGATCTCTTACTATCATCTCCACTATGTTGTTTACAAATAACTATAACCATATTATAAATATTTCAGGGACAAGAGCTCTGCAAATTGCGATGTGTGCTCCTGTTATGGTGGAATTGGAAGGTGAAACGGATCCGTTACAGATAGCTATGAAGGAGTTAAAACATGGCAAGATACCTATTATTATAAGAAGATACCTCCCTGACCATTCCTATGAAGACTGGAGTATTGATGAATTAATTATAATCGATCATTAGTGTAATAATTTATTTTAAGAGCAATATGTATTAAGTTTATTAAATAAACGTTTAAATGGTTTAAATGCCACTTTTGTCTATTTTTTTATAATACCAAGGTTGCAGACAAGCTAATGGGCATTTGAAATACTAGATATTGTGGGTGGAGGTCGGGGGACCCCGCTCACTGATGTCCACACGGCGGCAGGCACCTCCCTGTGTTCCGGGGGTGCCTCTCGTGACGAGGGTGCTTTTAGCGCCCACCCGCTCGGCCACTCTCTACCTCCTCTGCTTACAGAGGGACATTCGAGAGTGGTACGATGCGGGCTCTTATTCAGCTCCTTAGGGAGTTCTGGGGGGCCGCCCATTAGGCCCCCTGTGGCGAGTCCTGAAAAAACGGGGCGACTCTTTGCCGGGCCGCAGTGATTTATCCACCGGCCTATCCTGCGACCCGGTTAAGGTGAAGCGGAACGAACTCAAAAAAAAATTTTAATACTAGATGGTGCTACAGGTGCCACCCTAGACGCAGATTAGAACGACCCACTATTAAAAATTTTCAAGCCAAGTTAAAGGCCTTTATGGGCGGCTTGAAGAACAGCAGGCAGTCACGACCTGCGCCTGTCCATACCAACACGTCTCACCACCTTGGGACAAAATCTAAAGGTGAAATGTGGACATTTAATATTTATGCCTCTGCCTAAGCCTTCGGGGATAAAAGGCGTGACCATATTAGGATGTAACTGACAACCGGAAATAACGGTTTAACGTGCCTTGCGAAGTGGAACGGAAACGTTCGGAAATAAATGTCACAAAGTGGTCACCCATTCAAGGACCGGCCATAGCGAAAGTGGCTTACTGCACTGATCGTTTACAGAACACTGAGTTTGTGGGGCCACGACCGCTTCCAGTCTGGTCTTTGTCATTATCCCGACGACGGGCGACGGGCAAGAGTACAAAATGTCGCCACCCCAATACATAGCGAGGGTGTCGTAAGAGGCGACTAAGGGAACAATATCGCAAAAAGATCCATTGCTTGTGGTTGTCAGTAAAATGACAATCGTTAAGCCAAGTTGAAGGCCATAATGGTCGGCTTGAAAAATTTGCCTGTGTCTGTCCATTTCAACACGGCAATAGGCTCACCACCTATTACGTGGGATTAAAATTATAAGGTGAAATGTGGGCGTATACTATGCCTCTGCCTACCCCTTCGGGGATAAAGGTGTGACTATATTTATGTACTAGCTGAACCCGCAACTTCGTTTACGTCACATGGTGTACGAAAGGAGAGGTATTTCTTTATCAGACTCATCAAGCAGCGTGTGAAACTGCCCTGTTTGTTTAATCATTATATTTTAAAATAGTCTTAATCTTTAAGCTCTTTTATGATTAAGCCAACATGCCAGTTTAGATTTACCCTTACATTCAAAGAAACCCAATTAAAAATTTCAAAATACTTATCTGATTCTTAAAAGTGTTGTAACTTTTTTATTTAAGTATAAGTAAACCAATTGACATGAAATAAACACTTAATGTTAAGTGGAGCAAACTTCAACACAATAAAAAAACCGCGTTGCTATCGGTTAAGCGGTTACTGAGATTAGCGTGCACAAACGTACAGACAAACAGACAAAAATTCTAAAAATCATTGTTTTGGGTTTATCTTCCATGTACAGACAGCGACCGTCCTACGATTGTATTAGGTATATGTATTGATGAATTGATATTGATTGATTGATGTATGAACGTTTACAACTACAGCATTCCCATTATTTACATCCTTACAGCAGGTCAGTGGCGGATTTACAAATTTGCCGCTAGTAGGCCATTCAATTTTTGCAGCCCCTACTGACTTGAAATTCAATACGTTGGTTTAATCCCGTTATTAGTATGATTGTGAACTTAATGATATTTCTGTCAGTTCCTAGATTATTTTTGCAACCCGCTATGTACTGAAGAGTTTAATGTTGACCTAACAATTTTGACAGGCAAAACAAAAAACCCCCGACTTTAAAGCGTAAAACCTCTGTAACTTTTAAACGGCTCAATCGATTTTCATCAAACATGTCTAAGAACACTCGCCCGTAGAACACCTGTAATACAAAAAAAACTAAATTGAAATCGGTTCATTCGTTTGGGTGCTACGATGCCACAGACAGACAGACAGATACGTCAAACTTATAACACCCCTCTTTTTGCGTCGCGGGTTAAAACCAGCAGCATGTACTAATCATAAAGATCGTGTGTTACGAGTTTTTTATTTTATTTTTATTGAAACGCTATTGGAATATTTTAAAATTCGTGATCACATAACTACCTAATTATATATTACAGTGCGTTTATTAATCGTTTATTTATACAGTAGACCCGCGGTAATCCGGCCTCCGGCTATTCCGGCACCCCCTGTAATCCGATAGGACCTAATAGTGGGTACCTACCCATTTTTTGACGATCGTCACATTATCGCTAATGTAAACAATGCAATATTGAGCGGGTTTATAACTAAAATAATATTTTTTAGATATCATCAGTCAGTAGAATCAGAATTATTTTATAATGTAAAAAAGTTATTAAATATTTTGGTCTTGTTTATTTAACTAAATTCGACATCTGTAGAATTTGTAGGTACTTCAGCGACAATAACACATGGAATCTCATTTTTGGATCTGAAATTTGTCGGATTACAAGGTACTCTGTAAAAAATTCCGAACTATAGGGGGTTTTTTTTTTTTTTTTTTTTTTTTTTTTTTTTTTTATGTGTGGAAATCCTACATGGATGCTATGCCGGACTCCTACCGACTAAAACCACACAATGCCTTACAATAGTCTATGGCCGGAAGTCCCGGGTAAGCCCTCGGAAGGATGTCCCAGGGCTCCCGGCAGACTTTGGCTACCACCGCGGCCTCGCCTAAATGGTTCGGGTACAATCCCGCGTCTGGGGTGTTTGTTCGGGTGTTACCCCGCTACTTGGGGAAGGGGGGATAGTTGGGTGCTATCCCACTACTATGAGGGGCGAAGAGACATGCCACTGTCTTGGCCTGCTTCTGTAAGAACGACGAGCAGCCGACTCGCCGTTCTCAGGCCCTTAGTCATGGAGGCCGATAGTCTTGGGCGAACAGCAACCGGCGACGACCCCGTCGCCTACTGCGAAACTCGGGAGGGAGATTTCTCTCCCGCTCCCTCCCCGCTGCCTCTTTCTCGAGCATAACTTGCTCGCAGAAAGACGCAGCAGCGTCCCACTTTCCACCGCTGGAGACCATGGCCCTCACCATGGTCTCCAGCGTGAGAATGCCCACGTCCAGGCCAGCAACGAGGTCCCGGCGCTGCAGTGCCCAAGCTGAGCACTCCGCCAGTGTGTGCTGCACCGTATCCTCGCTGCAGTCACCGCAATGCTGGCACTCAGGTGTTACCTCCCGGTGTATGCGCCACAGATACTTTCCAAAGCACCCGTGCCCGGTAAGCATCTGTGACACTCGGTAGGTTAGGCTGCCATGGCGCCTCTCCAACCACTCCTCCATGACCGGCTTCACCGCCTCAATTGTAGTGTGTCCCCACTTTGGTTGCTCAAGTCGCACCTTCCATGTCTCCATGAGCTCTTGGCGGAGTAAGGATCTCTGGTCCTCGATTTCTCGGGGCACAGGCCTCTGATCCCGCTCCAGCGCCTCCTTGTGCCACTGGTACAGCGACGCAAGGGCCCTCGCTTCCAGGTCCCATGGAGGGGTCCCGGCTAGGAGACATGCCGCCTCGACGGAGATCGTACGGTACCCTCTTATCACCCTGACGGCCATTGCCTTCAGCGAGCTATGCAGTCTTGCAACGTTGCGAACCGTCAGAGATTCCGCCCATATGGGAGCCCCATACAGAGCCATACTCCGCACGATCCCGAGATACAGTCTTCTGCAGGGAGCGTTGGGTCCCCTTATGTTGGGCAACAATCGCGAAAGCGCAGCTGTTGCCCCCCTCAGTTTTGGAACCAAGCTTCGGAAATGGTCTCCGAAGTTCCATCGGCTATCGAGTACCAGACCTAGGTACTTCATCGAGGGCTCGATGCCGATGCTAACGCCCCCTACTTGTATGCTAGTTCCCGTTGGCGGCCCCTTCCGAGGTGCGTGAAAGCACAGAGCCTCGGATTTGTGCAGGGCCACTTCTAGGCCCAGCCGCCGTATTCGACCCACGACTTGAGCAACACCTGCTGTCGCTTTTAGGGCTGCATCCCGGTGCGTTGCTCCTCGCGCCGTAACGAGGGTGTCGTCGGCGTAGCACGTTACGCCGACTCCTCTGAGTAACGGACCGCGCAGCACCCAATCGTAGCCGATGTTCCACAGGAGCGGTCCTAGAACCGATCCCTGTGGAACACCGCACGATACTTCTCGCCGCCCTGGCCCTAGCCAACTCGGGTAAGCTATGGCTCTCTCAGACAGATAAGCCCCGACAATGCGACGGAGGTAAGGAGGCACTCCATGATAATTGAGCGCCTCCCTAACGCAACTCCAGGGTAAGGTGTTGAAGGCGTTGGCGATGTCGAGAGACACCGCCATCACCACCTCGCCCTGTGATATCGCTTCCTCCGTCAGGGTCTTGACACGCATGATCGCGTCCACGGTGGAGCGTCCCCGACGGAAACCAAACTGGTTATCTGCCAGATCTGGCCCCACGCGTGTGAGGTGCCCGACGAGGCGCTCTGCAATGACACGCTCAAAGAGCTTGCATACCTCGTCGAGCAACACGATCGGCCGGTACCCGGATGGTGAGTCTGCCGGCCGCCCCGCCTTTCGGATCAAGACCAGTTTCCCCGTTTTCCATATCATAGGAAACTGGCCTTTTTCGAGGCATGCGCTAAAGAGCCCTCTTAGTCGGGGCCCAAGTTCTTCGAGAGCCAGGACCCACGCTCGGCCTGGAATGCCATCGGGTCCGGGTGCAGTGCTCTTGCGGGATTTAAGCCGCTGCACAGCTGCCCCTAGCTCACCCTCAGTGACTTCGGGCACGTCGTTCTCGCCGCAATCCGCGCTAGGCGCCTGAGACGGAGCCATACACGGAGGAATATGTTCCTCCACCCTTGATGGAAACAGGGAGCCCAAGACCCTCTCCAGCTGCTCCGGCTGAAGGCTCTGGGTCAGTGGGGGCGCCTTAGGGCGAAGTTTGCCTCTGACCATGAGGTACGGGCGCCCCCATGGGTTTCGCTCCAGAGTCTCCAAAAGCTCTTCACGGCCGAGCTGTTTAGACAGTTTTATTGCCTTCTGGAGAGTCCTCTTGGCCCCCTTGTAAGATTCGTACAGCTCCGTCTCTCGGGTCGCATTATCTGGGCGGCGACGCCTCCGGCGGAATCTGGTGTACTGGCGACGCGCGGTCACGCATGCTGCACGCAGCTGAGCAATCTCCGGCGACCACCAATACACCTGGCTCCTTGCCGGTCCGGGTCTGGCTCTAGGCATCGCCGCATCACAGATTTGCGACATGGCTCTCCTGAACCACTCGGCCTCTTCCTCAACATCGACGGGCCTCTCTGCTGCCGGAACCCAGGCCTGTACGATAGCTGCCTCCAGGAGAGCCTCCCGATTCAGGTGTTTGAGCGCCCAACGCGGTTCCGGGGGATTCGCAATAGCCAGCGGTAGGTTAGGTGGAGGGGAAACATCAAACCGGATATACCTATGGTCGGATGACGACTCTTCCTCCTCTACCACACGCCAGCCCTGGACCCGGCGCGCGAGCTCAGGGGTCGCAAACGATACGTCTACGACCGAACTGTGCTCGCCCCGCACCCAGGTTGCGATGTTCCCCCGGTTTAGGATTTCTAGGCCACGTGTAGTGACCCAGTCCTCCAAACTTCTCCCCCTACCAGTGGTTTCCCGGGAGCCCCAAGCCTGGGACCAGGCGTTGAAATCTCCCAGGACCAAGACAGGGCGAGGAGAGCATGCGGCAAGAACGACGTCCAGCTCAGGGAGCCAAAGCTCGAACTGATGCTGGTCAAGGCTCGGCGAGAAGTAAACAGCCACGACAGCTACTCCATCGTAATCCGCTGCGACGCAGCCTCGGCCCCTTGCAATTACTGCAAGGCGCGATGTGTCCGCAGTGGACCCCCCAAAGATAGTCGCCTTACCGTCCAGGTCCACCGGGCTTCCAGGGTGGACCCAGTACGGTTCGGAGACGACGGCAACGTTGATGGACCACTGCGCGATGCTCTGGTACAGAAGATCCTGAGCAGCGCTGCAGTGGTTCAAATTCACTTGCAGGATGCGGATATGTAGGTCCATTAATGAACGTCCATTCCCGCATCCCGCCGTGAATGTGCCCGCTCCTGTACGGCACCCTCACTACACCGTGCAGACGGACGGGGCCTCGGTTTCGAAGCGGCGCAGGCTTTGCTGTCTGCCCGGTGGTCCGCCGGTTTCGCTTCTGCTACGCATTTAAAGCAGTGCGGCGGGGCATCACAAGAACTGGCCTTGTGACCGGGCTGACTGCAGCGGAAGCACCGGTTCCCCACGGTTATTTCCGCTGTGCACTGCACTCCCACATGCCCTACAACCAGGCACCTGTAGCACCTAGTTTCGCGGGGCTGCAGGAGATGCACCTGCGCCTTTAGGAAGCCCCCAATGAGGATACTCCGTCTCGCTGCAATTTTTTGTGCCACCGCGATGGGGCAGCTTGCGACAGTTGACCCGCGACCAGTGGGACCAAAGCGGATTACCCCAGCTTTCACATAATCGCGGGGGCAGCCACTCGCCTCGACAACAGCGGAGACTACTTCCTCCGTCGTAGCCGCATCATCCAGACCCGAAATGCGCAGGCTAGCGCATTTATTGGGCCTGGTGACGTGAACGTCAGCTGAATTCAGCGCCTCTCGCAGCTTAGCCGCTAGGGCGTCAGCCTTGGGGGCGCTGGAGGCGCCGGAGATCTCGAGGAGTCGAGCTCCAGTGCGAGTTGTCTTGCACCGGAGCCCACCCGTAATTTCGAGGGCCTTGAGGTCCACCGAGGCTTTAACTTGTTTTAGTACCTCGGCGTACGCCAAGCCTTTCGCCGCTCCCTCCGTCGTCACCGTTAATACGACTGCTGTGGAACGTGGGGCGCGCAGCTTTTTCGGCGCATTCACCTCGGCGTCTTTGGCCGCCTTCTTTGCCGCTTTCCTGGCGGCCTTCGCCTTTTTCTTAGCTCCCGCCACCTGCCAGTCTTCTCCGAAAGGATTGTCAGGTGAAGCTCGAGCGGTAGCGGTAGCAGTAGTGAGGGGGGCGGCACTACTTTTCGCCTTCACCTCGGCTCTCCTTGGAAGTGATGCAGCGGAGGTCTTTCCTCTGGGGCCTGGAGTTCCCCCAGATGCAGTCGCGTAGGACGCCTGTGTTAGTGGTGGGCGGTACGCTCGGTCCTCCAGTACGGCGAGGCGCCTCTCCATCGCCGCCATCACCTGGGCTACACTCGGCGTTGCTTTAGTGACTGGCTTGGAGGGCGGCGCGGGAGCCCCAGAGTGCGCGACCTGCACCCTAGGAGCCGTTTGGGCCCTCTGGGGGATCTGCGCACTTTGTCCCACCACCACTCTATTAACCTCCTCTCGGAGGACCCGAATTTGCTCCCGGGAGTCAGCGAGCTCAGCCTCCAGACTCGCTACTCGGTCCCGGAGCTTTGCCTCCTCCTCAGAGACACTTCTGGAGAGTAGCTCCTCAAGCGCCTTCGTAGCGCCGGTGACGCACTCCGTTACCACCTTCTTTTTACCCGCGATATTCTTATAGGGGGTCTTGGTGAGCACTCTATAATCCGACAATTGGATATTCCGACACTGCCCTGCAAAACGTTTGTCCGACCCCCGTGGTCGGACAAACGTTTCTACTGTACCTATATGGATTGTGTACACGTATAATTATAAAAAAAAAATCTGTAAAAAAAAATTTGCCAAATTTGCCGCCCCTCTAAATCTGCCGCCCTGGGCACCGTCCTACTTGGCCTATTGGTAAATCCGCCACTGCAGCAGGTCCAAGGCTACCTCGTTGGTCTAGAGGTCGTAATGTGCAACTGTGGATCACGCGGTCTGGAGTTCGATTCCGGAGACAAAAAAAATCGTTTTTCATAGATATTTGTCTCGAGAGTCTGGGTGTTTCTGTTTTATAAGAGTGTTTATTTAAAAGTAGGTAGGTAATACCCGTAGCACAAGCAGGTTAATTTTAGCTTACTTTGGGATCAGATAGCGTTGTGTAAAGAAACCCGTAGGTAAATTTAAAAAAAAAAGATGGCGTGAGACGTTAGCGTTTCACGCAAGCCTAACGACGCCCAAAGAAGTGGGATACCACCCGAACCAACCCGCTAAAATGTGGTGAGCTAAAGCCTTCCAGAGATCCTGGTATAGATATATTTCCGAGGAGCAAAACCAGGGCCCCCGCCCCCGACCGCGTAGGAAGGGTCATCCATAAGTAAGTACATTACATATGATCACGCCTTTATCCCCGAAGAGTTAGGTAGCCAGAGGCATTTTATATGCCTAACATTGCACCTTTTTCTTTTTTTTTCTAATGTATCCATGGCCCAGAGGAAATATCTGCGAACCTGTCATAATGACGTCACGCAAACTGTAGGTACTACCCGTTCGCTCTAGCTTTGCCGCTGGCGTAGAGGCGTATACCCGAATTGTTAATTAGACGAAGTAAATTGACAGTAGCTAATGTCACTTCGTCATAGAAAATGCGCAAAATTGTATGAAGAAGTGACATTAGTTGCTGATAATTTACTTCGTCTAATTAAAAATTCGACTTTAGTATGGAGCCGAACGGCAAAGTTAGAGCGAACGAGCAGTACGGTATAATTCGAACGCAACGAGAATGTGCTAAACCTTGTCAAAGTCAATGAAAAATGGCCGACTTCAAGCGCGCGCGGGTTATACTGGATAGACGAAAACGGGGCGAGGTGGGGGGATGCGCGAGGGGAAGTCAGATATTTCCGTCGGGTAGGGTAAACCACCCAATCGTTGGCACTCCTCCAATTATTGGCACTTTAGGTAATTTTGCCCATTTCTAACAGAAAAAGAATGCTATTTTACTTTTTAATGCATACCTACAACTACATAATGGGCAACACCGAACTGAAATAAACTAGGTTTCCCTTATTTTTCGAAATATACTCTTAACTAAAGTGCCAATAATTCATTCTAAAAGTGCCAATAATTGGGTGGTTTACCCTATATGCAGCTCAAGAGCTACGACAACTGCAAGATAGCGCTGCTCAACATTGAGCTGGAGCTGAAGGCTAAGCGGGACAACGCTGAGTTGAGGATTGGGCATCTCTTTGCTCCGGAGGTTTTTTGGTGTTCCGGGCTAGTAATTTCCACATGAATAATATACCAAGAAAAACACGGACAAGTGCGAGTGGGACTCGCTAACCGAGAGTTCCGCTTCCGTTTCCTTTGCACCTAACAAGAAACTCAAGAGCTACGACAACTGCAAGATAGCGCTGCTCAACTAATGTTGAGTTGTTGTCCCGCTTAGGGACAACGCTGAGTTGAGGATTGGGC
Organism: Miltochrista miniata; assembly: GCA_933228765.1. Lineage (NCBI taxonomy): Eukaryota > Metazoa > Arthropoda > Insecta > Lepidoptera > Erebidae > Miltochrista > Miltochrista miniata. The sequence continues at coordinate 12,718,917 of OW121768.1, forward strand.
ATCTCTTTGCTCCGAAGATTTTTTGGTGTTCCGGGCTACCTAACTAATTTCCACATGAATAATATACCAAGAAAAACACGGACCAGTGCGAGTTGGACTCGCTAACCGAGAGTTCCGCTTCCGTTTCCTTTGCACCTAACAAGAAACTCAGGAATCGACTTTCGTAGTTTTTGATTAAGTACCTGCCTACGTACCTACCATAGGTACTATAAAGACCATTTCAATAGGTACTTATATATTTTTTTATACAAAAATATGTATTGATTTTTTCCTTTATTTGTGGTGTAACAGGAAGAGGATATTACTTGCTTGCCAAATTTCACAGTTCTAGATAACGGGAAAGTAGCCTTGAATTTAGATTCCCTTTTGAGTGCCGTAATATACCTATGTTTTTGACGACATATGCGGCTGAACCTTCCTGCGTTAACTTAGAAGTTTGATTTTTTCACAGCTTCAAGGGACCATAGACCTTAACATTCAACTACCTACATACCTTCACGCATTCATGGGATAAAAATTCTTGACGGACAGACAGACGGACGACAAAGTGATCCTTTATGGGTTCCGTTTGCCTTTTAAAAATTGCCGTTCATAAACTCACCTGTAGGTACCTACATTAATCAATTTATTAGTCGTAGATAGAGGCTCTGGAGGAGGCGTGTGGAAATCCTCATGGATGGTATGCCCGACTCCTACTCAGGGCCGTCTTAAGGCTATATAGCGCCAGGGTGCGAAGCTCAGTCTGCGCCCCCCCCCCGGTAAACCAAAAAACGCAATAAATTTTTGACGTTTCACTTCTTTTTCTCTAAGATCTGTAATCTAAATATATAATGCTACTGCTCCACCTGCGTTAACATTAATGTTGATGTCCAACTACTCGATAATTAAGGCATTAAGAATGCGCTTTGGCTATATTAAGGTCACAACGGGTTATTAGTAAATGCGTTGCCATAATTTAATATGCCATAATTTCATATGCCATACTGGTATTTGCCATAATTTCATTAGAAATAACGCTTCAGTTGCCATAATCGGGAAATGACTTTCACTAATTCCATTGGTTTATAGTCGATCAAGTGTCATTATAATTTAAATCCATAAATGTATTTGCCATTATTTTCGTTTTCAATAATGCTATTTTCCATAACTTTTATTCACAATAATATAAATAAAGATAATTTATACGACACAGATTTTTTATTCACAATTAAACCTAAAACTAATCCTCATAATGGCGTCTACTAACCAAGCTCGACGGAGAGACTTGCGGGGCTCCTACTTCTGGGTGGTTTAAAAAAAACCACGAAGACAGGCGAGAGCTCCGCTTCGCTTCGCATCCGCCCTAACCTAACTTATCCGAGTCGAATTGCACTGAGTCGGGGTGTTAAAAATATTTAATTTCGACCTAACAATTTTATGTATTATTTTCATAATTATATCAAATTTTGATTATGTCGATTATGAGATATTATAGAATTACTTATGGAAACTAATAATTATGATATATGTTGTTATAGAAAGTTATTTTATGGCAAATAAAAGTTATCACTGTTGAGTTGTTAGGGCAAACATTGTTACACAAATTATGATCGGGGATGATTATGGCAAACAATATTAGTGCAAATGAATTTATGGAAAACGAGAGAAGACCGTCACAACGCCGTTAGAGTGGATTAATTCAAGAAGTTACGCGTTAACACAAGATGGAGGTTGAACCTAATCACACAATGGGGGTTTAAGAGGACTAGTTTAGAAAAAGACGAAACCCCGCAAATGAAGGCGTTTTTTGTCTACCTATGCAAACGGAAAATAATAGCCAGAAATAGATTTTTAATCTTAAAAATCGGTGTCAAAATATGCTTTGGTTGTAAATTTTATATTATTTATACATAATGTGTAAAGCAATCATAGAGTAAGCCCCAATTTTTTTGATGAATGCCCGCGAAATGAGATGGCGTTAACTGGCGTTAATGTAGCCAACATCGCTTAGCGCGCAAAACTTTCGTTTGATGTGTCGAAAAAATCGACAGCCCGAGCTATCGCTTAACGTTTAATGCCTTTCCTAATGCCGTTTGTAATTTACCACGTTAAAACCTTGGCGACATCTACGTTGAAGTGCTATTATGGTGTTAATTTACGCGTTAAGACGCAGGTGGAGCAGTAGCATAAACGTGAATGTCCTGACTGACTGATATAATCAACGCACGTCCCAAACCGCTGGGACTAGAAAGTCCAAATTTGGGAAGTAGGTTCCTTGTATGGTCTAGGGATCCACTAAGAAAGGATTTTTGGAAATTCCACCATTAAGGTGGCAAAAATTACAATTTACACCCTAAACACCTAATAATAGAGGCCATTTCGCTTAAAGTGCGGGCGCCAGGCGCCTATGTCAAAGGGCGCATCAAACGTCTTTGGAATGGAGATATTGTCGTGTGCGTCTATATTAATATTATAAAGAGGAAAGATTTGACTGTTTGTTTGTTCGTTTGCATTGAATAGGTTCCGAAACTACTAGACCGATTTGAAAAATTCTTTCACAGTTGGGAAGCTGCACTCTTTGCGGTGAACATAGGCAATTTTTTTTATTCCCGTATTCCCACGGAAACGGGAACTACGTGGGTGAAACCGCGTGACGTCCGCTAGTGTTAATTAATTTAATTGTTATGTATATCGAAACAAGAGCTATCTTACCTTGCATATCGTGAGCGGTATGACAAGTGCCGAAAGGCAAAAGTGACAATAATACAATGGTAATTTAATAAGGGCGATGCCTATATTATTATGCATGTAGGTGATTATTTGAGGTTAGTTTACGAAACGGGGGAATGACGTTAATATTGTACTTATGAGTTAAAGTTTAATTAGGTAAGGAAATATAGAAATGTTTAGAGCTCGGCCTGCGCCCCCTCGGGCTCGGCGCCCGGGTGCGGCCGCGCCTTTGAACCCCCGGTTAAGACGGCCCTGCTCCTACTGACCAACCCACAGCTGGGAGTCCCACGTCCTCGTAAGAATTACCGATTACCCCAGGACTTCTGATACAGACTTTGTCCACTATAGCCGACTTTCCCCGCGGCCGGCCTCGAGTTTGGGTTTTATTCCACTTCTTTGTTCGGGTAATATCCCGCTTCTTTGAGAGTGCTATGCCACTTTCTTTGAGGAGTAAAGAGACACACAACCATCTTGGTCTGCTTCTTCTGCGGCGACCTCACCACCCCGACTGCGGAACCCAGAAGGCAGAATTCTCTCCCGTTCCATCACTGCCGCCTCTTTCGCGCGCATGACCGAAGCACATGTGCCCGGTAAGTGACATTCGATAGGTGAGGCTAGCATGGCGCCTCTCCAGCCACTCCTCCATGACCGACATGACCGTTGTTGTTGATCGAAGCCGTCAATAGCGTGGTGTTACATTCGGACCAGTCAGCGCGGACAAGACAAGAAGAAGACATACCTACAAAGAACCATTGTCATCGATTTTAGAAAAAAGAAAAACAGCATACATAGATAACTAATGAAACCTGGCGTTACATGGCGGAAATCCATCCTAGAACGATAATAGGGGAGGGAGAGGAACCCGCCTCACACCCTCGATTTGTCAATCCTAACGTACAACAGTTACGGATAACCACAACTAATTGTAAGGGAGGAATGACGAACCGATCTCCTCGGGAAAGGAATTTTGGATGTTGGATAGGAAAATTACCTGTACCCTCCAGATTGTTAGTCTTCAGGACTGCAGGAATGCGGTCCTGAAGATGCCTGTAATTTTCTTATTCAACGTCAAAATTCTTTTCCTGAGGAGTTCGGTTCGTCACTCCTCCTTTACAATTAGTTGTGGCTATCCACAGTGGTTCGTTAGAATTGACAAATAGAGGGTGTTAATTACTTCAGTTAAAATTCATTGAATTAGCGCACTTCACGATAAAAAAATCGATTTGAAAGGTAATCAGGTATGAACTGTTTGAAACTAGGCATTGGGAATAGTCCTGTCCAGGCCCCATCTTCTAATTCTTCGATATTCACAGGGTAAGCAGCATGACAAATAGTTATAAGTATAGCGTCAGCGTCAATATTCTGCTACAAAAAGTAACTCAGTTTCAATTTTCAGGTGGTAGGTAGATACCTATAGTTTATTATGCTCAGGCCTCCCTCCTCGTTATGAATATTGAGGTGTATAAATCACCGTACAGAATAATAAAACAAGTACTTAATTTCAATCTGTATACAAAATGAGGTTTATTGGGGAATCCAAACTGTGATACGAAACAGACAGTATCTAACGAACGCGTGCAGTGTCACCGCCTGCCGTACTTCGTGGGCCGCGCTTGGCAAGCGTACCGGGCTGAATTTTGCTGAAAGCTTCGATGCGGGGAGAACCTCGCTCGCACGCCAGTACCCCTCCGACCAGCGATGCTGTGCTGTCTCCGGAAATAGAGTACGTTCGCCGTCTTTACGTGCACCGTCGCGAACAGTCCGCCGCTGCAGCCAAAATCTAAGCCATTGAATCGCGGTTAATAATAGAGCGAACGCGAAATAATTTATCTCCACTAAAATATTTATTTCTGTGTAACTGCGATTCAATGACAACGATCTTAACCCGAATTGCATTTCTGGCGGAATGCAAATTGGGTTGAGGCATTGAGTTAAGTGGATTTGCTGGTGCAGTGTAGATGTTTCCGACGTTCTTAGATTGGCCGATCAGGTGCGCGAGTGTGTGTGCAAATGACTAATAGTCCGTCCGAACGGGCTTAAGTTAGACAACATGTGGACCAAGGAATTGACGCTATGGAGGTTTACTTTGTGCATGCTGTTCGCCGTGTCAGCCATCGCCGCGGTGGCGAGAGGTGAGTCCTTGTCGCGAGAGTGGGAGCAGATATTATGTGCTCGCACTCTGCGTCACTACATCGCTGCTATTTTCGGCGTAACTTGCGCTGAAATTATGTAAAAAGCTCACGTATGTGCTCTATTTTTGGCGATAACCTTAGGAGAAGTTTTGTATGACAAAATGATCTAGTGACCGAGATATGCACAAATTCAGTATGTTCTGTAATTTGTTTATTAGTGTTTGCGGAGTGAAGGTGGTGAGATTTGGGCCAACTCGCTGTATCGCAAAGCTAGATACGTAAATAGAAATACAGGGATTTGTCGTTGTACGTCGCCATCTTGTGAAAAACGATAGGATCGTGACGACATTATTAAAGTAGGTAGGTATGACACAGATTTTAGTTAACATATGTACCATCTCAATGAATCTAGGTCATTCCGCAACATTCATGATACCATCAGGTTCCAAAAACAAATGCAGAAAAATATAGGTGCAACGTCGAATTCAATAATTTTTGTAAGTCCTACTGAACCGACTATGTAATCATCACGACGAAAACTAGTAAAAAACTGTAAATATATAACATTTATGACACTATTTTGAGCTTTTCATTAGTACAAGCACAGAAAAAGTAGGCTAAGCATTTTCCATAACATTTCATATTAGATACCTAGCTAGCTACAAGGTTAACTATTCATATCATTAGAATACTCCCATTGAGATATTGAGGAATTTCATTAAACAAGTCAAAGTTAGACTGGTTAGTTAGGCTCTATGACACGTTAAAGAAACAAAAAAATCAGATTGGAAAAGGGTATTATACAGGCTACAACTCATCTACGAGGAACAAGTACAGGAAAATTCAGTAAAGTTACAATTTGCATGTTGACGTAGAGACTTCAAATGTAGATGGGTAATAAAACGGTCGTTGAGATTAGCTGGAACAACTCTAATGAATGAACTTATTACATTTGCACGCATCCTGCCTGACCATTATTCAAAACCTTCGTTATATGGTTTTGAATGCATAAATACGAAATCCCGGACCCTCACATTATACCAGTAAAAGAGCGTCTCCCTGATGAGGTCCCGTATGGATGGTATAGAGTTGTATAATGTAGAGTTTTTGTTGTAGAATGAATGAAATGGGCAGCAGAAAGGCGGTGGGATCGTCTGCCCGGCGTCCCCACAAGAGAATAATAATGTTTAATGTAGAGAAGACCAATAATATGCTACTTTGACTTGGGAATCTGATGTCTCGACTCATATCGTTATTCGATTGGTCTGGTTACACTTCTGTGAAATGCTTAACGAGGTGCTTTGATAAATTCAGTTGGAGAGCTGCCTTTACTGCCCTGCCATATACCCAGTATGAAGCGGCATGGGGATGGACAGTAGGAACCTAACTACATTCTATATTCAATAATCTCTTATAGAATAAGACCCATTCCAAGTGTGTCATATTTTTGAAAATCAGTCGATTTGTTCGATATTTGTCCTAAAGAGCGTACCAGTTAACCCAGGAGATTCTCGGAACCTAGAAGTCCGTCAGGTTCCGGAGCGAAATTTTGTAGCTTTCGCATATTCTCATTTTCGAATAGGTAGGTAGTAGGAGGAGGGATGATTATATAGGGTTGATTATACGTTTGTCTTCCCCCCCCCCCCCTTAGAAGCGGGACCACACCCGAAAACCCCCAAAGACGCGGGATAGCATCCGAACCACCCCCTGGGCGAGGCCGCAATGGCGGCCTAAGGTCTGTTGGGAGTCCTGGGACATCCTTCCGAGGGCTTCCCCGGGGCTACCAACCATAGGGTGTTGGGCGTTACGTGAGGTTTTTTAGTCGGTAGGAGTCCGGCATAACATCCATGAGGATTTTCCCTCACGTTGAACAAAAAAAAATACGTTTGTCTATGACCGTCCGTTAAGTAGATATACCTAATCAATACGGTTATCAGTGGCTAGGTACCTTTGCACGGAAAATTAAATATTGTTAACCTTTGAAGTGACCTTCAAAGTCAAAGCCATTTTTATAAGGTTCCAAGGCCAATGACCTTGACCCAGATATTTCAGAATACGTAATAACTGTCCTTGTAAAACCTACACGTAATGAAAGTAAGAAGAGAAATGGGTATGGAAGTATAAAAAATCTTATCTTTTCTCTAAAGGAAAGCAAGTAGGTACCTACGGCAGCAGGGGATATATACAGCACATATACTGGGTGTAACAAAATTATCTCTCCAAATTTCATGAGATGACTTGGCATCGGAAATCAAATACAAATATTTAATAAAAAAGGGGGGTAAATTTTTTCATTTTTTTAATTTTTTTTTTGTCGCACATTAAGAATTCATTTTTTACCGCGGCAATTCGAGGTAATATGATCGCCGTGGCAAAACAAACACAGAGCACCCGTCTGGCTGTCGTTGTCGCTTTCTACTGCCGCTCAGTAGCGATAGAAAGTGTGAAAATAGGATAAAATAGGACCTTTAAAACGGCTTTACGGTGAAAGTATTCATGTGATTTTTTCTTCATTTGTGTAATGTTTCTTGACTGATGACACGTCATGTGACGAAATTTGGATAGGTAATTTTTTGTTACACCCAATATATACAGTTTGATATTGATTAGATACTCATACAGATTGAAAATGCCTGTTCATCTAAATCTCCTTTAACATAATGACATATTATTTTTTCTTCCCCAAACTGTTCAACAGATGAACTCTTCACTAGATTTCACTTTTAATTTAAAGTAGATACTACTCGACTGTACGTAGTATTAGTATACAAGAGACCTCTTAGCCGCCAAATATTCATAAAAAAAATTGGGTATTGATTCCCCGACGAAACTGTTTTAGGATTTGTGCCCAAAGGGTAAAGGAACCTATTACTGTGACCTTGCTGTCCGTCTGCCAGTCTCTCACCAGGCTGTAGTTTTTTATTACGTCTGGAAATTCTGATGGACTAGTCCAAAACAGCCAGTCACTAAAACTACATGGTGCTCTTCCATCTGCATACGGCCGGCGCAGGCTGGTCGTTCCAAGTTTTCATGGTCCCACATAGAAAAATCTTTTGAATCGCTCAGTTCTAGCGTTTTTTTTTCCACTTCGTAGAACATCATGGCATCTCCGCTCGGCACGCGTTGCTCGGAATCGAGAAAACAAGGAGGGGAGGGGGTGGGGTGAAATTAGGCTGAAGAGCTCTTCAGAACACTTGCCGTGATAGAAGGCCTTGAAATTCAAAGACTTGTCCTGACCACATTCTGTTTAGTTTATATATCTTAGCCGAACACGAACACCAACCAACCGGTATCACCACCAAGTCGAAATTAGTGCTCGTACTCGTATAATAGTTACCTATAACGATTTTCCTTTTGCGTAACCTTACATTCAGAACACTTGGTTACTATTTTTTTGGATTTTGGATTCAGCTTCATAGGTACATAGGGAATCAACTTAAGTAGCCTAATCCTTGAAAGCCAATAAGCCATATAATTAGCTGGTTTCCTTTTCCCTTTTAGAAAACTCTATTGAAGGTCCAACAAAAAAAGACTAAAACCACATGGTGCCCATCCATCCAACGGTCGAGAGTAGGTACAATAGGTATATTCCTAAAAAAATCTGCCAAGTACGAGACGGAAATCAAGCATTGAAGACTCCGTACTAAAAACCTGAATATAAAATATCACTTTTGCTTTATGGGACTCTCCTTCAATTTTCATTTATTGTGTACCCACTATTTTTGGTGTTATAAATGCACAATCTGTTGTTATTATGGTTCATGCATGAGATATAGCCTGGGGACAGATGGACAGACGAACGGCAGAGTCTCAGTAACATGGTCCCGTTTTAACCCTTTGAAGGAGGAGACCAGGCCATCAGAAAAACCCTAAGTGGCTAACCTTCCATAGTGACTCGTAACCTTGTTGTTCTGGCTGGGTCAACATTTTGAGCGCATAAGTAATTAGCCAGTCTGGTATTAACTTTCAAGATACGACTATCAGATTTTGAGTATGTGCAGCTTCCAGGACATTCGATTATACTTGGTGGCGATTGTTTCGCGGTTTGAATATATTTTCTCATGTTTTTCTACAAGGCCACAGAAAACAAAAGCTAACTACTTTAAAATTAAGTTAATATTCTGCTGCCAAAGACTTGACAACGAGCTGTCTTCAAGAATCAAGGTGGAAACACACTATTAAAACACGACGCGACACTATGTAGACTGTCCTGCGCATGGTGGCGCATCGGATGTTGATAGTGTGACTCTGGTCATAGAAAACAATTCAAATTAATTCTACTTAACACGCGTTGCCTACCATCTGATCGCGTCGTGTTTTAACAATGTATTTCCGCCTTCAGTTCTTAGTCCATAATGATGACTTCACCATACCATTAGCAAAGGGCGTTCCTTGACCGAATACACAGATAGGGATGCAATATCGTTCATAAAAGATATCGATATTAGAATATCGATATTTTTCGAAATAAAATATCGATATTGAAAATATCGATGTTTATGAACGATATATCGATATTGATGAACGATATATCGATCTATCGATTTTTTTGCTGCTCTTATTGTTTTTTTTTAAGAATAATGATCGGACGGGTATAACCTTGATTATTCTACTTTTGTTCATAACTCCACCTTTTTTCAACTGATTGCCATGGAACAAAGCTCAGATTTAAGCTTAACTAGATCTCTCTATTAAAATACGCATAAAGTTCCGTTCAGTAGTATTTGCGTCCATAGCGAACAAACAGGCATAAGGACCAACAGACAAGGATTAATAAAAACGTTGTGTGCAGTATCGTTCGTTAAGATATTATAATCCAAGTATTATTTTTTAAGTATCTCCATTGTACAGACACTTTACACTTTAATAATACGAATAGTATAAACCGAAAACACTCTAACTTTGAAAAATGTATTTGGCCGATTGTCTTACCCGGGAATCGAACTCAATTAAAACAATCGGCCAAATACCTCAGTGTAGCAGTCGCATGCAGTATCACTCCGCCACACCGTGGCAGTGGCAGCCATATAGCCTAGTGTTAAGTTTATATTTTAACATTTTAATAATGTTGGTAATTCAAATTAGATATCTAAAATAAAACAATCTATCAATCAAATCTGGATGTAGGCCTTTCCAAATTTACGCCACAATACACTTGTAAATAACACATGAAATATTTCATCTTAACTCAGTTTCATTTACCAAAACCTAAGTGGTTATATATCAAGATAAATACCAAAATCTTTTATTTAAAATATTCAATTAATTATAATTTTTGATTGAGTGAAATCATCTCACGCTCAAGAATAAATCGTCGAAATTTTGGGTTTCAATATGGATAATAATATATCGATATTTCGCTCATGAAGAACGATATATCGTCGATATTTTTGATTCCGATATCGATACTAAAATATCGATATTTATAACCGATATATCGATATTTTAAATATATCGATATATCGTTTGCATCCCTATACACAGACGATCTGCTTGACTTCAGGGTTTAGGCGAATGTACATAGGGGAGACCGGGGCAAGATGAGATACCTAAGAGAAAAAACGACATAAAATGAAAATCGGACTGTTTATTAAACTTCCCTTACAACAAACACAACACTTATAGTTTTAACTAACATAATTATAATATTTTAAGGAGCTAAATCACATATTTTTTTGGCAAGTAGTAATTAAATGGCACATGTCAAATATTCCGTCTTGCCCCATGATCGGGGCAAAATGGGAAACGATATGGGGCATAATGAGTATTATGTCAATTTGTTTGGCAGCGTTCACATATAATTATATGCGCAACTTCGTCATCCTTGTCTACACCTGCGCAGGAATTATGAGCCTAACCCTTGCATATGTTATAAATATATACCCACAATAAATGCAAGGACAATCATTTTCATCATCCATCAATCTCATTGTTCATGAGCTCTGCAACTGCAGGATTAGCAGAAATACCTTTTTGTACTGGAATAAATGCTTCAGCTTGGATCACTTCTGACATTGCTGACCTGGAAAGCGTGGGCTGCATATTTTGATTTTCAGATGGTAGAGAATCAATCCAGGTGGTGTAGGTTCCCGAAAAATATCATTGTAAGCTATAATAGTGGACGATGTTTCTTGGGTTGCCTCTGAAGAAGTTGAGGTCGAAGTTATTATGACCTGAGATGTGGATGCTAGATGCTAGATTCAAATAGTCAGAAGTCAAAGTCTCGGTGTTTGTTGTTTCAGCAGTTATGAAGTCTGCATCTGTAAATACATTTCGTCAAGTGGCCATATACCACATTTCCCAAATCCTGTTTTATAGGCGTCCTAATTTTTTATTGCCGCAATCATTACCTGTACCAGAATCAGCATCTTCATTACATCGAGCCTTTCTCACACGACGTTCCTTTTTAACTGAAAACAAAAAAGAAACTTAATATTAAAAAGGTCAAAATACGAAACATTTTACCAACACATATGGGGCAAAACGGGATAGTATCCCGTTATGCCCCGACCTTTTTGCCCCAACAGACATATTTTACAAATATAACAACAAATTTTAAACTACAAAATAATTCTGAGAAAAAGTAATATCAATTTGTTAGTTTTCCACTACTACAATAAGTGTGCCGCATAATGTTACACTAACATTGACACTTACCTTAGTGCACATCGATCCAGAACAGAAAACTTCGTAAAAATTCCCATACAAACAGTTTTTGTTTGCTGTGAAGCCAAAACACGAAGTAAGACGCGCACGCCGCTCGGACTCGTGTGACGCGACTGAATATCCACCGAATGGCGTTGAGTTAGGATCTATTACGTTCACCATTTAGGCACACAAGCATACTTCCCGTCCTGCCCCGAGCTTCGTCTTGCCCCGGTCTCCCCTACCTATATCTACATATAAACATTATTTTGGAAAGTAGAGGAAATTAAGATCTGATTTGTACAGGTCACTTTCATCTCTGACAATAATTCTAATTAGATAACGACACGTCGTGTAGGGGTTAAAGAATTATTTGTGTTTATAGAAAACAACGATGATGATGATGTGTAGCGCAGGATAGGGCGAATTCAAACCAAGATTTTTATGATAATTTGGAAAATGCTGCAACTGAAAATGAGGTCCTTAAAATTGCAAAGACTAGGCACAGAGCCACAATGGACATCAAAGTCAATAAATACATAAAGAGTAAAGACCAAATACTACTGACGGACAACACACAAATTAGCGACAGGTGGTATGAATATTATAAACAACTTTTAAACGAAGAATTCCCACACGATAAGCCTATCCCCCTTGCAGAAACAAACGGACCGATACCTGAAATCGACTCCGATGAAGTGAAACGGGCGGTGGCTAAAATGAAAAACCGAAAGGCTCCCGGCCCAGACGAAATCCCGGCAGACTTATGGAAGTGTCTCGGCCCTGTAGCGATTAACTGGTTGACTAAACTGTTTAATATCATCTTAATCACCAAACAAATACCGGAGTCATGGAGACGAAGCTATCTACTACCGTTCTACAAAAGTAAGGGTGATGTTGCACTGTGTGAAAACTATAGAGGCATAAAACTGACGTCACATACGCTAAAGATCTGGGAAAGAATTCTTAATAAACGCCTCTCAGCGCTCGCTGAAGTATCCCCAAATCAGTTCGGGTTCACAGCATCTAGATCTACCACCGATGCCATACAAGCAATCAGAATTCTGATGGAAAAGCATAGAAGCAACAAAAAGGACCTACACCTTACATTCATTGACCTCGAAAAAGCTTTTGACCGGGTACCACGTAACCTAGTGTGGCAGGCCCTACGTGCCCAAAAAGTACCAGAATATTACATTGACCTCATACAGGACATGTACAAAAACGTCAGTACAAGAGTTAGAAGCCTGGCGGGTTTAAGCAAGGCCTTCGAGGTCAAAGTGGGCGTCCATCAGGGATCTGCGCTCAGCCCTTTCCTGTTCAATCTGGTTATGGACTATCTCACTAAAGATATACCGGCACCATTACCGTGGGCCATGTTATACGCAGATGATATTGTACTGGCTGCCAATACCTCACAACATTTGCAGGAACTTCTAAACACCTGGACACAAGCTCTGGAAAAATACGGATTGAGAGTAAGCAGAAGCAAAACGGAGTACCTGAAATGCCCTTTCAGCGGAAACTCAACTCCTGAAACGATATGCATTGGGTCAACACCTATTCCCACAGTAGATAAATTTAAATACTTAGGCTCTATGCTTACAACGGATGCCAACATAGACGCAGATGTGTCCCACAGAATTAATGTTGCATGGCAAAAATGGCGAACGCTTACCGGAGTGTTGTGCGATCCTCGCATGCCCGTGAAAACTAAGGGCAAAGTATATAAGACTGCAGTCCGCCCGGCATTGTTATATGGGTCCGAATGTTGGACAGTTAAGACAACGCATGAACAACAGGTGCACGTCAGTGAGATGAAGATGCTGAGGTGGGCAGGGGGGGTGACCAGACTGGATAGGGTGCGCAATGAACACATACGCGGCAGTTTTAAGGTTGCGCCAATCATGGACAAAATGACCGAACACCGCCTCAGATGGTATGGACATGTAAAAAGACGCAGCGAAGATCACGTAGTGAAACTAGCCCTAAATATCCCAGAACAAAAGAGAGGCAGAGGCCGCCCGCCATCGACCTGGTGGTCAAATATCGAGAGAGACCTCAGGAAAGCCCAATTGCCAGAACCGACAACCCAAGACAGACGGTCTTGGCGCAGAAGAGTGAGGAGACCCGACCCCAAATAATGGGAACAGGGAAGGAAGAAGAAGAAGATATAGAAAACAACGAAAGGCACGTTAAGCCGTTGGCATTAAGCCAAGATGAAGGCCTTTCTAATGGGCGGCTTGAAAAATTTCAACAGCGGGCAGACACATCCTGCGCGTCCATATACGGCAATACGGCTCACCACCTATTACGTGGGACCAAAATCTAAAAGGTGTAATATAATATGACTCTGCCTACCCTTTCGGGGATAAAAGGCGTGATAATATATACAGTACTTAAGTATGTCGGTAGGAAACAACGGAATGCATCAGCATTTTGGTATTTAAAATACAGACTCTATAATCATCGTGAAATAAGATAGAAGTTCTACTGTGCCAATTGTGCTAACCGAAGCGCTAATGAAAATACAAAAACTTCAGGTTTGAGGATACTGATATTTTATTCTCTGTGGTCAGACGGACAGTTTAAGTACCTAGTCAGCTTTGCGTTCTTTGTGTTGTATTTACGTTACATATAAGCACTCACTAATAGCACAGTAGAGTAAATATATAATAGGTATTCGAGCTTTCAGTACGTGAGCCGCTGCACGCTCGAACTCAGAATGCGATCGCGGAACGGTCCTATCCGCTCCCTGTCTGACTGAACCCTGACTGAATATTAAACCTATTACTCTTTCATTTGCGTTTGATGTGATAGTAGAGTTCATAACGGCAAAAGAAGGAAGACTTCAAACAAATTCTTCAGGCCAGGTTAGTTAGGCCAATCACTCTCCCAAAATTATTGGAAGAAGCCTGCTTAGGCTGATTTGATTAACATGAGTATCGCACTTGGTTCACGGTTCAGGCGAGAAAAACGTGAAGAGGTGATAGGCTCAAAATAAAAAGGCAAGAACAAGAGAGGAAGAGGCTCTCTTGTGTTGTTTTGTTGTCTGGGGAGAGGACACAGGACCATGCTGTTGCCATAGAATTCTTACGCGGTGTTTTAAGTCTATGGCAAGCTCGAACAGGAAGGTAGAGTCTATAACTATACTCGTAGTTCTCTACAGAACCACTGTACCCATGTGAGTAAAAATTATGACATTGCTAGATAAATTCTGGGGCATTCTTCCGAGTAGATCCTTAAGGCGACACATCGTGATGATGAATATCGTCATCCAACCTGGCATTGGAATCCTAGTCAAAAATCCTTAAAAATCCCTGATGTTGAGATTTTTAAACTTGTGGAAATGAAATTGAAACATCTCGCAACCTATGTATAACTTCTGTTTCTACGTTTTTGGTCGTGTACCTATACTCGTAGTTAAACCATGTTTTGGAATAAGGTCGCTAGTTGACGAATATTTATTATTATTTTCTAATAATAATATTTTTTATTTTGTTTCAGCTGACACCGACGTACCATCAGAGTCGCAATGCCGGCCGTACATCGAAAAAGCTCTTAAGGAGCTCGAGTCAGGGGATGTCGAACCAGGTAAACAAATTAAATCTTACGGTTTTTAATATTAAAGAAATGAAGCTGTTTCGTAGCCTGTGAATTTACTGTGTATTCTTGATACGGGTGACTCTTTGTGGCATTTCAAAATCAAGCGTTTTTCGTACTTTGGGAGGCACGAAAAGTCGTTAGTCTCGGTTACCAGCTTCATCGTAGTCGTTGAGCCATGTTAAAGCGTTAAAAGTGTCTTGAAAACTTCCAATGCATGTAGCCGCAATCGCAACTAGTCACCACCTATTCGTTTTACCTTTCACCACCTATTACGCATGGGATCAATCAAAACAAACTTTGGGCCATCGACAAGCATACGGCCCACCAATTGTACTGATGGTCACCGTAGCCTGTGGACGTTTGCACTACCAGACGCGCTACACTCTCATTACCGACCCTTTAAAAACCTTCTAAGACCCCTATTGCAGAACCTCATACTGTAGGCGTTTGGGAAAACCGAGGCAGGGACATCATTCCACATTCCATTAAGCGTGTGCGGAAGAAAGCCCCTATCGGATCTAACCGTGCACGAAAACTCCGGACGCAAAGTGTGAGGATGAACACCTGTCTGTGGCGAGCGGTGCGATGATAGAAAGTAGCAGTGGGCATCATTCAAACAATTCCTCAGAGCACAAACCATTGTACAGGCGGTAGAACACGCATGAGGAGGTAAAGTCTTTCCTGTAGCGAAGAGGTTCCACACCACCTACAAGAAAAGGATCGTTCTCTCACAGCTCGCCTTTGCACCGAGTCAAACGGACGAAGCTAATATTCAGATGCCACCGCCCAGAGGTACAGCAGCACTATGTGCGGCCGCACTTGCGACTTACAGAGAAGCAGTGTTTGCGCCGCAGTAAAATACCGACACGCCCTGTTAAGCACACTGAACTTCTTGGACGCCAGCTAGGCCTTATTCTCCAAATGACTAAACGTCACTGGAGATGTCAACACTATACTATACTTTCAGATATGGGGATAGATGTACTTACCCGGAAATTGTGGCGCTACAGTAAATGGGATTTTTTTCGCGGTGAATACACAAACTTGTGTCTTGGTAGGGTTGAATTGGACAAGATTTTGTCCAACCCAATCTCAGTTGAAAGTAGCCTCGATTTCAGGCACAAGTTGTTCACAACTTTCTTCCACTGCAGCCTGAGAGATACCGGGGCGGCCCGTGTAACAAGTGTCGCCCCATGCTGTACTGTGTTTCAATTAAATGCCGTCAATAGACAACATGTCATTGATATGCAGCAGAAATAGAGTTGGAGACAACATTGTGCCCTGTGGTACTCCAGCGTTTATGGCCATTACCTACGAAGAAATTGTCATCTTGCGTCGGTCGTACCTACTCGTAAGCGTAACCAAGTCAAAAACAAGGCTGTTTAGTTTTGTCTACATAACTTTCTCGTAACCACCTTGATTTGAATTTTAGTTACAAGTTTACAACTTGGCTGTGGGGGTTTTGACTATGGGCCTATGGGGCAATGCACCGATCCAAACTATCCCTACTATGTACCTACTCAAAAACACAGATAACATAATTATATTCTATGTACCCATAACTGCGAAAGTACCTAGTTATTTGTTAAGTTTTCAGACCTGAACCAATTCTGATGAAATTTGTTACACAGAGCGAATAGAGCTTGGGACAGAATTTTTTATCCCAGGAACAAGTTCCTGTAGAAAATAAACTTAGAGAATAGTAGATATATTAGAAGGTACCTTCTAATATATACCTACTCTAAGGAAATAAAACTAAACCAATTTGGCTGCAATTTGGTAAACAAATACAATTATGTCCCAGGAACGCCGACATAATACACGGGCATTATCCGTGACTTAACGAAATTGTTACATAAGTTTTGCTGTAGCTCAATAGTCGATGTTGCGGGTGATGAGTAAAACAATCTAATATTGTTTATCTATACTGAAGTCTGACCTCACAGTAATCAGGAATAGTTAGGCGTTCTCAGATTGACACAAGTCTGTCGGCGTTGAGATGTCCGTTCTATTTTAATTAGGTACGAAAGCAGCAGGCACGTCACCGATATTAACGTTCTATTCGCTAAATATAAAACGTGTCGGTACCATCACCGCTGGATTTACATAATATTGAGACTATTGTGAAAATAAACAGACATTAACTGCCTCAAACCTAAAGAATGTTTCATTGCTAACATTTGAAACATTACGGTTGATTAATTTACAGCGGTTATATTATTTAGAAATAGGTAGTGCCTGCGACTTCGCCCGTTCTTACATCCAATCGCAAACCTAACAAATCTTTCATAGCTAAACCTTGCGCTTAAGTAATATTGTAAAGCCAGCAGCAGTATATTACTTAGAATAGTTGTGCCCCACGGTTTCGATTGCGACATGCTACGAACCTCGTAGGGCTCGTAGCACTCATTACGGCTTCCGTATTCGACATCGACGTATCCTACCTAAGGCAATTCGAAGGATTGCAGCGTACGCTTATAGCCGGCTTTCGTTCGATTCTAATACATTATTATTGTTATTTAATCTGAGGGTTTTTAAGAAAAAAGAATAGCCGTAAAATATCGTTATAAAGACCTATATCTATTTATGACAAGTTTTTATGAGGATTAAACTAATTTATTTAGATTAAAAAAGGACATTACTTGTTAAGATTTTTGCAATATTTCTCATTTTTCGAGAGTGATTTCGATGGAATAAAGTTTTCCTAATCGTGTTTTAAACCGTTAACAGTTATTTCAAAGGCATAGAGTTGTTATTAAAAAGCAAGAGTAGGTATCTAATAAATTACAATAATATAGTTTATTGGATCAAATAATATTTCTTTGTATAAAGTTCACCCTAAGATGAGTCTCTTTCGATTATACAAGCCTTAGGTAAACCCATACTTATCCGTATTTTCAATGAGGAATGTCTATTAGGTATTACTACTCCGCTCCCTTTGGAAGAGAAGCATGTTGATAATGCTACATAGGTAGCCTATATTACTTCAGAGTAATTTAACTTTCAGAGTAGTTTTAGAGTTTATCAATAACAAACATACAAATCTTTCCTTACTATGTACAGGACAGTAGGCTCACCACTGTTATGTTTTACAAATTGCAATATGCTAGAGGAAAAGTCTATTTTCTATATTATTACTATAAAGAGGTCTGGGACATCCTTCCGAGGGCTTCCCCGAGGCTACCAGTCATAGGCTGTTGGGCGCTACGTGAGGTTTTTTAGTCGGTAAGGAGTCCGGCATAACATCCATGAGGATTTTCCCTCACGTTAAACAAAAAAAAAAAGAAATACTATAAAGAAGTAACGAGGGTTTGTGACGGTGTAAGGGGTAATCTCTGGATCTACTGAAACGATTTTCAAAATTATTTCACCAATAAAAAGCTACGTTATTGTGGAGTGTCATAGGCTATAAAGCATCACGCTAAAAAAGATTAGGAACGGAACAGTAATGATAAATGTTTCAAAAACGAGGGAAAAAATATTCCTTTTGAGAGCTTCCGTTGCGTGAGCGGCGTACAATTTTTTTAGTTAGTAGATATGTAGAAAATATGTACCTACCTACTACAAAAATGTAAGCATGTGCTTTTAGGGTTGGTGCACAATAACCATTTTAATGGCAATCAACATTTTTTCTACAATCATGCCACGGGACACCTCTTTCATAAAAGAAATTGTTCCTAAAAATAATGCGACGGGTATACACGCGACGAGAAAACTTTCTCTCTCTCGAGACGCTACAGGGGAGGAAACGCAACGCGACGGCAGTAAATGCGACGGGAACGGGTATTATGCGCTGTCGTATGTGATGCAAACGAAGTTGCACGGGTCAGCAGGCTAGTCTTAAATAACTTATTATTAAGTTGGTACCAAAACTTGATAATTGAGGCTTCGATTATAATTATTTGAGGCGTTAAGCCGTTTGGTAATATTACATTCACACAGGGTAACATAGAGGTCGTTAATTAACCAAGTTGAAAGCCTTTTGGGCGGTTTGAAAATTTTTAACACCGGGTTGTCAATACCTCCGCATTTCCACTACAACACGGAAATAGGCTGATCACCTATTACGTGGGTCCTAATTTAATACAAAATATGTTGAAGTGCTGACATAATAGCAAGCGTCTATATGGTCACACATAGAGTCTAGCCCAGTCTTTATTGACGTAGTACTTAAGTGTCTCCTTATCTACTAGCGGACGTCACGCGGTTCCACCCGCGTAGTACCCGTTGCCGTGGGAATACGAGAATAAAATATGCCTATGTTCACCGCAAAGAGTGTAGCTTCCCAACAGTGAAAGAATTTTTCAAATCGATCCAGTAGTTCCGGAGCCTATTCGTTACAAACAAAAAAACAAAAAAACAAATCTTTCCTCTTTAAAATATTATTATAGTATAGAAGTATAGATTAGTATAGATTATAGATGACATCCCATATTTAGGGTTCCGTAGCCGAGGCAAAAACGGAACCCTTATAGATTCGTCATGTCTGACTGTCTGTCTGTCCGTCCGTGTGTCACAGCCACTTTTCTCTGAAACTATAAGGCCTATGCTGTTTAAACTTGTTAATTAGATGTATTCTGTGAACCGCATCAAGATTTTTATATAAAACTAGAAACAAAGCAGTTAATTTTGGGGGTCCCCATACTCAGAACTGAAACT
This sequence comes from Miltochrista miniata, assembly GCA_933228765.1. Taxonomy (NCBI): domain Eukaryota; kingdom Metazoa; phylum Arthropoda; class Insecta; order Lepidoptera; family Erebidae; genus Miltochrista; species Miltochrista miniata. The sequence goes on from OW121768.1 coordinate 12,738,668, forward strand.
CAAAAACTTTTTTTTCATCAAACCCATACCTGTGGGGTATCTATAGATAGGTCTTCAAAAATGTTATTCAGGTTTCTGACATCATTTTTTTTCTAAAGTGAATAGTTTGCGCAAGAAACACTTCCAAAGTAGAAAAATGTGTCCCCCCCCCTCTAACTTCTAAACTAAAAGAATGATAAATCTAAAAAAAATATATAATGTACATTGCCATAAAATCTACCAACGAAAATTAGTTTGAACGAAATCGAGTTGATAGTTTTTTTTTACTACGTCTTAAACCGCAATTTTCGCCTAGAAAAATCACTACCACTGCGAACGTGTTAAAACATCAATGGAAAGTTACAACGAACTTTTAAATTACTTAGTATGTTACTTGCTGCTACGGAACCCTTCATGGGTGAGTCTAACTCGCACTTGGCCGGTTTTTATTAGTTGCTTAATAGGTATGTCCCGCGCATTAGAGGCCTGACGGAGGAAGCAGTCTCACAGGGTGAGGTGGTGGTGGCGGTGTCTCTCGACATCGCTAACGCATTCAACACCTTGCCCTGGAACTGCGTCAGGGAGGCGCTTATCTATCATGGAGTGCCTCCCTACCTCCGTCGAATTGTCGGGGCTTATCTCTCCGAGAGAGCCATAACTTACCCGAGCTGGCTGGGGCCGGGTCGGCGAGATGTGTCGTGCGGTGTTCCACAGGGATCGGTTTTAGGGCCGCTCCTGTGGAACATCGGTTACGACTGGGTGCTGCGTGGTCCGTTGCTCAGAGGGGTCGGCGTAACATGTTACGCCGACGACACCCTCGTTACGGCGCGGGGAGCAACGCACCGTGCCGCAGCACTTAAGGCCACGGCAGGGGTTGCTCAGGTCGTGGGTCGGATTCGGCGGCTGGGTCTTGAGGTCGCCCTTCACAAATCCGAGGCTCTGTGCTTCCACGGACCTCGGATGGGGCCACCTGCGGGATCCAGCCTACAGGTGGGGGGCGTCAGCATCGGCATCGAGCCCTCGATGAAGTATCTGGGGCTCGTACTCGATGGCCGGTGGAACTTCGGACATCATTTCCGAAGTTTGGTCCCAAAACTGAGGGGAGCATCGGCCGCACTCGCGCGGCTGATGCCCAACATCAGGGGACCCAACGCTCCCTACAGGAGGCTGTACCTTGGGATCGTGCGAAGCATGGCCCTGTACGGGGCTCCCGTATGGGCGGAGACCCTGACGGCCAGCAATGAGGCTAGACTGATGAGCCCGCAGAGAGTGATGGCCGTCAGGGTGATAAGAGGATACCGCACGATCTCCGGTGAGGCGGCATGTCTCCTAGCCGGGACCCCTCCATGGGACCTGGAAGCGAGAGCCCTTGCGTCACTGTTCAGATGGCGCAAGGAGGCGCTGGAGCGGGGCCAAAGGCCTGCGTCTCGAGAAATCGAGGCCCAGCGGACCCTGCTCCACCAGGAAACCCTGGAGACATGGAAGATGCGACTTGAGCAACCAAAGGGGGGATTCGCCACAATCGCGGCCGTCAGACCGGTCATGGACGAGTGGCTGGAGAGAAGACACGGTGCTCTCTCCTACCGGTTGACACAGATGCTTGCCGGGCACGGTAGCTTCGGTAGGTATCTGTGGCGAAAACACCGGGAAACCACGGCCGAGTGTCAGCACTGCGAGGACCGCAGCGATGACACGGCGCTCCACACGCTGGTGGAGTGCACGGCGTGGGCACAACAGCGACAGGTCCTCGTAGTGGGTCTGGGCGTGGACACTCTCTCGCTTGAGGCCATGGTACGAGCCATGCTCTCCAGCGGGAGTAAGTGGGACTGCGCCGCCTCTTTCTGCGAGCAGGTCATGCTCGCGAAGGAGGCGGCGGGCCGGGTGCGGGAGAGAACTCTCCCACCCGAGTTCCGCAGTCGGCGCCCTGGGCGCCGCCGACGTGTCTTCGCTGAGGACTATCGGCCTCCATGACCGGGGGTCTGAGGACGGTGAGAGGGCCGCTCACCGTCCGTACAGAAGCAGGCCCATGACGGCAGCGTGACGTGAGCACTCACGCACGCCCCCCCTTAGAAGCGGGGTCACACCCGAAACCCCCCATAGACGCGGGATTGCACCCGAACCACCCCCTGGGCGAGGCCGCATTGGCGGCCGTAGGTCTGTTGGGAGTCACGGGACATCCTTCCTGAGGGCTTACCCGGGGCTCTCAACCATAGGCTGTTGGGCGTTACGTGAGGTTTTTTAGTCGGTAAGAGTCCGGCATAGCATCCTACGAGGATTTTCCCTCACGTTAAAAAAAAAAAAAAAAAAAAAAAAAAAAAGGTATGTCCCCAAAACTGTCCGTGTGATATTTATTTCGATATAATGTGTCTGTTTTTTTTTTTTTTTTTATACCACTAAGGTGGCAGACAAGCATACGGCCCACCAGGAGGACTGGTGGTCACCGCAGCCTATGAACGTTTGCAACACCAGAGGCGCCACACTCGCGCTGCCGACCCTGTAAAAACCTTCTTAGACCCCTTTTGAATAACCCCATACTGTAGGCGTTTGGGAAAACCGAGGCAGGAAGATCATTCCACAACCTAAGCGTGCGCGGAAGAAATCCCCTATCGGATCTAACCGTGCTCGAACGCTCCGGACGTAGGGTGTGAGGATGAAATCCCAGTCTATGGCGAGCGGTGCGATGATAGAACGTAGCCGTGGGCATCATGTCAAACAATTCCTCAGAGCAAATACCATTGTACAGGCGGTAGAACACGCATAAGGAGGCAAAGTCTCTCCTGTCGCAAAGAGGTTCAACACCACCTGTCAGTAAAGGATCGTTGACAACTCTCACAGCTCGCCTCTGCACCGAGTCAAATGGACGAAGCTGATATTCAGGTGCCCCCGCCCAGAGGTGACAGCAGTACTCCATGTGTGGCCGCACTTGCGACTTATAGAGAAGCAGTGTTTGCGCCGCAGTAAAGTACCGCCGCGCCCTGTTGAGCACACCGAGCTTCTTGGACGCTAGCTTGGCCTTGTCCTCCAAATGACTGCGGAACTGAACGTCACTGGAGATGTCAACACCAAGGATCCCTATACTTTTAGAGATGGAAAGAGATGTGCCCTGGAATTGTGGCGCTACAGTAATTGGGGCTTTCTTAGCGGTGAAGAAACACGCCTGTGTCTTGGAGGGGTTGAACTGAACAAGATTTTGTCTACCCCAATCGGACACTCTAGTAAGAGTAGCCTCGATTTCAGACACAAGCTGTTCACGACTTTCTTCCACTGCGTCCCGAGAGATACCGGGGCGGCCTGTGTAACAAGTGTCCCCCGTACTGTCGTCTGCATAACAATGAATGCCGTCAATAGACAACATGTCATTGATATGCAGCAGAAACAGAGTAGGGGACAACACTGAGCCTTGCGGTACTCCAGCGTTAATGGCCATGCAGTCAGAACAGCTGCCGTCGACAACAGCCCTGATGCTTCTACCGGCCAAAAAGCTGGACACCCATCCGCATAATCTTTCGGTCAGTCCGTAGGAGGGCAATTTATTAAGAAGACCACGGTGCCAGACCCGGTCAAAGGCTTTAGAAATGTCGAGGCTCACTGCTAGAGCCTCGCCCTTACTCTCGATAGCCGTCGCCCATCGGTGTGTGAGGCACACGAGAAGATCGCCCGTCGAGCGACCGTGACGGAAACCGTACTGCCGGTCACTGAGCAGGTCGTTTTCCTCAAGGTACCTCAGGAGCTGTGTATTAATTACACGCTCCATCACCTTAGACAATAGTGAGGTGACGGCTATAGGCCTGTGATTGGCCGGGTCGGTCCTATCACCCTTCTTGGGCACAGGATGCACATACGCGATCTTCCACGACGCCGGGACTTGTCGCGTAGAATGTAATGAACTGTGACAGAGGGTGATCCATTAGGGGTGCCATTTTTGTCAGTTTGAGGTTCGGAACTCTAAAAACGAACTGCCCATTATTGTGCCTATTTGACAATAAATTTTATTTTGCTACAATTCCTAGTGAAAAATAGAATTTAATAAATAGACGGACTCAGGGACACGGCGCTAAAATAGTTAACACTTCAATTTACTCCCGTCTCCCTAGGTACAGCTCTCTCATAGGAAAAATTACATACCCACCTATGTACGTCATTGATATCTATAAGTACATATAATAAAATGATAGAAAAGTCAAAACTGTACATTGGAAATTAAAAAAGAAAAATACTCGCTGGGTGTTCAACATAAGATACCGAAGCCGCAAAAAAATAGAGTGAGTATTTTTTTTGTCTGTTTGTCTGTTTGCTTTGCTTTGTCCGGAAGGATGTCGAAAAGTACTCAATAGATTTGATTCAAATTTTGCACAAATATTAACTAGGGGTAGGGTCGTCAAATAGGCTAATATTATCACTCTAACTATCCTAGGGGCTAACCAGAGAGCAATGAAATTGGCATTGTAACATAATTTTCACGCGTACGAAGTCGCGGGTAACAGCTAGTACAAAACAAAATAAAATAATATCAATGACCTACAAATTAATAGCTGAAGCCCCTTGTTTAGACAAGGGAAACATGGGAAGACATGTGAAAATAAAATAAAATGTTATGTTAGCATAACATTTTATTTTATTTTCACATTCGAAAATACACCATATACTTTACATCGATTAAGGGCGGATTCGACCAAAATCGGAGTAAGACTAGACTTGAGATCTATGGTTGGCTCATGAGACTATGGCAAATCACATTACTTTTAGGATACGTACCTACATGTTATTCTTTAGTATACTGTATAGTCTTACTTCGATTTAGGTCGAAACAGATCTAAAGAGACGAGGTGAAGGTCAGTGCGATGCCCTTCTTTAATACCAAACAAATATTAATATCATACGTAATTATGTTTGAATATTACCTGCAAAGCTTTGAAGCGATGCACGCAAGTAATAAAACCTTGTTTTATCACCATTCTCACAGAGAAATCTATTATATTTGTCCTTAAAACTATGGAGACATGGTCATCTAAAATTAGACAGTTATTTATACATCAAAGCGTAGATCTTCAGATGAGAGCTTTAGGGCGACTCACCGGCTGAGAAGCGATAAAAACAGTTTTAGTACATATATTTAAGGTGTTTACGGGCTGAAAATCATAGAAGATACTCTTATGAATATTGTCTTACGATTAGGAATTCAGTAATTTGTTACGCGATAGGATAAATTACTTTATCCGAGAAAACAGGTACTTATTTTGAAAACTTAAAGGTAGGTAAATATTTGGCAAAGAAAAGTTTGAACTAAAAACATGGGAATTGTACGGGTACGTATCATAATGCATAGGGGAAACTGTTCACCATTCGTACGTGGGGCACATACATACATTGAGTATAACAAAAATACTAACCGACACACAAACACGCCTTTGCCTGTGTACATAGACATACCAACTGCCATGTTGCTAGCGAAGTATCGTGCCAATCGCGCCACTCTGTGTGAGGTAATAAGACGTAACGTGTTTTCGCAATAGGTAAGCAAATTTTTTTATTGAAATTTAAATCGTACTAGCAAGCAGATTTATTATGTTTTTATAAAAATTGTTAGGATTCATTAATGTTCACATTGTTTAATTTCGAGTTTTTATCGTTATATTTCTTTTACTAACGTTGATTTTGTATACAACTGTAATTTAAATTTGGTCAAGGCCTGGGGCACATTCGGACATTTCTACAAGGGCGCATTCGTACGCGTTCGAATGCTCCCCTTTAGATCATAATTACCACAAATACTTACATAAATTTTATTTTTCAATAAATTTAATAGGTACCCTCTGTATTTTTTTTCAATTATGATACTTAACAATAATTCAGCATTTTTGTGTTTAACGATCGGCAATATACTTTTTATAAAGTAAATATTGTAGTTGATATCAAATCGCAGGTTCGTGGATAATAAGAAAAGATTAGGCACGCCTAATCTTTTATTCGTTCGTAACATTTATTTGTTCTTAATCCATTTTTTAGCTACGGTTAAAAAAATGGATGAAGAACTAATAAATGATTTAAATTTATATAGATTCCATATACCTTGAAAACAGAAAAACTCAACAGAGAAGGAAAATCAAATGAATTCCGTATATGCAGAGAGCCAGCAGAAAAATGAATTATGAAACAAAAATCTAATCTTTTAATTGATAAAATACATTTAAAATATGAATAGTAGGTATAGGAACTTAATTACTAACCAATAATAAAAGAAAATTAAAATACTGTTCAATACACAACTAATTAAATGTGATATCAGGAAATTAAAGATAATAGTCATGTTTTGATAAAATTTGAAACAGGCCGCTGTTATTTAATTGTCGAAAAAGTACACTCAGTTATGAAATTTGGCGAACAGGACCGAAAGTGTTTTATCTTCGGAAGAAACTGGGATCATCATGATAATTCCTTTTTCTGATATAGAAAGCGTACACATTTTGTTTATTAGACTATGTCCCCAGGTCCTTCCTAATCACTCGGCACATCTAGAACGATTAGAATTTATAATCTTTTCAATTAATTAAAATAATTTAATTAGCATTAAGGTCGAAAGTGACAACCAAAATGTCTAATAACTAACTTACAGTTTAAACCGATTTTTTGTGTTATTTTTCACAAGAACAAATATTGATTAGGAGTAAAGTTAAATATGATTAAGATAGTTCTGTGATAAACAAATTTTCTTATCAATTTAATACATTTTTGGGAGATTAATAGGATTTTTAATTACCATGTATGAATCTACCCCCACGCGTATGAAAGTACCCCACCTACTGTACGGAAGTACCCCACCCATGGGGCGCGTTCGTACAAACATCTTATCGTCGAAAAATTGCTATAGTCCTTTAATCGTTTGACATAATAGTTTCAGAAAATTTGGTCTCTAACTACAATATATTTTCTACGTTTAGGGATATAAACGAGGTAATTTTGACTAATAGTTGTGGAGAAAAAAAATAAAAACTAAAAATTGTACGAATGGTGAACAGCTTCCCCTAAGTTTAAAATCGATAAGTTTATATATAAAATTATAAAGTATAATAGTCAGAAGAAATAATCATCAATATGCATATTTTACGTTCTATAAAAATATCATAATACATAAGTTTAAAATCTATAAGTTTACAATGTATAAGTTCAAAATATATAAAGTGTAACAAAACTACCTGTTCAAATTTCGTCACGTGACGTGGTATCAGTCAAGAAACATTACACACAAAAAAATCACATGAATACTTTAACCGTAAATCCGTTTTAAAGGTCCTATAAATTTTCATTATCACCCTTTTCTATCGCTACTGAGCGGCAGTAGAAAGCGACAAAGACAGCCAGACGGGTGCTCCGTGTTTGTTTTGCCACGGCAACCATGTTACCTCAAATTTCCACGGTAAAAAACAAATTCTTAATGTGCGACAAAAATATTTAAAAAAAATAAAAAATTACCCCCCGTTTTTACTAAATATTTGTATTTGATTTCCGATGCCAAGTCATTTCATGAAATTTGGAGAGTCAATTTTGTTACACCCAATATAAAATCAAAAAGTATAATAGTATGAAGAAATAATTATGATCAATAGGCATAAATTACGTTTTATACAAATGTCATAAACCTAAATTTATTATCGATTAAGGTCAAAATACCTAAAAGTAATGCAATCCGATTTGGATAGGTTAGGTTCGAAGGCTAAGGCGGGAGCTCAGCTGCTCCCGCCTTAGCCTTCGAACCTAACCTATTCCTTATAAAAATCTGTGTGTTTTCTTTCAATTGAGTTTTTGACTATAGATTCGATAGGTGTCAAAAAATTTACACTTTGGCTGGGCATTAACTTCGTGCACCTTGTAGAGGGTAGGTACGTTCCTGAATAGCCTCGCGTTGATTGGGGAGGACTTGGGTAAATATCCGTCTTCAGGAATGGCGGTGAAAAATTTCATATCGTGTTGCGGGCTTCGTACCACTACCCTTTTATTTTATTATCTAAGTACATTTCTAAAACAATAACAGAGAAGGTGGTATCCAACGGAATATTCCCTGATGGGATGCTATGGAAAACTAGACTGACGCGTTTAATAGCCTTTAGCGGATCCCCCAGCGATCTCAATGTGTCGTTCTGGCACGATTGCAGCATGATTATAGCTGTATCTTATCTACCTAAATTCTCACGGTCTCATTATAGGTATGAGTAGGGTAGGGTAGTAGACGCAAGACGCAGCTGTTGTGATGTCACTAAAGTAATAATGATATTTGATTTTGTCTGAGCTGGCATTACCGCAAGCCAATAAACCCATTTTAAATTAAGTGCTTGACGACTGAACGCGTACGGTGAAATGTACATGTGTCTTGTGTAGTCCTGTGCCTTTGCCTACAACATGGCAAAAAAGTTTAAAAACAATTTTTCTTGCTGGCTAGGCTATGCATTTCAGTTAGTCAAATATAAAGTACCTACAAATTTATTTGGTGGTTTTTATGGATGTTTATTGGCAACTCGATACTGATTGGTGGCATTTTTTAACGGGTTGCCATATAACCTGCAAGTTGGTGCCTCCATTATTATCGGCTTATTTTTGCCAAGCTTTATACCCCCCCATTCCCAACCGACCACCTGAGTTATCCACCTGGTTACATCTTTTTATTTTGGTTACATAGCTTTCATTTCTTTTCATCATATGCCCATATCAAGACAGACAGTTTCGTCTTAGTTTTCAGTCAATAGTGCCACTTTTAAACTCCCCTTTTCCGTAATTCCCATTTCGTAATTTTATCGAAATAAATGAATTTTATTGCTCAGGTACAATTACATTAAACAGACAATATTATGAGATACTCTATTAGCGATTGGATTACGAGATTCTATGACGGTAACATTCATAATACTAATCATAATTCAAAATAAGCTTTAGCTCACATAATATACTTTGACATATTTGGCGTAGGTACATGGCAACTATTTCTGGCTAAGCGCCTACTTTCGAGTGCAGTAGTAGTAGGTACTTTACTATCATGTTTGCGTGGGAGCATAAACAGCTGATAGGTACAGCATTCATAGAATATAAATGAGACAAACGCCACTATTGGCCATTAATTTAATATTAATCTATTATGTCTTTTTATCGAGCGCCATTTAACCACTAACTATATTTGTCTTGAAAATAAAATTAAGCCGTTCACACTCATGCATTTCTGCCATTAGCGGGTGTTTGTTGAAACGTGGTTGAAACCCACAAGTGGCTAAGAAAAGAATCTTCTTCAGATATGTTCCAACAATAATTCTATCATCATTCCAAGGAGTACCTAATGGTGGCGCGACCAAATATTACGGACTCGTACATGCGCGCCCGCACCCGACAAATTCATAGCACTCCATAGAAATGTAATTAACGAAAAACCTGTGTTTTCCTTCCAGATTCTTCCGAAAAGAACGATAGTAGTGAGGTAAGGGTTGACGATGCAGATGATTCGAAAGAAGATACATCAGGGGAAAGCGGGGGAGAAAGAGTTGAAACGGCGGATAGCACGGAAGACGATGCGCCTTCAGTCGAAGTAGCCGATGAGCCGTATATTCCACAAGCCTCGATCGAAGATGTTCAAGGCAAATCTGACGACAGCGATTCTAAAGAAACGGCTGAAGATACGGATGGAGACAGTAACGAAGTACAAGGTGACGAATCCAAGGATGACGGAGACAGTAAAGAGGAGACGGCATCTGCTGATGATGAAACAACTGAACAAGGTTAGTAAGTATTTCCATGTTGGTATCTTTATACGCCTACATTTTAATCGTGACTTTGAGAAATCTTTTCACCATGACACCACTGGGGGTACAACTTGGTGGTGTCACTGGGAAAGAACGCCACTTTTGATACATACGTAAAACTGTAAACATTAACATTTACTAAACTGTCTATGCATGACGATTTCATGTATTCTATATTATTATTTATTGCTCGCTTTTTCATTTTTTAAGATCAGAGGTATACTTATTTAAACTAGTTTTTCATATTTCTTTTATATTATTCCGTCATATAAAATGAGATAACTTAAATCCACGAGGAGTTAAGCTGTGGCGCATTAGACATTAACATACCTATTTATGCTGGGCCTGGATCTTTTGATTATAATAGGATCAAACTTACCTGCAAATCCGTACCGTAATCGTAGTGGTCGTCTAACTATACTTAAGGGGATTGGAGGTCAGACGGCTATTGCTACCAGCAAAGTCAAATAAGTAACAATATAATTTAAAATGGATATTCCATCGAATGCGAACTTTGTCTACGACCGGTATTTGGCTAGAGTGACATAGAAGTTGCCATCCACGTAAAAACTCCAATTCTAATGTATAGAGCATAATTTTTTTTTCTTATATTGGAACTACATAGTTACAGATATTACCATTTTTAAAGTTTCTTTTCTTTTTAGAGAGTGCAGAAGATAAGGACGCGTCAAAAGAAGACAATGATAATGATTCTAAGGAAGGATCCGATGATGACAGCAAGGAAGTTAAAGAATTTAGCCAAGAGCCTGAACAAGAAACTGTAAGTGATGATGATAATTCAGCAGAAGCGGCAGATGCATCTGAAGAAAATAAAGACGAAGGTGACGATGACAAGACAAAAGAAGACGATGGATCTCAAGAAAAGGCTGATGAATCTCAAGAAGATAAAGATGACAAATCAGACAATGACTCACAAGAAGCTAGCGATAATGATTCTAAAGAAGTAGATACTGACTCTAAATCTGAAGAAAATGCCGTTTCCACTGAACAAAAAGAAGGATCTGAAGAAAACAAAGATGATTCAGGTGAAAAGCAAGAAGAATCAGGTGAAGCAACATCTAAAGAAAAAGAGGAATCAGGCGAAGACAAAAATGATTCGGTAGAGGAAAAGGAATCGTCAGCAGAAGACAAGGATCAATCTGAAGATACAGGTGCAACATCCGCCCAAGAAGAAGATAGTAAAGACAGTAAGGAAGATGATAGTGACAAGTCTGAAGAATCTGCCTCTGAGGGTACTGACGAAAAGGCTGAGGCTGATGATGGTGAAGCTTCAGAAGAAATTGAGAATGCGGATGATGATGAAGACGAAGGTGCACCTGAGGAAGACTTATTACTTGTAAGTATTTCTAGTAAAAATCAGCATAAACATTTGATTTCGGTAAATAAATGTCAACTTATTTAATTCAAATTTCAGACTGGAGAAATTCCCGAAAACTTAAGGTCTCGAGACCACATAACTAAGATCTTGAGATTAGATGAGGAAGCCAGTGAGGCTGAGTTAACAATAGAAAGATCAGCGGACATCATACTCAGGGATCTCAAGAGAATGTATGAGAACTCAATTAAACCACTTGAGGGTCTTTATAAGTACAGAGATCTGAGTAACAGACATTTTGGCGATCCAGAAATATTTTCTAAGCCTTTGATACTCTTCATGGGACCATGGAGCGGTGGAAAATCTAGCATTTTGAACTACCTAACAGGGCTTGAATTTACAGAGTGGTCTCTTAGAACTGGTAAGTAATAAACACTTAGGACACAGAATAATTAAAGGTTCTGGACTAGCAGAAATTAAATAATAAAACCTCTTTTCCCTTCTAGGAGCGGAACCATCACCAGCCTATTTCAACATTCTCATGCATGGAAAAAATCCAGAAGTCTTAGATGGCACTCAGTTAGCTGCAGATTGGACTTTCTCAGGACTACAGAAATTTGGCCAGGGACTAGAGGAACGCCTGAGAGGTTTAAAATACCCTAGCAAAATTCTAGAAAAAGTGAGCTCTTATTTACGTTTTAAAATACTCATATTTTTAGTACCTAACAAATAAAAGCTGAACACCTGACTTTATCATTATCAAAATCCCAAACGTATAGTATTTATTGCTGTCTAAAGTTTTAAGGTTTTAAATTAGTTACCTATTATTGAATTAGAGTCAGTGCCGACCGCCGACTGACGGAGAATCAGCGAAGAGACTTAATCAGTACCAAACAATTTCAATTTAACTTAATAGTGCCTCAATGTGCAAGTAGCTCGTCGTCAGCTAGGTATTTCAGTGTGACAAATATAATGTAGTCGTTAAATTCAGAAACCATTTCAATTTAGCATAAATTTGAATGGATTTATCGACGATGAGACATAGCTGACAGTCCGTCAGTTGACTCCTGACTAGCGAAACCCTCTGATTACCTACGAACATTTTTAAATTTCAAAAATTCCTTTTACCATCTGAAAAATGTCGCAATATATTATTTTTATTCATAAACCTTATTTCTTTTTCTAGGTCAACATCGTAGAGATTCCTGGAATTTTAGAAGTAAGAAAACAAGTATCACGTGTTTTCCCCTTCAACGACGCTTGCCAATGGTTCATCGACCGTGCCGATATCATTTTCTTAGTTTATGATCCATCCAAACTGGACGTAGGTCCTGAGACTGAAGCTATACTCGACCAACTCAAAGGCAGGGAGTCTCAGGTGAGAATTAGTAACAACCTACATAGTAAACAGTTCGGATCCAGCTTTTTCACTAAACAAATATTTGCACAGGTTATGGGAACTGGGTATGTTGAACCTTTATTGTTCAGGTCACCTTACAGTAACAATGCGGCTTATCACATGACGCATGCAAATGTCTAACAGTAAACGGGTAGACTAGTAGGTAGTGACATCAAACTCTACTACGTTTTTAATCCTAGGTCCAACAGTAATTATATATCTGCGAGAAGCAGGAAGACATTGTTGTAAGGTACTGTCATCTGACTTCCTAACCCGCCCGGAAATGGTGTCTGCACTATAGTCTAGTTTAGAGTTCTAGACTTGAAGTTGACTTGTCCAGACTCAGTACCTAAGGCCCTACACTCTACACCGTTGCTGAAGACAGTTTAGAAAAGATCGAATTACGAAGTTCTTTCATTTATCTAAAGTGTAACTACATACTTATTTGAGTTTAGTATAAGAAACTTTCGACTCTACATAGAACTCTTCTAAATTAATACCTAACATACTTTAGCTTGGACCATGTAGAGACACAATTCATATCAGTTCGATCATAATGTTACTTTGGTGACTCATTGATTTTTTTTTTCTCCAGACACGTATTGTGTTGAACAAGGCAGACACAGTAAAACCAGAAGAATTGATGCGCGTGCAGAGCGCGTTGATCTGGAACATCTCCCCACTGATGAGCTCTGCGCAACCTCCGGTCATGTACACGGTATCGTTATGGTCGATGCCCTACGAGACGACAGCGCCCGTGCGTCTGCTGCAAGCCCAGGAGCGCGAGCTGCTGAGAGACTTGCGACAGGCCATTGACAAGCGCATTGAGAACAAGATAGCTAGCGCTAGGAGATTTGCTGTGAGTATCGCCCTTTTCGTTGATTGGAAAATGATTTAAATTTCCAATTGTTATTTCTAATTATGTTTAAAACTTGAAGTAACTTAGTCGCTTAAAGAGCTAAAAGTAAAATTCCATACTTTGGAACATTAATTTTTCGTCTGTTTTCCAGGTTCGCGTAAGAAACCACGCGAAGATGGTCGACTGTTATCTGACTACTTATTACAACCACAAGACAATATTCGGCAACAGAAAGCTCATTGCTGATGCCATTATAGAGAATCCTCAAAACTACCACATATATGAGGGTCTTAGTACACTCACAAATATTTCCAGGTTTGTTAACTATTACCTAGACTGAGAGTACAGAGAAATTGTCAAGATACCTTGAAGGCTTCCATTTTCTTCTTACTTTTTTTAATAACTTTGGGTTATTAAAAAAGGCATTCCTACCTAAGTAATTTAGCATATAACCACTCTGGCAAGTTAGATGGCAGGCACTTACTTAGACAGGTGATCAGATCACTGTAATCTTATAATTAGGAACCTTATATTGTTGTCAAACTGGAAGCCCTCGAGACTACCCCATGGCGCATGAAAGCCCTTATTGAGAATGCTTGAAACAAATAGAGCAATTTCTTTATCCATCTGTTTAGAAAATAATCCATATTCAAACATTATACGTCTGTATTCAGGTACGACTTGCCAGACCCAGAGACGTACCGGGATTTCTTCCGGTTGAATCCCCTATTCGAGTTCTCGCAGCTGTCGTCGACGTGCACTTACTTCAGGGGCTGTCCCATCAATCGGCTCGACGTCGCCATCGCGTACGACCTGCCCGAACTCGTGGGCAAATACAAGAAGATGGTGGAAACCTCCACGCCCCAGGGCATGCCCAAGAGTTGATGGCTCCGCGAACGAACGAATTCTACACCACATTACACATCCGCTTTTTAATTTTAGCCAATTGGATTGGACATTATTTATTTTTGGGCACATTTTGCATTTCTTTTTCTAATCAGGCATCAAATCATTAGTTACAGTTTCGTTACATCGCATTTCTATATTTTTTATCTGTAATTTATTTTGCTTATAATAATCGCTTGTTCCTGTTTTTGATATGAATGGTGTTGTAACGTATGAAGTTAATTGTGATTTTTTCGTGCGTTTATTTAAATGGTGTTAATGGAAATTAAAACGCAAGACAACTTCCATCTCACTGTTTCTTTTTTATACATAATATTGTCTCAAAGGCCAACAAATTACTAGTCATTATTGATGAAGTTCTGTTAGTTTTTCTTGTTGTATATCTTATTTATTAAGGTACCTAAGTATGTAAATGTTGAATATTCCTTCCTGCAACCACAAGCTGAGTTAATTAGACGAACGTCTAATTTAAAAGTCCTATTAGAGTGGTTTTTGCCGTTATTATTTATTTGTTAGTTATAATTGAGACACACTGTGACTAGGTATGTATTAAGTAAAATAAAAAAATCTTAATTTTGTTTTATTAACATCCATATTTACTACAGAATATCGAACCTACTGATAAATAAGTTACAGATAAGATACCTACTTTGTCTGTACAAAGTGGATCTTGTGTCTGATCTGTCTCAAACCTTCATCTATAGTGGCAATAATTCGAATGAAATGTTTGGATACGAGCGCCGGCAGACGGACTCAAGAACATTTTTTTAAAACTGCTCATAGATTTTTAAGGTTTCGTGCCCCAATGAAAAACGGTTCCCTAATTCATTCATAGAATTCGCTGTCCGTCTGTCTGTCTGTCCGCTATGACGTAGTATCATCGGAACCATGATAGCTACAGGGCTGAAATCACACATGATGTACCTACCTAAGTACTTCTGTTGCCGTTATAACAACATACTTACATAAATCTAATATATAAAATTCTCGTGTCACAGTTTTCGTTGCCATACTCCTCCGAAACGGCTTGACCAATTCTCATGAAATTTTGTGAGCATATTGAGTAGGTCTGAGAATCGGCCAACATCTATTTTTCATACCCCTGTGACCGGGAATAAAATTCCACGCGGGCGGAGCCGCGGGCATCAGCTAGTAATATACTAAAATTAGAAAAAATGGGATACCGTCTTATAACCCTGACAGTCATCGCTGAAGCGCTCGTGGCCCCGCGGACTCAGTGTTCTGTAAACGATCACTGCAGTAAGCAACATTTACTATGGCCGGATATGGATGGGTGACCACCTCGTGGACCACTTTGTGACATTTATTTACGAGCGTTTCCGTGCTTCGGAAGGCACGTTAAGCCGTTGGTCCCGGTTGTCAGTAAAATGACAGTCGTTAAGCCAAGTTGAAGGCCTTATGGGCGGCTTGAAAAATTTCAACTGTGGGTCGTCACAACCTGCGCCCGGGTCGGCAGCGCGTGTGTAGCGCCTCTGGTGTTGCAAACGTCTATAGGCTACGGTTAACAACCTTCCGGTGGGCCGTAAGCTTGTCTGCCACCTAAGTAGTATAAAAAAAAAAAAAAAAAATTTAGCGGGCTAAAAAGCCACCTTGTGGGGGCCGTCAGAGTCTCGTCCCGTATATGGTCATACTGCGCAGTTTCACACGATCCTGAGATGTCATTATGGTCACATAATATTACAAATTATAATCGTAGAACCAACAAACTAGTATCTAGGTGCTAAAATAATTAAGTATCTACTAGGTACTCCACCAAGCGAAGTTAACGATTCAAATGTTACGAAACATCTCTATAATCGCTCGAGTTTTTCTTTGTGCTGAACTAAATTTACGAAAACGGATATATGAGCGTGGTCTGCATCCTTGCGGACGGTACTAAGGCGATTCTGGTACCTGTTATAGGTGCAGGCGGTAAAGGAGCATTCCTCGCGTTCGTCAACTTCGCTTGGTGGAGTTGTAAGTACCTAAATCTATACATAGTTTAGAAGCACTTATAAAATGAGTTTATTATTTAAGTATAATGTTTTTTCCTATTATAACTTTAACCAAAAATCTATAACAAAATATTTTTTCACAACTTTTGGAAGTTCTATGCATTTAAGTGTTTAGATTCCAACACCATCTAAAGTCAGTTGAAAGCGTAGATCATCTAACCACAGGATGCGCCTTACTTAAGCATTGTTTTCTGCCATTGCACATGACCATTTGGTCTTTTGGCTTTATAAAAAGCACTGTACATCAGTACATCATTTTATATGATTAAACTAGTACATTTCATTGTAGTTGACTGTACAATAAAAATTAACACACAACAGCCATTACGCGTTTGTCGATTAATACATTTTTAAATGCAATGAAATTTTATATGTCTTTGTGTTTCCCCCTTCACTTGTATGAAAACTGGCAGAATATTTTTGTATGCGGTGGTTCGCAAAGGCTAGTCCCGTGATATATGGTCTAAGGTTGAAAGTGGTTTGAAGTCCGAGGTCTTAAACTTCCAAAAATAATTGGGAGCACTACACTAAAACTCGAGAAATGGGTTTGCCGTGTATGATTTTCGAAAATTAGTGTACAGGTCGTGTTTTCGTGAGTAAATTAGGTTAGGTTAGGTTAAATTGTGAATTCTTAGATAGCGATAAAAATAGAATTCAAAATATGTAAAAACGAGTGTAGGAAATTAAATACAAAAATAAGTTGGAAGTATGATTTTTAACCAAAGTCTAATGCAGGAGGAACGAACAAAGTAAAAAGCATTGTCTTTTGTCATTGTCAATTTCACCAATTTGACATTGACATTTGACGGACGAAATAGAATAGAAATATCGTTGATATTCGTATCAAAATGAATGGCAGCAATTTATAAAAATACGATCGGCGTTTTAGTTCGTTATTGTGAATTTACTGTATTGTTTTTATTAGTTAGTTTATAGATTGAAGTTATGCACACAGACTTGTCAGCACATTTACATACCAACGAATGCAATGTATTAATAAAAAAGTTGATGGACTGTCACAGCGAGGTAGGAAAACATTAATATTGTTGCATAACACAGGAATAAATACAGTCCTTGTTTAAATTAAATTCTTAAAATTTCCATAGTAGCACTATTTAAAAATAAAAAAAGTAACTTCTCCGACACATATTTTTTTATATTATGGACATAACCTTAAATTCTGTCTGCTTGTAGCTTGTAGGATAAATTCCTACAGCGAATATTTATTGTGTCTTTATTCTATGAATCTAATAGCATATATTTGTTATTTTGTAGCATCCATACAGAAAATTTATGGGATATTGCAATGATGAAGACCGGGCTATGCGCAAATGTTTGAAAGCAGAGCGTATTGAACGACAAAACGCCAATTTTCAAGATTCTCGTAAACGTCACGAAGAAATCCGTGCTCGTATAGCCCAAGGCTCGCATATTCCTCAATAACTATATTTACTCTATTTAAGGGTACAATGGCAGAAGAGGAATTTAACATTCTAGACTCAATACCTGATTTAAAAGACTATAAAACCTTTACTGAGAGGTATTTTACAAAACGATATATCTTGAACTTCAACCAGATAGAAAACAATGACATTATGATCATGTTCCATTCCAACAGGATAGCACTTCTGAGTTTAGCACCGAGTCACTTTTTTTTCAAAAAAGATGTAAAGTACAAAGTCAATTTCTCTGCTGGAAAAATCGATAGATTGAGAAATACTGTTAAAGGTAAAGGTAAAAAGGGGGGCCAGTGGTTAGAGCCTAATTCAGTAATTTGTAAAATAGAATACGTAGATGGTACAAGTTTTGATGTCCCGTGTGGTATGAGAGGAACTCTGGTTGAGGTTAACGAAGGATTATTAGAGGAGCCAGAATTGTTGAAAGATATGCCAGATGCTGATGGTTATATTGCCGTAATTTTGTCTAGTATTGCCATCTCCGATGCTACTAAGAATGAATTGTTATCCCATGACAACTACTTAGATGCCTTAAAAGAGAATGAAAACTCATTGGAAGCAAGTGCTGCTTCCTCGGATGCCACAAAGAGTGAATTATTAACACAGGATGAGTACTTAGATGCTGTAAAAGAAAGTGAAACATCAAATGGAGATAAATGAATAAACTTATTTAGTTATATTTATCTGGATTTTCATTTTTCCTTTTATATTTAGATGAACATGTTTGAAATGAGAGTCAAATGCATTAGTTTTATCTAATTGTTCTTGAACACAATAAGTTACCCTAAAGATAGAGCCTGCTTTGTAATTGCTACAACCTTTAATTTTATAAACCTACCTGGATAGGGTCCCTTTGGATATAGAACCCTAAAAATAAATTAAATTGGTGTTAATCAAATCAACCATACGGCAGTCCCCTGCTTGAGAGGTAGGCCTCTCCCAAATTACGCCACAATACATGTCCATGCACCTTCCAAGTTGTCAGTCCACTGGTTAGTTGTCCTACCCCTCCTGTACCAAATTGCGGGCTCTTGTTTGTTCAATCGGCCATCGGTTCTTCAGCACACTGCGATCTATGTCGACCGCACAGGATGGCTCTGACGGACAACATCGTTTTGGATTTTATGCTTCAGAGACACCCCAAGCATTGCTCGCTGCGCAACTTTAAGCGCATAAGTGGCGCACTAGCCCCACTGTAAGTGACCACGTCTGCACCGTAGGACATGAGTGGTAAAACGCACTTTCGTCTTTAGGCATTGCGGTATAGGCGATAGAAAACCCGACGCAGTTGGGTGAACGCTGCCCAGCCCAAGCATATCCTTTCGCTATTTCATTTACCAGGGATTTCTTTCCAAGTGTGATTACATGCCCAAGGTAAGTGTATTCTTCCACAACCTCAAGGTAGGTTCGTCCCGGCATGATACGCTCATTGAACATGACCTTGTTTTTATCCAAGCTTCTTGACTTAGACTGTGTGTTGCGGAAACGTTGGCCGCAGTAAGCGCTGCCCGTCTATATTCACGCCCCATCCATCCCAGTCCAGCGACTTAAACGTCTTCAAGGGCTTAGGCGATATTACATCTCCCTGTATCACACCTTTGCGCAGTGCTATGGGATTGGTCTTCTTATTCTCCAACTTGACGGTCATGGCATGGCAGGGTATCGTACAAGCATCTAAATACCTCGATATATCGCCAATCAACACCACACCGCTGTAGAGCGTCCAGGACTGCCCACAGCGGCAGGTTGTACTCCTTGGCTTCTGTACAATTTGCTCAACAGTATAGATGTGATCCATTGCTTACTGCAGTGATCGTTAACAGAACACTTGAGTACCCGGTCGACAAGCAAACACTTGTGGATTTTTAGGTCTTGGGAGTGAAAAGGCTTAGCTGTAAACTTGAACAGTCGGCCTAAGACGTCATTGCGTGGTGGACTACCAACTCCTAGCTATAGTCACAACTTGGCTGGTGTGTGTTGACCTCAATAAAAAGAGATGAAATACAAAGAAGAATCTTCTGGTAACGAATCATAACAGTCGTATTACAAAATAATAACCAGGAATCGCTTTAAAGTTAGCGATTGATTTTGAGAAACGGTCTGTAGCAAGTATTATTATCGTTTTGCCACGTCACAGCATGCACACTATACGAGTCTCCACACGACATTATATCGACGAGAGTATGTGTATGGCACAATGATAATTTCGCATTGATTTACTGGCTCGTGGAGACGGCCCCTTCAAATGTTTGCATGTTATCCAAAAGAAAGCTTTCCAGCCGGACAAGCTATATCATCAAGAAAAATACTAAACCACAATCATTAGTAAACATACCAGCCGATATCATTCATTGATTGGGCAATTTCATTAGTATAATGCAACATAATAGCTACCTTATCAGACCAGTTACTACTCGACCGTTGACCTTTTTTTAACGAGCAAATGATAAAGAAGATATTGTTTGGTTGGTAAGATGTAACCATTTATTGGAAAGAGTTTGAACTGTGACAATGTCTTGTGCCGTGACTAGTAGAGTTTTCGTCCCAAGAGTTATTTATAAACAGATTGTACTTGGGTCGTCAGTGCGTTTGTACAGTGATGTGACTAAAGCAAGAAAGACACCATTGTTTGATTTACATACTAAATATGGAGGTAAAATGGTTGACTTTGCTGGATTCATCCTTCCAGTTCAGTATTCAGGCATGGGTTTGTCGGCTTCACATTTGTTTACAAGAAGCAATGCATCAATTTTTGACGTTTCGCACATGTTGCAAACTAACGTGCGTGGTAAAGATTGCATTGCGTGGTTTGAATCAATATGTCCTGTTGACTTGAAAGGTTTGCCCGAAGGTTCTGGGTCACTGACCGTCTTCTTAACTAACAAAGGCGGTATTATAGACGACTTGATAGTGACGAAAGTAAACGAGGAGACTTTGTATGTGGTTTCCAACGCTGGACGGAAGGCAGTTGATAAGCAGCATATGATGGAAACTTCAGAGATTTTCAGGAAAAAGGGCAAAGATGTGAGCGTAGAATTTTTGGATGCCAGTGAGAGAGCACTTATTGCGTTACAAGGACCTAAAGCTGCTGCAGCGCTTCAGAACATAACGAATTTATCGCTGAAGGATCTTTTCTTTATGACTTCTAAAGAGGGAACAGTGGCGGGTGTGAACTGTCGTGTTACACGTTGTGGTTATACAGGTGAAGATGGTGTGGAAATATCCATCCCAGCAGCGAATGCCGCAGCAGTCACAGAAGCTTTGCTACAAGATAAAGATGTTAAACTCGCTGGTATTGGCGCACGAGACTCTTTACGATTAGAAGCCGGATTATGCCTTTACGGAAACGATATCGACGAAACTATAACCCCTGTAGAAGCCGCTTTGACTTGGTTGATAGCTAAACGAAGGAGAACCGAAAGTAATTTTCCTGGATCGGAAATTATTCTACGCCAAATAAAGGAGGGAGTTTCAAAAAGGCGCGTTGGTATTCGAATGGAAAGTGGTCCACCTGCGAGAAAAGGCGCGCTTTTGAAGGATAGTAAAAGTTTTGAAACGATTGGCGAAATAACTAGCGGTTGTCCAGCTCCTTCTCTTGGTGGTAATGTGGCTATGGGGTACGTAGCGGAGTCCTTGAAGAAAGTCGGTACCGAATTGTTAGTTAATTATAGAGGAAAAGACGTTTCTTGTACTGTGGCAAAAATGCCTTTCGTACCATCTAAGTACTACATTAAAAAATAAAAGCGTGTTTATTAATTAAAAATTAAATTTTATTTACACATTTTAACAGACATAACGATTCCTAACATAAAATACTTTCCGCTTTTGACCCTGTCTCAGGAATTTTAACGAAACAAAACATCGAAATTCAATTCTTGCAATTCACGAATGCCTGTACCAACTAATACTTTCAATAATTGAGCTTATAAGTTCACAAATATAGTAGAAATATTAAAATTAAAATGGATATTAACATTAATGGACGAAAATTTAATTTTATGTTCAAAAATTTAACACGGCAAGCAAACTTCGCAAGTTACATACATCGGTGAATTGCTAGAAAAACATTAATATTAAAAATACAGTCTTTATATAAGGCTGTAACGATATATACACTTATGTGTTCACAAAGGTACATGTCAAACTGGATAAGCCACAGGGAATGTGAGCTATATAACGCACCTTTAGAATTATAGGGACGTAAGGGATTATTCATATTTAATAAGCAACCTCTCGCATTTTGCCGTATTTCTTTGGCTTACGCTTTGTAATATCAGTAATCAGCGGATACGATCGAACTTGCATTGTTTTGTATCTGGTTCTGATGTTTCAAAGCGTAAGCAAAAGATAGAAATACGGCAAAAGTGCGAAAGGCCGTCGATAAATGCAAAAATCTGTACGGGTATGTGTAGATTTATTTACATATTTTAGAAAAAAATATCTTAAATACATCTATGTAACAAAATCAACACTCGTTTAAATAAGAGTCACGAAGATAAGTTGGTTGGTTTCCTGACAAAGTAAAAATAAGTAGTTCGTTTCTTGACAATGTAAAAATCACATTACTTGAATGGTGTTTCAATCCCTACCTTCTAGTATTGCGCGCGTGGTTTTTGTACTCGCGTAGCTCCTAAACGGTTTGACCGATCCTGAACTTGATACAGCATCTTGTTCAGGTCAATTAGGAGAAGGTAAAACTGCACTTCAAGGGGGACATTCACATGATGTTGTGTTGAAATCATTTAGGTACAGCTGGTTTATAAATTCAGGTTCCTATAACTCTAAAGGTACGATTTGCACTACGTAATACTGTTTACTCATTACAACTACAATGTACTTAATTATCACAGGAACAATACACTATTATAATGGAATGATCTGTTATACTACATAGAATGGGGCTTCGAAATATTTGTACCATGCTTCAAACTTAACTCCTATATACATTTTAAACTATGCCTACCCCTTCGGAGATAAAGGCGTGATAATATGTATGTATAATGGTGGCAAGCCTGTCTGGTGATTAAAAGTAGGCATTATTAAGGCAAGAATGTTGGCAAATTATGATGTTCTAGATAGCGCCCGCGTGGAACTCTGTTCCCGTTCCCGCTTCCCATGGGAACAATTCCCGGGATGGAAAGTATCCTATGTGTTATTCCAGACTATAATCAATTTCTGTACCAAATTTCAGCTTAATTTGTTCAGCCGTTTGAGCGTGATTGAGTAACAAACAATCATCTACTCAACTTGCAAACTCTCGCATTTATTTCTATTAGTAAAGAAAGGATGATTACGAAGAAATATTTATTGTATTATAGATAGATAGATAGATATATGCTTTATTGTACTAACTACAAAATAACAAGGTACAGAAATACAGAAGTTTTTAAAGTTAGATACAATGGGCGGCCTTATTGCACACAGCAATTTCTTCCAGGCAACCTTTGGATGAACAGGAACATCCAGAAATACGGACACAGCGTGGATAGTACAATAGATTTTATAGTGTCATATTTGCGTTTAATTCTAGAGCAAGAATAAGAAAGGTTTTCTGTAAAGTCAGTTTATAGACGATAATTTTACGTGATAACATCATAAGAAAACATAAAACGTTATCGGCTAAGACCTTAAATTGCGAAATTACCGAGCACGGGTGCTTTGATAAGTATCTGTGGCGAATACACCGGGAGACCACGGCCGAGTGTCAGCACTGCGAGGAGCACAGCGATGACACAGCTCTCCACACGTTGGTGGAGTGAACGGCGTGGTTAGGTCCTCGTGGTGGGTCTGGGCGTGGACACTCTCTTGCTCGAGACCACGGTGCGAGCCATGATCTCCAGCGGGAGTAATGCCCGCCTTCCACTGCGAGCGAGTCGGACCCATTACGGACTCAGCTATACTCGTAAAGATGATTTTCGATACATGTCATGTCCGCTTTGGTGGAAGGGCATGTATGAAAATCGTCGTTACGAGTATAGCGTAGTCCGTAATGGCTCCGACTCGCTCGCAGTGGAAGGCGGGCATAAGTGGGACTGCGCCGCCTGTTTCTGCGAGCAGGTCATGCTTGTGAAAGAGACGGCGGGGAGAGAGCGAGAAATAACTCCCATATTCGAGTTCCGCAGTCTGCGGCGAGGGCAGTGGAGTGGAAGAAAGATAGATGTCTCACAAGCCGAATGTCGGCCTTGCATGCGGCACGTGACACTATTTCGTGCATACAGCCGGCGTTTATCTATAGATACTAATATCATAAAGAGGAAAGATTTGATTGTTTTTCGTTTGCATCGAATAGGCTCTGAAACTACTGAACCAATTTAAAAATATTCCACTGTTGGGAAGCTACGCTATCAGCAGGAACATAGGCTATGTTTTATTCCCGTATTCCCACGGGAACGGGAACTACTCGGTTGAAACAGCTTGGCGTTCGCTATCGATTTACAAGACACGTTAGGAAGAAATACAGAAAAGTGCATTAAGAAAAAGGTGCATTTGAAAACAACCTATCCTGCAGCTCCATTTAAGTTACCTTTTAATAATGAACATTGCCAACTTATAGGAGTAATGCTTTTCACCAGACTGACTTGCTTACCATTACAAATACAAAAACACTCGGAACACTGATGTCGATATACCTAATATCCTAGTCGAAAGCATAAAAATATGTCATTATACACTAATATAATATTATATACAAACTACTAACAATGGAAATAATACTAGTTGGGGTTTGAGCGATTGTTGTTGCTTTAGCAGTCTTTACGTGTATGTATTAGGTCTTACTGAAAAAAAAAAAACAACTAGATAATTTCCCACAGAAATAAGTTCCCGGGATAAAAAGTTACCTAAACCCTTTCCTAAGCTCTACTCTATCTCTGTTTCAAAATTCATCAGAATCGATTTAGTGGTTCAGGTGTAAAAGCGTATCAGTTACTTTCGCATTTTACATCTTAGTAGGGATTGCTTTGTAAGAAGTATTTTTTAGAATTAGTATCAAATTTGAGGCACATTGTGTATGTGAGCTTAAGTTTATCTTTTAAACCTTTTGTCTTCAACTTTCAAAAGTATAATAATGTTTAAACGAATGTATTACATTTGAATTTCATATGATAAAAAAACGTATTACATAATTCTATATTCAATGTGGGTCATAATATTCATCCTTTCTATGTTTCTACGAGATCTATGAAGTACCTATAACTTGTATGAATTCTCCATACCCCATACTTCTAATATTAAGTACAAATAAATTGTAAATCACTTGTAAATTCGAGAGAGTTGCTTTCCGTTGGGACATCGTTTGTTGTCACTTGAACTCCGGTCCGTCTTTGAATGTCGACTGTGCCAATCTTGTGAAATCTTCGCTGAGTTTGTTCATGCGTTCCGAATACTGGAATACGAAAAAGAAATTGAGTGATAGGTATGTTTAAAAGCCTGATTTCGGGTTTTCAGTCGAGTGTTGAGGATGTGACCGGGAGTAAAGACCGCAAAAGGGAATAAACTTTAATTTCTGAGTCTGTTTTGGACGTAGAGTAACACAAGCGCTGCCAACCTTATAGCTATAGAGCAACGCGACCAGTACAAGGGGAGTATACATAGCATGTAGTATAGCTGATGACCACAGCTTCGCCCGCGTAAAATTTCGTGTCCGTTCCCACTTCCGATTTAAATAAGTAGCCTATGTGTTATTCCAGGCTATAATCTATGCTTCTACCAAATTTCAGCCAAATCTGGTCAGCCATGAGACCGTGATTGAATATCACACATTCAATAATACATGCAACTTACATCGGTTTCTTGTGAAGAGTGAGCTTGAGGTAGTTTGCCTTTTTTCTCCTCTTGAACTCTACAATGGACATGGTAGTTGATTTGATTCTGCAGTTTAACGAATATTTTCCTGTACTCGTCTTGTATTCGACTCATTTCATTGTTCACGTGGTCGTCTTTTTTTGTGACGTAATCCTGAAATATAAAAGATTTATACCTACTTTACTGCTCATACTATAAAAACTTAATGCCGATGAAATAAAGTCTACTTTTGTTTAAATTGTCTGTCACTGGATACTTATATTTTAAATAATTAAGGTCAGTTTTCCAAACATTTTTACTCTTCGATCAACAATATACTAGATATCGTGTGGACGCAAAAATACGACACCGATATCAAGCGTCTCTCACTACGATTGGGATCCTCACAAGCAACAAAACGAAATTACAGATAATCAGCGATTTGGTATTTTGTGCTTTATTGTTATATGGAGTAAGGTATATTTTACGTCACAATCTGATACCGTTTTAGGCTATTAAACTGCATATCAGCACAGCACGGGAGAGATGTTGTTCGCGGTCCATTATCTAGGTATTGTTAATCGAAGCTTTTACTCTGCTTGAAATTCTGTTACAAAATCATAGAAAAAAATATAACATACCTTATAAGTATAAATTGTCTTTTTAGCATTCTTATATTTATCTTGAAGCACCTTTTGTTCCGCTTGTAGCTTATCATATTTCTGCTCCAATTGCGCCAATTTCGACTGCAATTCTGCCGCTTTCGCCTTCATAACCATACATTCTTTTACCGAAGAACTATTTCTTTGTTTCCAATCTTCCCTTTCGGTCTTTAAAACGTCTTCTAAAGACCCGAGTCTAGATGCCCTGTCTTTATACCTCTCAGCTTTTAATTTCCAATCTAAAACACTATCTTTTGCCTTCTGACACTCGATTTGTAACTCATTATGTTCTTTTATAAGTTCAGATATTTCGTTTTCTTTAGATTCTAGTATTTGAGTGACTTTCCCTCTTTCTGCTAGAATGAATTCTTTTAATGTGTCTACTTCTTTTGCTTTCCTTTCGAGTAGTTCTTTAAGTTTAGTGACAGTATCTATGTGTTCGTTTTCGAGTTCTTTGATCCGTCGCGCGCAATTCATTTCGATAGTTTTCATTTCTAATGTGAATTTCTCTGCTATTTGTTCTCGGATAGCTTTTTCTTTCATCATGAGTGCCGTCTGAAATATTTGAATAACAAAAATGATAAATGTATTGAACAATTAATGTCATAAGAAAAAGTAAACGTTATCAGCCAATGGAGTGGAAGATACGAGAGATAGATGCGTCGCAAGTCGGACGCCTAGGCCGAGCGTCCCTGTCTATCGCTTGTTCCAAACTCTCCCTTGCATACTTGGCTCTAGTGGAACGTGACACTTTTTCGTGCGTACAGCTGTCGTTCATCGTTCTTACTTTATGACATTTTGACCCTTCTGTCATTATGTCACGTAGGCATTGTCACCTTGCCATTTAAACACTTTGTGATAGCACGCTACACGAGTTTCTACCGGAACTGGTGCTATTAGAATCTCGACAACCGATATACATACATTTCAACGAAAAAGTCCAAACAAACTTATACGGATTACACAAGACCATATTCACATCTGAGAACCGAACTTGAGACCAAAGAAAAAACAATCGCATACACTCCGTCATTCATTCTATACGACAGAATACAACAAAAACCAAATCTTACCTTAGCAGCTATCCCATCATCCCCATTCATCACCGTATTATCGACAACCGGTTGTTTAGACACTGGCTCTTGAGATAGTGGTGTTACTTCTTCAGTGTTGGTAGCTACGGAGCGTTGTTCGCGCAACTTGTTGAATCGATCGATTATGTACTGTTGGAAGAACTCTGCTTTGCCTTTTAGCTCCTTCATTAGTGCTTCGTTGCTTTCTTGATTGGCTGTTGGAAACATTTCAGTGATATAATTTAAAATATGAATAAAAACCGGCCAAGTGCGAGTTGGACTCACGCACAAAAGTTTCCGTACCTAAAACGGCAAAATCATCACGTTTGTTGTATGAGAGCCCCCTTAAATATTGTTTTTCGTGACGGACGGACAGACAGACAGACAGCGAAATCTCAGTAACAGGGTCCCGTTTTTAACCCTAAAAATGTTTGTACAATCTAGTATTTATTGATCAAAGCTCTGACCACAGCTTGAGGCATTCCTATTCACATTTCCAATCTTATACCTTATTTCAACCTTGCCTGAATAACCCTATCTGTCACTTAAGTACGCTTTCACGCCCGAAACACTGAAACGATTGCGATGAAATTTGGTACAAAGATAAAATAAGAGGACAGGGTATACTTTATATGTCACAGAAACGAGTACATGTGGAGCACGTATACGGTAAAACCTTACTATGCGGGCGAACCTAGTCTACTATAAAATGTCACAGAGATCTAGCTATATTTTACAGAAGACACATATAAAACGTACAAAAGAGGGCGGTGCTTAAAAGCAATCTCTTACAGACAAACTTTTTACATACCGTAATGTGAAAATATTATCAAGACATTGAGTTTTATTAGTATGGATGACTTACCTAATTTAATAGTACTTTTGCTGAGCTGGTCGTCTAGGTATCGTATGTGTTTCACATTCTTTTCACACTGCGCACACACTTGCTCTCTTTCTTTGCGCATTGCCGACTTTTCATCTGAAAAAAAAAATCATATCTATATTAATAAAATTACAGGGTAAAAGGCTATTCATCTATCAGCGTCAAGCCCAAATTAACCCTAAGAGCAGCAAATTACAGCCCTAATGGAATAAAAAGATCATATAAGTTTATCGAAGTATATCCCAGGCGAAGCGGAGGCACAGCTTGTTCTTAAATAATTAGCTCATCAAAATGCTTCAGATGTGTAATGTAATGGAATGTCTAGAAATTGATAACCGCTTTCGTCGGAACGGCCATTTAAAGTGGCCCTCAAGTTGACGGTTAAAGAATAAAAATACAAATACATTTATTGTATTTGTATAAGAAACTTAGAACCGGGGGGGTTTTAAGAAGCCTAAAAGTTATTCAGGGTCATTAATAAAACACCAGCAACCTGTCAGTGCCAGATAACTACAACAAAAATAAATAAAGTGACAATACCACTAAATACCTTCTAAATACTTATCAAGTTTCTCAGAAAACTCTCTTTGCTTATCCGTAAACTCCCTCTGCAACTCCGATATTCTCTTGTTAGCTCTCTCCAACTCTTCCCTCGAGTGGCCCAGGTCTGTCGTCAACTTTTCCATTTGTTGTTTTTGACGTTCCAACCGTTGGATGTACTCTGTCTCTTGCGATTTGTATAGTTCTCTCTCTTTTTGGATTTTGGATTGGAGATCTTTTAGTTCTCTTGTCACTGTGTCTCTTGAACTGCATGCCTGTAAAGAATTAATATTATGAAATAGATGATGCTCAATTCGGTACCCGTTACCAATTCCCATGGGAACATATTCCCGGGATGTAATAGCTTATGTGTTATTCCAGACTATAACTATAGCTATACGAATTTTCAGCCAGATCCGTTCAGCCGTTAGAGCGAAATCGAGTAACAAACATCTGCACAAACTTTCAGCTACAATATTAGTAGGATTGCAGAATGATGATGATGCTTGTAGCTTCAGTGTTCGGCTAACCATCACTGCGTTAAGCATCTTAGTGTATAGCTGCTCCTCAGATGGGTGACCACTTTGTGGCATTTCCATTTGCGAGTGTTTCCGTGCTTCAGAAGACACGTTATCCGTTGGTCCCGGTTGCCAGTAACCACAGGGCGGAAACTCTATACAAAAATGTTCGTTTTCACCCACACTAATATACACGTAATGTGAATGCTTGAATCAAGCTTGAATGTGTGTGTGAGTATATTAGGGACACTAGCTATGGAAACAAAATAATAAGGAACAGAACGCAATCTCATGTATGTAGGTACTTTTTTTTCAAATCTACACTCGGCTAAGCACAAATTAAACCAAAGCAATAGCACAAAGTACGTAGGTAGTAATTCGTAATGCAACGCAGTGACACTCTCTCAAGTACTAACACGGCAATAGACACATCAATTTTGGTGGGGGGATGGGGAAGCTAACTCAGTGGGAGGCAGGGAGTTGCCGATCTGTATGTATATTATCTTTGCAGTAACATGACTGTCGTGACATGCAATAACTATTTCACTCACTACCTGTTATGTGGGACAATATCTAAAGGTGAAATGTGGGCATAAAATATCTCTCTGCATGCTCCACAGAAGATAAATACGTGACTATATGAATGGATGTATTACCTGCAAGTATAAAGTCTTAAGTTCCCCATTCTCCTTCAAAGTGTCCTTGAGTTGTCCGCTATACCGTTCCAACTCACGTAACAAGTCCGCATTTGCCTCTTGTACAATAGAAGCACGACTACCTTTTTCCGATTTGAGCTTTTCGTAATCTAATTCTAGTTGAGTGTGTTTGAGATCAAGCTGGAAGAATAAAAAAAGAGTTATTTTTATAAAAAAAAAATTATCTCCGTTGAGATGCGATGCTTTGAAGTCAAGCACTGCAGCGAAGCATCAGGTCTGGAGTGCCTCAGGGCAGCATTCTTGGGCTTGTGTGAAAACTAACATTTACAGCTTTTTAAACCCCTTTTGAAGAACCCCATACTGTACTCTTACATTACTTTTGTACTGATCACTGAAAAGAAGACAAACACTACTCACATTTTTAAGTTCACATCTAACTTCTTCAATTTCAGCTTGTAATCTCTCATTCTGCTGCTTATAACTTTCCAACAGTTCGCTGTCCGAACTACTACCAAGTAGTTCCAATTTATTTTGTAACACAGCAACTCGAGAATTCATCTGCATCTCTATGCCTTTTTGTTCCTCTAGTTTTGCTCGGAGATCTAATTCTTGTTTGCGGTGCTGTTCTATTTTTTTATCTCTGTAATGAGGTAAAAAGAAAATATGGTTTTGAAAGATCTATTTACCTACTTTCGGAGTGTCTATGTCCAAAATCATGAGTAATATTCTAATATTGTACCCAGCTTTTCTTACTATCTTACTATCCTACTATCCAACTTCCTACTAATATTATAAATGTGAAAGTTTGTGAAGATGTTTGGATGTTTAGATGTTTGGATGTTTGTTACTCAATCACACTCTACCGGCTAAACGGATTGGGCTGAAAATTGGTACAGGGATAGCTTATAGTCTGGAATAACACATAGGCTACTTTCTATCACGGGAATATGTTCTCACGGGAAGTGGGAACAGGTACTGAATTTCACGCGGGCGAAGCCGCGCGTAGCAACTAGTAATATTATAAATGCGAAAGTTTGTGAGTGAAGATGTGTGGATGTTTGTTACTCTTTCACGCTCGAATGGCTGTACGGATCTTACTGAAATTTGGTACAGGGATACATTATAGCCTGGAATAACACATGGGCTACTTTTTATCCCGGGAATAAGTTCCTACGGGAAGCGGTAAGCGGAAACGGGAACACATTTTACGCGGGCAGCTGCGGGCTAGCTGATGCCCGCAGCTTCACCCGCGTTCAGTAATATTTGTAAGTTACCAATAATAATCATAAAACTCGTCCGAATGTCAGTATGATACACAGAGCTTACACATGTAAATCCTACGATCTTAAAATTGCTTTGAGTAGAAGAATATTTGTCGGAAACTGTACGCATGATTCTGAATAAGCGCCCATGTGTGCGCAACATTAAAAACAATATAATAGATAAAGAGTAATTCATTTACCTTTTAACTATTTCTTCTTGTAAAGTGGTCACCTTTTGCATTTGTTGCTTGTGTCGACTTAAAACTTCTTTTAATGTAGCTAATTTGCCTGGCGATGGCGGCTCACCTAGGAAGAATGTATAATTACAAACATGTATAGTATACAGTATGTATACTGTTTTGTTATTTTTGAAACGTATTTCAAAAAGAATGTTTAATACAGTCAAATTTCATGGAACATTTGGTTTATACAAGTATACCACTGATCGAAAATGTGTACATTTTGAAAACCAAAGATGTCGCGTCACATCTGCGCGGTGCCCACCAAAGGCCGGTTTCCACGACGACAAAGAACTTAAAAATTTACACGAGAAAAATAATGTCAACTCATTTTAATTTTTGATAAGAATGGAAAATAAACTCCATCATTCATACCTACCATTTATATTGGTGTGAAAACTAGTATGCAGTTTACTGTTGCGAGTTATGCGGATTCTTTAATGGGCCCGCTTAGCTCGCGTTGGAAACCGGTCTTTATTGTAGTGATGAAACAGAGAAAGACTATCACCTATCTATCACCCATAATTTCAACTTAGCTGCTATATGGATACCTACCTAGATAAGTGTTATCCGGCAGTGACTCCATAAGTATTTGATGGAGCGTTGTCCGCCAATGGTCATACTCTTTTTGACTGGCAGCCAGTTTGTTCCTGTATAGAACTAGATCGTGTGCTGTTAGTTCCAACTTTGACTGAAAAATAAAAACATATACATAATTTGTGAAACTTTTCCAAACGAATATTTCAATCCGAATAATAAATGGTTAAGATAAATGTTTTTACGTGAATCTATGCTGCGGGGTATTTCTAATGAATATTTATTTAGCCTGTACTGTTTTACTGTATTGCACTATGCAAATGAGGATTTAGCCCCGCTATACTCAAACTGTGGCCCGCGGGCCATATGTGGCCTTTGATAGTGGCCCATCTGAAGTTACAAATTTATTGTTAACCATTTTAAATTTTGCGTATATTAGAGAAGAGCGATATCAGCGATAATGGTGTGAATCGGAACGAGCATCTAACAACAATTGCAGAGGGCTTATTCGCAGATTGCCTTTATCGCTGTATGTTTTCTATGACGGCTGGGTCTTAAAGTGGCCCTTCACAAATCCGAGGCTCATTGTTTGAATGGCGTAAGAAGGCGCTGGAGGGCCATTAGCTTGCGCCCCGAGAAATCGAGGTTCAGCGGTCCCAGCTCCACCAGGGTGGAGAAACGTCACAATAAAGGCGATCAGACCGATCATGGATTCATGGCTAGAGAAGAGACACGACAACCTGTCCTACCGGTTGTCACAGATGATTACCAGGCACGGGAGTTTTAGTATATTATATCTGTGACGCTTAGTGCCCCTTCACACTAGCGTAGGCGTTCGATGGGCGTATGCATGGCGTAGACGCGACGTATATGCGACGTATACGCGGCGTATACGCTGCGCTAGCGTCACACAATTTGTTGGCGTTTTGGTATCATCGTTAACAAAATAGATTCTGACCAGGAAACACTATTGATGGCTTTACTTTTAAAAAAGAAGATTATAATAATATAATAAAATCATTTATTTCAGGTATTCACCCATAAGCAAGAATTAATAAATTACAAACATTCAATTAAGTAACACATTAAAATATTTTATTAGTGCGAACTGCGAATAAAATTTTGTTCGTGGTTCGGGAAAGACTTTCCGGGCTGGCGCCTCGGGACCGTATGCTATTATTTTTTATATCGATTTCTATCATTAATTACATAATAATTAAAACGATGCAAACGAAAATACATCTTAATTTGCAATCCAACATGGCCGCCGCCGCGCCGTTTTTACAAAATTTCATGATGGGTATCGTTTTATGGGTTTCTAAGTATGCTGACTACGAATATCATGATAATTTTGCAATCCAACATGGCCGCTTCACCGTTATTTCAAAATTTTACCGTGGTCATATTGTATTGCAAAATTATCATGTAATTCGTACTCAGCATTCCCGTGCAGTGCCGTGTAATTCGTACTCAGCACCCCATGTAATTTTGTAATTCCGGCGCGGCGGCCATATTGGATTGCAAAAATATCATGTAATTCCCACTCAGCATATAAAATAACCGGGATCTTGCCGTTTGGCAGAATTTGTTTCGTCAATTTTCACTCCCCAAAAAACTTATCGCATAGTGTCATTTCCTAAAAGAATCTTTAGCAAATTTATTTTTCGTAATTTAATTGCTTCGACAAATAACATCTTGCTCAATTTTTATTAAGTCAAATATACTCTTGAGACATTTCCATGCCGAGGATAAGTCGCTTGTGAACAGGATTGTACACGATTCCCCAGGAACGCGGCGTATGCGTCGCGTATACGTAGCGGTGCCGTCGCGTATACGCCGCGCATACGTCCACCGTACGCCTACGCTGGAAAAACGCTAGTGTGAAGGCGCACTTACACCGGGATACCACGGCTGAGTGTCAGCACTACAAAGAACGCAGCGCTCCACACGTTGGTGGAATGCAAAACGTGGGCTCAGCAACGCCAGGTCCTAGTAACAAGACTGGACGTGACATTCTCTCGTTGGAGACCATGACTGGCATTAGTCATGTTTCCAGCGAGAGTAACTGGGACGCCACCGCGTCTTTCTGCAAGCAGCTTATGAAAGAAGCTGCGGGGAGGGAGTAGGAGACAACTTTCCCAATCGATCTTCACAGTCTGCGGTGAGGGCGCCGTAGACTCGTCTTCGCCCAAGTCCATTAGACTCCATGACCGGGGGCCTGAGGACGGCGAGGGGGCTGCTCACTGTCCTTACAGATGCAGACCCAATACGGCAGCACGCACGTCACACGCCCCAAGAAGATAACACCCGAACAACCCTCAAAGAAGCAGGAAAGTACTCTACCCCCAAAGAGAGGTCTCAGTAGCCAAGGTCTTTCGAGAAGCATGGAAAATCCTTCGGAGGCCTAACCCAGGGCTCTCGAGCGTGCAGTGGTACGGCACCCGAGGTTTTAGTCGGTAATAGTCCAGTATAGCATCTATGAGACGTAAAAAAGTGATCAAAGCATCAAAAACCGCATTAAAACATATTAATCTTTGTAACAACTTCTTTGTCATTTAAAATAAATAAGTACGTTTTAATTAAGACCTAAATATGATATTAAGGGCTTGTGGCCCGCGACACTATGGCTGAAACATGTTTGTGGCCCTAATAAGAAAAAGGTTGAGTATGGCTGATTTAGCCTGTGGTTATTATTCTAGATTTTTATAGTTGGACTCGCGTACGGAGGGTTCCGTACAAAAAAATCACGTTTGTTGTATGCCCTCCATTCTTCTGATTGTAGTTGCTATAACGGCAAAAAGTTTCAACTCTCTAGCTATCACGATTTATGAGATACAGCCTGATGACAGACAGACCTACAGCGGAGTCTGTCCCTTTTTTACCCTTTGGGTACGGAACCCTGAAAATACCTAAAAATAGAGAGAACATAGGTACCCCTAATTCTTTGACTTGCTCCTTAGCCGCGTTCCGTTCAGTTATCAGTTGCGATACTTTTTCTCTCAAGCGCGGGGCTTCCCCGCTCACAAGTCGAGTCTGAGCCGCTTCTAGTTCGCTCGCTAGCCTGTTTATAGTGGTCCCCTTCTCTATTAATATGTCTTCTCTTTCCCTGTCTTTTTCCATACAACGCCGTTCTAGTGTCTTTATTTCGTTTTCCTGGAGGAATAAAATGGTTATAAATTCGATATGAAAAGTATTATTAGACTGTCTGTACGATTTTAAGGCACGAATATTAATTTTAATTTTGGGATACGCTATTTTATTTATTTATGTCGTACTACTTGCTTACCTTTTCATCAAGTCTATGTTTTGCTTTTGTTAAATCATTTTGTATTCTGTCCAATTCATCTCTGTGTCTGAAAAATAAATATACATAACACAATTGTTTTACAGACTCAACTCAGGGTGAAAATTTAAATAACGTATGGTAATGTGATGGAACACGAATGTTACTACTTCAAATTCATCCCATGGGTGTCGTAAAGGGCGACTAAAGGAACAAAAGTACCATACATTCACCCGTCTAATCAACCCAGCGTGGCATAGTAAGGTCTAATAAACCCACCAATATGGATTATTACATTTTTAGAATTGGTCTATGTGTATTAATGTACGTCCAGCAGTGGGCGTCAATGATAATTTTGAAACGGTTTTGAATATAAACTTACCTATCCTGTTGTTCTCTAAAAATAGCATCTGTGTCATGTGTGTGAGTAACCTGCAATGTGATGAAACTATTAGACTAGATATAATAACGATTCCACCCTGTTGATATCTGCACAATGGTTATTAAATAATAAATTAATATTTCAGAAAATCTTAAAATTACTTCATAAGCACGTAATATTCTCAGTGAACGCACAGCGACACTTCCTACGCATAACTTCGTAACTGGTAGTTAAAGATGTTGACGATTGTTTCATTTTCTCTCCACCACTATACTCTGTAAAATATAGCTTGATCTCTGAGACAGTTCTACCAACGTAAACAAAAATAGACTTTATGTCAACGGCATACAGCTTTTATGGTTGAAATGCAGAGAGTGGGAACACAGAGGAGCAAACTGTAAATAACAACTTTATGCCTTTGAAATGAAAGTCAATTTTGCTAACGTTAATATAACTGTCACAGAGATCAAGCTATATTTTACTGAGTAGGTATAGGTTATATTACGTTATAAATTTAAAAAAAAAAACATCTTATTTTCGTAATGTTTTTAAATGTGTGTCACTATAAAATTGTAAAAACTATACTACCTAGCGAGATTGTAAACTGTCGACATATTGTGAACCGTAATATAAAGATGATTAGGTAGGTTAAAACAGCAATGATTAACGCGCGAAGGCGAACGAGCGATGCGAGCGGGCCGCGGCAGCAGCAGACGAGCGCGAGATGCCCTATTAGTACTATTTCTTACAATTTTTCGTTTCGTTAGTTTACAATATAACAGAAATAGCTCGACAGTTTAGGGTGACCTTTTTACATGCAAAAATGTTTTAAATTGATGTATAATAAATTTATATTTTATTCTTATGCAAGTATTGTTGATAAATAGGGGACCGTAGCGGCTGAAAACCTTTCTGTCGGTCAAAACTGAGGGAGATCTTGCGGGTACATTTGTGCCGCCTAGTTTCTTGCCAGTTTTTCTCAAGCGGGCCGCGTTCTGAACTGGTAGTAACGACTTAGTTTTGGATTCATTGACGTGTCGCAAGTGCGATATGTATTAGGATTATGCGAAATAAATGTTTATTGACTTTGACTTTGGTAATGCTTCAAAGAGCATGTAGATACCTGTGAGAACGGCTGGGGGTCGATACACTCGATAGTGGTAAGGGTCTGAAAGGACCTTTCTCTGGCACACCTCTGACACGGCTTCTGTGGAGCATCACAGGTGGTATATTTAAGCATTGCGGTCAAATCAATAGCAATAATCTTGCCTGAAGCAAGCTGAATAAATATACCTATTTCATATGTTGAACTCCATTAAATATTTTTTGCCGAACCATATAGGTAGTGGTGGGTGACATTGAGGTAAGAATGGGGTTCAGGTATAATGGAATATTACACCACGTAAAACATAGATTACACAATGATTTACTTTCATTCTTTTGTTATATCTTACTTATCATTCTTGAATTCTTTCTTTCTTTCTTATTAAAGAAAGTTAAAGCGAAAATGACCCAGCAAAACATTTTATCGGTCGATTTTGATTTATGGAATGGTTTCATGAATAACTGCCACATACATAAGACTAACTGGAATCCAGAAGCTTCCAGCTTGTAATGTATCCTAAAGCAAATGTAATATAACTATAAAAACTTTCCCTTTAAGACAATTTTTAAGTCAATTACTATAATGTTCAAGATGCTATAAATCTTTTGAACTTTTTCTATCCTCGTCTATAAAATTTACATTTTGTCAATTATCGAGTTTAGTGTAGGAAGTGTCGTAGTACAAAGTTAGTAAAAATATTGTTTGCTTATGACTAATACCACAAAATAATAAAGTAAAGAAGACAATCTACATTCAAAGTACGCTTGGGCAACGCACACATAGACACCGCTCACGCAGTTCATGTACACGAGGTCAGAGGATTTTAATAGTACCTAATGGTGATACTTGTTTGATAGCGAGTGTGCGTAGTCGAAAGTGGGAATGAAAAATAAAGTAGATACATGAGATTTGCTTTTTATACATTATTATTATGTGGCAATATCATTACTTAACCTTTCAACCAATCCTTGAACCTTTTTATAAATATTACCTGCAGAGTATGAAGTCTTTGTTGAACATCCTGAAGGCTTATATTGGCTGAGCGCAATTCTAACTTCAGTTGTTCCTTATCTTGGTCACTTTCCATCAACTTCTCCGTCAGATTTGTTACTTGTTGTTCCAGCTCAATCTGTTTGTGCTTACATGACGCTGGAAATTTATATTAAAAAGAGATATCAAAATTTTATAACATGAATCGCTGCAATTTCTTGTGTGCTTCCGAAAGTGTGTGAAATAATGTTGGTCCAGTCATTTTACCTAGGTAAGTATATTCCATTCTAAGAATCCTATTGTAATCTATACAAAGAAAATCACACGAAAATAGGTGCGTTAAAAAAGATGTATCTCTGATTTGGAGGAAACTTGGTATAGGGGTGTTGTTGATTAGTTTCTGGTGAACTTGATAGGGGTGGAAATAGCTAGATTTAAGCTTGTCACAATGACACAACTGAGTGCCTAATGTGAGTTTGAGAATGACTGTCGTCATTCACTGTGAGCGCGTTGAAGCCAATTTGTATCGAATCGAAACACGGCCACCTAGCTGTAAACGCAGGAACAATATTAATCCACATATACATGCTTCACGGCGAATGATTAAGTATAGGCGCTCGCTAAACTCACAGAAAGCATTCTGGAAAGACATGGTAATACCGAATCATTCAGGGCCGGTGCAATAACCGGTGGTACCAGGAAGGTGGTAAAAATATCGTAGCCTACTTATTTTTAACGTCGACTCCTACCGACTAAAAACCACGCGTATCCTACTTAACAGCCTATGGTTGGGACCCCAGGTAAGCCCTCGGAAGAATACCCCGAGACAGAATATCTTAGCCTAGTAAAACAAAAATACTAGGACCTATTTTAATGAAACTTCGAATGCACAGCACTCAGCAGTCACCGACAGTATCTAATTGTAAAATGTAAGTGGAAAATTTAAAGTTAAATTGCAGAGTCATGAACTTAATACATACCAAGCAAATGATGAGCTTCTTTTACAGAGAGTTCGGCCTTATCCCTGTCATTGGACGAGGCAGCCAGCCTCGCACGTAAACTGTCTATTTCTGTGTCTTGCCTCTGAATTTGATCGGCTAGCTGCTGACATTCCTTTAGCCTAATCTAAATAAAATACAACATAATATATATTGTATTATTATTACAAATATTGTTTTGTAAATATGCATGAATTTTTCTGGGGTAACAGCATATCTACAACCCCACGGCGCACTGTGGAAAATAAAGGACCTTTTCGGACCATAAATCAATAACTTTGTTATTTGTGAATGAAATCGATTGAAATTTTGCACACTTATAGAGTATTAAATAAGGCTTTAGGTGTTATGCTTTTTGTCCGGATTTAATTCAGTAGTTAGTAGTAAAAAAAGATAAGAAAACAAATTGTTGGAAAAATTACCTTTATTTTGTTATGTTAGTGATAATACTAGACATAATATCGTAAAAACATTTATTTTATATACTTGGCTATCATAAAAAACTAAATATAAAGTAATTTTCCTATTTCAGTAAGCAAAAAAAAAATACCTTGAATAAAAAAATATTGTATTATTAGAATTTTTACGGTTATTATAAAAACAATTCGTAACGTTATTTAATAAAAATAATAGGAGAAAATGTTAAACCTATGCTAAATTACACTTGCTGAACTTCGGGATCTAAAATGAGCTCGTTTACTTTTAGAAGATCTAGAGTATCTTCATCAAGTTCCTTCACACTTTTGCTGTATGTTTTTCTGAGACTGGAAATGTACGAGTCTGAAGTATAGAGAAGAGTATGAAATACATCTTCATTTGTAACTGATCGAGAGCACTTCCTGGCATGATGCAAACGAAATTCGAATATACGGTCTTTTGGTCAATATCAGCAAGCCTAAGTGCTTCCACAAGTCTTGATTCTGTCCTTTCTCCAATTGCACGTAATCCTTGTAGATAGGCATTATATATGTGCTCAAATCCATATTCACTAAGAAGCATGGTATTTTTTCTTTTTTTACTTGATTCTGACGAGTTCCCATATGAAACACACGTTCTTCCACGTTTTCCTGATGAAGTAGATGGTGTGAAGACATTCGTTACTTCTTCAGAGCTCTGTAGAGGTACTACATACTCTGAATCCAGCCAATTCATATTCCTATTTAAAAATAAATCTTTCCACCTTGCAGCTTCGGCCCAACGTTTATTAAAGTATGGGATAATTTTCCTTTGAATATGACCAATAAATCAAACAAATGTTGTCTTCAGAAACATTGTGATTTTCTTTTAAAGCTGTTTGTATTGCTTCAAATGTTTTACCTCCTTCAATATATGGAAGTAATATATCACGCTTGGTACACTTAAAAATAGTAGACATTGTAAAAATTAAACTTATGTTTAGATACAACTACAAATTTATGATAGCAACCTAAATACGTAAACTCTTTATATACTATTCGAAAATAAGGGTAGTGTGAATTTTGTTGATAACCAATTTACCACAAAATGTGTGCAATGCAGATCAAATGTCATTTTATCAATTTAAAATATATTTCATATAAAATCAAACCACAAACTAGTAAAAAAACTAGTCTACTTCGGAAACCGCAACAGATTGTGTTTTTCAGTTTCCTGACTTCCATCACTCTTTTTGTGAGAACTTTAAAAATAGCAGATGGTTGCAGCATATTTTTATATCATGATATTTATGAATGTCTAGGCTATCAAACAACATCAAAAGTAAGCCTTTGCAAGTCTTCGGTAACTGTTAAAAGTCTCGATGAATTTAAAAATCTGTATTTTTTTCGTATTTTATTTATTTATTTTTTTACATAAAAATAGGAACGTAAATATTACAATTTTATAATTGTTTATAAATCTACATAAAATAAGCTTTTCAGAAATGCGTAATAATAGATATCGATTCCCACAAAATTTTACAGGAAATCAATTTGAATGTAGTAATTCCCTTTTACGTAAATTTATAATTCTTATGAAACATTATCTTTGTGGCATTAAAAAATATATACTCTACAAAAAAATATATATAAAAGATTACACTGTAGTAAACTTCAACTTATGAACTAATTAATTAACGTAATAAAGTCTACAGTTAACGACATAAGTAAAATTGATTTATGATATGCCAATGTTCTAGCATTTTCCACAGTGCGGCGCGACGTCATCAACGTGAAAATTCCCGGTGCCATGGCGCGGCGTTACGTCGTGAAACGTCACGGTGCCGCAACGAGCGCATCCTAGGTATCGATGACGCCCTACCGTGCATTATCACAACACGGCGCCGCACGCTCCACGACATTGTACCACATTGATGATGTCGCGCCATGGTCAAAGATAATAGTATTACATACAGATGGGCAAGTCACTGCCCCCCACTGAGCAAGCTTCCCCACCCCCGCCAGTCGCGCGCCACAGCTGTCATTATAGTTGGCGGATGTCGTGAGGGACACATTTGCTTAGCCTTATTGGTCAAATGCAACATTCAAGAATTGAAAATGAATCATTTGTATGGAGTTTTCGCTCTGAGCCATGGTATTGTGGGCAGGTTCTATGACCATTAGTGATGAGTGGAGTGTAGGCTGATTTCATTTATACTCAAAGGTCTCCACATTAGGTTTAAAAAATTATACTCACTTCACACATCAGTTTTATCTGCTCACTATCAATGTATTCTTTTCTATCACAGTTATTTATCCCATTCATGTGACCTGAAATGAAATTATTGGTTAAAGGCTATTAAGAACTTTTTCAGCCTTCTTTCTTCATTATAAGATAAAGGGCCTTATTATAGAATACCCTAATACATCCCGAGGGTGTCGTAAGAGGCGACTAAGGGAACACTTTCGCAAAAAGATCCATTGCGTAGAGAAGGAAAACTCGAAATGAAACCCAGTTGTCAGCAAAATGACAATTGTTAAGCCAAGTTGAAGGCTTTAAGGGCGGCTTGAAAAAGTTCTGTCTAATGCCTACCCCTTCAGGGAAAAAGGCGTGATTATATGTATGTATTACAGAATATTTCCAAAAGTCCAAGAAATGCTTTGGCATAGCTTTATTTAAGTCAAAACCTAAAACCCAAGGATCTCAATCATATTGTTTTGTAATACTGCCTCTGTGGCATAGGCGGTAGTGATACCGCCTGCCGCACTGGAGGTCCTGGGTTCAATTCCTGGGTCGGTCCAAATATTTATGTGATCCACAAATATTTGTTTCAGAGTTTGGGTGTTTTCTTTGTATAATATGTATGTAATTTAGAAATATATATGTATGTGTATCAATTGTCTAGATCCCATAGCACAAGCATAAATTAGCTTAATTTGGGCTAGATGATGTTGTGTGTGAATGTTCACAAATATTCATTTTATTTATTTATAAAAGAAATGGCCTATTATTATGTAAGATGATTCATTAAGGCACAGTGACAAGATATCTGTTGGAATATCCAATAACCCAGCTGTATGGTGGACACTGGGACAGCAATTTATGTACTTGGTTTGTTTCATGTATTTGGAGGAGAAACAAACAAACATAGTTTGCATATGTATAGACTGCCTCTGTGGCGCAGTCGGTAGTGATACCGCCTGCGGCGCTGGAGTACGTGGGTTCGATTCCCACCGGAGACAAATATTTGTGTGACCCATAAATGTTTGTCTTAAGAGTCTGGGTGTTTCTATGTATAATATGTATGTATTTAAAAGTATATAAGTATTAATATCCGTGGTCTGATACCCATAACACAAGCAGGTTAATCCTAGCTTACTTAGGGATCAGATAGCGTTGTGTGAGGTGTCCGTGAATATTTATTTATTTATATTATTGGCAGAGTCAAAGGCATTTACCTCTATAATCTTGTTGAAAGTAGTGATTCTGTCCATCACCTGCACCATACGGGCTAAACTGTGCCTTATTAACGTCTTCTTGATGTCTTATATGTCCTGTATGGTTCTTAGGTGTCTCGCAGAACAGTTTCGGTGATTCAGAACCATGTTGATTCTCTTTTAAGTGGTTTAGTGACTCGACATATGTTGGAGGCATGGCTGTTCTTGTTTGTTGCACTGTAAATGCACAAGTACTTATGTCAATCAATAATAAATGATAACTCTGCAATCATCAGACCAAATTCTATAAAAACATGATACAATGATACAGATAGGTTACATTTTAAGTGCTTAATAATGAATTTCCAATATCACTTAATGCAGTACTATCCTTCTAACAACCTACAGAATTGAATCAGAGGTGTTAAAATAAACTAAGCATAGTAAAAGGATAAAATTCACTTGTGACAGAATGATTACAAAGTAATAACCAGATTGACCACCTACCACCATTGTTTTGTTGCGGATCCAGGGTGTAGTTGCCGCTACTGTAGACAGAACTGTGTTCATCATCATCTAATAGATCATCAAAAGCATTTTCTAGCTTATGTTTCAGCTAAAAATAAAGAGTAAGAAGAAATTTTTAAAAAACATGCTGAACCAGTTATCAATAAGTTATTATTCGCGTTAAAGAGTGAGTTGTAACCTCTTCATTTCGTCG
The DNA here is from genome assembly GCA_933228765.1 of Miltochrista miniata. Taxonomy (NCBI): domain Eukaryota; kingdom Metazoa; phylum Arthropoda; class Insecta; order Lepidoptera; family Erebidae; genus Miltochrista; species Miltochrista miniata. The sequence goes on from OW121768.1 coordinate 12,781,862, forward strand.
TTTTTGATCCTCAAGTTCTTCTTGTTCCTCGAGCCTGTCTTGAGCGCTATTGTTTATGTGGATACTGGCAGCGCCTTGAAACAAGCTCATTCCCGGACCATCCATAGCACTAACTTTAAACTGCACCAGTACAAGCTGTGACGCAGTACAGTTTATCTTCAATTTAAAACACAAAGTAAATTTCACGTTATTGGCAAAAAAACGAAATACTAAATTCGTTAATAATTTGTGTGTACGTAGATTTGATTAGAAAATTAACCAAACCAAAACAAGTTTTTGAAAATAGCTTAACTTTTTTTTATTATTTGATGTTTGTGGCGTGGCTATGGTTACCAGGGCTTTTGTACCAAATTGTACTAAAACAAAATATGAACATTCACTTACTTAAGGGGTCCCGACACGATCAATTGGCAATTGTCATGCCTCATCAATATCATGTGTACATACACGTCGATGCACACATACATGCAAAGAAATTACGCACACTGAAACATTTTCCATTCATAAATATCAGACTTGACTCAATATAATTGACTCGTGCCGGGAGCCCATCAAAATATGAATGGAAGTTGCTTCAGTGTGCGTGATTTATTTGCATGTGGGTCTGTGCATTGACGTATATGTACACATGACATTTAACGTGCATGACAATTAATTGCCAATTGATCGTGTCGGGACCCCTTTAAAGCTATCTGATCGAAAAGAAGAACAAAACCTGTTAATGATTATGCTGCTCTTCTTCACATGTTTATAGTTTTAAAAATTATATGACTTCATATTTTACTACAATTTACATCGTAAAAAAAGAGTATTCTCTAATTACGATCGATGAGCATACTCTCTAGCTGAGAAAGCACAAGCAGAGAAAGAAATCTGTTCTTGCTTGACATTAGTTGATAATACAATGTCATTGTCATTGTCAAATTTGTCAATTGTCTGTTGTCAATCCCACCCACTGCTCCACTAGCCCACAAGTTTTTCATGTTTACGTTTTTATCTTTCTAATCTTTCTATAAAGTTTCTACTATTAATTTATAACATAACAGTCGGTCGTGAATTGTGAATTGTTTGCTGAGCGTTAGGAGGTTAACAGTCGACGATCTCTATATATTTCTCTTTACTTGCAAATTTTGTTATCGCAATGAGCTTCAAACCGGTTACCCACGTTCTTTTTGATATGGATGGATTATTACTGAGTGAGTTCTGTATTAATTTAATTTCTCAGAGCCTTCTTTGTATACGATCTCTACACTTATAGCTTCAAGCAATCTTAGATGTAACATAAAGTGGAAAAGGCGTCTGCACGGTATGCAAGAAGACGCGGGTTCGAATCCTGCTCGAAATCAATTCTTTTCCTATTATGTATTTAAAATCTATTTTTAATCTTAGAATGTATATGAAAAAAGTCTTATCTAATATTTCGATGACAACAAGGCAATATTCGCCACTACTTCTTGAGTTATGCTACCGACGAGGCATTGAAGAGTCAACTGCTGCGGTGCCAGACGGGCCAAATGAAGTATTGTCACTGTATCCCTTTACTAATTGAGGCCACTCTGCTTTTTATTTGTGTGGAAATCCCTAGAGATGTCTTGTTAGATTTGAACTGACTAAAACCTCACAGTCCCTTCCAATCCGTCTAGTGCAGGGAACACGGCATCTCCTTGGAAGGACTTCCTAGGATTCCCTATGGCACCTTAAGCTTTGAATTCCCATTCTGTGAGTTTGCTCTAACAGCCTATAATTTTTGCTCTATATACTTGTATCAGCCCCTTATATAATAATAATAATAATAAGCCTTTATTTTAGAAATCATTACATGCATTATTAGATGAATATTATTAACATTACAATAAATTCAATTACATTATCATTACAATATGTTTTAAAATTAAAATTAATTATGCTATGTCCTTTTTCTCATTGCTAACATCATTATTGAATAACATTTAAATAGAATTGACATTCATCATTACATAATTTAAATTCATTATATTGTGTCCCTAATTTCTAATTGTCTGTTGACAAAGGCCTCCTCAAGCTCCCTCCAGTGTTGTCTGTCTTGTGCTGCTCTCCTCCAGTAAGGTCCAGCTATACACTTTATTTCATCCTCCCATCGTTTGTACTGTCCTCCTCTACGTCTCTTTCCATCCCTGGGATACCAGTTGGTGATAGTTTTGTTCCACTTTTCATGTTTGTTTCGCAACATATGCCCTGTCCAGCCCCATTTCTGCTTATCTATTTTCTGTAAGACATCTGTCAGTTTTGTTTTTTCTCTTATGCTTTTGCTGTTAATTTTGTCTGCTTTTCTTACATGTAGTATACTCCTTTCCATCGCTCTTTGGCAGCTTCTGAGACTGTCTCTATGTTTTTTATTTAGTGCCCATGTTTCGCATCCATAAGTGAGACAAGGTAGTATACACGTGTTAAAGGTTTTTCTTTTTGTGGAGAGGTTGTAGTCCTTGCCTTTCATTATGTCTTTCAAACTCCAGTATCTTTTCCAGGCTGATGCGATTCTTACATTGATTTCTTTGTCTGTTAGATCGTCAATGGCAATAATTTGACCCAGGTAAGTATATTCTGTTACAAACTCTATCATCCTCCCATTTACAGTTATACTCTGTTCCCGTGAATTTGTCATGAGTTTTGTTTTCCCCTCATTCATTTCTAGTCCAACTGATTTACTTGCATCTGCCAAGTCTTGTATCATTTGTTCAAGTTTACTGGGGTTTTCCTCGAACAATACTACATCATCTGCAAAGCGAAGATGACTGAGTCTGGACCCATCAATATTTAACCCGAGTTGTTCCCAATTTAGTTTCCTAAATATGTTTTCGAGGACAGCAGAAAAGAGCTTTGGAGAGAGAGGGTCGCCTTGCTTCACTCCTCTGCTGACTGGAAATTCGTTGCCTATAGACTCTTAATTGTATCTTCGCCTTGCTGTTTGAGTAAATATTTTTAATGCAAGTTATATACATAGTGTTAACACCTTGTTCCCGTAAGCATTTCCGTATAGAATCTTGGTTTAAGCTATCAAATGCCTTGGTATAGTCAATAAATGCCAAGTAAACTGATTTTCCATATTCTTTATACACTCGAGAGCAATGAATCCGGGTCACTTAAAGAATGTTAAAAATCTCGGAAACTAAAAATGATAGGTTAATGCAATAAATTGTATTTAATAGACAATGTAATACTCCTTAAATGAAAGTAAAAAAAATATGAGTCACCATACATTTTATTAACACAAAATTACATAAAGAAAAAACTGCCGATCTCTCCTTAAAACAAAAATAGGAAACATGAAATTTTTGAACTTTATTACGATTTTCTTGAATTTTAATACTTCGTATTGCCTCCTCGTGCTTCCATTACTGCGTTTACGCGGTTTGGCATGCTGTACACCAAGTTCCTTATACGATTTTGGGGAATATTCTCCCATTCCTCTGTGAGAGCAATTTTGAGCTCACGAAGCGTGATTGGGGGAGGGTTTCGTTGTTTTACGCATCTGCCTAGCTCGTCCCAAGCATGCTCGATCGGGTTGATATCCGGGCTGCGCGCTGGCCACTCCATACGAGTAATGTTCATCTCTTGAAGGTAGTCATTCACAATCCTACCTGTATGAGGTCGGGCATTGTCATGCATAAATATAGCATCCTCACCTAAATTGACCATAAATGGACCAACGTGATCATTGAGGATTTCTTCCACATATCTTACGCTAGTTAAAGAGCCGTTTTCTATGATCACCAGCTCTGTGCGACTTTCAGAAGAAATTCCGGCCCACACAAGTACAGACCCACCACCGTAGGCTACTTTTTCTTCGATGCATGCTTGCTTGAATCTTTCCCCTGGTCTTCGATACACTCTGTGTCTTCCATCGTGCTTGTAGAGCATAAATTTTGATTCGTCGGAGAACATAACTTTTGACCAATCTTCAATACTCCAATTTACGTGGCTCTGGGCATACCTTAGTCTCGAAATACGATGCCCACGCTCCAGTTTAGGGCCGTTTGCAGGTCTAAGGGGTTTTAAGTTAGATTCAGCAAGCCGACGTCTTACTCTCCATGCACTTGGGTTACTTCCTCCGAGGCGTCGAAACTGATTGGTGAGTTCAGTTCCTGTGAGAAAGCGATTTCGAAGCATGGTGTTCACCAAGTATCGGTCTTCTCGTGCTGTGGTACACCTGGTTCTGCCCGTTCCTGGTCTGCGTAGGTTAGAACCAGTTTCTTCGTAACGTCGGAGAACTCTTTGTACTGTTGACAGCGACACACCGACAGTCCGGGCTGTATCGCGCTGACTCCGGCCGGTTTCCAGCATTGTAAGTATTCTGGTGCATTCTTCAGGCGTAAGCGACATAATTTCAGCTTGATTAATGAATATAGAGCACTATCAACATGGTTTATGTACCCACATAAATGACAGATTACAAACAAAAGCAACACCAAATGCTGTAATTTCGTAGTTCCATCTTCGAAAGTGGCCCTTTTTCAAATTTGATTTTTTTATGATATAACTTTACAATAACTAAGAAGTTTTAATACCTTCATTTAAGGAGTATTACATTGTCTATTAAATACAATTTATTGCATTAACCTAGCATTTTTAGTTTCCGAGATTTTTAGGATTCTTTAAGTGACCCGGATTCATTGCTCTCGAGTGTATTTTTCAAGGACTTGTTTTACCGTGTGAATATGGTTAATGGTTGAAAAGTCTTTTCTAAATCCCGCTTGTTCAATGGGTTGGTTTTCGTCCAGTATGTTGCTTATTCGGTTTAGAATTACCTTAGCAAATATTTTATAGATGTTTGAAATTAAACTTATGGGTCTGTAGTTTCCTATGTCATATCTGCTTCCCTTTTTGTGGATTAGGATAATATGCGACTCTTGCCACTGCCTCGGAATGGTTCCCGTTCTTAATATTTTATTGAATAGTTGGGTCAAAGTGGGACAAATCTCTTCAATAGTTCCTCTTAGCAGTTCATTTTTCACCCTGTCCGGTCCTGAGGCCTTTTCTATTTTTTGTGTTAGAATAGATTTTCTCACTTCGTCAGTTGTAATCGCCGGCTCTTCCTCAAAACTGTCTAGTAAATCATACTCGTTCTGGGTATTATCATTGCTTTTGTAAAGTGATTGGTAGAAATCAGTAGCTATTTCGTTAATATTCTGTCTGTTTGATATTGTTTGCCCTTCTTTGCTATTTGCTTGTCTTAAACTGTGAATCCAAGAAGAGTGATCGTTTAGTTGCTTAAGGGCTTTTTTTATACCTCCTGTTTTTTGGATCTGATCTTGTACAGTTTCTGTCTTTTGCTGCCGTCTGTAGCTTCTGATTGATGCATTAATTTCTTTGCTAATTTCTGCAATCCTTTTCCTGTTTTCTTTCCTGTTGCCTAACAAAATTTTTCTTTCTTTTATCAAAGTAGCGGCTTGTAGCCCTATTTTGTCCTTTTTACCTGTTGTTGTGTAGAGTTTACTGACCTTCAATATTTCACTTTCTAGTTCGTCGTATTCTTCCTGAATTGCTTGAGGTAAGATTTTTTTCTGAAGTGCCTTACCTATTTCTTTCAGTATGTTATCTGGAATCGGTAAAGTTATGTTGCATTTTTTTTGTTTTATGTTTCTCCTTGTGCTTCTTATGTTTTTGTCTCTTATAGTCCCTCTTACCATCCTATGGTCTGTGCTAAAGTTAAGTTTGTTAACTATACCTACATCATTAAAAGCTTTTGGTACGTTTGTGAGGATAAAGTCTATCTCGCTGGTATCTCTGGCATTAGGGTGCATCCACGTCCACCTTTTTGCTATATTCTTTTTAAAGAAGCTATTCATTATTTTTAAGTTGTGTTCCATAGAGAAGTTGATTAATTTTACTCCATTGTCATTTCTGTCTCCATATGAATATTTTCCTATTGTAAATTCATCCCTATTTGTTTTTAATCCTATTTGGCTGTTGAAGTCGCCCATTATGATAACGTTTTGCTTCAGTGTTTTAATAGTCTCTGTAAGGTTCTGGTAGAAGAGCTCTTTTTCGGGTTGCAAAGCACTGTTTGTAGCAGCATATGCCTGCACGATTGACCATAAGTGTTTACCTTTGGTAAGTTTAATATTTAGAACGCATATTCGCTCAGAGATTCCCACGAATTCTGTTATAAGTTCTTTAAGATGTTTTCTTACCAAAAAGCCAACTCCGTAGAGTCCTTTCTGTTTTCCGATATAATAAAATATATAATCTGCATATTCTCTGACCTCTTCACCAAATCTTCTCACTTCACAGAGACCAATTATATCCCATTTAATTTTTCCCACGGCTTGTTCTAACTCTATGAGTCGGGCATCTGTCTTCAACGTTCTCACGTTTATTGTTGCTATATATATTTTATTTTTGTTGTTGTTGATTTCCTTTGTTGAGCTATTGTTCCTAGAGGGTATTATCTTGAGGGTGTGGTCGTAGTCCCCCACGGTGACCAACCGGCTTGGGGGTTCTAATATTGTTTCAGTACTTGTAATTGCTGGTTTCTTTTTTAGGCTGTGATATTGGTTTCTTACAGAGATTAATTGCTACTTGTCTTCCAAGTTCCTATTTGTGCCTGAACCCAAAGGTCGCCTTGAGTATACGAAAGAATCTAATTTATTTTTCTTCTGAGGGTTATGCACCTGGAGGATGTTATTAGGTCTTTGTTTGGTAGGTGAAGTCTCATCTACTCGTTTGCGCTTTTCGTTAGAAGAAAGAGTATCCTTTTTGTGTTTTTCTTTTACTATCAGTTTGTCGTATCTAACTACTGCGTAGTTTCCCTTTTCTCTCTCTTCCTTCATCTGCGCAACCAACCCCCTTCGTTTTTCTAAAATTTCTTTGGGGTAATCTTCTGTAATATATATTTTATTTGGAAGACCTTTTTTATTTTTCAAGATCTCAGTTTTCCTCCATGTCAATGCCAGCGTAAATACTATCGGCCTTTTCTTTTCTTTGTGTGGTTTGCCTAGTCTTCCAGCATTTGTTATTTCTGAGTCCTCGATTTCAATATCTTTGCTTCGAATCAGTCGCTTGATCAGGGTTATAAGTTCTTGTGTACTGCTTTCCGTTTCGTTTACACCATGAATTATCAGGTTGTTTTTCCTGGCATCTCTTTCTAATTTTTCCCTTCAGATCTTCCACCTTTATTTTCAAAATTTCGTTCTCCTGTTCAATTTCTTGTAATTTTATTTTAAATGTTTCTTCCACTTTCTTTGTTATTGTCTCAGTTTGTTTATCCATTTCGCTTTTTAATTTATTAAATAGTTTATCCATTTCGTTTTGGCATTCCATGATCTTTCTCCACAAATTTATTAATTTCCAATTTTATGAAGTTGTTTAGACACTATACTTATTTCTGCATTTATTTTATGTTTTGTACGTAAATAACACTAGGGCAGCTTTTACGGCACTTTTTTCACACTTTAATGTTTGTTTTGTGTTGGATTGTTCACTTTTGCACAGAAAAACAAGGTAAAAACTACGAGTGCGGTTTTGACATGTCGAGATTTTTTGACAGCCTATCAGCCCCTTAAGAACATGTGAAATATATTATATTAAAAAGATTATAGATTGAATGACTGAACTAATCCCAATAAATGTAAACATTGTTACAGATACTGAAGATTTATACACAGTCGCCTATGAGAATATTTTGAAAAAATATGATAGAGTGTATACATGGGATGTGAAAGTAAAACTGATGGGTTTACAGGCCCATGAGGCAGCTCGAACAGTTATATCATTGCTTGATGTACCGATAACTGTAGACGAGTGGCTTGCTGCTGGCAAAGAACAGTATGAATTGTTATTTCCTGAGTCACAGGTAATGCCAGGTATGAAAAGTGATCCTTCCGTTTTTTTTCTTTTGAGGTATGAAATCCCAAAGAAAACAAATCTTCAAGTATACTATAAACTTCAGTTACCTTGTAAATAATTACAACTGTCTTCATTTTAGGTGCACGGAAACTGGTGGAACACTTACACAAACATAATATCCCTATTGCACTAGCTACGAGTTCAACTAAGGATGGTTATCTAGTGAAAACCAATAAACATCATCAAGAACTATTTTCTCTTTTCCCAATCAAGACATTTGGCTCATCGGATCCTGAGGTCAAAAATGGAAAACCTTGTCCTGATATTTTTCTGATTACTGCTGGCAGGTTTCCAGATAAACCTAAACCGGAACAGGTAATAAAAAAATTTAATCATCAATATGATATGATTTTTGGAAGTCTTGAAGGTAACAAAATAAACTCCATTTATATATTTTGCAGTGTCTGGTATTTGAAGATGCTGTGAATGGAGTTAAAGCAGCTAGAGCAGCAGGAATGCAAGTTGTAATGGTGCCGGATGAACGACTTGACCGCAGTTTAACCAGTGAAGCTACCCTTGTACTAAAGAGTTTAGAAGACTTTAAACCAGAACTTTTTGGTCTACCCCCATATGATACAGAAAATCTATAAGAAGAAATCTATAAATTATCTTATGGGAACCTTACCAGTCGATTGCGATGGGGAGGAATTCTTCGACACCTAGATGAGGGTTACGACAGTCTTGTGTGTTTTTCCTTTTCGTTTATTCTTACCCTATTTTTCTGTAAATATTTAATTCATTGTTTATCATTGTAAATAGTTATATACTTTATTGTAATATCTTATTATTTTAATCTCTATATCTAATTATATTAATTAAAAACTTAAAAAAAAAATCTATAAGTATAATTATCTAATTTAATTTAACCTAATATCAACCTAATATCCTAATATATATGTGTAAATATCGTAATTTTCTAGAATATTATGACGAGATTGTTGTGATTTTATGTATGTTTTAAATATATTATTTTAAAGTTTTTATAATGTTTATTTATGACATGGTTGTACCCTGAAATATAATAGTTTAGTAATAATAAAAGATTTCCCGATACCCACAAACTTTAATTTATCCCCATAAACCCTTTCGTGATAAAAGGTAGTTGCCTATACTTATACATAATCTATAATTTATCTATTATTTTATATTATGTCCTTTCCCTTCCCAGTTTCTAGTAGTGTTTTGGTCCCGACAACACAGGGAATCCTAGTATGGGGACTAAGGCTTACATTCATGTACAACTTTATATTGAGACAATAAAAATTATTATTATTAATTCCGGGGCTTGAAAGCGAAACAGACAGATGAGAGCTATTTTCGCTTCTTACTTTACCAATTTTTTTTATACCACTTGAGTGGCAGACAAGCATACGGCCCCACCAGATGTACCGGTGGTCACCGCAGCCTATGGACGCATGCAACACCAGAGGCGCCACAATCGTGGTGCCGACCCTGTAAAAACCTTCTAAGTCCCCTTTTGAAGAACCCCATACTGTAGGCGTTTGGGAAAACCGAAGCAGGGAGATTATTCCACAACCTAAACCAATATTATAAAATGCGGGTTAGTGAGTGTAAATGTGTGGACGTTTGTTACTCTTTCAGGCTCTAACGGCTGAACCGATATTTCTGAAATTTGATACAGGGATAGATTAAAGTCTGGAATAACACAGGCTACTTTTTATCCCGGGAATTACCCATGGAAAGCGGGGAACAAAATTCAACGCGGAAGTATTTGCGGGTGCCGTCTACGAACTTACATACTTAGGTACCGAGTTAGGCGTCTCATCGTCCGAATTTAAATTATTGAGAAAATCAATGATTCCATTAGTAGATAGTAAGCTGATTACTCCGTCTAAAACAAATAAAACTTATTTAGTACAAGACTCGCCAGTATATTTGCCCGTTGTATCGTTTTCGAAACACAAAAGTTGAGAGGTCGATTTAGGTACCTAGATATTTATAAATTAGAACATATTCAAGCAAAATACATCAATATATTGATAATTAATCTATATTTACTAAACCACAGTCAATAGTACCTAGTATTACCAAAATAAATAATTACTTACTTCTTCTTGGAAAACGACATAATTTTTTGGCGAAGAACTACAAGTTGCAACTTGCACTACCTATTATTTGAATCAAATATCAACAGTAACCGGAGTTCTTCTTACAATTAATAGATAGTTTCATAAACTTGCGGTAGAAGGCCTTTTTTTTACATTTTAATACGAAAACCAATGTTATGCGTTGCTTTAACGACGATAGTATCTCCTGTTTCGTTTTCGAATCACTGGGCATGTATGGGTTAATGACTGCCATTTTACTGGCAACCGGGACTAAAGGCTTAACGTGCCTTCCCAGGCACGGGAACGCTCGAAAATAAATGTTGCTTACTACAGTGATTGTTTACACTGGGTCTGCGGGGCCACGAGCACTTCTAAGTTTCTGACCTACGTTACTTTGTGTTCTAGAATAAAATAAATTTCGAATCTGAAGATAAGTAGTAAAAATTTACTTAGTTCTATTTATGGTAGTAGGTAAAGTGGCGTCATTTCATTTAGGTAACATCTGACGTCTGTCAGTTTGATATTCATAATGAGAATGATGAATGAGAAAGTAAATGAATCGATACGGACACGAAAGATATTATGTAAAAATCATCAGGCGAATTCTTGTCCTATACAAGACAAGTAGGTATAGATCATTTGATTTTCAAATTATTGTGAAATGGAATTGTAAAATGTTGACTATTAAAATGACTCCACTTTAGATACGATTACATTAGATTTCCAACATCCTTTGAAGTACACTCGAACTTGACAACGCGGTCGCTTAATTACCTATCTACCATACGTAACTGCGATAAGATACAGTTATGTTATGAGATGACGCAACATATGACTTTGGTCTTGGCTTGGCACATTGCCAAACAATAAACACTTGGTTTTAACATCAGTATTTCATTGAATTTGAAGTGATTTGAACTAATTTTCTATGCCTTATGTTAATTTCAATATAAATATGGTTAAGCGAGTGACACATGTTTTGTTTGATATGGATGGATTATTATTAAGTAAGTTTACATACTTATATTAATGTAAAGAATTGATATTTAATTTTAAAAATGTTTTGCTTATTTACTATGTCACGGATTATGTTTAGATACGGAGGTCTTGTATTCAAAGGGATTTCAAGAATTGGCATCCCGTTTTGGTAAGGAATTTAATTTTGAAGTCAAGAAGAATATAATGGGCATGCAAAGTCGAGAATTTGCAGCGTGCATAATAGACAGCTTGGATCTACCGCTAACTGTCGACGAGTTCTTGAAAGAAACTAGGGCTATTTTCCAAGAATCATTTCCACATTGCGAGTTAATGCCTGGTAAGTGTTCGTAAATTTTAATTCCACTTGTGCATTATAACGAAAAATCTTATTTGGGGGATTCCCTTTTGCGCATAATCTGCGTGCTAGGTAAGGTATAAACGATAGCAGTGAGTTAATCTCGATTACCTAGTTAAGAACCTACTGTTTTTGCACAGCACGCACACCGGTAGGGGCATCCCGGGACTTTTTTGTTTTGACATGATCCAATTGAGGATAGCATCTTGACAGTACCTACCTACCAATAGTAGAAGGTGGTTCTGGACGTGGAAAATGATGATGGCTTTGTTTCAAAGGGAGAATGTGCGCGCTTCCTACTATACAGCTCAGTTTAAAGTGTTTGTAATTGTAGGTACCTACCTATGTCGAACACACTGTGCGTCTGCTCTTCTTCGCAAAATCGCTCTCTGCTAAAAAGGCTCTCGATCGAACTTCATAATAGAACAATAGAACTCAGAGGGTCGATGTTAATAGTACACGTTCAGACGGATCTGAAATTACTATGGGAGTCCCGCAGGGTTTAATACTCGGGCCGTTTTTATATATTTTAATGACAACATGCGGAATGCTCTTTCCTTCGCCTTTGCCCAAACTTTTAAAATTATAAAATGAGGACTATTTCTCAACTCAGTCTGCTGGTTTTTAGAATTACAAATGGCTCTGCGCCTTCCGTTGCACACAGCCCCCTGTCTCTTTTAAGTCGCCAGCCCATCGTCACTTTAATATGCTTACTCTCAATCTATGCGATTGTGGGATATTCAGACAACCCAGGATTTTCAGATTTAGCAAGCCAAACTCGCTGCGTAACTAAGTGTGGTTTAGCCATTGCACTGACCTGTAATAATGATACTATTACAGGTCAGTGGGTTTAGCCCTAATATAAATAATATTTCTAGTTCACACCTTTCGCACTTTGTAAACTTTACGGTATAGTCAAAGAGAAACCGTCGTTGGGTTATGGGACGTCGAGTTCTGGTGAATTCTCACCTCTTCTCATTCTTCTTAGTACCTACCTACTGGATATCACACCCAAAGTCTTGAACACATTCAAGCGTCGCTCCTTCGACGTAAAGTTAGACTATTTCCTTGCAGGTCAAATTATTTGAATTACCTACCAACCCATAAGTTTAATACCTACCTACAACAAATTATTCACAGGAGTAGAGAAATTAGTGCGTCATCTCCATCACCATAATATTGGAATGGGATTAGCTACAAGCAGCAGCAAAGAGACTTATGACCTGAAAGTCGAGAATCATCAAGAACTGTTCAATCTTTTCTCAACCAAAACATTGGGCTCGTCTGACCCTGAGGTGAAAAAGGGTAAACCACATCCTGACATCTTTATAGTTGCTGCTGATAAATTTCCGGAGAAACCTTCTCCTGATAAGGTACGCGTATTCTTTTTATACATAAGTAGGTAGATTGCCTAGGTATACCTACTATAGGTGCCCATTAAACTAACATTACTACGTAAACGATTTGATAAGTATTCACCTATCTCCCTTCATCTTAGGTATCGTAATTTCATTTCAGACTTAACCCTACCTAAATGTTGGTGAACATCAGAATGACGGGTGTACCTCAATAAACAGTGATTCCCATACACATGAAAGCAATGTTCTAGCAATGTGAGAAATGTGCGTAAAGTTTGAAGCAATGTGCTTTAAAAAAACAGAGTTATTTCAGAAAGTTAGTGAGCCGCCAGCCTGATATCAGAATGACGGGTGAATTTTTATTACGAGCAAATTGCTTACTACCTAAAGATGAAAATCTTGCCGTAGCAATGGTCCGGCAATGTGCTCTCGAACGTGCCAAAGTAGAATCAAATGCGGTGAAAGGTTTAAGAGTAATTTTGAAAACAAAATTCAAAATTTTACGCCTGCAGATTTCATACAGGTAATCCGACGAATAGTGTAAAGAGTGTCATGAACATCAATGATGACATGAAACACCTTGTAGTTTAAATGTTGATGTTCATGACACTCTTTACACTATTCGTCGGATTGCCTGTATAAAATCGGCAGGCGTTAAAATTTTGACTTTTGTTTTCAAAATTATTTTGAAACCTTTCACCGCATTTGATTCTACTTTGGTACGTTACGTATGCTACGGTAAAGTTTTCATCTTTAGGTAGTGAGCAATTTGCTCGTAATAAAAATTCACCCGTCATTCTGATATCAAGCTGGCGGCTCACCAACTTTCTGAAATAACTCTGGTTTTATAAAAGCACATTGCTTCAAACTTTACGCATATTCTTCACATTGCTTTCATGTGTATGGAATCACTGTTTATTGAGGTACACCCGTCATTCTGATGTTCACATATGTTGGGCCTGGAGACCGCTTTTATAGGCTGCTAGAAGCAGCGTGTTAGACAGAGGCATATTATATGTCATCCTATCTCGGCATCTTTAGAAGCGACTGCCGTCCGACCTCTCAATCCCAACGTCGCGACGCCAGCGTCATAGTCTCGTCCCTTGGTCAGCTCACACCTAGCCGGTGCGTGAGGTGTGGTCGCTTGGGTTTCGAATATCTTAGTGGAGCCCCTTAAAACCAGATTCTTTATCTAATGTATGTACTCTACTTACCTAATTTATGTATTTTCAGTGTTTAGTTTTTGAGGACTCTATAAACGGAGTAAAAGCTGCAAAGGCGGCTGGTATGCAGGTTGTGATGGTACCCGACCCTCACTTGGACCACTCGGACACAGCCGAGGCGACGCTCGTCCTCGATTCCTTAGAAGACTTCAAACCAGAACTCTTTGGACTACCTCCTTACGAAAAATTATAGCTTATGCGGAAGGAAAAATGAGCTAGGGTCAAGTGTCCAACAATGAAACAGTGGTACACAATAAAACATAGTAATATTTCCAAAACGCGACGTTGGCAGTTTGTGCAATATATCGCGTAAGGACACTGAATAGATACCACCGGCATATCCCGGTTTGCGGCGGCACCGCGTGAGGAAAGACGCGTCTGCGGATCATTTTTACTATTTTCGTCAAATATCCGAGTATTTCTGGCTATCTAAAAAGATTTTTCATTATTTAATGGTTAGGAATATCATATTTTTTATGATTAAGTATCCAGCATTCTTCATGTTTTGTAGATTATTTTGGCATAAGTATATCATTTGTTAGAAAGTTACAATTTTGTGAACATAAATTAAAAGTTAGTTAGATAAACCCTAGGTAGTCTGGCAGTCAACAATGAAACAGTTTAACAATGGACACAATGAAACACTGTTTAATGGTTGATATTGTGTAGCATTATCTATTAAAATTTGTTTTTATTTGAAGATGGCGCGTAACAAAGCTGTAAAAAGGACGAGCGGCGTATTGCTTACCAAATGGCAAAAATTAACAATATTAGATATTCTGTTAGCTGGGAAAATTGATGGAATAGAATGTTTACGGTCTTAGAAATCAAGGCATGCAGAACTGTCATTAAAAAGCCTGAAGCATGCAGCATGGCACGTCGTGCCACTGCATTTAACGTAGAAACGGACTGCTCTTTCTTTAATAACTACCTACATTAAACAAAATTTGATTTAGGCACAGTTTGTTTATGGTGTTTCATTGTGTACGCCTATATGGACACAATGACACAAATCCCATTTCTTAGTTTTTATTTCTTTATCGATTCAAATCACTCTATTTAAAAAAATCTATAAATGACATTCGATACCCAATCATATTGACTACATGCCTGTAAAATTATAGACTTCTATCAGCAAAAACATAAGATGTACGAGGTTATGAACTTTTAGTGTTTCATTGTTGAACACTTGACCCTACTCTATGTACCTACCTACCTACCAAATTTTCGGGACATCATGGTTCGAAGAGATAAAATTTGTAATCTATTGTGCGAGACAATATTTCTCAACAGAATGTGCCATTTACTGAAAATAAAAGGAAGAGGACCAACACCCCGTGACTAAGGAAAAATATCGTATTATTATTACTCGTAAAGTGAAGTAATAAAAGCGTTATATTAGATACTTCTTCTTACTAAATTTATTTGCTACATACTGTGGTACTACCCATATCAATAAATTTTTCTACCCTGACCCAGCCCCGGATCTAGAGATTTTTTTAGGCGGGGCAAAATGTGAAAATGCCGCCCCCATTAATCCCCCCCCCCCCATTTTTTTAGGTTCCTTAATTCAAAATTGAGAGTAGTTTTAGCGAAGGTACAAATCTGCGTCTTGTACAGTACCTAGACACCTTTTTTGAGGGATTTTTATATAGGTACTTATGGAAATCCGTCATGGATGCTATGCTGAACTCTTACCGACTGAAAGCACACAAATCCTACCACTGCCTACGGTCCGGAGCCCCGAGTAAGCCTTCGTAAAGATGTCCCAGGATTCCTAACAGACTTTGGTTACCATTGCGACCTTACCTAAGGGTTTGGGTCCTCTCCTGCATCTTTGGGGGCTGTTCAGGTGTTGTTCCGCTTTTTAGGACGTGTGGTGTGCGTGAAACGTTCACGTCACACTGTCTTCTGCTTCTGTTAACCCAGTAATGCCTAGCGTGTCCATATGGACACACAAATCGGGGTTAAATAAAAGAGTTGTTATGGTAGTATTTTTTGACTTTAGTAATTATTTTATTAGTCTAACTCTGCATTCAAATGTCAAATTTTAATACAGTGTAAACATCACTGTTACAATAATTTTAGTTTTCCAAGTATATTCATTTATTTGCCGCCTTTAACCAGTACGCAGAAAAAATAGATCCGAGATGAGAGTAAGTACTTATTATTTTTAAACTATAAATTATATTCATGTTATTATAGCACAAATTTATTGCGATAGTGTGTATTTATTTATATAAAAGCATAAAATATTGCCAGAATGTAATTTCCTATGTAATATATAGCACTGAACTTCATGTGTCCATATGGACACGCTAAGCTTTAGCCATAGCATAACAATATGTTTCGTTTTAGTTTTAGATTGTTCGATTTTGACTAGTTTCTAGGTAGAGACACCATAAATCAAGCATCAGATGTGAAAAGAGTAAAAAGGTGGTGGTGGTAGTGTAGTCTACAGTGATATCGGCGGTTGATAGCAAACCAAATGAGGAAAAAGTCGAGAGGTTATCATGATTTAGCCATTAGAAAATGTTTTTTGTCAAACCTTTTGGTTGTGCAACAGCTATACATAATAAAACAATAATCCCAAAAGTACCATTACATGCATGTGGCACCACCACCTTTATCTGCAAGCCTTACTCTTCTGAAGAATCCAAAAATATATAGGAAAAGATAGGATTATCTACTACTACATTACATTTATTAGACTCCTCTAAAGACTAGTGGACAAATACATACTTATAGGTACTTATATAAATATGTAGATAAATATATTAGAGAGGAAGTGGTTATTATCCCTATTTGTATGGATGCTGGAGGCTTGTAATAATAATGCTTGTGATTTTCAAAATAAGATGCCACAGCTGGAGCTTCGTAGAGCAAGAGTATTGATATCTTACCTAAAAAAACTTTTGGAGTAGGTGCCAAAGGTGCAGGTAGATCATCTACCTTCAAACTATACGGTAGGTTTGATCATTATGTACGGAAAATTACGTAAAAAAGATGTACGGACCCAAATGCAAAACAATAAGTTCAAAGACCTCAGATATTGATTGGTTGAACTTTTATATTATTATTTAAAAATGTCTCGTTTATGTTTTTAAACAAATAGCAATAAATTTAGGTTACCAATTACCAAAAAAAATCTGCTTATGTTCTTGTCTTTTCAGCTATTGCAAGTGCTTAGTGTGTCCATTTGGACACGTGATTTTTTAACTTCCAAATTATTTATAAAAATAAAATTTATGTCTAGAAATACCTCATTAAATCATATTTAGTGTCTAGATTTACCAAAATCTCCAAAAAAATAATTCGGGCATTACTGGGTTAAAAAGGTGAGCATGCCCCCGGTCATGGAGACCAAGAGTCTTGGGTCTTGGGCGAAGACAATTCTGCAGCGGGGGCGCCGCAGTTATCTCCAGTTTCCCGCTTCTTTCCCGATACTCCACGCCACGCCACTCACGAGCATGAACTGTCCGCAGAAAGTCGAGGCGACATCCCACTTAGGTTCTCCAACTGGATCATGGCCGCCATGATCTCCAGCGAGAGAATGTCCACGACCAGACCTGCTAATAGGACCTGGCGCTGTTACGCTCACGCTGTGCACTCCTCCACTGTATGCACCGCTGCGTCCTGACTGCGATCCTCGCAGTGCTGTCACTCAGCTGTGGTTTCCCGGTATATTAGTCACACAGGAGCTCCCGTGCCCAGTAATGATCTGCGACAACCGGTGGAAGAGGTTGCCGTTGCTCCTCTTCTTCTGAAGAAAAAGGGATCTTTCAGCTGTATACGCACATTCCTGTGTTTCCTTACATTTTACTCTATAGGGTTTTCTAAATTAAATTGGGAAATGCGTCTGTCAGAGGATGTCTAGATAGCCTTTCATCAGTATTATCGCATTATGAAGAGAGGGTAGAGGACGGAAAGGAGAGCTTGCAGCTGTAAATGCACACTTCTTTATTTCCTGGCATTTAAATCTACCAGATTTGTAAATCCCATTATTACCTAAATGCGTTCCGACCCGGTTGAGATACGCTACGAGCTGCCGCCTCTTTTCCTCCAGGTCGGGCCACCCCTACATTGGCCGGCCAGATTAACTTTCCTGTAGAGTACTGTCGTCTGCATAACAACCAGTGCAACCAAGGGATAATATTCTGAAGAAATAGTGTTGGACTACACAGATCCCTGTGGTACTCTTGAATTAAACTACAGAAAGCAGGGAACCTGACCAGCACAGAGGACTAATTAGATATACGTCACCCGTGCAGGAAACTAGCCATCCAGCGGCACAATTGAATTTACTTATAATATTTAGTGAATTGATATTATAATGCTATCCGTTGACTTACGGTGCAACAAGAGATATATTATATTAAGCACAACACAACAAATTGTCAAAAATTTGAATATGAATTACTGTGGTCGCCGCCGCCCCTGCGTCGGCCGCCTCCACAATATGCTGCAAGTTTGTAAAGAAGTGATGCATGCATGGGAATGTTTGCTTCCTTTCAAGCATCTGGGATATATCTATAGTTAATTTCTGATATAATTCGACCATAATTATTTCTTGTGAAAAGAGAGTTGAATGTTGGAGTCTTGGAGTGTTTATTATTAGGTAGGTAATCTAAGTATCGTCAAGGTACTAATGATTTGGGCATTTGTCTGCAAAGTTTGAATTTGTCGCCCTCTGATTTGCCGCCCCCCTGATTTTGCCGCCCGGGGCACGGGCCCCGGCTTGCCCCCCCCCTAGATCCGGGGCTGCCCTGACCCATGGAACTATGATGGCCTCAGGCCGGGTGTTGTTTTTTTTCCTCTAGTTGCAGTAGTTCTATTGGTAGTTCGGTTGACCGAACTAATGCAACTTTTTAGTAGCAGAAGTCCGGTTGATTTCAATCACCGAACTGTTGCTACCTCTCTAGGTGCAGTGGTTCAGTTGAAATGGAGATCGGTAAAACAAATGAAGATCAACGAAACAAATGAAGATCAACGAAACAAATGAAGATCAACGAAACAAATGAAGATCGACGAAACAAATGAAGATCAATGAAATAAATGAAGATCGGCATAGCAAAAGAAGATCGACAAAATAAATGAAGATCGACAAATAAATGAAGATCGGTAAAACAAAAGAAGATCGACAAAAATGAAGATCGGTGAAACAAATGAAGATTGAAAAAACAAATGAAGACCGATAAAACATACGCAGATCAATAGAACAAAAGACCATAAGCAAGTTGATAAGGTCAAAAACTATTTGCGGCCATATTTTGTAAGCTAGATTTGATTGCCATTTTAAAAAAAATAGGTGCAAGCAATTCTCACCCTTAATGACACTTCTAAAAAAATGTGCTTTTTGGCGTTTATAGACATCATTGATCATGAATATGTAAAAAACAAATAAATAATATGCATATTCATAAGGTCGAGAAATGCTTGCACCTATTTTTTGAATGACAATCGCATCTAGATTACAAAATATGGCTGCAAATAGTTTTTGACCTTATCAACTTGCTTATGGTCTTATGTTCTATTGATCTGCGTATGTTTTATCGGTCTTCATTTGTTTTTTCGATCTTCATTTGTTTCGCCGATCTTCATTTGTTATGTCGATCTTCATTTATTTTGTCGATCTTGTTTGGTTTTACCGATCTTCTTTTGTTTTACCGATCTTCATTTATTTGTCGATCTTCATTTATTTTGTCGATCTTCTTTTGTTATGCCGATCTTCATTTATTTCATTGATCTTCGTTTGTTTGATCTATCTTCATTGGTTTCGTTGATCCTTATTTGTTTCGATGATCTTCATTTGTTTAGTTGATCTTCATTTGTTTCGTCGATCTTCATTTGTTTCGTTGATCTTCATTTGTTTTACCGAGATTCATTTCAACCGAACCACTGCACCTAGAGAAGTAGCAACAGTTCGGTGATTGAAATCAACCGGACTTCTGCTACTAAAAAGTTGCATTAGTTCGGTCAACCGAACTACCAATCGAACTACTGCAACTAGAGGTTTTTTTTTTAATGTGAGGAATATCTTACATGGATGCCCTCGTTTCTTGGTGGTCATACTGGCATGTCATACCGATATGCCGGACTCCTACCGACTAAACACCACACGTATCCTACACAACGGTCTACGGTTGGGAGCCCTGGGTAAGCCCTTGGAAGGAAGGATACCCCAGGAGGAGTGTTATGGTTACAAATGTGTTGTATCATATTGAAAACCATCAACCTCTTGTTCAGCTGTCAAGGATAGAACAGGTCAATGTTATATGACACACAGCTATTAAATGCAGGGGAAGGTACTAATATTAAAATAGTCGAAAACCAACTCTAAGCTCATATACATTTATTTTGACTAGAAGTATTAGGTTTAAGTTATTAAAAATACCGTAATATTATGCTGTTTAGGTATCTTACATTTTCACTTATTTAACTTCATTTAGAAGATTTATTTATTTTTGGATATCCAGCCAAATAGGTACATCATTTCTAAACCACTATGAAAATTAGAATTTTGTGACTTAGAATGATCATATCACATAATATTAACAGATTTTTTTACAAATATTTTGACAAAAACTTTCCGTTACACGTTACGTTTTCTCGATGATTTTATTTACAATATTACTATAGCCATCTTTGGTTTCATTCGTACGCTGGTAACCCGAACAATTCTGGCTTGAAATCCTCTAAAGACTTAAGTACCAATGTGGCAGTTTTTAGTTGTTCAACATCAATGCGAGAGTCTGGAACAGCCACCACTTGCATTTGAGCTGCATTTGCAGCTTTTATTCCATTTACGGCATCTTCGAAGACGAGGCACTGAAAAACGAAATGAAATGGTCTTTAGCTGTTATCTTACCTATAAATAAATTTGGGCAAATTTAAAATATTGAAAATCTTCACTTTTACTGATCCATAATATTTATTATTGTAATACCTAACCGGTTTCGCCTTACGGCATACAGACGTTGAGAATGCCGTAAAGCGAAACCGGTTAGGTATTACAATAATAAATGTTGTGGAACAGTACAAGTAAACTTTTTCCATATTTTAAATTTCCGTCAAGTGACTTCAATCAACAGTATCAATAAGCAAATTTAAAAAGAACAATAGAAACAATATACACATGGTTACGCCTTTTTCCCGAAGGGGTAGGCAGAGACAATACTAAACTTTTGCTCCACATAGTAAAGGTTTTGAAAAACTAGCATTTTAAAATTGATTGATTATCAAAGTAAATACCTAATATTCTCTTAGGCATTGGAGGTAGATAAATTACTTACATCTTCAGCCTTTGGTTTATCAGGAAATCTTGAAGCACAAACCAAAAATATGGCAGGATCAGGTTTTCCTTTTGTGACATCAGGGTCAGAAGATCCCATGGTGAGGTGGTGGAATAATTTTAAAAAACTTTGGTGGTTCAGCATTTTCTTATCGACACTTTCACTGCTAGAGCTTGTTGCTAAAGCTATTGGCACGCCATTTTTGTGTAAGTGTTCTACTAGCCGCTTGGCACCTGCGACAGGAAAAAGGAGGTTTAATTTTTTTATTATATTGTGGTGCCTGTTTCTTCGCTCATAGGTTGTGCATAAATTTCACTATCGCAGGCATCTATTTAAGTAGCTAGTACTGTACACTAATAGTTATAATATTTTTATCTATAATATAAAAATGAATAGAAAATTGTGTTGGTAAGCGCATAACTTCAGAATGGGTGGACCGATTTCACTAATTCTTTTTTTGTTGTGTAAGGTATTGTCAGGAGAAGGTTCTTATGGAAGAAAAAGTTTTGTATTCCCACGGGAACTCGAACTATGCGGGTGAAACAGCGTGACATCCTCTAGTTATTAATATATTTTACATAAATTATTTTGTTATATTACACAGATAGAAGGGGTTAACTATGCCACCGGCTTATGATAAATAAATAAAGAAGGTCCCAATATACTGCCTTGAGCCACACTCAAATTATTTTGAATACCACACCTTTCAAATTGCTACTGTTTTAGTTGAAACAATGTAAGTTACTTGCATTCTTAACTTATGAAGTGAAAATGAAGTTGTCTTAGATAACAGAATAATACCACAACATAATAAGTTGCAGAACTCAAAGTATGTACTTTTTTTTTTACACCTACCCTCTGCTACACACACTTGTGCACAAATCAGTATCAGAAACTACCACAAATTAGAGATAGTACAGATAGAAACCTACATACTAAATTCGCTGAGGCTACACACATAGACAAAGCTCACTGAGTTCACAGACACAAGGTCAGGTGGTTTGAGCCCAGTTTTCGATACTGATTAGAGCATGGCACAAGTGTGTGTAGCAAAGTGTAGGTGTGAAAAAAAAATACATACATGAGATTTCCATCTGTACTATCGCTAATTTGTGAAACTGCTATGAAATTTGTTGACCTTATGTCTGTGAACTCTGTGAGTGGTGCCTGTGTGTGTAGCCTCAGCGAATTTGGTATGTAGGTTTCCAGATTTGTGATACCAAATGATTAATATTGTATTTAAAAAAAATACAATATTAATCATTTGAAAAATATTGTGCAATACATCCCATACTGCACAATATTTTTCAAAGGTTTATTAAGCATTATCAAGTTAAAGGTTTCTCGAGTATTACATATTTATAAGGTTAATTTTATACATATACTTACAGGTAATATATAAAAATATTAATAGAAGGACCCAAAGTTCACATATTAAATTATTTTGTACCTATATGATTTGGTTAGTTACCTATGGAATGTAGTGTGATACTTTAACAAAATAATATTAATTCCAAGTGCAAGTGATATTAAAAAATGTGAAATAATCAACTAAATTAACAACACTCATGTAGTTTACGAATTCTTAGGGATTAAATTTTACCTGACATTAGCTGCACTTTAGGGAACAGTACCTCAGATAATTGACCACATTCATTCATGAAATCTTCTTTAGAAACGGGCAGATCAAGTTCTTTAAGAATTTTCTCTGCACACTCATGACCTTGACAACCCAATAAACGGGATTTTAGTTCCCAGGTAAATTGCTTTCCATACCTGGCACACACAATTGTGAAGATTTCTGTATATAATACTTCAGAATCTGAAATACAAGTATAAATACTATCATAAATAAATTATATTTAAACTACCTCCCACCATAAATTAAAAAAAAAGGAAAAACTACCGAACTACTACAAGAATATTTTACAGATACCAATCTGAATTTCAGTACAACCACAAGAATTATGATCCGTTTTAGCTTACCAATAAGTAATCCGTCTAAATCGAATAATACGTGAGTGACCTTTCTGAACTGCATTTCGTAAATGAATAGATCTATTTATCCAAGGCGATTAGTTTGATTTGGCTGAAAAGGTAAAATATAACAAAGTTAATGATGTTATTGTGAAATCTATCTGTTAATAATATCGAACTAGGAGAATATAATTACTGCGAATTAATAAACCGAAAGAATCGCGACCGACTTGTGCCGTGTGCGCTGAAATTTCAAAATTTTATTGGCCCCGTAGACAGAGAAAACTATAGACAAATGTTAAGGGCACCCGACACGGTCAATTGGGCATGACAAGTCTACGTGCTTGAGTCAAGTTATTGACCGTTTACCACGTAGACTTGACGCTATCATCAATAAATTGTAACGTAACGGGCGTCAAGGGTGTCGGTGTGGACTTCCCAAGTCCCGTGTTACAATAGTTTGATTTGTAAAAGAAGATTACCTGGATAACAGCAGCCGGAGATACAGTGGACCTTTTAGGTTAAGGGCCGTGTTGTCTTGCTAGTAAACCCCTGTTGCAGTGAGTTCGTGAAAGAAAAACCAGTGTATATTATTTTCACCACGTTTAATGGTCTACAATACAAAAACCACAGGCCTTGTGGTATATCAAACGCACTACTTAGCCTATATATATATGGCAGGATGTACCAGTATTACTCCAGTTAGAATACTTATATCTACACACACTTTACTTACTTGCTATAAACTTATATCAGATCTATTGACCTGGCCGGCTCTTGCGCCGATGCGATGAAATTATTTCATTTGACACAATTAACTAAACATCACCTTGTGACGTGGCTAACAAAATATACTTTAATCTAGCGACCTAGAGATGGATCCATTCTGGTTAACATTATTATAATCTATGATTTAAAGGCTAAATAAATCTAGTTACATTCTCGGATCGTTATGCAGCCTCCTGAAGGTGAACTACGTTGTTAAACCGTCGGTGGACCATCGCGTAGGCACCGCTAACCAACGAGATGCAGTAATCAACCTCGCGTATGGATGTATAAGAAGAATCCTGGTGGCCCTCCTTGGTGCCAAGTAGTGAAAAAGAAATGCACGTGGCGTAAAAAAGAGAATAAAAAATGCCGGTGCGAGAACCGGTTACCGCTACAAAGCCGGGCTCGTCAGCGGCGCGCAGTCCCGTCTGTGGATCACGCGTCCCACGCTGATGGGTTCACGGGGAAGAATTCCTCCGTGTTGGGATTCCGCCAAGGGACGGGCAGGTATTCCCAGCAATAATAGGTAGGTACTCCAAAGACCCGCTACAACAAAAGTTACGCGTCATTAGCAATCAGCACGCACTTCACAGATCGCGATTATTACAAGGTCTATCTAGCTTATAAATACCTTTTTGCGGGTCCTGTGATGGTACGAATTGCTCTTGAAGAGACACCTTACGGGTCTTCTCGCTCGAGAGAAAAAAATGCCGACTGCCTCCATCTTTGCTTTTCGTCTCTTCCCCTTCCCACCAAGCCAAACCCGCTTGGTCAGTTACATCTACGGTCCGTTTCATTTCACTCATCCCTCACGTTCCGTTCGTGACTTTTATTCCTCCACCTCTCATACGCCATACACGATTAGGGCTTTATCGCATTAACGCCATGTCATTAACTGAAGCTAAAACTATCCTGTACATTAACCATCCTATCCTCTTAAGCGAATATTTTATCCACTATTTGACATAATGTTCTACGTTACGCGGAACGTGAATTCTGGTGTGACCACTCCGAAATTGATCCGCTCGTAAACTATATATAAATTATCATTAGTTCCAAATCTGTTTACTAATTTAATATACCTATTATTTATTCTAATCTAGATTTATTGTACACTAAATAAAACTATTTTTTTTATGTTCTTTTTTTTATTCCTAAACTATTTCGTTGACCAGGATCAGTCATTGTTACTGTCAAAATGACAATGTCAGATTCACGACGTCTAACCTATGTGTATGTGTAGTATTGTGACTGGATGTAAACACGGAATAAAACGACAGAAAGATATCGAGTTTAATATCTTTGTGTTAATGTGCTTAATGTATGAAATCCTCGTTATCACGAGACAAAAAGAGAGTATTATATTAGAACGTATGGATAATGTGTTGGTGAGTATTGCAGAGTGTTACAATACCCCCTTTCTCGGGAAAAGAGGTAAACCGACAGGTTTACCGAAAGAAACAGCCGGGGCAACCGGGAAAAAGTGGTTACTTAACCGACTCCAAAAAGGATTAAAAAAATACCGAGAAACAAAAGAATAAAACTTCAGAACGCTGCTAGCAATAGTTATTCTTCTGACTGCCCTTTAGAATGATCACAGCTGGATAGGTATTCCTTTCAAAACGCGTACTTCACTCTTCCATACCTCACACAGTATTTCATATTTATCTATGTACATTCATTCGTCATCCTTTCCATATTAATAATAATTATAATAATACATATAATAATATTTAAAGCTTATTTTCCACCTATCATTCAGTCATGCACTTATCCTTCCCTTTCTTATTTGCTCCTATCATTCCATAATTATTTACATGCTGTCATTCATCAGTCTTATATTCTGTAAGAGTTTTTCATACTTTGGCCAATCGTACTGTCGGTCAATCATTTGACTGTCAAGAAAAACAACTTTTTTGCTCATGCGTTGTTAAGTATCATATCATATAAACATTAACTGTAAGAATAAGAACACAATGTAAAAACACAAACGGCAAAGCAATTATTAATTGCATACATTAGTTTCGATCAATGCTTGCCTAGCCCTACGATCAAAAAAAAAAAATCTTGGGTTCGGAGTAAATACCACTAGACAAGCAACAATATCGGACAGGGTGTGTAAATAATTTAATCTACACGCAAGATGTCCTTTACATGAAATTTACCAACAGATCCTGACGATAACTCGCGTAGCTCATACACTACATCTGACAACCTCCTTTCAACCGTGCACTTCACAAATTTCGGCGCCAGCTTGGCGGAGAAATACTTCGCTGCGTTAGATTGTACGAAGTTCCTTCGCCAGACCACATCGCCTATTTTCGCTGTGAAGTGTCGTCGTCTTAGGTTATAATGTTGTGAATTTTTCTGGTACGCCTGAGTTAATGCATCTACTACCTTGTCAAAAATTTTTCCCAATTCCAACAACGATGATGCCGCTGCGCTTCTATCGCCTATGGTCAGATCATCAGCTGATGTTGGTAAATCCCTAAGAATTGAATGGAATTGACCGTCAGTGACTATTTCACGACCGGTGGCTAAGAAGTACGGTGTGTATCCCGTTGCTAGGTTCACCGTGCTATTCAGTGATAGCTGAATTTGCTGAAGGTATTTGGACCAATTACGTTGATCTTGTTCAACTAGTATGGATAAACAGACTTCAGCGGTTTTGTTATACCGTTCGACTGTATTCGCTTGCGGTGCATAATGCGCCGTATAGAAAATTCGAGGGATAGAATATCCATCGCAAAATGATTTAAACGATTTGCTTTTAAATATGGTAGCGTTGTCACAAATAAGAATCGCGGGGGTTCCCCATTTCAAGATCAATTCCTTTTCCAAAAATGAAGTGACCGTTTGAGTGGTTGCAGTACGGAGGGGGTGAAGCCATACAAATTTTGAGAAAACGTCTACAACTGACAGAATGCATATATGACCCGAATATGCTTTAGGTAGTGGGCCTATAATATCTATTGACAACGTGTGCATCGGAACGTCCACCTCCTTTTGATTTGTCATGAGTCCGTGAGGTGGTGAATTTGAGTGTTTATATGCTTTACACTTGTCACACCGTGTGACAAATTCCTTAACATTTTCAAACATATTTGGCCAATAATAATGTTCCCTAATTTTCAAATACGTTTTTTGAACTCCTGGGTGTACACTACAGAAGGAGTCATGGTTTTCCTTGATGCATTCATCGACCAGCTCTTTAGGAATTACTAACCTCCAATTGTTTTTTGAAGTACAAGAGCCACCTTTGCAAAATCTAAACAAATTGTTGCCTAGGATCTGAAAATTTTTGAAACGAGTAGGCATAGTTTTACAGCCGTTATACATCTTCTTATACCACTCATCAGAAGTTGAAGAAAGTTCTTGATTGAAAGTAATAGCATCGACCGAAATTCGGGATAGTGCATCTGGTACGACATTAAGCTTACCTGCCTTATGGCAAATGTCAAAATTAAAAGTGGATATCTGCATTGCCCATCTGGCCAACCTGCCTGAGGGGTTATTTAAAGACTTAAGCCACTTTAAACTCATATGGTCAGTGATGACCGTGAACTTAGTACCTTCTATGTAAGCACGAAAATGATTTATGGAATCCACTACCGCGAGCAGTTCACGCTCTGTTGTACTGTAATTTCTCTCAGGTTTTGCCAGTAAACGTGAAAAGAAAGCCACAGGACGCTCGATTCCATCTATGTCCTGCGTCAAAACACTACCAATGCCTACGGATGATGCGTCGCAATGAAGCACGAAAGGTTTCGAAAATTCTGGCGACGCCAAAACTGGAGCTGTTATTAAAGCATTTTTAAGGGTATTGAAAGAATCCTCAGCTGCTTCGGACCAATGGATGCCGTCACTGCCTTTCTTCTTACCTACCAACGCTGTCATAGGTGCTATGATGGTGGAAAAATCCTTAACAAACCTACGATAGTATGAACATAGACCTATAAATCCTCGTAGCTGCTTGGCAGTTTTAGGCTGTGGGAAATTCTGAATGCTGCTCAGCTTCTCTGGGTCAGTGCGCAAACCTTGTGTATTGATGATGTATCCCAAGTATCTAAGCTCTCCTTTGCAAAATTCGCACTTTTTTAAGTTGATAGTGAGACCAGCGTCACTAAGCGACTTCTTTACAGCAGCAAGTATCTCCATATGTTCAGAAAATGACTCTGTGGCAATCAGAAGATCGTCCAGATAACAAAAAACTTTTCCGTCAAATTTGTGCAGAAATAGCGAATCAACTAGCCTTTGCATTTCAGCTCCCGCATTGGATAATCCGAATGGCATTCTTTTAAAATGAAAAAGACCTCTATTAGGGACTACGAAAGCTGTTTTCTCACAAGAAGTACCTTTGCCGTCTATTCCATCCTGACTTGACAAACTGACCTGCCAAAAACTCGATGATAAATCAATTGAACTAAGATAATGTGCTCCTCGCAGATTGTCCAAAATCGAATTTATATAAGGAAGTGGGTACGAGTCTTTAACCGTGACATCATTGAGCTTACGCGCGTCGAGGCAGAATCTCCATGATCCATCTTTCTTTGGGATCATGACAACCGGGTTGGACCATGGTGACCTCGACGGTTCGATGACATCGAGCCTCAACATCTCGTCCACCTCCCTATTCAATGCTGTCAACTTAGCAGGCGATAAAGGGTAATATCTTTGTTTAATAGGCTCTCCCTGTGTAATAATTTTATGTGTAACGATATGCGTTTTCCCTAAACCTTTTTTTTCTGATGAAATTGACTCAAAGTCATTCATTACTTTTTGTAGATGTTTGGCTTGTTGAGATGTTAGATCATCTCTGGGTATTAAAGCTTTCACCTCACACAACGCACTGCAAGCACTATAACTTGTGGAGTTGCCTCTCCTCACGACATCTCCAAACTTAAAAATGTCCACTAGACCAAATGCATCAGCGAAATCCATACCGCACAAGATTTCGTGATGTATGTCAGGGCAAACTAAAAAATTAAAGTGGGCAGTTATCCCATTACAAGTTATTGGCAAAGACATTATGCCAATGACTTTAATTTGTGATAAATCCGCTAAAAATACTGCTGGCACGACTGAAGCATCCCTAGCATGTAATGTCCATCCGAGTCTTTGAAAATATCGATGCTTATTCGCACCTAAAACTGATAAATGTGCCCCAGGATCGAGCAATGCTTCGAAATTACGGTCCTTTATTGTGAATTTAACAAACAACCGATTATCCCCTACGAATGACGATATTTCAGGCGAAGAGACTGTTTGTGTGTGTAACGACTTGCTCGGGGGCCCCATCAGTTTTTTTTATTAAGTGTCTGTGTAGTAGACTGCGAGCGCAAGCCTGTGTTACATTGGGTGCAGTTCCTAATCGTCACCCTCTTAGCACCGCACTTGAAACATATTATGCCTGGTATTGACCTACACACCTTATAACTATGGCCGACTTTTTTACATTTAAGGCAAGTAATAGGTGAGCCGCGCCTGTCAGGTAATTTGCCGACGCTGACTGCATTGAGTTCGCGCTTGCCAACCGGTTTAGATTGACATAAAACACCAGAATAAGCCTCATAATTCTTGGACACGTTGACCAATTGGTCAAAGGTAGTAATATCATTGATGGCTAATAGTTGGGCGTATGTAGGTAGCAAATTGTGTTTTATAATTTCAAGTAGGTTGTCGCTTGTAATAGGATATGTTAGTCTATTGTTTAAATCCTGGATATCTAAAATAAAGAATGATACAGACTGACCTAGCTTCTGCTTTTTTTCACGAATTTGTCTCTCTATGT
This sequence comes from Miltochrista miniata, assembly GCA_933228765.1. Taxonomy (NCBI): domain Eukaryota; kingdom Metazoa; phylum Arthropoda; class Insecta; order Lepidoptera; family Erebidae; genus Miltochrista; species Miltochrista miniata. The sequence continues at coordinate 12,811,557 of OW121768.1, forward strand.
TGTAGTTGTAATCCTTTGATTGAAAGAATTTTCGAAATTCAACGCAAATATCAAACCAAGAGCTAATTTTATGTTGGATTGTTCTATGAAACTTGAGTGCGGTGTCAGATAACAGTTCTGAAAAACCTCTTACTAATGTTGTATCGTCAATCTGTCGTGCGATACGTGTTTCATTAACCCTAAGGAGGAAGTCGTCAATATCTGACTCTCCGTTATACTTGAGTTTAAGGGAAGCTAAATTCAATGATTTGTAGTACACATGCGCACTGGGGGGCGGTGCAACTACTTGTGTTATACCATTATCTTGGTTCATGTTGTCAAAAATTTCGCTAGTTTTAATGGGGAATGTCTTATGTGCGTGTGCTATCGGTTCTTGTGCCACGTATGTCTCTTGTGTGTTGCTGTGAGAGGCAGCATAATGGGTGGTCGTATTAGAGACTATGGATGTCGTAAACGTTTCGGGAGCCAAAGATGAAGTCCGGTTCACGTTGACTCGGGGACGTGTATTTACGGTATCCATAGGTATGTGTACCTCTAAAGGTCGTGTATACGGGCTAGAAGTTACCTGCATAACGTTCCGACTATGCACCGGTGAAGCAAATTCACTTGCATCAGTATCTGGAGTTTTTGACATTTTTTATAAATAAGTTCTTAATATCTAGTTTGTATTTAGCCTAAAATGCTCTAGTAGTAGTAGTAGTAATGGTATAATCACTGTAGCAATGCCACAGACACAATAACAACAAAGTTATGTTTCAAAAGTATGTTCGTAAAAATTACTATGAAAAAATTCAATTTTGTTAATAAAAACAAAACCTGCAACTATTTAGTCCTGATCCTTGTGTATTTAAGCTCTAAAGGGTGTACAAGATCAGATAAAACTATAAAAACAACCAATATGTTGATATTTAAAAAGTTGATTTTTGTCGGGAGAACGATAAGACAAAAAAACTCAAATTTGCTCACAAAACCGAAAATTGACACAAGACTTTATCTGGTCCTAGTGTTTATCAATGCAGAATGGTGCACCGAATCAGATAGAAGTTTAAAAATCACCAATATGTTGATACTTAAAAAGTTGATTTTTGCCGGGATGAGAACGACAACTCATAAAACACAAATTTGTTCACAAAAACAAAATTTGCACATATTTTGGTTTGGTTTCTTACTGTTATTAACTCTAAGCAGTGTAAGCAATTATATTAAACACTTAAACCATCCAGATGTCAATATTTAAAAAATGTTGTTAGTTCTGGATGAAACTTTTGTTAAAGAAAAAAAACTTAAATTTGCATAAAAAAGTCAAAATTTACACATTTTGTGGTCTGGTCTTCACGGATATGAATTCTTAATAGGGTGAGTGACCAGATTCAATATCTATAAACCATCAATATGTCAATATTTAAAATTTTGACATATTCCTGAGGGAACGGTGAAGTATGAACTATTAATTTTCTTAAAGTAAAGCTACTGCTTTCAAGCCTAGATACAACAATAAAAATTGTATCCCTCAAAAGATAAACTCAAAGGAAATTCCCCCCCGAAGCTCAACTGCAACAATGGTTACCAACTAATTTCAATTGAATTCAGGCGCTGTACATGCAGCACTTTAATAGGTAATCACAATAAAATAAAGTTCGGGCGCCATGTAACGTAACGGGCGTCAAGGGTGTCGGTGTGGACTTCCCAAGTCCCGTGTTACAATAGTTTGATTTGTAAAAGAAGATTACCTGGATAACAGCAGCCGGAGATACAGTGGACCTTTTAGGTTAAGGGCCGTGTTGTCTTGCTAGTAAACCCCTGTTGCAGTGAGTTCGTGAAAGAAAAACCAGTGTATATTATTTTCACCACGTTTAATGGTCTACAATACAAAAACCACAGGCCTTGTGGTATATCAAACGCACTACTTAGCCTATATATATATGGCAGGATGTACCAGTATTACTCCAGTTAGAATACTTATATCTACACACACTTTACTTACTTGCTATAAACTTATATCAGATCTATTGACCTGGCCGGCTCTTGCGCCGATGCGATGAAATTATTTCATTTGACACAATTAACTAAACATCACCTTGTGACGTGGCTAACAAAATATACTTTAATCTAGCGACCTAGAGATGGATCCATTCTGGTTAACATTATTATAATCTATGATTTAAAGGCTAAATAAATCTAGTTACATTCTCGGATCGTTATGCAGCCTCCTGAAGGTGAACTACGTTGTTAAACCGTCGGTGGACCATCGCGTAGGCACCGCTAACCAACGAGATGCAGTAATCAACCTCGCGTATGGATGTATAAGAAGAATCCTGGTGGCCCTCCTTGGTGCCAAGTAGTGAAAAAGAAATGCACGTGGCGTAAAAAAGAGAATAAAAAATGCCGGTGCGAGAACCGGTTACCGCTACAAAGCCGGGCTCGTCAGCGGCGCGCAGTCCCGTCTGTGGATCACGCGTCCCACGCTGATGGGTTCACGGGGAAGAATTCCTCCGTGTTGGGATTCCGCCAAGGGACGGGCAGGTATTCCCAGCAATAATAGGTAGGTACTCCAAAGACCCGCTACAACAAAAGTTACGCGTCATTAGCAATCAGCACGCACTTCACAGATCGCGATTATTACAAGGTCTATCTAGCTTATAAATACCTTTTTGCGGGTCCTGTGATGGTACGAATTGCTCTTGAAGAGACACCTTACGGGTCTTCTCGCTCGAGAGAAAAAAATGCCGACTGCCTCCATCTTTGCTTTTCGTCTCTTCCCCTTCCCACCAAGCCAAACCCGCTTGGTCAGTTACATCTACGGTCCGTTTCATTTCACTCATCCCTCACGTTCCGTTCGTGACTTTTATTCCTCCACCTCTCATACGCCATACACGATTAGGGCTTTATCGCATTAACGCCATGTCATTAACTGAAGCTAAAACTATCCTGTACATTAACCATCCTATCCTCTTAAGCGAATATTTTATCCACTATTTGACATAATGTTCTACGTTACGCGGAACGTGAATTCTGGTGTGACCACTCCGAAATTGATCCGCTCGTAAACTATATATAAATTATCATTAGTTCCAAATCTGTTTACTAATTTAATATACCTATTATTTATTCTAATCTAGATTTATTGTACACTAAATAAAACTATTTTTTTTATGTTCTTTTTTTTATTCCTAAACTATTTCGTTGACCAGGATCAGTCATTGTTACTGTCAAAATGACAATGTCAGATTCACGACGTCTAACCTATGTGTATGTGTAGTATTGTGACTGGATGTAAACACGGAATAAAACGACAGAAAGATATCGAGTTTAATATCTTTGTGTTAATGTGCTTAATGTATGAAATCCTCGTTATCACGAGACAAAAAGAGAGTATTATATTAGAACGTATGGATAATGTGTTGGTGAGTATTGCAGAGTGTTACAAAATCTACGGTTTGATGGGAATTGAAGTAGAAAAGAGCGTATTAAAAAAAAAACGGCACTTGATGCACTTTCGATTGATGTGAACTGACGGGACTTGACAAGTTTTTATTTTTATTTTTTTTTTTGACGCGGGGACTGCAGATTAGGCACTTCGCGGCCTTGTTTCGGGGTAGCAAGGCGGCTTTGTGTGGGACTCGCGGTCAACATGGTACCGTCCTACCCACTAAACCCCGCGGTGTTCCGCCTCGCCTTAACCGGGTCGCAGGATAGGCCGGTGGATAAATCACTGCGGCCCGGCAAAGGGTCGCCCCGTTACATCATCGGGACTCTCCACGGGGGGGCTTGATGGACTGCCCCCCCGCCCCCCCCTTAAATCCTAATGGAGTTGGAAGTGCTGATTCCGTCGGTCCGCTCTCGGATGCCCCTCTGTAAGCAGAGGGGGTAGAGAGCGGCCAAGCGCGGGGCGGGCGCTAAAAGCACCCCCGGAATGACAAGTTTTTATTTATTTTGCAATCGGAAAACTTCAAAACGTCAAATTCAAAAAAGTTGCGGAATCGATCAGCGTCCAAGAATGTATTAAATATTATTTAGATACTAATTTACATATATATATTAGACGACCTGTTTGGTTCGGAGGCAAAAATACTGTCTTTTAATCAAGTGGTCGCGGCTTCGATCCAATATGGCCGCTGCGCCGTAATCACAAAATATCATGATGGGTATCGTTTAAGGAGATTTTTGGTATGCTGAGTACGAATCAGTTGATAATTCTGCAATCCAATATGGCCGCCGCGCCGTCATCACAAAATTTCCTGATGGGTATCGTTTAAGGGGTTTTTTGGTATGCTGAGTACGAATTTCGGGTTAAATTTGCAATCCAAGATGGCCGCCCCACCACCGTTGTAAATTTTCATGTTGGTTATCGTTTATGGGGTTTTTTGGTATGCTGAGTACGAATTTCAGGTTAATATTGCAATCCAATATGGCCGCCGCACCACCGTTGTAAAATTTCATGTTTGTTATCGTATAACGAGATTTTTGGCATGCTGAGTACGAATTTCAGGTTAATTTTGCAATCCAAAATGGCTGCCGCGCCACCGTTGTAAAATTTCATGTTGGATACCGTATATGGGGTTTTTTGGTATGTTGAGTACGAATTTTGGGTTAATTTTGCAATCCAAAAAGGCCGCCCCACCACCGTTGTAAATTTTCATGTTGGATATCGTTTATGGGGTTTTTTGGTATGCTGAGTACGAATTTCAGGTTAATATTGCAATCCAAAATGGCCGCCGTGCCACTGCTGTCAAATTTCATATTGGATATCATATAAGGGGTTTTTTGGTATGCTAAGTACGAATTTCGGGTTAATTTTGCAATCCAAAATGGCTGCCGCGCCACCATTGTAAAATTTCATGTTGGATACCGTATAAGGGGTTTTTTGGTATGCTGAGTACGAATTTCGGGTTAATTTTGCAATCCAAAATGGCCACCGTGCCACTGTTGTGAAATTTCATGTTGGATATCGTTTACGGGGTTTTTTGGTATGCTGAGTACGAATTTCAGGTTAATATTGCAATCCAAAATGGCCGCCGTGCCACTGCTGTCAAATTTCATATTGGATATCATATAAGGGGTTTTTTGGTATGCTTAGTACGAATTTCGGGTTAATTTTGCAATCCAAAATGGCTGCTGCGCCACCATTGTAAAATTTCATGTTGGATACCGTATAAGGGGTTTTTTGGTATGCTGAGTACGAATTTTGGGTTAATTTTGCAATCCAAAAAGGCCGCCCCACCACCGTTGTAAATTTTCATGTTGGATATCGTTTATGGGGTTTTTTGGTATGCTGAGTACGAATTTCAGGTTAATATTGCAATCCAAAATGGCCGCCGTGCCACTGCTGTCAAATTTCAAATTGGATATCATATTAGGGGTTTTTTGGTATGCTAAGTACGAATTTCGGGTTAATTTTGCAATCCAAAATGGCTGCCGTGCCACCATTGTAAAATTTCATGTTGGATACCGTATAAGGGGTTTTTTGGTATGCTGAGTACGAATTTCGGGTTAATTTTGCAATCCAAAATGGCCACCGTGCCACTGTTGTGAAATTTCATGTTGGATATCGTTTAAGGGGTTTTTTGGTATGCTGAGTACGAATTTCAGGTTAATTTTGCAATCCAATATGGCCGCCGCGCCGTAATCACAAAATTTCATGATGGGTATCGTTTATGAGCTTTTTTAGGTTGAGCACTATTTTAATGTAATAATAATAATAATAACACTACCATAGTCAGCAGATATTTTTTCAAGTAAAATTTTTTTATTAAATTTTATTCATAAAACAGCGAATATTTACTATGAACATTTCAGAAAATCAAGAATAGAAGTAATAGAACCTATAATTTCAATATTCAATGGAAATACTATGGAAATTTTGGAAAAATACTACAATATTATAATGACATGACAGAGGCAAATGTCAATTGAAAAATAACACGAAAATGGATACAAATTAAATGGAAAAATCATGTTGACTAGGGTCAAAAGCAGACAAAATGCACTCACACCATCCCCGGACTCGTCAGGCGGCTCCACTTCGCACCCTAAGGATACTGCTTTACCTGCCTGCGAAATGTCGAGCTCCACCAGTAGCAGTGACGAGTATTTCTCCCCACCGACGTCGCCACTACCTGTACGTCGGCAGGGGAGAGGCCGGCCGCCAGCTAGCTTGGGACCCCGAGGCCCACCGGCCTCGAATAGGGCCCCCGCTGCCGGTGGTAATGTGCACCGCATGAAGTGGACTAAAGAAATTAATGAAAACGTCATGCGGGCATATTTTGCGGCTTCAGAGCTAGGTGCTATCCTCACTGCGTACCGTGGCCGTTTACTTTCTGTATTTCAGGAACTTGAACCAGCTGTCAACGTGTCAAATCTGGTAGTGCTACGGATCCCAAAAATTATAAACCCATTACATGTTTACCAACTGTCTATAGTCCAATCCTGCCCGATCTGGCAATAATGTAAACATGTCATGTTTTGACAAGCGTTCTCTAAGACAGATGAGTAGAAAAATATAGTATGACAAAACATTTTTTTTTTAATATCCTGAATAAGGTATTTTAAATGAAAATAAACTATCATATAGAAGTTATTTGGTGTCAAAATGATTGTAAAAACACTGTATGACTCTTGGATACTGGAATACTCAATTGCAAGTAACTATGGATTTATAGGATCAAATGTGTTTGTTTACATTTTTGCGCAAAGCTATTGAAATACAGTATATAAACTTTTAACATCCATTTTGAGAGTCAAAATTACTAAACACATAGAAAAACATTCGATAATATCAATCTCTCAAAATGGATGTAAAAGTGGGGCCCGTGGCACTAAGCAACTCCTTTTAATCGATATGACCATCAGCCAACAGGTGCGTCGTAATCGCAAAAATCTGGCAACATGTTGGATAGATTATAAGAAGGCCTTTGATTCAGTGCCACATACATGGCTTCTGAAGGTACTTGAGCTGTATAAAACTGATACAACTCTGTGTACTTTCTTGAGGGCATGCATGGGGCAGTGGAAAACAGTCCTTTGCTATCCAGGGTGTCGTCGGTTTTGCAATAATGGTGCACCAATTAGTATCAAGCGGGGAATATTTCAAGGGGACAGTCTGAGTCCGTTGTGGTTTTGTCTAGCTCTAAATCCTCTCAGTACTATGCTAGAGAGTTCTGGGTTAGGCTATCGGTTGCGCAAAGATGGTGGGGTTATATCGCACCTCCTTTACATGGATGACCTCAAATTATTTGCCCACACTAAATTGCAACTGATGGATTTACTGGGAGTAACAGAAACTTTCAGTAGAGCCATCAGGATGGAATTTGGGGTGGACAAGTGTGCAGTCATGCATGTTAAAAGAGGTGTGATAGTGGAATCTGATGGGGTAGAACTTTCAGATTCCACTAAGCTAAACTGTCTTTCTGCAACCGAAACTTACAAATATCTGGGTATATCACAAGCATTAGGAATTTCTGATACTGGCATGAAAGAGACATTACAGGAGCGTTTCTTTGGCCGCCTGAAAAAAGTAATAAAAAGACTTTTGTCAGGCGGTAACACGCTGCACGCCTTTAATGGGTGGGTCATGCCAGTCCTAATGTACTCTTTTGGTATACTCAGATGGACTCAGACTGAACTCAATAAAATTGATAGAAGAGTAAGAACACTGTTGACTGCATTCCGGATGCATCATCCCCGATCATCTGTAATGAAGTACAACCTCATTACAGATGATCAGGGAAATGTGGGGGTCGAGGCTTTTTAAATGCTAAGACCCTCCATAACCGCGAGGTATACAATCTTAGGGAATTCTTTCTGAAAACAGACACCAATATGCACCGTAATGTGGTCGCAGTGGACACGGGACTCACCCCGCTTGCTATGGGCAGAGAGAACTGGCGCAAACCTGTAGTAGGTAGGTGTAGGAGGTATGGAAAAGCAAGCAGCTACATGGACGTTTTTATCGGGCCTTAAATGGGCCTGACATTGATTTAAAAGCGTCCGTATCTTGGCTACAGTTCGGTAATCTTTTCGGAGAAACCGAAGGTTTTGTCTTTGCCATAATGGACGAAGTCGTTATGACGAAGAACTACCGGAAACATATTCTGAAGGATGGTACAATTGACATCTGTCGGGCATGTCATTGTCCTGGAGAATCACTTAGTGCGAGGCAGCATTTGCGTTTTTCCGCGGCGGTTTCTAACCTCAAAATGTCATCAAACTGTCAAAATCAATGAAATCAAGTCAATGTTTTGATATTTTGAGGTTAGAAACCGCCGCGATAACCGCAAGTGCGGCCTCGCCCTTAGACATATAGTTTCTGGTTGTTCTCGTCTTGCCAATGGAGAATATTTGCACAGACATAACCAAGTGGCCAAGATTATACATCAGCAGCTGATATAGTGGTGATAGGTCGATTGGAACGCCTCGCAATAATTATCGATATCAGCATTCCTCATGATGACAACCTCTTTAAAGCAGAAAAGGAAAAAGAAATGAAATATTTGGATTTGGCTCATGAAGTTGTTGACATGTGGCATGTTGATTTGGCAATTATTGTTCCAATTATCGTTTCGGTCCACGGTTTGATGGAAAAGAGCCTCGATAACCATCTGAAGAGGCTCTCGTTAGACGGCTGGTTCAAGGGCCTGATACAGAAGGCAGTACTTCTTGACACGGCACGCATTTTAAGGAGGTTCGTGTCTCTGAAGCCCTAACCACCGGTAGCTTGGTCCCTGCACCCGATGCCGGTGGGACACTATTTTTTTATATTTTTAAATAGATTTTTATTTTTGTAAGCATTATTTATTTAAAAATGTAAGACAATATGTTAAGAATAAAAAATAAATGGAATAATAATAATAAATCTTTATTTTCAAGCAATATTAGAGACAGTTACAGATATTTTTAACTTACTCTACGGCTCATAGATACATACCTTAGGCAGCGCGATTGTGGCGCCTCTGGTGTTGCGAACCGCCATAGGCTGCCTTGACCACCGGTACATCTGGGGCGGCTGTATGCTTGTCTGCCACTCTAGTGGTATAAAAAAAAACCTTAATACTAAAAATACATATACATATAACTTAACCTAATTGACACGCACTGACGTCGACGTGTCGCGGGGCGGGGTGTCCCGTGTCAGCAGACGTCCTCTGAAGCGCCGATACTTCACCCCTCTCGGCCAGAAAGCAGCAGCCATGAAGGTGGTGATGCGGTCTGTAGTAGGAAGGTTTAATGTAATGGACCTTAATTTTACAATAAGGACCTTTTGTCATAGTATTTTCGCATTGCTAGTTTAGAAAGCCTAAACTTAATAATTAAAATTTACTAGTTAGGCGAAAATGGTACTCAGCATTTCAAAAAATCCCTTTAACGATACTCATCATGAAATGTTGTGATTACAGCGCGGCGGCCATATTGGATTGCAAAATTAACCTGAAATTCGTACTCAGCATTCCAAAAAACCTCTTATACGATATCCAACATGAAATTTTACAACAGTGGCAAGGCGGCCATTTTGTATTGCAAAATTAACCCAAAATTCGTACTCAGCATACCAAAAAACCCCTTATACGATATCCAACACGAAATTTTACAACAGTGGCAAGGCGGCCATTTTGGATTGCAAAATAACCCGAAATTCGTACTCAGCATACCAAAAAACCCCTTATACGATATACAACATGAAATTTTACAGCAGTGGCACGGTGGCCATTTTGGATTGCAAAATTAACCTGAAATTCGTACTCAGCATACCGAAAAATCCCTTATACGATATCCAATATGAATTTTTACAACAGTGGCACGGCGGCCATTTTGGATTGCAAAATTAACCCAAAAGTCGTACTCAGCATACCAAAACACCCCTTATACGGTATCCAATATGAAATTTTACAACGGTGGTGTGGCGGCCATCTTGGATTGCAAAATTAACCCAAAATTCGTACTCAGCATACCAAAAAGCCTCAGAAAAATATCCAACATGACATTATATCTGCTAAGTCACTAGGTCACGTGGATCATTTGTTCAAAGTTAGAAATAAAACAAAAATGACAACGTCAATCGGATTGAATACTTTAACGTTTTAGATAGGGGCCGTCGGGTTACACCGACTCACGGCTTCTACCTATCCAAAAAAAAAATTGCGTGTACTTAGTGTACACACGTAAGAAGTGAAACTTCTTCATAAACTTAATTTTCACCTCACCTTAAATTAAGTCAAAAAGTACAAAAGTACAAAAGTCCAAAAGTCCCAAAGTCCCAAAGTCCCAAAGTCCCAAAGTCCCAAAGTCCCAAAGTTCCAAAGTCCCAAAGACCCAAAGTACCAAGATCCCATCCAAAAGTCCAAAAGTCCCAAAGTCCCAAAGGCCAAAAGTCCAAAAGTCCCAAAGTCACAAAGTCCAAAAGTCCCAAAGTCCCAAAGTCCCAAAGTCTCAAAGTCCCAAAGTCCCAAAGTCCCAAAGTCCCAAAGTCCCAAAGTCCCAAAGTCCCAAAGTCCCAAAGTCTAAAAGTCTAAAAGTACAAAAAGTCCAAAAGTCCAAATGTCCAAAAGTCCAAAAGTCCAAAAGTCCAAAAGTCCAAAAGTCCAAAAGTCCAAAAGTCCAAAAGTCCAAAAGTCCAAAAGTCCAAAAGTCCAAAAGTCCAAAAGTCCAAAAGTCCAAAAGTCCAAAAGTACAAAAGTCCAAAAGTCCAAAAGTCCAAAAGTCCAAGAGTCCAAAAGTGCAAAAGTCCAAAAGTCCAAAAGTCCCAAAGTCCCAAAGTCCCACAGTCCCAAAGTCCCAAAGTCCCAAAGTCCCAATGTTCTAAAGTCCCAAAGTCCCAAAGTCCCAAAGTTCCAAAGTCCCAAAGTCCCAAAGTCCCAAAGTCTAAAAGTCTAAAAGTCTAAAAGTCCAAAAGTCCAAAAGTCCCAAAGACCCAAAGTACCAAGGTCCCATCCAAAAGACCAGAAGCCCAAAAGTCCAAAAGTCCCAAAGTCCCAAAGTCCCAAAGTCCCAAAGTCCCAAAGTCCCAAAGTCCCAAAGTCCCAAAGTCCCAAAGTTCCAAAGTTCCAAAGTCCCAAAGTCCCAAAGACCCAAAGTACCAAGATCCCATCCAAAAGTCCAAAAGTTCCAAAGTCCCAAAGGCCAAAAGTCCAAAAGTCGCAAAGTCCCAAAGTCCCAAAGTCCCAAAGTCCCAAAGTCCCAAAGTCCCAAAGTCCCAAAGTCCCAAAGTCCCAAAGTTCCAAAGTTCCAAAGTCCCAAAGTCCCAAAGTCCCAAAGTCCCAAAGTCCCAAAGTCCCAAAGTCCCAAAGTCCCAAAGTCCCAAAGTCCCAAAGTCCCAAAGTCCCAAAGTCCCAAAGTCCCAAAGTCCCAAAGTCCCAAAGTCCCAAAGTCCCAAAGTCCCAAAGTCTCAAAGTCCCAAAGTCCCAAAGTCCCAAAGTCCCAAAGTCCCAAAGTCCCAAAGTCCCAAAGTCCCAAAGTCCCAAAGTCCCAAAGTTCAAAAGTTCAAAAGTCCAAAAGTTCAAAAGTTCAAAAGTTCAAAAGTTCAAAAGTCCCAAAGTCTCAAAGTTCCAAAGTCCCAAAGACCCAAAGTACCAATGTCCCATCCAAAAGTCCAAAAGTCCAAAAGCCCAAAAGTCCAAAAGTCCAAAAACCCTTAAATGACATGCTATCCCTGGATAAAGTACTCTTAATTCGAATCCACCGTGGTGGGGAACAGAACAAAGATGGCGCGTAACCAAAAATCGTGACGTGACGTGACGTGACGCAAATTTTTTTCCAACGCCGATAAAGAAGTTTCACTTCAAAAATTCCCAATAGCATTTGACATCTTAGGTCGTATGTCTACCTATTTTAAAATCCGGACCAGTGTGCGGCCGGCCAGCCGCAAATAAAAGTGCATTGATGTTACAAGTTGTATCAATACATTACACATTGTATCATTACCAGGTGCGCAAAGCGCATTAATGTTACAAGTTGTATCAAAACATTACACACTAGCGGACGTCACGCGGTTTCAACCGCGTAGTTCCCGTTTCCGTGGGAATAGGTACGGGAATAAAATATGCTTATGCCTATGTTTACCGCAAAGAGTGTAGCTTCCCAACAGTGAAAGAATTTTTCAAAGTAGTTCCGGAGCCTATTCGATGCAAACAAACAAACAAACAATCAAATCTTTCCTCTTTATAATATTAGTAAAGATTGTATCATTACAAGGCGCGCATTGTAATGTTGTAATGTTTGTAATGTTCTCCTCCATCACCGCTGTAATGCTCGACGCTGTAATGTTACATTACACGCGAATGCTCCCGGTGAGGGACATACATTAGACAGGACAGGACAGAGGGTACATAAAAACACGATGCTCCGGAGATCTCTGGGGAATCACCGGAGTTCGCAAAATCACCGGTGAATTTCACCGTAGCTCAAGATTCCGCTCCGATGCAAACTACTAGCGAATAGGGCCAAAAGGCAAGTGTGCGAGCCACACTTGACGGCACCTTCAATGGGCGTCAAGTATCGTCAATTCATCCTTCAAGTGAGATCTCAATCACGTAAAGGCAAGGCAAGGCATGACAATAAAAATTGATCGTCTCGGGGGCCTCTTATGCATGTCCACATGAGATAGAACGATTGAAAAGAAAGTGTTGCTACTCATATATTATGTTGTATTTTTACCCTAACTTTTTATAATATTATGTTGTGTTTTAAAATCTAGGGGTATTTACAATTTTATTTCGCGTAAATACGACTAGATTTTAACCTATTTAGCGAGATTGTAAAATGTCGAAAGATTGTGAACCGTAAGGCTGGATTTAGTGTCGCGCTGACCAACGCACGCAAGCGTGATAGCTATACGTAGCTACGCGTTATTCTAAAAGGCTTCCTAATAGCTCATACACTTTACTTTGGCTGTCAGCGCCGACGGTCAGGGCGCCTCCAAATCCAGCCTAACATACCTACTGCTTTCAATGAAACGTATAAATTTTCGGTAGATTAAAATCGACGTGACGATAGTTCTGCCAACAGAACAGGTGGGAATTGCATTACCATTTGTTCTGTCGACAGAACTAATGGGAAAAAATTACCAGTAGTTCTGTTAACAGAACTACTCAACAGAACAGGTGGGAGTGGATGATAATCGATCGAGATATTTCACCCTTCAAATTAAAAGAAACAAAAGACAGACTGGGTAATAAAAACCAGGAACCGGTAACTCGATACCAGGAACAGCGATCAGGAAACCAGGAACGGGAACTCAGAAGTCGGTATACCTATTTTCATATTCATAGCTATGGCAGGACAACGTCTGTCGGGTCAGCTAGTCTATACTAATATTATAAAGAGGAAAGATTTGATTGTTTGTTTGCATCGAATAGGCTCCGAAACTACTGAACCGATTATAGATAGATATACGCATAACTCCTTCTTTTTCTTGTGTGAATGCGACAAATGCTATCAATTTGTCTATAGTTTTCTCTGTCTACGATTGGCCCACAAAATCCAAGACTAAGAAATGACATTGACTGACATTGGCAATGACTATGACGTTAGAGACATGCAACATGACAACCCTATTTTCTTAAAATGTCGCTACTGGTCTTTTAAGTTCCCAATTACTTCTTCTAGCGACTTCGCGTTGCTCTATGGCTCGCAATGATCTCTGCCAACATTATTTAGCCGCCGTCGAATTGTACAACATCCAGCGAGGTGATAACAGCAAAGGGAACATACATTCATGTGGTATTAATCTACCCCATTTTTTTTTGTCAGAGGGTTCCGCCGCAAGGTTACAGCAAGTTACAAGGTTATTAGTTTTACAGCCAGGTTCTTTTCTCATAGGGTCCACATTAAGCGTTACGAATCTGGCTGTATGATTGAGTGTATGTACTTAAATATTATGTATGGAAACGTATTCCAGAGATAAATGTAGCTTCCCGGCTCTACGTAGGTACTTAATCTATTCCCGAATAGCAGAGTTAGTAAAATTGAACTTCTAAGGCGATACAAAGTTCCTCGGGGCACGAAAAATATGTAGTTTAAAATAAACACTATTTTAAACTACATATTTTTTTGTATGGATACATAGGTACACGTAGTTACGTCTTTGTTCCCGAAGAACTAAACGCCAAACGCCACCTTCACCATTTGTATTTGGCTCCTCGCAATGGTTGGTTAGCCTATTGCCGTGCTGAAATGGACAGGCGCTGGTTGTGGCTTAGCGATTGACATGTTACTAGTAACCGCAATCTATGGCTTAACGCGCTTTCCGAAGCACGGAAACACTTTACGGGTGTCTAGGACTTGCGATCCATTTTAGTAGGTTTAGGGAGGGTGGCCACCTTATTGACGCGTCAGCGCTCACCTTCACCGTTCACATTTACAATGTTCCCGCCTCTATAATACTTTCTGTGATAATACTAATCTAATATTAATAGATAGGTCTTTAGGGTAACCTATTTTTTGTTTTTTTTTTCATTTTCTACGTGTGGAAATCCTACATGGATGCTATGCCGGACTCCTACCGACTGAAACCACACGATTTCTTACAACTGTCTAAGGCCGGGAGTCCCGGGTAAGCCCTCGGAAGGATGTCCCACCGGGGTCTGTAGGGTAACTAACTAGGTACCTTATTCCTATATGTCTGTGGTACTAACAATAAAAAAAAAATTAAAAAAAACAACACGGTAATATTAGGTATTCTGTGCTACTAAAAGATGGAGACTTAAAAATTTACTATGATTATTATTATCTAAGGATCAGACCGTTGACAGTACCTACAAATGATATTGACTGACTGCCTCGGTGGCGTAGTCGGTAGTGTAACCGCCTGCCACGCAGAGGTCCTGGGTTCGATTCCCGGGTCGGTCAAAATATTTGTGTGATCCATCCTGCTGATCACGAGGTAGGAGTGGGTTCGATTCCCACACCACTAGGGAATGCAATCCCGCAACAAGATTGTAATCCCGGTATTTGCGGGACTGAGCAATCTCAGTCCCGCGGGATCCCGGTATTTGCGGGATCCCGCATATTTCTGAAAGTCATTGAGAAAAGAATAGAATTCTGTATCATACATCCATCTAGAACTGAAAAATAGTCACCCCCTTAATTCTCGAAGGGGTAGGCAGGACGAGGCATATGGTCTCATCTCCTACCTAATGTCCTTTTCTCAAAATGTCCCATTCTCAAAATATGTGCACTATAGGATTAACCCCGTTCAATCCGACTTGGATAGGTTAGGTTAGAAGGCTAAGGCCGGTGCGGAGCGCAGCGAAGCTTCCACATTAGCCTTTGTGGTTATTTTTTTTACAACCTAACCTAACCTATCAAATCGGATTGAGCGGGGTTAATCCTGTAGTGCACATATTTGGAGAAAGGGACATTTTGAGAAAAGGATATTTCGCGAAAAGGAAATTTTGACAAAAAGACATTTCGAGAAAAGGACATTTTGGGAAAAGGACATTTTGAGAAAGGAAATTTCGAGAAAAGGACATTATGAGATGAGACGAGCCGGGCCTTCAACTTGACTTAGCTGCCATTTTACCGGCAAACGGGACCAACTGCTTAACGTGCCATCCGAAGCACGGCAACGCTCAAATAAATGTCACAAAGTGGTCACCCATCTAAGGACCGGCCATAGTAAATGTAACTTACTGCAGTGATCTTTTACAGAACACTGAGTCCGCGGGGCACAAGGAAAAATTAATTATTTAATATTACTTTTGTGTTGAGATTATTAAACGGATATACATATAAGTAATAAAATAGCTACTGCAAATTATTAGAAGCGCAGAAAACATAGCATGTCAAAATTCTTGTCTGCCAAACGACTCCTAACTTTACATGTCAGATAGCCAGCAAGCAATGTACGCGATAATTGAATACTTTTATAGTACAAGAAAAGTCAAATTTACCTGATTAAATCACTAAAATCAAATAAGTACGTTATTATGTTATATATTACGTCACAATTACAAAAAACTTTCTCCAACCGAATCAGTTTGTGCGCTTCCGCTTACAGAATAACACATGGCGTTTACCTTTGCACAATCCCGCTAATCCCGCGGGATCCCGCACGATTTACGTGCGGGACTGGTCCCGCAAAAATACTGCGGGATCCCGGTATTTCGGGATCGGGGTATCCCGGTATTGCATTCCCTACACACCACGTTGTGTAAGCGGGAACTATAAATAGGTATTTGTCTCGAGAGTCGGAATGTTTCCAAGTATCATCACAGTATAAAGAGAACTACCTACTTATAATCTGTCGACTGTGGTATCATAATGAATGTATTCGCAAATAAAGTAAGTACTTAAATATCCGTATTCCGGTACGGTACCTTACCTTCCAAGGCCCTTTTCACACGAACCGGTTTCCGGGTAGCCGGTGCCGGGTATCCGGCGGCGAATGCAAGCGGTTGCCGGGCAAAACACGCCGGTACATGTGAAAGCTATAGTACATGACCATACACTTCGGCCGCCGGGAACCCGGCACCGGCTACCAGGCAACAGGTACGTGTGAAAAGGCACTAAGGGTGGTACTACTGATCCTATTAATGGTACTAATGATACAAAGTTGTGTCACTTGTAACCTAATAGTTTTAATTTTAAGTATGTATTAATAATATCCGTAGTCTGATACCCATAAGGGTATCAGACTACGGATATTATTAATACATACTTATCATACATAGAAACACCCAGACTATCATCATCCTTCTATCATCGCACCGCTCGCCATAGACAGGGATTTCATCCTCACACCCTACGTCCGGAGCGTTTGAGCACGGTTAGATCCGGTAGGGGTTTTCTTCCGCGCACGCTTAGGTTGTGGAATGATCTTCCTGCCTCGGTTTTCCCAAACGCCTACAGTATGGGGTTCTTCAAAAGGGGTCTAAGAAGGTTTTTACAGGGTCGGCAGCGCGAGTGTGGCGCCTCTGGTGTTGCAAACGTTCATAGGCTGCGGTGACCACCGGTTCTTCTGGTGGGCCGTGTGCTTGTCTGCCACCTTAGTGGTATAAAAAAAAAAAAAAAAACTATCGAGATAAACATTTACGGATCACACAAATTTTCATCTCCGGTGGAAATCGAACCCACGACCTCGTGATCCGCAGTCGCACATTTCGACCTCTAGACGAATCAGGCAGTCTACATACATAAAACTAAAACTACATAGCTTTTGAACCACTTGAATTATTTAAGGAGCTCCCCGAACAAAAGATGTAGGCTGAGTTGGTCTGCGTAGGCACCATCCGGGCGTCCTTCATACTTTATAGCAAAGGTGACCCTTACTGGGGTTCCGTATATCATAAGGAAAAGCTGCACCTTTATATAGGACCTTTTTGTACGTTTGTCCGTCTGTCTATATAATATCAATCGAACTAAAATTAAAACTATTAGGTTAACGTCTCTTGGAACTATGACAGCATCAAACTAAATTAATCTTCTAAATTAACGTAACTAAACAAAATATAGGTAGGTACAGCCATTTGGCGTGATACTATTCGGGAAACAGACAGACATGAAAAGTATACCTAAATTACATTTTCGGCTTCAGTATCGATTAGAGAACGCCCTACAATTAAAATTTTCAAAATATCATCCATGTACAGACTCTCGACCCTCTACACTGCTACAGTTTCATTATAGGTACTTATGTATAGATTTTCAATGAAATCAAAATTTATAGTGTTTTTCCAGTTGAGCTAGAATTATAAAACTTGGCAAGCAATACTGTGGAATACAGGGTACAAGTACCTATTGGGAAAAATCTGAAAAATGTGTAGGTACCTACACTTCTAATAAAATCTTATAAAAAATCGTCTTTATTCAAAGTATGTAGGTACCTACGCAATCAAAAATGAGGAGACTTCATTTCTTGATTTATATAATTTGTAGTTATTTATCTAGGTACATTTGTACGGAACCTTCAGAGGGAGAGACCAGCTCGCTCGTTTCTTTTTTTTGAGATAAAGTCTCCGTTTTATGACACTAATATTCTAAACACGAAAGTTTGTATGTTACTTAGCATTTTACGCAAAAAATACTGAATGAATTTTAATAAAACTTTATAGAATAGGACATAATAAAGTAAACTTTTAATTTCGGGAAAGTTTCTGTGGGTAATCAGATATGGGATAACTTCAACACGCGGCCGAAGCCGCGGGTATTAGCTAGTGATTAAAAGGTTCATATTTTTATGTATGCACGTCATTGTAGTCATGTAGGCACCGATAGATAATCTAAATTACATCTACACACAGTTTTAGAACTAAGATGTCTTGGTTTTAGATAAAGTAGTAGAGATTATACATTACTAGATGATGCCCGTGACTCCACACGCGTTGAATTTTGTCCCTTGAAAACCAATTCCCGGGATGAAAAGTAGCCTAAGTGTTATTCCAAACTGTAATCTATCCCTGTAATAAATTTTAGCCAGATAACAGCAGATACCTTTGTATGTTCTGAAGTTCAAATTATATGAATTGTGTGTTTCATGTTATGAAACAAACAATGTTGCCTTTTTAGGCCCTCTGGACATCTGCACTCGCAAACTTTCGCAATATAATATAACAGATAAAAGATATAATATATTCTTTAATAATATGTATTACTAGCTATTGCCCGCGACTTCGTACGCGTGAAAATTATGTAATAATGCCAATTTTATTGCTCTCTGCTTAGCCCCTAGGATATGTAGCGGGGTAGGGTCTTCAAATAGGCTATAATATTAAGCCTATTTGAAGACCCTACCCCTAGTTAATATTTGTGCAAATTTTGTTCAAATACTTTTCGAGATCTTTTCGGACAAAGCAAAGCAAACAGACAAACAGACAAAAAATTTTCTAACTATATTTTCGTCTTTACCCCAGGGGTTCTGTGTGTCCAGTAGGTCTGTTGGGAGTCACGGGACATCCTTCCTGAGAGCTTACCCGGGGCTCTCAACCATAGGCTGTTGGGCGTTACGTGAGGTTTTTTAGTCGGTAAGAGTCCGAGCATCCTACGAGGATTTTCCCTCACAATAAAAAAAAAAAAAAAAAAACTATATTTTCGGCTTTGGTATCTTATGTTGAACACCCAGCGAGTATTGTTTTTTAAATATTTCCAATGTACAGTTTTGACTTTTCTATCATTTTCTTGTATGTAATAGATTACTCGTAAGTCGCAGTATGTTTAACTAAAGTTCACGACTATACCTACCCATGTGCCATGTGGTAAAGTTTTCCCGTATCTATTCCCTACTTAGGTATTTCCAGCATGAAAGTAGCCTCTCCTTACTTCCCCAAACTCTACCTCTACCTCTATACCAAACATCAGAATTTGATCGGCGTGAAAGCCTCCTTTCCTTCCGCTATCTTAGTAGAGATTTTAGAATTCATTCAGAACTCAACGTATATCTGTGGTTTTTAATGATTAAGGAATGACCTAAGTAATGTACTGTACTAAATAATTTTTATTTAACCAGACGATAAAGCTAGGTAGGTACTGAATTACTAAATACATTTCATGTCAATTGTGTGAATGTAAATAGATGAATTACTAATTTTTAATTGATGTATAAAATTAATTTTCTTGTATAATTAAATTAGGTTGTTATAAAAGTTCGACACCGTGTCACTGTAAGTGCACTCATTTAACCTACTAAGAGTAATAATTGAAAGAGACCTTGAACCAATTTCACTCTTTTTTCACAAAAGGTCCTTCCCGATGAATACATTTATTAGGTCAATACGGTTAATTTAAAGACCGATGGCAAAAAAGAAATGATTAATAATCACGTGTACCGGCATTTTACACTACAGTGATGTAGAACATTGTTGTTCGATATACATAATGAAGTATTAATTCATGGATATAGAGCGTGAAAAAAATCATTCAGGCAAAACAAGAAGTGAGGTATTATACTATATAGATACGCAACGTGTCGTTGGAGACTCCAGTCGTGAGTAACAGCGCTCGCGGGTTGCTCGGCGCCTCCCCTGAGCTAACTCATGCGAGCTACCTATCGACACAGATAAAGGAATTCCTATGTGATGTTAGTAAACAAAAAGTGGATAAATAAAAAGAGCGGCGTGTTCCCCCGTTCAGTCTGGTTGTGAAGTTTAGCAGGCAACGATGTCTCTTCCGGGAGTTTTTCTGTTTTCTCATTATGTCGAGAGTTTTTGGGTGAGTACGACAATTTTTTAAATATACTTACCCGTAAATAATTCTAGCAACTAGATGTTAGATATCAGTGGTTAAAAAACAAAAATAATACGTTATAAGTAGGTAGTAAGGAACATATTTCTCGAATTTGTGCGAAATGAGTAACTTACCTAATTAAATAATTCAGATAAAAAAGAAACTTGTTCATTTGCTCACATTGATTTCAATTCACTCGTTTGACAATGAATACCTACTAGATATTTATTTTACTCTCTAAGTTGGTACAAGATATCACGGCCATAGACCGGGCTGAAGAATATAAAGTGTAAGAAGTTACGGCTTCAAGTAGAAAATATACATTATTCAGACATTTTTCTTGCGAATTATGAGCGCTCCGGCTAGCTTGCGTGTTTTGGCGAAGTTATGCTGGAAACTAATTATAATAGGCTTTTTTGTCTTCAGTAACATGATCTTAAAAAAGTTTAGCTACATTGTTGCATATGAGGTTGACCTATAACGTTGAAAAAGCAATGAATAAACTTGCAGGCTTGTGTAGAATATAATATTTTCACTTACATTCTTAGTACAAGACGAGTTTCTAGTTCAAGCGTCGTAATTCATCCCTAACATACCTAAGTCATGCTTCAACTGTTTTCTAAGTTCAAGTGCACTGGGTTTATGGGTGTGCCTAAGGGCTTATTAAATTGTTTTGACCTTTATAACAAGCTAAGTGCGAGTAGCGACCGATATTTACATAATATTAGCCTACATTATGAATCTACCTGCCACATATATTGCGATGTTACTTTTAACACGTCATAATATATTTTTAATACGTTATAGTCATTTTCGTCGCATCTTACACTCATTATGACTGACTAGGGTAATATTGAAGTTACCCTTCTGACTAAATACTGATAAAATAGTTGTGGAGATTTTAGGTGCTGAAAATTGATTCAATGTCTTGAATCAACCAATCTATATTAGAATTACTATAGATTGATTGATTAAATTTATACTACAATTAAAATAGATTGATAGATATCTTGCAGATAGCAAGTTTGTAGTTTCCTAATGCCGAACAGTTGTTTGAGGAGTGCGTGCAACTACTTAACCGCGACGTTAAATTATTCAACATATTGTTCACTCATCGTAATAAACAATTTAATATTCAATCGGTCGGTTATTTCTGACGCTTATTCAAGGTTAATTTTTTACTCCATCTAATTAAAAATAATTGCAAATATTGTTTAACACGGTACAACTCGTTCAAGATTAGATTTAATAATTGCAGATTGTATTATCAATCTCGTATCGTTATCAATGAAAATAATATCGTTGTCTTAAATATTTTTATCATTGATTTTGATCATGAATAATATAGGTACCTAAGTACTGTAATATAAATACACCTATTACCTAATTATATCAGTAGGTAATCATAATAAAATTGTTGGTCATTTTGTACACAATGTACAAGGAGTACCTATTTTGTACACAATGTACAAGGAGCAAAAATATAATATCTCTTATATTTGCTCCAAATTTAGCCAAAATTTAGCTAATACAGTGAAACCTGGTTAAGTGAGATATCAAGGGACCTGTAATGTTGTTTCACTTATAGAGGTATTCCACTTACCCAGTGTTTCAGATATCCAGGTATAAATAAATTTCTATCTAATTTCTAGAGGTAACTATGATGATAAATCGAAAGAACGTATCCAAGATATAGAGGTGTGCTTCGACTAGTGTTGCCAGGTCCTATCGGATGAAAGTCGGTACAAAGGGTAAAAATAATCGGGACTTAGGGTATTAAATCGGGACAAAATAAAAAAACGGCCAAGTACGAGTCGGACTAGCGCACAAGAGAGTTCCATACCAAAAAACGGGACAAAATCTCTTTTGTTGTGGGGTTTAAAGAAGGGGGAGAGGGGGCTTAAACCCTTTTTTTTTAGATTTTTTTTTTGTTATAGCCACAACAGATATATCTTATCCATACTTAATATTAAAAAGCAGAAGAGTTTGTTTGTTTGTTTGTTTGAACGCTAGGATCTCAGGAACTACTGATTGGATTTCAAAAATTCTTTTACTGTTTGATAGTCCATTTATCGAGGATGGCTATAGGCTATATAACATCACGCTAAGACGAATAGGAGCGGAGCAGCAATCAAGAATGTTTCGAAAACTGGGAATATTTTTTACCGTCTGAGAGCTTCCGAGGCGTACGCTGCGTAAATGGTTACAGTTAGGTAAAAATTGTGTATTACAAAATTGTTTCTCTTAAAAAGTTCTAAAAAAAAGTCCGCGACAGCATTTGTCTATCTTTTAAGGTTCGCCCACAATAACCTAATTTGTCTATCTCTTAAGGTTTGCTCACGATATTATGAAACAGAAGAGTTAGTTTGTGCTTGGATCTCAGAAACTAACTACTGGTTGCATTTCAAAAATTATTTTACAGTTTAATAGTCTATTTATTGAGGCTGGCTAATGGCGATATAACATCATGCTAAGACGATAAGGAGCGGAGCAGTCATGGATGATGTTTCGAGAACCGGGATTATTTCTTTCTTTTGAGAGCTCCCATTGCGGACGCTGCATAAATAGTTGAAGTTACGTAAAAATTGTGTATTACCAAATTGTTTCTCTTAAAAAGTTTAAAAAAAAGTCCTTGACAGCATATTATGCCTATCTTTTAAGGTTCACTTACAATAACCCTCTTATTAAGTTTTAAAGTATGAGCGACGTGACGGGAGTAAACTTGGACTGTAGTGGTAGCCAGTGCAAACGAAGATAAGCGGTTTAGCTCTAATGAATACAAGCGACGCGACAAGACGAGAATAAGCGCGACGGGGATAAATGCAACGGGAAACATTATAATACTCGAAATATTAATACCATACCTCACTCTCATGTGACGCAAACGAAGTTGCGCGGGTCAGCTAGTTTGTGATAATTTCAGCGATTCGTTGCGGTTTCTTGTCCGATAGCTTATATGACCGGGATGGTTCTTGCCTTAGATACATTTTTGAGATCAGATCAGATGTCTGGATGAAGGAATTGTACTAAAATTTACTCAGGAAATTACAGGCCATGTTTGGGTTTATTAGAGCAGTCGCGGGATCGAGGGTTCATAATTTTCAAATTAACACCTGTTTTAGATTGTAGCAACGGCGCCAATTTTGACGCTCATATAGACGCTCATTTCATGATTGTAGCCCTAACCGTTTTACTGGAACTCCTTCGTGGACCTGGAAGCGAGGGCGCTTGTATCATTCATTAAATGGTGCAAGAAATCGAGGCTCAGCGGTCCCATCTCTGCCAGAAATCATAGTTTTGAAAGGTGCGACCTGAGCAACCAAGATGGGAAACCGCCACAATCAAGGTGATCAGACCGGTGATGGACAAGTGGTTGGATGGAGATGAGCTATGGCAACCTTACCTACCTATTGTCACAGATGATTATCGGGTAACGGTGCATCGGCAAATATCTGTGGCGAATAGACCGGGAGACCACAACTTAGTGCCATCACTGGACGCAGCGAAGGCATAGCGCTCCACACATTGGTGGAGTGCGTCAGATCCTCGTAGACCTACTTTTGCTGTGAAAGGTGCAACCTTAGCAACCAAGATGGGGAAACGCCACAATCAAAGTGAAAAGCCGGTGATGGACAAGTGCCTGGGGATGAGCTATGGCAACCTCTCCTACCTGTTGTCACAGATGATTATCGGGCATGGGTGCTTCGACAAATATATATGTGACAAATACACCGGGAGACCACAGCTTAGTGCCCGCACTAGACAAAGCGCTCCTCACATTGGTGGAGTGCGCCAGATCCTCGTAGATATACTTTCGCTGTAGACGTGCGAGCTATGATCTCCAATGGGAAGAAGTGGAACGCCGTCGTGTCTTTCTGCGAGCAGGTCTTGATCAAAAAAGTGGCAGCGGGGAGAGAGCGCGGGTTGAGCGAGAGGGAACCACCCGAGTTCCGCAGTCTGCAAAGGGCACCGCAGAGTTGTCTTC
This sequence comes from Miltochrista miniata, assembly GCA_933228765.1. Lineage (NCBI taxonomy): Eukaryota > Metazoa > Arthropoda > Insecta > Lepidoptera > Erebidae > Miltochrista > Miltochrista miniata. The sequence continues at coordinate 12,835,690 of OW121768.1, forward strand.
ACCCAAAACTATCGGCTTCCACGACCGGGGGCCTGAAGACTACAAAAGGGCTGCTCGCTGTTCTTACAAAAGCAGACTCAAAACGACGGCGTGACGAAAAAAGCGGGATATCATCCCAAATCCCAACCAACACCCTCAAGACGTGGAACAGTACCCGAATTCCTGTGAGGCCGCGGTGGTAGCCAAAGTCTATCAGGATTCTTAGTTCCAGTGGTTTTCGGCTGTAGTAGTGGTAGGGAACCGCTTGGTTTTAGTCGATAAGAATCTAGCATTGCATCCATAAAGAATTTCCAAACGTAAATACAAAATAGCTCTACCATTTCCAAAATCGCTAATAACTTCCTATTTATCCCTCAGGGGTGGAATTTCCAAAAACGTTAAACCTCTTTTCTCGTTTCGTGGCTGTAGTCTTAATCGTTTTTTAAAAAGCCTAAAAGATCAACTCCTAATTTAATGTGTTAATATGTGTAATTTTGGAGTTTCGGTGTTGTTTTCTATTTCGGTACAAAATCGTTACATGCTTAGATTGTTTTACTCTAAGGACTGACTTTAAAAAAACCTGTCTCAGTGTAGATTTTAATTTGATCAATAGATCGTTACACCCCCTTAGTTAGGGCATACATTAAAAAAAACCTTCATACGGTAACTTAATTTGTTGAGGAAAGGCAACTTTTAAAATGTTGACTTTTACAGTTCTAAAATGTAGAAAACCTTTAAAACTGTAAAGAAGTGCTAGTACTGGGCGTTTAAAATCTAAAACACGATGATCGTTTATATCTATTGCTGTATTTTAAGATCTAGAAGAATTAGCTTTTTTCTTTCGTACAATATATTATAACTTGCCACCTCATTTCACCCCGAATTTCGACGAATCTCTGCTTAACTACTATGTATATTTACATCGCAAAAGATAGCTACTTTCCAAATGTCAATTTTAGATCTTTTGTATGATACGGCTTGGAGTTGATGAGTAACCCAACCCACCCAGTAATTTTATACAGTTTAAGTAGAGTAGATGATTGACTGCCCATGATATTAACACATTATTCTTGGTTATCATAAATCGGGACATTTAGCGTCCCGATCAAGTACAAATCGGGACGTGTCCTTAGACCCCTGAAAATCGGGACGTTCCGCCCAAATCGGGACACCTGGCAACACTAGCTTCGACTCACTGACAGGGGTAATTCAGTGCCAAAGTGTTGGGACCTCAGCATGAGTTCCAGTCATGGAGGTTTCTCACTTATCCAGAACCTACTTGGTTAAGTGAGTCCTGGATAAGTGAGTGAGTGGGTGTTAAGTATATAGTTAAACTTGGTTAAGTTTTGCTGTATAAGCTTAATGTGCTGTAGAATCTGGACAACTGATAAATATACAACATACGAGTACCTATATTTTAAACCTATATTACTAAAAACAGACATGCTAAATATTCAAATTTCTAAACAAACATTTGCGGATCACAAGCTATAAGCCAGCGGTTTCGTGAGCAGCTTGTTGTAAACTCGCTTCTTGTCATCGAGTTTTTTTACAAGCCTTTATTTAACTTGTATGTTACAATCTCCTTTTGACTATCCCATTATAAATGGGATATTTTTAAATGCACCTCTGTTTAATTTTTCTGCACACTAGGTAACTCCACTAATTTACTGAATGCAAACCAGAAAATTCAATGCTGTGCAAAAAAACCAATTGATAAACTAAACATGTCCTACTTAAAAAACTTAAATATCACTCAGAACGAGATGACCTTTTTAATCGAATTCACACCAAAAATGTGGTTCGTACATCGAATATATGATTTGTGAAACAGAAATACGAATTGCATATCAAAAATACTAACTTGCACTCTAAATAGTACTATCTTAATAACGGAATAGGTTAGGTTAAACTTTGATTTTTTTTTATCAATAAATTTTAATTTTGTAGAGGTGACTGATTAAATTGAGGTTTTACTTAGACTAAACGATGTTCCTAAAAGTAAAATAGGCGATAAATTTCCTTAAAAAAGTTTTAATATTTTTGTTGAACAATGGAATTTTTAGATATACTATTCTGATAATAGTTATTCGTTCAGTAAAACAGTTCTGCAAATACCATTAAACAGTATAATGAATTTGGTATACTTAGTGTGCATAATTAGTGTGCAAGTCAGTATTTTTGGTTTAACTTTGAAATATTTTGTTCGGAAAAAGGGAATAAACATATATCGATTTAAATACATGCCCTTATAAATCACTCGCGAGCTTTTGAACTCGCCAACTAGCAGCTTTTAAATTCGCTCCGTGTCATCGAAGCTTAAGTAGGTACCTAAGATAAGTGATCAAATGGGGCCCGAAAGCTTGTCTCCTTCCTTAGTAGTTTAATAAATAAAAACCGGCCAAGTGTGATTCGAACTAGGGCACGAAGATTTCCGTACCAAAAAACGTAAGGAAGCCCCCCTTAAATATTCATATTTTTCTGATTTTTGACTTTATATTTCTCAGCAGCTCTTGTTACTGCGGCAACAAAATATTATAAAATATTATTTGCTATTTATAGATTGTGAGTATGTATTATATGTTAATAATAAAAAAAAAAAAAACAGAAAAACATCATCTGTGAAAAATTCAGCTCTCTAGTTATCACGATTACTGATATACAGCCTCATGACGTACAGACAGACGGACAATGGTCTCATAAATAGTGTCCAGTTTTTACCTTTTGACCACAGAACCCTAAAAATAAAGTATGTAGTATCATGTGAATTTGGTCGAGGTTATCAAAACATCTGTAAAGTGTTTTATTGACCGGATGTTAATCAGCATTATTATCTACTCAGTATTTAAATGTCTACATTTGTATTACAAATTTCTGGTTAAAAAATAGGTACTTATTTACAGTACATTATGTAACCGGTATATTAATACTTGTATGTGATAACAGGTTTAATAGATATCGCTAAGTATCTACATTGTATAATATATTGGAGGGGTTTAGGTTAAGGTTTTAAGTTCAGGCACAGGGTGGAAACTCCATACAAAAATGTTCGTTTTCACCCACACTAATATAGACGTAATGTGAATGCATTCTTTATATTGCATCAAGCTTCAATGTGTGTGTGAGTATTCTAGGGTCACTAGCTATGGAAACAAAATAATAAGGAACAGAACGCAATCTCATGTATATAGGTACTTTTTTTCAAATCTACCCTCGGCTAAGCACAAATTAAACCAAAGCAATAGCCCAAAGCACTTAGGTAGTAATACGTAATGCAACGCAGTGACACTCTCTCATCTCAAGTACTGACACGGGAATAGACACATTAATTTTGGCGGAGGGATGGGGAAGCTTACTCAGGTGGGAGGCAGGGAGTTGCCGATCTGTGTATGTAATACTATTATATTATCTTTGGTTCAGGTTAGGTTACTGGTGTTCATTTAGGTTCTATTTTTATTTACACCTAGGGTATTTCACGTGGTGTCACCCGCGTAGTTCCCGTTCCCGTGGGAATACAAGAATAAAATATAGCCTATGTTCACAGGAGATAACGTGGCTTCCCAACAGTGAAAGAATTTTACAAATCGGTTCAGTAGTTTCGGGAGTCTATTCAATGTAAACTAACAATAAAATCTTTCCTCTTTATAATATTTTGGTTTAGAAAAGACGACCAACATAATTATTTCTTTCTACTTTTGATCTACGAGTACGTCTTCAAGCTGTCCTCCCGCTTGACTTTGTACAAATATTTTTTTTAAATAATCAGTAAAGTACATTATGAAAATTCACTTGTACCTACTATTCCACTTTTATTTTAATTTGAAAAATACCTAAATACATATTTGTGTAATAAATAGATGTATTATAACAAGTTCCATCAAGTGCCAACAATCGAAAGTATAACGGATAATCAGTAAAGCTCTGCTGCCCTTCAAGATACTCGTATGTTTCAAGTTTGCTTTTTTGTGTAAAGTATATAAAAACAACTTGTTTCGGGAAAGCTTTACATAATATAAAACAAAGTCCTCCGCCGGGCATAGCTGTCTGCTTTTTTGTTCGCTATGAACATTAGAACTAAAAACTACTTATTGAACTATCTTTCATACGGTTTTTGGCAAAAGAGAGCAATTGTTGAGGAAGGTTTGCCTATAAAATTTGATGTATGATGCTGAAACCGTTGGCAGTAAACTAGTAAATTTATATGAAAAGCTTAGCATAATTGCCCTGCAATGCATCCATATGGCTATTATAGAATTTCACTGCAAGATCGTACGACCCAATCCTTGTATTTAAAAAGTTGTATCTATTGTTCAATTATTATCAAAGCTTTGCCCTTTTGTTAAATACCTTTATTAACATAATCTGCTATTTAATATTCTTGATGATGACATATAGGTCAACAAAAATCAATTTAATTTTTAACAGATTCTTGGCAGTAATGATTGATGACATTGAGCCAGTTGAGTAATCTTCTTATCACTGTCATGAATTCATACTCACTTGTGAACAAGACTTCGTTCAGACATTCATATTTTCTTATAGGTAGGTATAGCCTATGGGAAGAATTGTAGACTGTTCGAATTTTGATTGAGATTACAAAACGGTTATAGATTTACTGTATTATAAGTACCAGGTCTTGTATTATGAGTAGGTACCAGATTACAGCTGCAAAGGGTGTGTATCATTCACCTCCAGATGATATTGAAGTTAACACTTGAAAAGCTCGATGTATTTTGAAAATAAATGTACAGTCAATCGTTATGCCTTTATCGTGAATTCCTGACAGTCTATTGGAAAGTGCGGAAGTAGAAACGCTTTACCTCGATTGTTTTTGTAATCGTTTGTTTTTATACTTAGGTTACTGTTACATCGTTTTGAAAATATTTTACGTTCTTATAGACATCTTTTTTCATTGTACTAGTTGATTTAATAATAATAATAACTTGCTGTTATTACTGCTATTGACATTTATGTAAGTACAGTAACCGTAAAACTTAAGGACAAACTAATTCGGATTGACGTCGTCGTAGACCCTACTGGTCAACGACGATCGACGTAAACCACGTAGCTTGGATAGATTACACAAAAGCGTTTGACCGGGTCTCCCATATCTACATGGCTGGAAAGTCTCTCACCTATTTAATATTGATAACAAAGTTCGAGATGTTCTTGAAAGTAGTATGTATGGAGCTCAATGCTAAGTCTTTCTGGGGTGCAACTGTCGGATGCGGAAGACACAATAAACATGAAGCAAGATATTTCCCAGGGTGATTGTCTAATAGCGCTCGTGGCCGCGCGGACTCAGTGTTCTGTAAACGATCACTGCAGTAAGTAACTTTCACTATGGCCGGTCCATGGATGGGTGACCATCCGTGTGATCACTTTTTGACATTTATTTGAGCGTTTCCGTGCTTCGGAAGGCACGTTAAGCCGTTGGTCCCGGTTGCCAGTAAAATGGCAGTCGTTAAGCTAAGTTGAAGGCTTTATTTCAACAGCAGGCAGTCACAACCTGCGCCTGTCCATTTAAACACGGCAATACGGCTCACCACCTATTACGTGGGACAAATTATACAAAGGTGAAATGTGGGCATATAATATGCTGCCTACCCCTTCGGGGACAAAGGCGTGAACATATGTTATGTTATGTTATGCGATTGTCTAGATCCCTTGTGACTTTGTTTGTCCCTGAATATTGTAATGAGTCTGAGACAGGCTTTTAGCTTTGTAGAAGTTCCGCAAGAATGACCTAAAGTTGTTTGCACCACACACTGTGGTTTATTGCGTGGTTCTTCATGTGGACAAGGGAGAATCGCCTCATTTGATCTTATATTCGCCATTATAGAATGAATGAATAAATGAATGCATTTTATTTCTGCTGAAATGTCTACTTCTCACGTTTTACCGTTTGGTTCTAATGATAATAATAATAATTATTTATTTGCCTTAAAACCCACTAAATGTAATATGACATGGCATTCAAATTACATAGCACAGGCCCATTTAGTCATATAATACAGCATGTAAAACAAAATTAAATTTATTTAGTAATAGACATAACGCGAGTTAGGCACACTACGATCTTACCGAAGCAAAGAATATCTAAACGCGAAGTCGTAAGGAATGCTGCGTAGACGCTTCTTCTAAGCTCCACTTGAGGACAACGTGGACGTAGTCCAGTGAATAAATGTGTCAATTATGCATTCCTGTGTAAGTATTAAGCAGGAAATTAAGTAACCCGATCGTCATGGGAGACAGATTTTAATATCGTAGATAAAAATTTTCCAATAATCTATTCGATGATTGCGAAAGTTGTCCTAGACCTAGAATTTCCACCCGCATTTGTCAACAGTATGACATAACTAAATATGTGTGTGTGTGTGCTCTGTGGCAATCAAAAAGAAATAAATATGTGTTGCTAACCGAACATCAAAGAATTATAAGAAAATTAAGATATCTGCCATGAAGATTTAGTTACATATAAAATTTGCATAATACATGAAAAGCTAATTAAAGAATTGGAAGTTAAACACTAAAGAGAACCCACACTTTTTATCTTTTGTGTTTTTACACATTAATCACAAATTTATCTGAACGAAGACGTATTAATATAAAGGACGTTTTTGGATATAGGTACCGAACCAGTATTATAGTTTTAAATACGCTTTCTGAAACGCTCGAGATTTAGGGAGTCCGAAGCAGGTAATGACAAACCAGTCTGGAGAAACAGAAATGTTTGAATGCACTTACTAGGAGAAGTCGCTGTTTTTTCACTGTTCCACTTTTGTGATGTCGACGGCCTTCTATAACAGGTTATTTGATTAAAACTACCCTATTAGTATGTTAATGGATTGCAAAGTTGGGTCGTAAACCACGACGTCACGAAATTTTAGTATCGACAATTGACCACTACATTACAGCTCGTTGATGATTGATTTTTTAATTTATTTTAGATGGTTATAAAAGAAATCTTGTCATAAGAAAATGCTGCCTTGATACAGTGCTTTATTGTAGCCGCCTACTTAGGTATTCAGAATAAATAGAAAATTATCGTTTTTCAATTGATTATATTTCTCATTCGTGATTTGAATCTTCTTAAATTCTTCTAAGGCAAAATTAAACGATGACAATTTTATGGAATAGGGACCGATTATATGTTTTGAACAAACGTGATTTCCATACATGATGTATATCTGCTGAATCTGTTTGTGGTTTAGAGTTTAACCACTTTAATTACTAACTCGTAAATGCTTCTCTGAAGTTTTGAGAATTGGCAACCACCTGCACACCTTGAGCGTTTTTTGTTTATTATCGTCATTCACGTCTTATTTAGCCTACAAAAGGAATTTAAGATACCGGAAGTTGAGAGAGATAAGGCCATTTCAGTGAGAGCAATTCTTCAAGGTCTCTTAACAGATATTTTGTTTATGTTCTTTAGATTTTTGGGCAGTCTTACTTCGATTCTTCTCCGTCGATCAATTTTTGACGTCTCATTCTATTTGAGTTCTTCTATTTGGAGTTAGACTTTTTCAGTGAGGTTTCCCGTCTATTCTGTTTCCTGTTCCTCTTCAGTTACTAACATAATGTTATCGTTCTTATAAAGTAGGCATTCTTTTGGAAGCTTCTCCGTTTTTTGATTTAAGCTTTCGTGTCCTTCAAATATATTAAGGTCATCTTGTCGTTAAGCTAAAAAATATTGTATCATTTTGTACTAACTGCTGAGTAAAATAGATATCAAACAATATAATGTTGAAATGTGAAGTCATAACTATTTGAGATTGTTGTTCATTGGTTACATTCATATCACTCAAGGATTAGGCATACTATATGCCCAGATTTCATCAGTTTATTCCTTAGTGCCTAATAAGTGCTGACACTAAATTTATTTATTATACACTTTATTGAACACCTTGCAAATATAAATAGAGTACATAGATTCCTTACAATTTTTATCACTTTATTTACCTTATCACTAAAAGCGATTTCTACCAGGCAATCTTTACTATTTTCGTTTACTATTTATTAAGACTAATAGTCGTATTAAGACTGACAAAAGCAGCAAGGGTTTAGCTACCAAATAAACAAAAGATTGATGTATCAAAAGCATGACGAACGTTCGAAATCGGCGAGTTACAAATTGAACTTGATAAAGTTTTGTTTTAACATCAAGGTTGAGTCTGTAAACAACAAAAAGGGAAGCAGACGTATGTATAGTGTTATAGTGACACATATCCGATGCGGCGAGACGAGTAACTGGTCGACCTTCGGGGAGCAAAGCAAAACGAATCACGCACCGCCCCCGGCCGCCAGTCTGTGGGGAAGCAGACAGTCTTTACTATCTACAATCTTCAATTTATATTGCAACTGAAAGTTCTTAATCGGTTTGCTGTGATGGCATATTGCACAAATTTTGTTGTTATCTGTTATTAGTTTGGTGAAGTGAAAAAAATTATTATGAGGTTATTAAAACACGTGTTTGCTGAAAGAACTTTATTTATAAGTAGGATTTATTTTATTTCATCGTTTCAATCTATACATGGAAGTAATTAATGGTAGTTACCAGGTACAGACCAAAATCAAATAATGTCGATACTTACTCGCTAATCAGAGGTACACATAATAAGATAAAAGTTTACCATACGAGATTTTAAGAATTACACTCAGTACCTAAAGCTTTTAGATTGAACTGCGTTGAAACAAATTCAGACATATCATATCGCACACCTAGATCTAAAGAGAGCATAACTCAAAAAAGCACTTTTTTGGGAAAATGCAAAAAACTGATTGCTCGACCCCTATGCACTGTAGAAGTGTTCTGTATAGAACTATGTTTTCTGTGCGCAGCAAGATTGAATAAAATTGTACGATTCTTTCATTTTCATCATGTTCTGGGGCTGAAAATTGGAATTTTCGAGTTGTTTTGTCATATTATTTTGAGTTGAGTCTATATAGGTGAATTGAATTTGTACTTAACTCTCTTTTGACGAAACACTATAAACTCAAAACGTAATAGCATTATGTGTTATTTTTAATTAGTCCAATTTAATAGAGTGATCTGAGGTCAGCAATAGGAGTATATTGGATGATCAATGAGGAAGAAAAGATTAGTTAACTTTATTAAGTGTAAATATATTATTGATAGTGGTTAAAACAAGTAATGAAAGTCACTTTTGTACCTTTTAATTATAAAATATATAGCAACAAACATATTTTTCTTATAAATAAAAAAAATAAAAAACTTCCTTTTTGTGGAAAACAATTTTATATGCACATCAAAAATCATTTACATTTAAGAATAAACTGTAAGTAGATATCTAAAATATGTACTAAAAATCATCAATCAAGCAGCCTATAGTAGTCCACTGCTGGACATAGGCCTCTCCCAGTTCACGCCACAGTACCCGGTCTTGAGCATTTCGCTTCCAGTCCCAGCCTGCAATCTTTACCAGGTCATTAGTCCATCTAGCGGGTGGACGTCCTACCCTACATTTACCGAGTCGCGGTCTTCACACTAGAACCCGTTTGCTCCATTCGGTCGTTGGTTCTTCTACAGATGTGGCCAGCCCAATGCCACTTTAATGTGCTTATTCTGCGAGCTATTTCGACCACTCCGGCTCTCCGCCGAAAAACCTTCGGAGTTTATCCCTCAGAGATATTTCAAGTATGGCTCGTTCCATAGCTCGCTGTGCAACTTTAAGGGCATAAACTAGCCACACCGTAAGTGTCCACGTCTTGGCATCGTATGTCATAGCTGGTAGGACGCACTGGTTGTTTGTAGACTTTCGTCTTCACGCACTGTGCTATAGGCGCATTGAAAAAACGCTGCTCAACCCAAACGGATCTTTCTAGCGATTTTCTTGTCCAGATTGCCCTTGTCTAACGTGCTAACGTGCCCAAGATATGTATACTCCTGGACAACCTCAAGCCTCGATCCTTCGACGTAGATTGGTCCCGGCGCGGCGTGACGTGCTCATTAAACACGGCCATGGTTTTCTCCAAATTCATGCCGAGACCAACACGTCAAGACGCAACGTTTAGGCTGGGCAACATTCCACTAAACTGTTCCAGCGTCTCCGCCACTATGACGATGTCGCCGGCAAATCGAAGGTGCGAGATGCCCATGCTTTCCAGTCCAGCGTCTTAAAGACGTCCTCCAGCGCATTGGTGAAGAGTTTTCTTTATCTCTTTCCTCTATCATATTGACTAAATACTGACCACGTTTCGTTGTTAACCTGTAAAAAAATGTTTTTATTAGGTACTTATTAATAGAGTCTTGTGCATCAAATCGCATTAAAAGAGTCAACAAAAGAACATTTTCGATGTTATTAGCGATATTGCGAAATTATTTTGGCAAAATCCAACTAAAGAGACGTAACTAAAAAAAATGAAGTAATTGAGTAAAATGCTATAGAATATCTAGTTATAAAAATGAAATTATAATAAGATTACAAGATTTTAACCGCCAGTAGCAAAAATGTTTCAATTAAATGGCTTTTTAAAGAAATATAACGCTTTAAAATATGACTCAACTAAACAGACACAACTACAAATTCAAAAATGTAGCAACAGTATGGAAAGAACTCTAAATAAACTTAAAACTTTTACTCACCCTGCCAGCTATACGGGTTTAACTCAAGATGCGTAGTTACTTACTGAGCAACTAAACGTCTAAAAGTCGTCTAAAAGTCGGCAACTCAAAATAAATAGTGCTTGAAATTTCAACGGTACAGATAGAACTCAAAATAATTCCCTTTTGTTTACGATGGACCCGTGTAATTCGCTTGTAGTTTAGGCCGCAACTAGCGATGTCTCTGTTTTGGCGGAAGGGAGCGGGGCTCCCTCGTATATCTAAAGGGACACTTGGTGCTATCTAGCAGCGAGTAGTGGACTTATTTTTAAGTCTGTTTTATTGATGGATAGGTATTCGGATAAAGAATGCGGTGGTGTGCTTATCTCAAAAAATGCGATTTTTGAGTTGCAGCTCTTTAGATATGGATGTGCGATATCGTTTAATAAGAAAGCGGATGTTTAATAATCTCTACTAACATAAATGCGGATGTAACTGTCTGGACAAACGAATTCTGATAAATTTTGGTAGATACAAAAATAGAATAGAGATTGGGAAAGGGCATGGGCTACTTTTTATCTCGGGAATAAGTTCCTGTGGTAAATGGGGGACGGGAAACTACAACAAGCGCGGGTAGAACCGCCGGCATTGACTAGTAGTATATTTATAACGCAAAAATGTATGTCTGAATATATTTTTGCGATTTTATCAAATTACTACTTAATAAGTATATACCTACTTAAATTCAAAATAGTTTCATTTTTATGTCTACATGCGCAATCAGAAGTTCTACGAACGGACAAAAATGTACATAGTGTGATTTCGACCTTAATTCACTTCCTTTGTTGACTGTGAAAAATGTAAAAAAAGTCGCAAAACACGGAGTAGTGACGCAATTGGTTGTGGCTTATCATTTTTGAATAACAGTAAGTTGTAAAATCTTGGAAAACAAAGTTGCTCTCGAGAACTGGGATGATATACATATATCTGAAGCTTATAATTAGAATTGTGATATTCTGGGATCTTGAGACATCATTTCAAAGTATTATCAGGGGCTATAGATGGAATGGTGGGGCCTAATGGTTTTAGTCGGTTCTAGACCGACATTACTTCCGTGAGGAGTTTTATATGTGAAAAAATAAACCATTACTTATTTTACAATCAGGCGACTTATGCACATTACCTCTTGTCTTGCTAAGAGAATATTAAATGTAGTAAAATCTACTGTAAGCTCAGAGCAACGCGACGCCTCTACAAAAGGTCGCGTTTGCTCTATGACTGTCAGCAATTAAAAAAATTAACTATTCTAAACAATTTGGTTTTTGTCTATGCAATGCTTCAACAATTTCCTCCGTACTTACGTCGCTTTGATTTTCAAGTTCATTCATTACCCCGGTTATTAGTCCGTTCGAATTTTGCGTAACTTCCATGGGGATCGTTAAATAAAACGATGGGCACTACCCAGAAACGAGTCTGCACTTGCGTATCCTCTTTTTAACCGACTTCAGAAAAAGGAGGAGGTTCTCAATTCGTCTGTATGTATTTTTTTTATGTATGTTAAGCGATATTTCCGTCAATTATAGACGGATGTCAAAATTTATTTTTTTGTTGAATAGGGTTTACTTCTGAGGTGGTCCCATTTTCACCAGGTCAGGATCTGATGATGGGATCCAGGAGAAAACGAGGGCAACCTCCGAAAATTGTAGGGACAACTAATGCGTTTGTTAACTTTTTAATTAAGTGCTTTAATGTTCTACACTTTAATGAAGGTCTGGAGTTGACCTGATGATAGAGTCGAAAGACAGTCGAGGGCATTCCTTAACAATTTATAGCAGTTACCTTGTGTTTGGGCTTGATTGATTTGTATTGATGAGAACTTTCACCTAGATAGATATATTTTTCGGTTCACCCGTCACTTAAAATAATGAAAAAAAAATTTTTCAATAAAAAATAAAACCGACTTCAAACAAATCCTGAAAAATAAAATTTACAAAGCACAAAGTAATATGTATTTTGATTTATTAGATTTTATTCAATATAATATTGAAGTTGGTGCCATGAATAATACCTACATAAAACTATGGGTTTACTTGGCGCCGACTTCAATATGATATTGAATAAAATCTGATAAAATCATAATACATAGGTATTACTTTGTGCTTTGTAAATTTTATTTTTCAGGATTTGTTTGAAGTCGGTTTTATTTTTTATTGAAAAATTTTTTTCAAATAAGCTTTCAAATCAAAATATTCCTTCCATCTTTTTTTAGCACACATTCTTCTCTTCTCACAAAACTTTCATCACGGTGTCTATCTAATATCATCGAGTGCTTAAGTTTTCTGTTGACCCTCACATTCTTAGAATCCTTGAACAATAATATCTATAAATTACTAGTAGCAAGTATCTAATAAATTCTATTAGTATCTAAGTACTTAGACTATGTAACGATGAACTCTGATAAATTAATACAATTTAAGGGAGACAATGAACTGGCCTCAATTAATGCGGAAGAATCTTGCATCGATGCATCTGTTGAGTGATCTATTCGAGTGAATCATGTGCGTCTATCGATTTAAATACAGTTCTTTATCATGCTATGAATGTAGAAATAGAAAGACAAATAAGCAGCTCTATAACAAATAGATATACATAAAACACAACCTATTTTAAAAAGAAAAGAATAGACATAAAACTATAGTTAGTGAAAAAAAAAGCCATAAAAAGAACTTGTGATATTTTTACAATTTCTATTCTGTAACATTGCTCATTTTTAACTTTCAATCTTTCGATCAATCGTCAAGAAATCTATTATATGAATTAATTTTAAAATTTAACTATGATAATTTAACTAAATATACTTAATATAAGGGTCTCGACTCATCGTATCGTTTCTGTCAAGTCGGTGTCGAGAACCTAGGTCCATGGAATCCCAATGCTCAAAAAAATTTCAAGTACTTGAAAAAGCTCCTTGTGGAATCGACTGGTGACCCAAGGGCTGGCAGTTTTCTCGCTCAGCGAATAGGTATTGCTATTCAAAGGGGGAATGCTGGTAGTCTTTTCGACACAATGCCACGGGTGCCTAGTAATAATGTAAATAATATGTAGATATGTACATAATAATTATGTTTGTCTGTAATTTTTAACAATAAATGTATATAATTCTTCAAATTTAACTTCTTTTTAACAATCATTTGATTTGTAGTTAGTCCTCCGGTGAAACTTTAATGAAAAGTTATGAATTTCTGATCATATAATTACTGACAATGAATTTGAATGTAGGATAGGAAACCATACCTGTATTCTTTAGATTGCTAATAATGAGCAATACTCCGCTGAATAACTTGACTATTTAAGTCGACACGTGTTACACACGAGGCATTCATGTTCGGGCGGGATTCGAACTCCCATCTTCTCCCTTGTCGGGGGCTGATAAAATATTATTATGCGTTGTAGAGTGACGTAAAAGCATTAAACTAATTCACTTATTAATAAACAAAGTGAATATTCTTAAGTATTTTTTACACCGACTACACTATCTTTAACTCGCAATGTGTAGCTAACATTAATAATTCGTTGACCTTAGAACAGTTAATACTACACTGACGATGAGTTGGGTTTGTTTAAAAAATATCTAGTTATCTAATGGCCAAAGGTCCACATTTTTATCATGATCTCACCACATTTATTAGCTGCATGCAGTTGTAAAGTGGTTCCAATAGATTTGGTTACCATTCCGAAAAACTAAATACTGATACGTTTTTCGACGAAAGTTCTTCACCAATAACCCCTCGTGATCGATGTTATGACGATGTTTGTCACCTACTACTAAGTCAGCAAAATTCGTATATCTTGAGGGCTTTCAAAGCGTACAGTTTAATGTTGATATTAAGTCAGTGACTGCCAATTGGGACTGGTTGTGAAACTTCTCAGACCGGGTTCGCTGCTCCACTGTTTTTGTAACAAAATCACGCCCCTAAACTGTTTGAAAACAATGTTTTGTGTTGCGGGACTGGGCGTGGATATTCTGACGCTCTAATCCATAGTAAGGACCATAGTCTCCAGTGGGAGATAGTGGGATACCACGCGACACCACGGGTAAGAAATCCGCCTCCCGAGTTCTGCAGTCGGCAGCGAGGTCGTCGCAGGCTGCTAATACTAGCTTCCATGACCGAGGGCTTGAGAACGGCGAGTGTGCTGCTCGCTGTTCTTACAGAAGCAGGCCAAGAAGGTGGCATGTCTCTTCGCTCCCTCGTATTAGTGGCAAAGTACCCAACTCCCTCCCCCCCCAAAAGCGGGATAGTACCCGAATTGTAGGACATCGTATGCATCCATGTACATAGGATTTTCACACGAAAAACCGGTTCTTTTTTTTGTTAATTTTTTTTTTTATCTAGGGATAATGTTCTCCCCAATACAAATTAATCAAGCCCAAACACAAGGTAACTGCTGTAAATCGTTAAGGAATTCCCTTCTCCAGGATCCCAGCATCAGATTCTGACTTCCTGTATATGGGACCAAATCGGTTAACTCTTTCAAGCGATTTGCCGGTAACAAGCATAAAAAAAAATACAGACGAATTGAGAACCTACTCCTTTTTTGGAAGTCGGTTAAAAAAAATCACATTGCATTATGATTTGATTATACTATCTTTTTCATTTGATTAGTTATATCATCAAGTATCTCAATGAAAGCTCATGATGTCCCAAATGTGGACAAGCAAATAAGAATTTGATATTCTTATCTACGGCCGCGGCCAGCAGAAATTCCTGTAGACAAGAACCTAGTTATTACGATATATTGTTTAAGCCCCGTCGCTTTTTCTGATCGGAAAGCTGGTTTATATGCAATAAACATCGTAAACTTTTATACACAGTTATGCCAGTTATGCTTAGGTATTCTTCTAAAAAGTGGGTGAATGCTGACTATAATATTATACTGACGCACTTTACTTTTCGTTCGTGCAATGTGAGTCACAGAATTGTCTTCTGAGATTTAAAAACTCGGAAAAGTGAGTGTTATTCTGGCACCAGAGATAACCTTTGATTGTTTGTTACCGATATCTTTAAAATTTAATTATATAAAAAACTTTTATCTAAATATAGTTATACTATTATATCAACAGCTCCAGAATTTATTACGCGTCTTATTTAACACTGGGCAGCCACGCATAGCTTTGAATGAAATTTAAAAACCACTAAGGTGGGAGACAATACGGCCCGTCTAATAGAAAGTAATGACTGAGCGCACCTAGAAGATAATCAAATTAATATGTATCCTAATAATTTTTTTCATGTAAGAACTCAAATTAAAATATACTCTTATGAAATTTTGACACAGTTATACGACTTAATTTTAGGTAAGTACGAGTACATAGGTACCTATGACTCATGAAAGACCGTGTTTGTTACTGGAATAATTCTAATTTTATTAACAAACATACATACATACATATAGTCACTCCTTTATAGCCGAAGGGGTAGGCAGAGGCATAGTATCCTCCCACATTTCACCTTATAGTTTTATGTCCCACGTAATAGGTAATACGTGGTGAGCCTGTTGCCGTGTATTTTATTAACAATCACCCTTCAACACACTAAAAAAATATATCGAAAATCGGTAATCGCACGGACCTAGCTCCACCACCCTAAAAATGAAAAAAGATTTCCCATTTCCCAAAAAAAATTTTTTTTCTCACTTACCAGACCAAATTTTTCGATTCTGCAAACAGCAACCGGTCTAATAGAAAGTAATGACTGAGCGCACCTAGAAGATAATCAAATTAATATGTATCCTAATAATTTTTTTCATGTAAGAACTCAAATTAAAATATACTCTTATGAAATTTTGACACAGTTATACGACTTAATTTTAGGTAAGTACGAGTACATAGGTACCTATGACTCATGAAAGACCGTGTTTGTTACTGGAATAATTCTAATTTTATTAACAAACATACATACATACATATAGTCACTCCTTTATAGCCGAAGGGGTAGGCAGAGGCATAGTATCCTCCCACATTTCACCTTATAGTTTTATGTCCCACGTAATAGGTAATACGTGGTGAGCCTGTTGCCGTGTATTTTATTAACATTAAAAAAGGGTGTTGTTCGGTAAATGACCAGGAAAAGCCCCACTCCTCCAAAGAGGTGTTTTATCACTTTATAGCTGCATAAGTTAAATATTTACTCAGTAACAGATTGGTACACATTTCGACAGTACCAACCAGATTATCTTCGCTGGACTCATCGATCAATCTATAAGAATAAATAAAATTGAAGTGTTTGTTTTTAATGTCAATATAACAAGGATTTTTGTATACATACTTTCATATTTACTTATTTAAGTAGTTTATGTAAATATGAAAGTATGTATACAAAAATTGGATATATATATTTGTGTTGGTTTATGTCGTAGATTATGGGGAATCTATGAAATATTTGGGTCGATTTTGACGAGACGTTCTCTTTCTTAAGTTATGTAAGGAAATTAGGTTACCTACTTCTTGTAGAAACCAAAGTCATCTCACGCCAGCTCCAGGTCTTTATCAACACCTGCCTACGACAAATTCTCGGTATTCACTGGCCCGAGAAAATCTCCAACGAAGAACTCTTGGAGGGCTGCCATTAATATCCAATCCCCGAACAGGTAAAGCGCCGTAAGTGGAAGTGTATTGGTCACACTCTCCAATCACATACCAAAACAGGCGATGGATTGGAATCCTTAAGGAAAGCGCAAGCGTGGCCGTCCCAAACAAACCTGGAAGCGCACTGTGGCGGAAGAGGCGAAGAACGTCGGAAAGACCTGGAGTGAGATGAAACGTGAAGCCCAAGACCGAACGAGATGCAGAATCACTGTGGACGCCCTCTGCCCCATCCAGAGGACATAAGACCTTAAGTCAAGACTTCTTGTAGGATAAAGCCTATTTTGTTGGAAAAGATTTTACGAACCGTGCGTAACGTGCGATCGAATGTAAACGTGCTCTAATTGATAGTAATTAAATTTAGTAACATAAAATGTTTTTTTTATTATTTAGCTCTGCCGAATGAATCTGCCT
Organism: Miltochrista miniata; assembly: GCA_933228765.1. NCBI lineage: Eukaryota > Metazoa > Arthropoda > Insecta > Lepidoptera > Erebidae > Miltochrista > Miltochrista miniata. The sequence continues at coordinate 12,853,290 of OW121768.1, forward strand.
GAAAGATTAATCAAAAATATTGTAAGAATGTACCAATGTTCTAAAATATTTGTTACGGATACAAAATGTTGAATAGGTAGGTGTAGCCATAAAAGATGTTGTTTATAATTTTACTTAAAATACTTAATTGATTAATGGTCGTGGACTTTATTTAAAACTAGCTGACCCGGCGAACTTTATTCCGCCATATCAATACTTTTTTTTGCTTACATTTTTTTTGGATAGAAACCTTGCGCTGGCTACAACTAATACAAAAAAAAGAATTAGAGAAAACGGTCCAGTCGTTCTGAAGTTATGAGCATAGATAGATTGATCAGTCAAGGTCTCTCAGGGATTGATTTGAGTCATCGGTAAGCTAGGTTGGAGAATTAATGAACGGTTTGAAAAATATCAACATTTCTTGTTCCTGTACATTTTGAGCTGTGGAGAGCATATCGTAATAATGTGGCATCCCTGCTAATATTATAAATGCGAAAGTAACTCTGTCTGTTACGTTATCACGCCTACACAACTGAACCGATTTTGATGAAATTTAGGTACAGAGATAGTTTGAGTCCAAAGGAAGGACATGAGCTATTTTTTAACTGACTGCGCAAAAGGAGGGTAATGATTTTACGCGATAACGACTTCTACTTGGACGAAGCCGCGGGGAACAGCTAGTAAACAATAGATAAGTTGTAAAAAGTGGGCGTATTAGTACGTCTACCCCTTAGGGAATGAATGCTTGACTGTATGTATGTAATAAAGAATATTGTAACATAATGAATCCCTCTGTTCACATACAATAAAGTAGGTATCTCTTTAATTCAGCAGTGACATTCATAAAAATATTATTTATCTATACCTACTAATATTTTTTTTGACGTGACAACGTCTTATAATTCGATGGAGCCGGCTACAAAAAAAAAACATGACGTATGCGGCGTTACCTCGCTCTGAGGCGTTCCATTTAAGGCTGAGTTGTCACGTTCAGCTATCGTCAGTAAACGGACTTTTTTTACGTGAGGGAAATCCATCATAGATGCTATGCCGGACTCCTACCAACTAAAACCTCACGTAACGCCCAACAGCCTATGGTTGGGAGCCCCGGGTAAGTCCTCTGAAGGATGTCCCAGGATATCTATCTATACTAATATTATAAATAGGAAAGATTTGATTGTTTACATTATTACCTCCTCCTTTTTTAAAGTCGGTTAAAAAAGGACCCAAAACTATTAAACCGATTTTAAAAATTCTTACACTGTCGGGAAGCTACACTATACCGGGTGACATAAGCTATATTTTATTCCCATATTCCCACGGGAACGGGAACTACGAGGGTTAAACCGCGTGTCGTCCGTTAGTAAAAAATATAATTTATGAGCAATAAAAGCAATAATAAAATTTATTATTTCGTCATTGAAATATGAAGTCGGCGAAGGCACTTATCAGCAAGAAATGAGTTTTTTATCCAATGTCAAGCATTTGTCTCAATATAAGGTATTCGTTTAAATAAATAATCTTTGCCGTTGAGAGTTGAGAGCATGAATGAAACCGGTATAAGCAGATATTGTACTCGTATCTAACGTACTAGCTGACCCGCGCAACTTCGTTTGCGTTACATGAGAGTGAGAAAGAGAGAGGTATTGTAATAATATTTTTCCCGTTGCATTTAGTCCCGTCGCGTCGGCGTCGTTAACCTATATTCATTAGAGCTGAACCGCATAACTTCGTTTGCGTCACATGAGAGTGAGAAGGAGAGAGGTGTCAAAGTCGTGTAATGTTTTCCGTCGCTTTTACTTCCGCCCATCCGTTTTTTGGTATGGAACGTGTGCGAGTCCGACTCGCACTTGGCCGGTTTTTATCGTTCATTTGACTGGCTACCACTGCAGACCACGTTTACTCCCGTCGCGTCGCTCATACTTTAAAACTTATTATGAGGGTTATTGTAAGTGAACCTTAAATGTTACGCATATGCTGTTGAAGACTTTTTTTTATAACTTTTTAAGAGGAACAAATTTGTAATACACAATTTTTACGAAACTTTAACCATTCATGCAGCGTACGCAATGGAAGCTCTCAAAAGAAAGAAATTTTCCCGGTTCTTGAAACATTACTCATGGCTGCTCCGCTCTTATTCGTCTTAGCGTGATGTTATGTCGCCATTAGTCATCCTCAATAAATGAACTATTAAACTGTAAAATAGTTTAAGACATGCAACCAGTAGTATCTGAGATCCTAGCACAAACAAACTCTTCAGTTTTATAATATCGTGAGCTAACAAATTAGGTTATTGTGAGCGAACCTTAAAAGATAGACATATGCTGTCGCAGACTTTTTTTTAGAACTTTTCAAAAGAAACAATTTAGTAATACACAATTTTTACGTAACTTTAACCATTTACGCAGCGTACGCCTCGGAAGCTCTCAAACGGTAAAAAATATTCCCCGTTTTCAAAACATTATTGATTGCTGCTCCGCTCCTATTCATCTTAGCGTGATGTTATATAGCCTATAGCCATCCTCGATAAATGGACTATCAAACTGTAAAAGAATTTTTGAAATCGAACCAGTATTTCCTGAGATCCTAGCGTTCAAACAAACAAACAAACAAACAAACAAACAAACAAACTCTTCAGCTTTATAATATTAGTATGGATATGTACGGTAACTAGCTGACCCAACATACGTTGTTCTGCCATAACTATGAATATGGAAATCGGTATCCCGAGTTCTGAGTTCCCAGTCCCATGTTCCCGTTCCTGGTTTCCGGTTTCAGGTTCCAAGTTCCCGGTTCCTGGTTTTCATTTCGCAGTCCGTCTTTCTATTCCCAGTTCCCATTTTGATGCTTCGAGTTCCATGTTCCCGTTCCTGGTTTCCTGATCCCTGTTCCCAGCGGAAACTCCTTACAAATGATTCATTTTCAATTCTGTCACATACTAAAAACACGCGATGTTCGTACAGAGCTTGAATGTGTGTGTGACCAATAAGGCTAAGCAAATGATCCCTCACGACACCCGCCAACTATTTGACAGCTGTTGCACACTTGGCCAGTTTTTTATAATACTAAGATGGCAGACAAGCTTACGGTCCACCTGATGGTTGGTTACTGTAGTGGACTAATTCGCATAGTGAACGTTTGCAACACCAGTGGCACTGCTGCATGTCGACCCATACTTCCCTTGGATCCAGTAGAGTCACGGGAAAGTAAAATATCCCGTAACCCTACTGATAGTGCCCCGAATTAGATTCGTTTACAATAACCATTTTAATGAAAATCCAGTTTGTGCTAAAATAATACAACGGGAATACACGCGACAGAAAACTTTCTTTGGGATCTTTCTATTTCTCTCTCTCTTACGCAAACGAAGTTGCTCGGGTAAGCTAGTACTATTATATTATCTTTGATACTAGCTGACTCGGCAAGCTTTGTTCCGCCATAACAAGCATAAAAGTAATTTAAATATTTTTACTTGGATACAAATCCTGCCCTGGCTACCTAAAACAAATAAAAAGAATTAGTGAAATCGGTCGAGCCGTTCCGAAGTTATGCGCGTAATATCACAGATTATATAATATGGTACTATATTTCGCAGATACATTTTAGTCCTTGCTCTTGTGTCATGAATTTTGTGGTGCACGTCTCCAAAATAGTTTCAATGTAGTAATAGAACTGATAATTTTTTTATAAATATATTTGGTACTTACTTAAGCATGAGATCCATAGACTTTAGCGATTTTCGCTCATTATTATATATAACTAGCGGACGTCACGCGGTTTCACCCGCGTAGTTCCCGTTCCCGTGGGAATACGGGAATAAAATGTAGCCTATGTTACCCGCAAAGAGTGTAGCTCTCCAACAGTGAAAGAATTTTTCAAATCGGTCCAGTAGTTCCGGAGCCTATTCGTTACAAACAAACAAACAAACAAAAAAACAAATCTTTCCTCTTTATAATATTTATTATATTATAAATATTATATATAATTTGAAGCTCTTGAAATTATGATTATTATGAGCTAGCTGACCCGCTCAACTTCGTTTGCGTCAGGTAGGTATATCACTCGTTCTCGTCGCATCCTGTCGCGTTGCGTTTAAACCCGTAGCGTCGTCGCGTCGTTAAGATTCATTACTACATGTGACAGAGAGAGTGAGAAAGAGAGAGGTTTCTTGTCGCGTGTATTCCCGTCGAGTTATATTTAAGAACAATTTCGTTTGCAAGAGAGGTTTCCCGTCGCATTATTGTAGGTGAAACTTTATTTCCATTAAAATGGCTATTGTGTACCAACACATGCTCTTTTTTTAACTAACCAGTGAACGTATTTGGTTAAAATTTGGATACTTATTCTATTATTATGATTTAAAAATAATTTTGAAAAGCAATTAGTATGCTGACTCAATCACTGTATAGACAATATAATTAGTAATATAGAGGGCAGCAAGTGTGAAATAGTAGAACTTGCACTGTCAGATCACACTGCTCAATTTATGCAATGTCCGATTAGGAAAAGATGCACCTTACCCTTTTGGTTCATTTATAGACGAAATTTCAATAAGAAAAACACTTCTAAATTTAAGGAATGTCTACGGAGTCTCAAATTCAATGAAGTCTATCAAAGCAGTGATCCCAACAAATCGTATAATGAATTTCATGACACCTTTAAGTTTTTTTATAATATTTGCTTCCCTCTAAGAAAGCTTAAAGTTACTATAGTAAGGAAACCTAAATGGATAAGCAAAGGAATAAAGTTATGTTGCAAACGGAAACGAGATATGCTATGGGAGTTTCGGAAAGTTCCCAACCAAGAAAATAAACATAAATATATTTCCTATTCAAAAAGGCTGAAAACAATAATTCGACAGACGCAAAAAGTACGAAATAACACATATATACATAAGGCTGGGAATAAAAGCAAAGCAACCTGGCAAATAATAAATAGAAATAAACATAACAGACCTAAAGAAGGAATAAATAGAATTATATTTGATGGGAATATCTTATCTGATCCAAAATGTATTGCCCAAAAATTTAATGATTATTTTAACGACGAAATAGAAATGAATAGTAATAAGAATGACAATAATGACTATCTTAATTTTGACATCAAACGTGACTCTTTATTTTTAATACCGACAGTTCCAAATGACATTGTTGACATAATTAATTCATTGAATAATACTCGCAGTGCAGGGTATGATGATATTACTACTAACATAATCAAATCTGTGTCCACTTCTATTGCACCATTAATTAGCCACATTATTAACACATGCATGGAATCTGGTGAATTCCCAGAGAGACTAAAACTGTCAGTTATCAAACCTCTATATAAAAAGGGTACCAAGGACAGCCCTAAAAATTACAGACCAATAGCCTTGCTGCCAGTTTTTTCAAAAATTTTTGAAAAGGTTCTGTATAACTCCTTATATTCATACTTGGAGAAAAATAACATTCTAGCAAGCGAACAATATGGGTTTAGACGACATAAAAATATAAACATGGCCATTTATAAGCTTAATGAAAAAATTATTACCAATATAGATTGTAAAAACCCTGTTGCAGCCATGTTCATGGATATGACCCGCGCATTCGACTATGTAGACCATACAAGGCTCTTAAAAAAATTGGAAAGATACGGAATTAGGGGTAATGCTCATGAGCTCATAAAATCATATTTGTCAAACAGGAAACAAGTCACGTCGATTACTAAAATTTGTCCTAGTTCAAAAATGGAAAAATACTATGTTTCAGAACAAAGGATAAGCAAATATGGCGTGCCTCAGGGCAGCATTTTGGGCCCGTTACTGTTTCTTGCCTATATAAACGACATGCCTAAAGTTACAAAACACCCAATGGTCTTATTTGCAGATGATTGCACTGTACTATTTAGTGCCAGAAACGGTAATCTGGTGCTGGATACAGATATAAATGAATGTTTGGGAAAATTAATCGGTTGGTTAGAAGCCAATAATTTAAAATTAAACTTTGAAAAAACAAAAATAATGACTTTCGAGCAAAAAACTAATCACAAAAGACCTGTGATAAGATATGGTGGGAAAAGAATTGAAGAAACGGACTCTACAGTTTTCTTAGGCATAGGAGTAGACAGGGATATGACTTGGCAAACACAAATCACCCGGTTATGCAAACGCCTAAATCAATGTTCCTATGCGTTGTTCAATTTAGCAAAAATTGTAAATCGGGAAACCGCCCTTACGGCGTACCATGCCTCCGTCACATCCAAATTACGATATGGTGTGATATATTGGGGTAACTCAACAAACACAGAAACCTTATTTATAGCTCAAAAGAGATGTGTTCGGGCGATATGTGGTATAAAACCCACTGATAGTTGTAAACCATATTTCCGAAATCTTCGCATCCTATCATTGCCTTGTCTTTATATATATGAGATAGTTATGTTTGTAAAGAACAATTTTCACTTATATGATTCTCTAAACAGTGTGCGAAATAGTCATAAAATTCGTTGTCAACGACATAAAAAAGCAATATTTAGCAAAAACTTATTAGGAATGGCACCCAAAATATATAACAAACTACCTAAAGATCTACTAACAATTAACAATACGAATTTGTTCAAAAAGAAATTGTTGACATTATTAATAGGTAAGGTGTACTATACAATTGACGAATATTTGAAGGACATAAATTTATAATCTATTTTTTATTAATTTGATTGATTTGTAGTTTTATTATTGACATGTAAAAATTCTATTATGTATTATTATAATCTATGTGACATTCCATTCATTGCACCACTTTAGTAATAATTTGCATGCCATAATTGGCCGAATATAATTTCCTCTGCATCCTATAACACCTTAGATGTAAAATACCAATGTTATGTTCAGCAATAAATAAATGATGATTAAATGATTAAAATGATTAAATGATTAAAATTAAACAAATTACGTTAACGTTGGTTAAGGCGTCTGGTCCGGCAAACCAGAAGACGCGGGTTCAAATCCTGCTCGAGATCAAAAAAATTTTTCACATTAAAATTTATGATTTAAAAATCCACTGAAAGGAGATTTTGAGATTTTTGTTTGTAAACTCATAGACTTCTAAAGAATATCGAGCACGAAGCCGTACCGTACGCATTCTGTTGTTTATCTTAGGTACCGAGGCACTATGGTATAAATATTACTTTAAAATTAATGCAGGCTTAGTTAATTAAGTTGCACACTTTTTTATACTTGACTAAGTACCTAAGTGTTCAGGTTTTTTCATAATTTATTCTGAGATATATTTAAACGCGTCTACAGACAAGCGTAGAAGTGTTATTTACTTAATTATAAACAGTTCTATACATACATTTTATTGTTATAAATATTTATAAGGATACGTTAATGTTCCGGTAGAACAACACTTTTAAAGTGTCTGCAACTAAGTAGGTACAAACTTGACATTGAATATGAAGAAAAATTCAGCTTTGTCGAATTTTAAAAGGTTCTTGAACCAAGTAATTTCTTTGTGGAAACAGAGACAGATAAAATGGCTACAAATTATAGATTCGAGCTCTCAAGATAACCTCTACTAAGTGGTACCTTATTCGATATTTTTTTTGTGTTTACTTTCTGAGCCGACGCGGCGACGATCTTCTTACCGCCTTAGAATCAGATTTGTCAAAGTTCAATGTCACACCCTGTTCGGCTTTTATCAAAGTCATAAGTTTTTAACACTATGAGCACAAATTAGAGATAGTACAGATGGAAACGTACATACTAAATTCTCTGAGGCTACGCACACAGACACCGCTCACAGAGTTCACAGACACGAGGTCTAGAGGTTTTCATAGTAATTATTGATACTGATTTGTAAGCGAGTGTGCGTAGCAGAGGGTAGGTGTGTAAAAAAGTACATACATGGGGTTTCCATCTGTACAATCTCTAATTTGTGCTATGAGGCTCCCAATCGCTGGATGTCGATGATGTCTTTCTTTTTCTTTTGAATATATTCTCTTTTTTTTTAATATCAAGAGAAGTACTAACTTGGTAATTTTAATAAACGTGATATTATTTATTGAGAAAAATATCAATCAGAGGGGTACCAGAAACTCGCCAAAATCTTTAGAATCAAATCTGTCCAAAGACCGGGATGGCGCAAGCGGTTTTTAAGTTTAGACGACAGTCGTTCCTGGCTCCTAATATTGTAAAAAATAAAAGCTGCTCATTACAACGGTTAAAAGCAGATGCAACGCTTCATGTCTTCATGTGTTCATCCATTATCCTACTGGAGGATTATGGGACGATTGTAAGATGACGAAGAACAGCAGCGATAAAAGTAACCAATAGATATATAAAGTTACAGAGGCTACAATGTTTGTTTGTTCACTTATTTATCTTATCTTGGTCTCCCCAACATGTTTTCCCAATATACCGGTATTGAGTTTGGCGCTTCATATATCGAAACTGAACTGTCCTTCAACTTACACTCAGTTCATTCTACATGTTTTCGCACCTGAGTAGGTATTATTCATAAAACAAACTTATTTGTAATTCAAATGTTATTTAGTGTATGCTTCAGTAAATCCATTAAAGTCATTAGGTAACGCGATAAGACTCACTGTCTGGGGAAGTCTGGTTAAAAACAATTATTTTGAGCAAGGAGGTGACAACTTTGTAGGATCTGCTTTGTGATGTGTGAAACGCAAAAGAAAAAAAAATGGAATCAGGTTTGCTCTAAAGAGGTGCACTATACAATTCATGCGTTGATGCACTTTAATGTCAATACTGACACGTTTTCAAAGCAAGTTACGAATGGTGATGCATCCAACCGAGAAACCAAATCGATATAAATTTCTAAGTGTTTTTCTTGAATGTGGGCCACGTTTGCAGACATAGTGTTCACACAGTTGAGCCCACCATGAAAAACTTCCCCACGACGTCCAATTACAGAGACGATTACCAATTACCAAGCCTCATACCTAGACGTGCTAGAGTTTCTAGTGTGCTCATGTTGGTTGAGCCATGCATTTGTATCGTCATTAAGGATTACGTGCCATATTTTTTCTAAACTATTAGTTAGCTTCGCTATAAAAACGCACGCAAACAATATTTATTATGTTGCTACCCTAGTTCTACTTTTCTCATTTCGATTTAATTATAATATCTTAGTCAACAAGGGAACATTGTGGTATTTCACAAGATGCAGTGGCTTAGAAAAAGGAACGCTCAAATGTTTCGGTCATATGGAAAGGATTAATGAAAATAAATAGGTACTTACATAGATATAATCACGCTTTTATTCCCGTAGTTAGTAGCAGAAGCAATACTTATATAAGCCACATTTCATCGTTTATATTGGTTTATATATTGTCGTACATAGTTTTTTTTTTTACGTGAGGGAAAATCCTCATGGATGTTATGCCAGACTCCTACCGACTAAAAAACCGCACGTAACGCCCAACAGCCTATGGTTGTGAGCCCCGGGTAAGCCCTCGTAAGGATGTCCCAGGACTTGTCCCACGTAGTAGGTGGTGGATTAGCATACTTAGATTAAAACAGTTATATGAGGCGAGAGTGAATGGATCAATTGGTAGATGTAGGTATGTCGATAAAATCGAAAACCTTTTAGGAAGGTTCAGGTCAGAGGGTGACTAAAAAACAAGTAGAAAGAGCGGAAGTTGTATGCTACAATTAAAGCAAGTGGAAACCCCTATCCCAAAGGGAGACAGAAGATAAAATGTTTGTAAATATCTCCTTTTATCTTAGTTATCCCTGAACTAAAGAAACCTTGCATTTGCGGCATTGATAATAATAGATAACAGTGATTTTCACAAGAACATTGAATTGAAGTGTACTTATGTATATAATGGAAGTAAAGTAAAGTACTTGTACTCGTAGATTAAAAAGTAAATTCTGACAGATGGGATAACGGAGATGGCGCCTGCTTCTCCGCCTGCTTGGGATACTGTTTCGTTCCTGAATCCTATGGAAACTTTTTCCGGGATTAAAAATAGTAACCTATGTATTCTTATCTATCCCACTTTTTTTTTAACGTGAGGGAAAATCCTCATGGATGCTATGCCGGACCCTACCGACTGAAAAACCTCACGTTATGCCCAACAGCCCAGGTTGGGAGTCCCGGGTAAGCCCTCGGAAGGATGTCCCAGGGTTCTATCTATCCCTGTACCAAATATCAGTCAGATCCGTTAAGCCATTAGAACGTGAAAGTGCAAAAAACATTCACACATCCATACATCCATACTCACAAACTTTTGCATTTATTGTACCTACCTACTTCTTAATCTACGACTACTATAGTGTCGGTTTTATATCTATATGCCTGCTGTTACCTACGCATTTAAAGTAGCCGAAGGTAATTGTTCAAATAACTCCACCTTGGTAAATTACACAAGATGTTGATGGAAAAAATCCTTACTCCCTCCTAAGATTATAAATGTGAAAGTAACTGCCTGTTACATACGCTTTCACTCCCGAACTAGTGAACCGGTTCTGATGAAATTTAGAACGGAGATAGTATAGAATAGAGCTCGGTCAAGGACATAGGCTAGGTGCGTTTTATCTTGGGAACAGGTTCCTGGGAAGAATGAGACGTGAGGCGTGGGTCATAGCTAGGGAATGCAATCCCGCAACAAGATTGTAATCCCGGTATTTGCGGGACTGAGCAATCTCAGTCCCGCGGGATCCCGGTATTTGCGGGATCCCGCATATTTCTGAAAGTCATTGAGAAAAAAATAGAATTCTGTATCATACATCCGTCTAGAACTGAAAAATAGTCACCCCCTTAATCCCCGAAGGGGTAGGCAGGACGAGGCATATGGTCTCATCTCATACCTAATGTCCTTTTCTCAAAATTTCCCATTCTCAAAATATGTGCACTACAGTATTAACCCCGCTTAATCCGACTTGGATAGGTTAGGTTAGAGGGCATTAGACTTCGTGTTTATTTTTTTTATAACATAACCTAACCTATCATATCGAATTGAGCGGGGCTAATGCACAGAGAAAGGGACATTTTGAGAAAAGGACATTTCGCGAAAAGGACATTTTGAGAAAAGGACATTTCGTCAAAAGGACATTTTGAGAAAAAGACATTTCGAGAAAAGGACATTATGAGAAAGGACATTTCGAGAAAAGGACATTATGAGATGAGACGAGCCAGGCCTTTAACTTGACTTAGCTGCCATTTTACCGGCAAACGGGACCAATGGCTTAACGTGCCATCCGAAGCACGGCAACGCTCAAATAAATGTCACAAAGTGGTCACCCATCTAAGGACCGGCCATAGTAAATGTAACTTACTGCAGTGATCTTTTACAGAACACTGAGTCCGCGGGGCACAAGGAAAAATAAATGATTTAATATTACTTTTGTATTGAGATTATTAAACCGATATACATATAAGTAATGAAATAGCTACTGAAAATTATTAGAAGCGCAGAAAACATAGCATGTCAAAATTTTTGTCTGCCAAACGACTCCTAACTTTACACGTCAGATAGCCAGCAAGCAATGTACATCACGTACATTGCTTGCTGGCTATCTGACATGTGAATACTTTTATAGTACAAAAAAAGTCAAATCTCCCTGATTAAATCACTAAAATCAAAGAAGTACGTAATTAGGTTATATATTACGTCACAATTACAAAAACTTTCTCAAACCGAATCAGTTTGTGCGCTTCCGCTTACAGAACAACACATGGCGTTTACCTTTGCACAATCCCGCTAATCCCGCGGGATCCCGCACGATTTACGTGCGGGACTGGTCCCGCAAAAATACTGCGGGATCCCGGTATTTCGGGATCCCGGTATCCCGGTATTGCATTCCCTAGTCATAGCATAGCTAGTACTGCCCGTTCGCTCTAACTTTGCCGCTCAGCTCCATACTAAAGTCGAATTTTTAATTAGACGAAGTAAATTGACAGCAACTAATGTCACTTCTTCATACAATGTTGCTTATTTTCTATGACGAAGTGACATTAGCTACTGTCAATTTACTTCGTCTAATTAACAATTCGGGTATACGCCTCTACGCCAGCGGCAAAGTTAGAGCGAACGGGTATTAATTAATAACATTGATTACAGTTTATGTCGAGTAATATTTGAATCTGCTTGTTAGTAAATAACATGACTGACGCGATACGCATATTAAGGGTCGCACTTATTATTTTACGTGTGGTGCCATTTTATCTAGTTTGCAAATAATATTTTCAAAACAACAATTTATTCTGATAGATTTGAATATCAAGTACTGGCTGACTCGCAAAACTTCGTAGCAACAAAAACTTTCCCTGAAAATAAAGTCAAAACCTTGCCTGAACTTTCACGAATAATTCAAGATCAAAATTAGCTTAATCTGTCCAGCTTGAGCTTTAAGGAGACAAACGAACAGCGATTCACCTTCTTTACATGGATAACATAAATTAAAACATTTTTCTGTCTTCGTGTTTAGATCTTTTAAACTACTCACCGGATTTCAATGCAGTTTTCAGCAACAGATAGATTTGCGGCGTGGCGTGATTCAAAGAGGAAGTTATAATACATACGTATTTTAGTACAGAAAAGCCGAGCTGTAACGTATTCGAAGTTGCGCGGGTCAGCTACTTTTTGTATGACAAGAAATTATTTGAGACTGCACTGCAGAGCTGTTAAAATTAATGATAAAACTCCGTAAGAAAACCCGTAACAGCCACAAATTAATGACAATACTGTATTACAAGAATATACTATGTGGAGATAATTCTCAAAGATCTCAGTAATCAGCTGAAGATAACTTAAACAGTTAAGGCTTACTTATTCGAAAGAGACTTTTCTTGGGGTGAACTTTATGCTAGGAAATATTCTTTGATTTGATTTGATAAAACTATATTATTGCAATTTATTAGATACTCTTGCTTTTTTAAGGGGCGGTTATAGCGCACAAGTAGGCATTTGGCGCTCCCCTCGCCCCGGGCGCGAGACACACCGCGCGCCGCCGGCAGCGGCAGTCAACTCTCATGCCACAGTATACAGTAGAGTAGAAAGAAACAGCATGCTAACTTTGTTTGACGTAGTAAATGCATCTAACTTTATTAAGTGTAGTGATTTATTCGAGTTTCCTAAATAAATGAGTTAATTATATTTATTATACTATTATTTTTAAGCTAAAGAGTTTGTTTGTTTGTTTAGTTGTTTGAACTCTAGAGTCTAAGAGACTGCTAGTTGAATTTCAAAAGTTTCTTAACAGAATGTCCATTTTTGAAAAATACCAAAATATATAACATCACGCTAAGGCGAATAAGAGCTGAGCAGCAACGAAACATTTTTCGAAAACTAGGATATTTCATTTCTTTTGAGAGTTTCCGTTGCGTATGTTTGCTAGATGGTTACAGTTGCGTAAAAAATGTAAATTACATTATAACTGGTCATAAAAAATTCTAAAGTTTTCTAAAGTTGGTATGCTAAGTAGGAATCACGTGATCATTTTGCAATCCAAAATGGCCGCCGCGGTGTAATCACAAAATTTCATGATGGGTATCATTTAAAGGGTTTTTTGGTATGCTGAGTACCAATCACGTAATAATTTTGCAATCCAACATGGGCGCCGCGCCGTAATCACAAAATTTCATGATGGGTATCGTTTAAGAGGTTTTTTGGTATGCTGAGTACGAATCACGCCCCTAGTATAAGTAGTCCGATTAAATAGTCCGATGATCGAACTACTGAGACTTTTCCGGCTCTTTAGTCCGATGCTGCAGATGATTATAAATCATCGGACTTCTGAGTCTTTTTGTCCGATTCGACATTCCGGAATACGAAATGAATGCAGTAGTATTAACATTTGTTTTGCATATTTATTTTTTCCAACATGCTAATTTTGACATTCGACATTCCGAAATAAGAAATGGATGCAGTAGTATGAACATTTGTATTGCATATTTATTTTTAACATGCTATTTTTTTTTTGTATAAAATTGCTTAATATTTGCATGTGGGAAAAATATATATGCAAAACGAATGTTAATACTACTGCATCCATTTCTTATTTCGGAATGTCGAATCGGACTAAAAGACTCAGAAATCCGATGATTTATAATCATCTGCATCATCGGACTACTGAGCCGGAAAAGTCTCAGTAGTTCGATCATCGGACTATTTAATCGGACTACTGATACTAGGGGGAATCACGTACTAATTTTGCAATCCAATATGGGCGCCGCGCCGTAATCACAAAATTTCATGATGGGTATCGTTTAAGGGGTTTCTTGGTATGCTGAGTATGAATCACGTGATAATTTTGCAATCCAAAATGGCCGCCACGGTGTAATCACAAAATTTCATGATGTGTATCGTTTATAGGGTTTTTTGGTATGCTGAGTACGAATCACGTACTAATTTTGCAATCCAATATGGCCATCGCGCCTTAATCGCAAAAATCCATGATGGTTATCGTTTAAGGGGTTTTTTGGTATGCTGAGTACGAATCACATGATAATTTTGCAATCCAAAATGGCCACCGCGCCGTAATCACATAATTTCGTGATGGATATCGTTTAATGGGTTTTTTCGAATGCTGAGTACGAATAACATGATAATTTTGGAATTCAATTTGGCCGCCTAAGCTATTAACAGTAGTAAACTAAAAAGATTTGCTTATTAAGTTCAGGCCTAGCAATGCGAAAATGCTATGACAAAAGGTTTTTATTGTAAAATTAAGGCCAATTACATTAAATTGCTACCTAGCATACGAAAGAATCCCTTAATCGATACCCATCATGAAATTTTGTGATTACGGCGCGGTGGCCATATTGGATTGCAAAATTATCACATGATTCGTACTCAGCATTCCAAAAACCCCTTAAACGATATCCATCATAGAATTTTGTGATAACGGCACGGCGGCCATATTGGATTGCAAAATTATCACGTGATTCGTACTCAGCATACTAAAAAACCCCTTAAACGATACCCATCATGAAATTTTGTGATTACGGCGCGGCGGCCATATTGGATTGCAAAATTATCACGTGATTCGTACTCAGCATAGCAAAAAACCCCTTAAACGATACCCATCATGAATATTTGTGATTACGTAGCGGCGGCCATCTTGTATTGCAAAATTAGTACGTGATTCGTACTCAGCATACGAAAAAACCCCTTAAACGATACCCATCATGAAATTTTGTGATTACGGCGCGGCGGCCATATTGGATTGTAAAATTATCACGTGATTCGTACTCAGCATAGCAAAAAACCCCTTAAACGATACCCATCATGAATATTTGTGATTACGTAGCGGCGGCCATCTTGTATTGCAAAATTAGTACGTGATTCGTACTCAGCATACCAAAAAACCCCTTAAACGATACCCATCATGAAATTTTTTGATTACGGCGCGGCGGCCATATTGGATTGTAAAATTATCACGAGATTCGTACTCAGCATACGAAAAAACCCCTTAAACGATACCCATCATGAAATTTTGTGATTACGGCGTGGCGGCCATTTTGAATTGCAAAATTATCACGTGATTCGTACTCAGCATAACAAAAAACCCCTTAAACGATACCCATCATGAAATTTTGTGATTACGGCGCGGCGGCCATCTTGTATTGCAAAATTAGTACGCGATTCGTACTCAGCATACCAAAAAACCCCTTAAACGATACCCATCATGAAATTTTGTGATTACGGCGCGGCGGCTATATTCGATTGCAAAATTATCACGTTATTCGTACTCAGCATACGAACAAACCCCTTAAACAATACCCATCATGAAATTTTGTGATTACCGCGCGGCGGCCATATTGGATTGCAAAATTATTACGTACTTCGTACTCAGCATACCAAAAAACCCCTTAAACGATACCCATCATGAAATTTTGTGATTACGGCGTGGCCGCCATGTTGGATTGCGAAATTATCATGTAATTCGTAGACATTTTAATGCATTAGGTAGCTGGTTACCATGTCGTGAAAACACTTAAAAAGTAAAAGATCACCACATTTTTACCATGAGTCGCATTTGTAACGGTTAATCTAATTACTAGTGACCGACCGAAGTTTCGGTTTCGGTTTCGGTTTCGGCCAGTTTCGGCCAAAAAATCGAGTTTCGGCCGCAGTTTCGGTTTCGGCCAAAATAGGCCGAAACTTTCGGCCGGGCCGAAACTCACGTGTTCGTGAATTTTGAGTGCCTGGCTCTGCTTGTGACGTGGTTGGGGTCGCCCAACCAGTTAATATGTTACTAACCGAAGATTTACAAAGGACTTCCAATCAATCAAGTCAAATCAATCAAAGTTAACAATACAATTTTTACGGAATTCTAAAAAGGTGACCTAGGACACTACATAACCCTACCCCTTTGTTGTCGGTTCCGTTGATTTCGGTGGTTGTCTGTCTGTCTGTCAGCAGGCTGTTACTCATGCACCGTGATAGTAAGACAGTTATATTTTTACAGATGATGTATTTCTGTTGTCGCTATAGCAACAAATAATAAAAATAGACAAATTATTTATTTATTTATTTCTTATTTATTTATTTATTTAATAATAATAAAAGGGGCCTCCCATACAACATACGTGATTATTTGCCGCTTTTCTTGTACGAAACTCTACGTGCGCTAGTCCGGCTCACACACTGTTGTCCAATTTCAGTTATAATTCTAGAATGTAACCAAAGCCGGCCAAGAGCTAGTAGCAGGGCACCGTGTGGTTTTAGTCGGTAGGAGTTCGCAATAGCATCTATGAGTAATTTCACATGTAAAAGAAAGAAACTCATCTTTAGAACAGACACTTAAGAAGATTTATACCGTTGATTGATGGCACTTGGTGGAACTTGCTGCACCTATTGAAAAATAACCAGCCAAGTGTGAGTCAAACTCTGGCACGGAGGGGTTAAAGCGGGACCCTATTAACGAGACTTGAGATATAGCCGTCCGTCTGTCTATTAGTTGCGAGGTTGTATCGCTGGAATCGTACCAGATAGAGGCCTAAATTTTTCACTGTACGGTAGTTCTACCGACTAAAAATCACGCGTATCGTACCTAACAGCCTATGGGCGCTTGCACATTGCACGATATCGTGGCACGATATCGTGCAACGATATTGTACGACATCGTTCCACGATATCGTACGATATCGTGCAACGATATAACCGAACGAAATGACACAGTATATCCCACAGCTTGTTATTCGGTTAGTAGCTTTGCGCCAGTAACCGCGCGATTCTTAAAGCTAATTTAAATTTTAGAAGCAAAAATGGCAGCAGTGAACAAGTTACGTTTACTTTATCTTTTATATTTACGGAGAAAAAAACGATACTGTAGAAGAACATTTTGGGTTGATCCTCTTCTACAAGTGCGATATTTAGAGGGCACTTATTGAAATGTTTAATATTTTTTTTCGAATGACCCAGAACACTTTCGAGTTCATACTGTGTCATTTGTTGGAGGTTTTAAAAAAACAAGACACTAACTTCCGGATGGCAATACCACCGCGGCAGTGATGGGCGTAATTAATTACAAAAGTAATTCAATTAATAATTGAATTACAATGTAATTAAGTTACAATGTAATCTAATCACTCAGTAATTAATTACTTTGTAATTTAAATACTTTGGATGTTCCGGTTAATTAGTTACTAAGTAACTAGTTGCAAAGTAATTAGATTGCTTTATAACTAGTTACTTTGTAATTCATTACTTTGTAATTATCATACATTCAAGCAAATCAATACCACAGCCGGCAATCCAATATGGCCGCCGCGCCGCCGTTGTAAAAGTTCATGTTGTGTATCGTATAAGGGGTATTTTGGTATGCTGAGTACGAATTTCGGGTTAATTTAGCAATCCAATATGGCCACCGCGCCATCGTTGTAAAAGTTCATGTTGGGTATCGTATAAGGGGTATTTTGGTATGCTGAGTACGAATTTCGGGTTAATTTAGCAATCCAATATGGCCGCCGCGCCATCGTTGTAAAAGTTCATGTTGGGTATCGTATAAGGGGTATTTTGGTATGCTGAGTACGAATTTCGGGCTAATATTGCAATCCAATATGGTCACCGCGCCGCCGTTATAAAATTTCAAGTTGGGTATCGTATATGGGGTATTTTGGTACGCTGAGTACGAATTTCGCGTTAATATAGCAATCCAATATGGCCGCCGCGCCACTTTTGTAAAAGTTCATGTTGGGTATCGTATAAGGGGTATTTTGGTATGCTGAGTACGAATTTCGGTTTAATTTAGCAATCCAATATGGCCGCCGCGCCGCCGTTGTAAAAGTTCATGTTGGGTATCGTATAAGGGGTATTTTGGTATGCTGAGTACGAATTTCGGGTTTTACCTTTTGGGGTACGAAACCCCTAAAAGCCTATTATAGCCCCGATCCTATGACTGTTCTAACAAGCCCAAAAATCTTAATATATCCTGTAATTTAACTGAGGATGTAGGTTTCCTACTCGCTACTTATAACTGTTTCTGAAATAGTCTTGTGACCGACAGACAGATATGCGGATGATAAATTCTCATGAATAGGGTCCCGTTTTTACCCTTTGGATACGGAACCCTAAAAATCTAATGAAAACCTCGATTCTGTGACTTTTCACAACAACATGTAATTTCCTGAAGAGTTGGTATCCCGCAGACATTTTGATGCAGTAGGCACCAGGTTACCATGTCGTGAAAATTCCTTAACAGTAAAAGAATACCACATTCATCATGAATCTCGCATGGGAATTTTAAAAGCCCTTGATCACTCAGGAATTAAGCTGATGGTGTTCAAAATTTATAGCTAATACATCCTGGACACATTCATCAAAATCGGTCAATACCTTGGGCTTGGACCGCAATGCATCCACTATACCGATCGAGAAATTTTGTGATTATGACGCGGGGTCATATTGGATTGCAAATTTATCATGTGATTCGTACTCAGCATATCAAAAAACCCCATAAAGGATACCCATCATGAAATTTTGTGATAACGGCGCGGCGGCGGCCATATTGGATTGCAAAATTATCATGTGATTCGTACTCAGCATAGCAAAAAATACCTTAAACGATACCCATCATGCAATTTTGTGATTACGGCGTGGCGGCCATATTGGATTGCAAAATTATCATGTGATTCGTACTCAGCATACCAAAAAACCCCTTAAACGAAACCCATCATGAAATTTTGTGATTACGGCGCGGCGGCCATATTGGATTGCAAAATTATCATGTGATTCGTACTCGGCATACCAAAAAACCCCTTAAACGATACCCAGCATGAAATTTTGTGATAACGGCGCGGAGGCCATATTGGATTGCAAAATTATCATGTGATTCGTACTCAGCCTAGCAAAAAACACCTTAAACGACACCCATCATGGAATTTTGTGATTACGGCGCGGCGGCCATATTGGATTGCAAAATTATCATGTGATTCGTACTCGGCATACCAAAAAACCCCTTAAACGATACCCAGCATGAAATTTTGTGATAACGGCGCGGAGGCCATATTGGATTGCAAAATTATCATGTGATTCGTACTCAGCCTAGCAAAAAACACCTTAAACGACACCCATCATGGAATTTTGTGATTACGGCGTGGCGGCCATATTGGATTGCAAAATTATCATGTGATTCGTACTCAGCATACCAAAAAACCCCTTAAATGATACCCATCATGAAATTTTGTGATTACGGCGCGGCGGCCATATTGGATTGCAAAATTATCATGTGATTCGTACTCAGCACATCGAAAAACCCCTTAAACGATACCCATCATGAAATTCTGTGATTACAGGGTGGAGGCCACATTGAATTGCAAAATTATCATGTGATTCGTACTCAGCACATCGAAAAACCCCATAAACGATACCCATCATGAAATTTTGTGACTACGGCGCGGCGGCCATATTGGATTGCAAAATTATCATGTGATTCGTACTCAGCATACCAAAAAACCCCTTAAACGATACCCATCATGAAATTCTGTAATTACGGCGCGGCGGCCATATTGGATTGCAAAATTATCATGTGATTCGTACTCAGCATACCAAAAAACCCCTTAAACGATACCCATCATGAAATTCTGTAATTACGGCGCGGCGGCCATATTGGATTGCAATATTATCATGTGATTCGTACTCAGCACATCGAAAAACCCCATAAACGATACACATCATGAAATTTTGTGACTACGGCGCGGCGGCCATATTGGATTGCAAAATTATCACGTGATTCGTACTCAGCATACCAAAAAACCCCTTTAACGATACCCATCATAAAATTTCGTGATTACGGCGCGGCGACCATATTGGATTGCAAAATTATCACGTGATTCATACTCAGCATACCAAAAAACCCTTTAAACGATACCCATCATGAATTTTTGTGATTACGGCGCGGCGGCCATATTGGATTGCAAAATTATCATGTGATTCGTACTCAGCATACCAAAAAACCCCTTTAACGATACCCATCATAAAATTTCGTGATTACGGCGCGGCGGCCGTATTGGATTGCAAAATTATCACGTGATTCGTACTCAGCATACCAAAAAAACCCCTAAAACGATACCTGGAGCATGACTTGTAGCTCACTACAAGTCATGCTCCAGGAATGTCACGGGTCAGTAGATGCGCACGTCTGTGTGAGTGAGCCGTTTCGCACATTTCTATGAAGTTACTCTACTGTTGTAAGTATCTGTATATTGTCACGACAGTAAATATCGTCCACGATATCGTGCGATATCGTGCGATATCGTGACGATATCGTGGCAGTGTGAAAGCGTGTAGTAGTAATTGTATCAAAACACCGCTCCTACGATATCGTACGATATCGTGTCGTTACGGTTATCGTGGCAGTGTGCAAGCGCCCTATGGTTGGGAGCCCCGACTATGCCCTCGGAATGATGCATACTGCGGCCGCGTCTTTGGGGGGTTGTTCAGTTGTGATCCCGCTTCTTGAGAGGGGCGTGCATGAATCTCTCACGTCACGCTATCGTCTAAGGCCTGCCTGTAAGGACGGTGACGGTTTGCATGCCCCTAATTAAGTTTAAAAAATGTATAAAAAGTAAATTGTGCTGCAGGGGCTACTATACGGTTGACGATTATTTGATTGATAAGGAAGCCTGGAAGTGATCTGCTTGCTCTACTGATGGAGTTTTAGTTTATAGTATCTACTTATTGTAAATATGTAGTGCACAAAAAGAATAGCCCGCCGAGTTTCTTGCCAGTTCTTCTCAAGTGGGCTGCGTTCCGAACTGGTGGTACTATTTGCATTGTATTCATTGACGTGTCGCAAGTGCCTATATATTAGGATTATGCGAAATAAATGTTTTTTGATTGATTGATTGATGTGAGCAACCCCCGTCACCGTCCTCAGGCCCAGGTCATGGAAGCTGATAGTATGGGGCGCCGCCGCAGATTGTAAAACTCGGGTGGTAGAGTTCTCTCCCGCTTCCTCCCCCGCCGTCTCTATCACGAGCATGACCTGCTCACAGGAAGAGGCCTATGGCCCCGCTTCAGCGCCTCCTTACACCATTGAAACAATGACGCAAGGGCCCTCGCTTCCAGGTCCTATAGAGGGGTCCCGGCTAGAAGACATGCCGCTTTAACTGTGATCGTGCGGTATCCCCTTATCACCTTGACAGCCGTCGCCTTCTGCGGGCTAAGCAATCTAGCCGCATTGCTGGTCATCAGGATCTACGCCCATACAGGGGCCACGTATGCTCCGCACGATCCCAAGGTACAGCCTCCTGCAGGGAGCGTTAGGTCTCCTGATATTGAGAAACAACCATGAGAGTGCGGCTGATGCCCCCCTTCCTCAGTTATGGGACCAAACTTCGGAAATGGTATCCGAAGTTCCACCGGCTATCGAGTACGAGCCCCAGATACGTCATCGAGAGCTCGATGCCGATGCTGACTGATGCCCCCTATATGTAAGCTGGATCTCGCAGGTGGCCTTTAGGGCTGCGCCTCGGTGCGTTGCTCCTAGCGCTTAAATGAGAGTGTCGTCGTAACACGTTACGCACGTAACACATTACGCCGTCACCTCTGAGCAACGGACCACGCAGCACCCAATCGTAACCGATATTCCACAGAAGTGGTCCTAAGACCGATCCCTATGGAACACGGAACGACACATCTCGCCGACCCTGCCCTAGCCAGCTCGGGTAAGTTATGGCCCTCTTGGAAAGATAGGTCCCAACAATTCGACGGAGGTATGGAGGCATTCCGTGGTAAATAAGCGCCTCTCAAAGCAGCTCCAGGGCAAGGTGTTGAAAGCGTTGACGATGTCGAAAAGACACAGTCACCCTGTTCTTTTGCCGCTATAACAAAAAATACCTACTAAAATCAGAAAAAAGCATCCACACAACAAACGTAATTTTTGTTCCCAATTTTTGTAACGGAACCCTCTGTGCGGGAATCCGACTCGCACTTGGCAGTTTTTTCTTTATTTTTTTTCAATATGAACACGTCAGTTTCGGTTTCGGTTTCGGTTTCGGCCGAAACTGACCCTGGGGCCGAAAGTTCGGTTTCGGTTTCGGTTTCGGCTGGAAAACCAGTTTCGGTCGGACACTACTAATTACATTTTGCCCATCACTGATATTCCTAGACTGTGGCGCGATTTCAACGTAATTTGGCATAATAATTACGAAATAGTTGCGAAAAAAACTGACACAGGTCCTGCCTCCACAAGCGCCAGGGCGAGACTGATCGGCCGTCAGCGGCGCAATTCTATTGCGTTTGGTAGATATTCGTACATGATAACTATGTAAGTAGTTGTTTATAGAAAAACGTTCGGAAAATGTGTATAAAACCTTAATACCTTTAATTGAGTGCAAAAAAAATATATAAAATATTAATAGTTTAGCCACAGTTTTGAAAAAACTTTTCTGAGAGAGTCAACTTTGGGATTTTTTTCTATCTAGTGAAATTTATTGGATCGTGTAACGGGCTCGGAATATGTTTAGCTTATATCCTTAACTATTATATATGTATTTATCAGAATTATAAACCCTTTACTTTTTGAGTAGGATTGTTTCAAAAAACTCAAAATCTGACCCACGCGGCCTTAACGGTTCAAAACACGATTAGGAAAGCTTTGCTCAATCGAAATCGCTCTCGAAAAATGAGAAATATTGCAAACATCTGTACTTTTTTTATCTAAATAAATTAGTTTATTCCTCAAAAAACTTGTCGTAAAATAGATATAGGTCTCTAGAACAATATTTCACGGCTAGATTTTGTCTTAAAACCCCTCAAATTTTATTATAATAATATATGTATTAGAATAGAATGAAAAATGAAAAAAAATGCGTACGCTGCAATCACTCGAATTGCCTCAGGATCTGTCGATGTCGGATAAGTAAGCCTTAATGAGATGGTCGGCCATTGACGCCTATTGCGTGCGTGTCCGTTACGTAACGAGACACAGTTACGCTGTCAATGTCAAGCTCAAGAGCGCTGCGTCAATGTTTTGGAGTTCGATGTTGAAATCACTACGCGGTGAACTAAGTTCATTGACCATACTACATGAACTTTATGAAACAAAACTTGATTTTCTAGAATGATGTTTCGTGTGTATATTAGAACTGGAATTTTAAAATAAACAGAATATAAACTGAGGTCAATATACTTACGAGACTTTAAAAATAAAAATTTTGATTGGATTTTCATAAAGGCAATTGAAACTAAATGCAATACCTAATTAATACATTTGTTTACTCGTTAATAATCTTGTCTCGCGACTTTCGCGCACTTTTGAAAGCGTTGAAATTTTGCACATCCGTCACGTTCCGATGACAATGCAAGAATTAAAAGAAAATGTATTGTCAATCTGACAAAAAAAAATACCGGTTGAGTTCTCTATTAAATCGTATTTTTAAATTTACTTGATTATAGGTAACTTTTGACAATGTCCCGAAGACCACCTACGTGCGAATCCGGGTCAATAGCCTAAGTGCAAAAATCGAACTAATGTGAAGCAAACTCATTGAGCTAACTACGTATTTTCTGGTTGTTACAGAGCACGCCGCCTCCCCTAGTGGACTGGTCATATGTCCCGACCCTGGTTCTAAGCGTAATACTGATAGTCGTCGTGGTCACAGCACTATTTGCACGTGCAGCAGAGAACAAGCCAACGACACGACTGCCAGGACCTCAAGCTTTACCGTTTCTGGGGACCAGATGGCTGTTCTGGAGTAGATATAAGATGAACAAGCTTCATGAGGCTTATGACGGTGAGATTTTGTTACAAATCTTTTTTTGATAATTTGATTTATAATAGAGGCCATGTTGCTCTATGAATTTAAAAAAGATTG
Source organism: Miltochrista miniata (assembly GCA_933228765.1). Taxonomy (NCBI): domain Eukaryota; kingdom Metazoa; phylum Arthropoda; class Insecta; order Lepidoptera; family Erebidae; genus Miltochrista; species Miltochrista miniata. The sequence continues at coordinate 12,877,544 of OW121768.1, forward strand.
TTCAGGAGTTCCTCTTTCGATTGTTCAGGACTTCTAAATATTTTTTTTTCAAATCTATGTTTCTTTTGCGTTTCATTAAGTCAGTTTCTTCGAGCATACCTAGTTCTTTCAAATTAAATTTAAACACTGTTCGGATTATGTACCTATTCTAATATGTCTAACTGAGGGTCCTGCGAACTTTGTACCGCTTTCGAAATCTGTTTCTTAAAAAATCTAAGTATACATCTATACTAATATTATAAAGAGGAAAGATTTGTTTTTTTGTTTGTTTGTTTGTTTGTTTGTTTGTTTGTAACGAATAGGCTCCGGAACTACTGGTCCGATTTGAAAAATTCTTTCACTGTTGGGAAGCTACACTCTTTGCGGTGAACATAGGCTATATTTTATTCCCGTATTCCCACGGGAACGGGAACTACGTGGGTGAAACCGCGTGACGTCCGCTAGTGAATGATAAAAGGATTTTTTTGTAAAGATTGGGTAGAGACAAATCGACCAAATTAAGGATTCAAGTCTAGTTTAATCATCATCAATAATTTATTCTTAGATAGTGATCGCCTCTATTAGATTGTCATTTAATAATAGTGCTTTCTACTTGTCTTATGCAACGTTTATACATAACACTAAAATCACGACGACCTACATATTTCGAAAGTTCCTAAAAGCTTCTCAGAACTAGATCAAGCTTTGGTTGCATTTATATACAGGTTTTTTTTTAGTATATCAATGGTTGGTTGACATACTATGAAACTTCCTAACTGAGGTACTCGAAGTGTCAAACCTTTAGGAGTAACGTCTGTAGCAAAAAATAAACCAAAAAACGTCTGTAACTAAAAATATAACACGCCACTTCCTCTTCATAAATCGAAAATGGACTCCCTAGCTTGGCTTAGCTATTGCCTATTGATGTAGGCCGCCGAAACCTATAATGTAGGTACATGCATGTTATATTATAGCCCACATTTCATGTTGTCTCATGTAAATAGGTGGTGTTAAAATGGTTAGGCGAAATGGCATAGCCTGTGGCTGAACATTTAAAACCACCAATAAGGCTTTTTTTACACTGTGGAAAAATCCTGCAAAGATGCTATGCCGGACTCTTACAGACTAAAAACCTCATGTATCCTACCTACCTAATAGCCTACGGTTGAAAGCCCAGGGTAAGCCCTCGGAAGGATACCCCAGGACTCCCAACCACCAATAAGGCCTTCTATTTAGCTGAGCGATTACTACTGATAACCGGGACCAACAGCTTAATATGGCTGTAACAAAGAAAAAGAATACATATATATATATATACGGTCACTCCTTTATCCCCGAAGGGGTAGGGAGAGGCAGATTATTTGCACACATTTCACATATTTTTATAATTTGTCCCACGTAATAGGTGGTGAGCCGTATGGCCGTGTTGAAATGGGCAGGCGCAGGTTGTGATTGTGACTGCCTGCTGTTGATATTTTTCAAGACGCCTAAAAGGCCCGAGTTAACGACTGTCATTTTACTGACAAACCGGGACTTACGGCTTAACGTACCTTCCGAAGCACGGATACGCTCAAATAAATGTCACAAAGTGGTCACATGGCTGGTCACCCATCAAAGGACCGGCTATAGTGAAAGTTGCTTACTACAGTGATCGTTTACAGAACACTGAGTCCGCGGGGCCACGAGACAAGATATCTATCTATAATACCTATTGTGCGAATACATCTAGACTAGATCTTGCCCTCTTCGCTCTTGATAGTGGGAACGATCCATGTCAAGGAGCTATAACGAAATTAGATCGAGGAGCGTATATAGATCGATGTCAGGTCGAAGTCTATGAAGTTTCAATAAAACTAGATAACTTGAGATGAACTATGTCTATGTTGATCTAATTTAAATGATCTGTTCAGTTTTTATCTTTTAGGTTGCTAAGTTGAATAAGGATTTGGGAAATTAGAGAAGATTATCGAAATGGTTAGGTACGTATAGGTAGTTTAAATAAATTCGGATAGAGTCCTGAATTTCCACACGAAAAAAAGACTCCCCGGGCTTATTGACGGTATCTTTTTTAGTACTTATCGAAATAAGTATAAACAATATAAACATGTATTTGATCTTCGTGCACACAATTTTGGTTTTACATACACATAATCACGTCTTTATCCCCGAAGGGGTAGGCAGAGGCATACGCCCACATTTCACCTTATAGTTTTATGTCCCATGTAATAGGTGGTGAGCCTTTTGCCGTGTTGCAATGGATAGGCGCAGGTCGCCGCGACCTGCTGTTGAAATTTTGTAAGCCGCCCATAAGGCTTTCAACTTGGCTTAACGATTGTCACCTTACTGACAACCGAGTTCATTTCGAGTTTCCTTCTCTACGCAATGGATCTTTTTGCGAAAGTGTTTCCTTAGTCGCCTCTTACAACACCCTCGGGATATATTGGGGTGGCGACCTTTTGTAATCTTACCGTACGTAAGTTTATGAAAATAGTGCCAATATACCACAGCTTTCATTTAACTGGTGCGTTTTCTGAGGCGGTACAAAGTTTGTAGGATCAGCTAGTACGAATTAAAAATTTAGCTTCAATCAATAGGTAAAACGGTTTTATGTTTACTGTAACCTTGAAGTTCTTCAAGAATTAATACCATACAGATTTATTTGTTTATTCTCCACGATTCATAGAAACTATAACGAATTGTGAATATTCCTTGATTGGTCTAATTTTGCATGCTTGTATCTCTAATTCTCTAGTTATGGTCACACACAATGAGAGATTTGCACACAGATATGTTCAGGCGCTACGGGCCCGTATTCATGGAGACCACACCCAGCGGAGCCATAATAGTTTCCATCGCAGAGAGAGATGCACTTGAAGCCGTACTCCGAACGCCAGCGAAAAGGCCGTATCGTCCTCCTACAGAGATTGTCCAAGTCTACCGAAGAAGCAAACCTGAACGATACGCTTCTACTGGACTTGTGAATGAGTGAGTAATTTTATTTATTGAATGACAACCTTTTTTTTTATTTTTAACGTGAGAGAAAATCCATCATGGATGCTATGCCGGACTCCTACTGACTAAAAAACCTCACGTAACGCTTAACAGCCTATGGTTGGGAGCCCCGGGTAAGCCCTCGGAAGGATGTCCCAGGACTCTGAATGACAACCCTTGTCCTGTTCCACAATTGTTTCGGACCGGTTTCAGCTCACAAAAAGGGTTTGCTTTGACTATTGAAGCTTTTGCACTGAAAAGAATATCAATTTGATATGTACCGGTTTTCAAATTTGCCCCAAAATAAGGGTGAATACAATTATAAAGTAGGTTAAAATCTATAATAATAAAATTACCACGTGGCTCGACTCGCTCATCTACCAACTCCCAAACGCAAAAGAAACCAATACACCTTGAGAACGAAAAAGAGAAACTTGACATTTTATAAATAAATAAATATTTGTGGACCTTTTAGAGTAAGCTACTCTCATAAGATAGGCAACCAATAAAGATAAATTTCAAATTTCTTCCCCCAAGGGAGTTTAATAGGTGACAAAATTCAACAGCGATTGAGAATACGGTAACTCGGAGTTCGTAGCATATTCGTAGCGGAGTTCGAATTCAGGGGCACAGCTGGTTAAATAATACAATTATAAAACAATAATTTCACAGTAATATTTAAGTTGGTTTGAGTTAGTATACTATTACCTAAATATACTTATACATACATACAATACCAGAAAGAATGACAGAGCATGGCGCAGTTGCCTTAATCAAGTTAACTTAGAATAGGTAAACGTTAGATACATTAGTTCCTACATCGTGGTGCTACAATACCTATTGCTTTTTCTGTGACGCTACTGGCCTTCAAATTAAACTTAGTAGGTAAGTATTAGCAATGTCATTACCTACTCATTATCATAACGACGTCATTAATGCTAAAAAAATCGTTATCTGTTTCATTTAGGTAGTTTTAGTTTTGCTTCTAAAAGGTGCCACCAGACAAAAGAGTTTCCTAGCTGTCGCCACAGTGGCAGCCGTAGGTCTGTTGGGAGTCCTAGGGTATCCTTCCGAGGCCTTACCCGGGGCTCCCGACCGTAGGTTGTTAGGTAGAATACTTGTGGTTTTTAGTCAGTAGAAATCCGGCATGGCATCCCCGTATAATTTTTCTCATGTAAAATAAAATTGACAACAGAATGTGAGCGACCGCTTTTGGGATCGCATACTCTTACGCTTTTACTATACTGTTAGCGATTTTCCGTAAATTATGACTGTGTAACGTTGTATTTCCATGGGTGAGATAGGTCTTTAACAAGATCTGCGGAGGCAATTTAGCTTCACCTGCAAATCTGGCGAAAGAGGGGAAAATTCGAAACAAAACCATGTATCAATCTTTCTGGCAAGTGCACTGTTGAACTCAATTCTTTCCTAATTTTTTGAGAGGGTTATTGGCATTAGGTAAACAACATTTTGCTGTCTAAGTCACAACTTGATTTCTACATTTATTAAGCTTAGGTGTCGAGAAATAAATGCAGTTGTTAACATTTTATAAATATTGCATTAGTAGTTTAATAGTCACATGAACAGCTCATATTTACATTGTAGGTAAGTAAACGTGATTATTACAGTCTAAATATATATGAAAGTGTCGAGTCGATGAAAGATAACGCGTATTTCAAAACTGACATAGATACCCAGTTAGGCTGGGTTATCTTTTGAGTGTGCATTCATTCATCACCCTGGGTGGTTTGACCTCTACATCCTGACTTGCCTGTCTAACCCGTCTGCTACAATTTTGGCAAGGTAGGTTCTATTTTTTTTTCCAATAGTTATATGATATGAGTTTGTAAACTCTTTGAGAGCTGCGAATAAATTTAGTGCAATCCTTCTAAATCGTGCAAAGGATTACCGAAAATTAGCAAAATTTTGATAGCTTTCGTTGATGTCTTTCGAAAAAATCGTAGGTACCTACTTATTTTAGCTGAAATTTTGGTGAATTTCGTTGATGTGTTTTAGAAAAATCATAGTTTCGTAGATAAGCAAAATTTTGATCGATTTCGTTGATGTCTTTTAGACAAAGTTCATAGTTTTAGATAATTTTGGTGGATTTCGTGGTCATATTTACTTATCTCTGACACACACAGTAACCATAACAGTCTCATCTTCATTTAGAAGGATAATGTTTACCTTGGGTACCTTCTATCCTATAGTATAAAGTTAAATCTTTAAACAAAGATATTATATTCAGATTCACAATAAGGAAACAGCCCGGCTATTAATTCTAAACTGGTCTTTAATCTTTTGTTACGGTTTGGGAATTAGTAACGCCGGAAAAGATACCTACATGTTAGTTTTTTAGGGTTCCGTACCCAGAGGGTAAAAAACGGGACCCTATTCATGGGACTTCGCTATCCGTCTGTCTGTCTGTCCGTCATGAGGCTGTATCTCATGAACGGTGACAGTCAGAGAGCTGATTTTTTTACAGATTACGTGTTTCTGTTGCTGCTATAACAACAAATACTAAAACCAGTAAAAAAGGGGGGATTAAGAGGGGCTTTTTCCCGCTTTATGGTACGGAATCCTCTGTCCGCGAGTCCGACACGCACTTGGCCAGTTTTTTATACTTCCTCAAACAACACATCTTCTCGCAAATACTCAAATAGGGCGGCCAAGGCTAACCATATTATGGGGCTATATTTACAGAGCATACTTTCATTTGAGAAGAACCGATGGTGCTCTACCGAGGTCCCAAGACAGCCTCGACTGTAAGAGGTGCACCTGACGAATAACCCTTTGCCAACTATCTGGCCAGCGTGGTAGTAAAGTTAATCAAGCCAAAATTTGATTGTGTGGTACTAATAAATAGGTACCTTTTTTACGTGAAGGAAATTCCTACATGGATGCTATGCGGGACCTCATCCTACCTACTAAAACACCTCACAAATCCCGGTTCCCGGTTGGGAGCCCCGGGTAAGTCCTCGGAAGGATACTCCAGGACTCTCAACATTAATAAATACCTGTAGGGAGGTTCACATTATTTAAAAAGAGTGCAGTCGAGTACAATGTTACTAAATCGTTTTTCAGGCAAGGAGAAAAATGGTTTCATCTTCGCAAGCATTTGACAGGAGACCTAACAAGCCCCAGTACCATGCAAGGGTTTTTACCAGAACTCAACAATATCTGTGATGATTTCCTGGTTCTACTGGATTCCTGTCGAAGAAGTGATGGCAGTGTCGTGGGTTTCGATCAACTTACCAATAGAATGGGATTGGAATGTAAGTATCCTCATTTTTAACATGTATGTTTGTTTGTTTGCATGTAACGGCATCTTTGAATGTGATTTTTACCTACTTTGCACACTTATAAACTACTGATGGCAATGGAATTATTTAATGTTTTTTCCATTATCCTGATCAGGATTTTCAGAACACACGCTAATGTATCACCATATAGGTACCTACTCCTATAAAATAACTACTAAAGGGTTGGCTAATGTTACTAATTGAAATTGGGTTTTGACGGCCTATCTGATGGGCAAAAGATGCTACGGGTTACAGATCGAGCAAAAACCTACTATTAACACCCAATTCAAATAATACTGTAGACTAGTGTAGACATACATAATTAGTCACGCCTTTGAGGCATACCTCAGCCTACCCCTTCGGGGATAAACACTATAAGGTGAAATGTGGGCGTATACTATGGTATACGCCTACATTTCACCTTGCTGAGCCTATTGCCGTGTTAAAATGGACAGTCGCAGGTCGCTAGCCTGCAACCAGCAGTTGAAATTTTTCAAGCTGCCCATAAGGCCTTCAACTTATCTTAACGATTGTCAATTTACTGACATTGGTAACATTTCGAGTTTTCCTTCTCTACGCAATGGATTTTTTGCGAAAGTGTTTCCTTAGTTGCCTCTTACCACACCATCGGGATGTATTAGGGTGGCGACATTTTGTACTCTTACCCGTCGCAACACGAGACCTCGTCGCCACACGGGGCACTAGTGTAGACGCTTGTAAAAATAGGAAGGGAGGTCATTCCGCAATCTAAGCGTTCGCGCTGTGGGATTATGATATTCACGTCTTAAATTACTACTAAGTAGGTATTTTATGGGGATAATCTGGCATGAATTTGTTTTTACGAATGAAGTTCATTTGACAAGATTTTCCTGTTATAATTTACCTACCAGGACTTTTGGATATGCAGAAACCAAGTTGATGTTTCTGCCTGTTCTTGATCACGAAGTTAAGAATTAATATATTTCAAACATTTGTTTAAACGTGTAATATATTTATGTAGCAAAATCACGCAACATGTTTCTTCTATGAGCATAAACATTTCTTGGCCGTAACAGACTTATCTTTACCAAAGGCATCTAAGAACGTAAAAACTTTGGCAAGGAGGATAGTGAGAGATAAAATTTTCTGTCACCATTAGTAGGTACCTAACCTACCCTTTTTTAAGTGAGATAAAATCCTCATGGATACCTACTTATGGATATCTACCGACTAAAAAACCTCAAGTATCCTGCCTCTACGGTTGAGAACCCCGGGTAAGCTCTCGGAAGGATACCCCAGGACTCATCAACCTGATCTACCCTTATAATCAGTACCTAGAGGTACCTATACCTACTGTATGACTCACGCAACTTTGTCGAGAAAAATACCTTTCAACTAAAATATAATTATATCCAGCCAAAAAAAATGTTGTCAGAAGCAAAGTTGTCGGCTGAAAGCTAGTGTAGGTACACAAAATATATGATAAGGTTTAGTTAAGCAAGGGAGTAGGGGTAATAGGTTAAGATAAAAACGATGTAACTATTAAGTAATCAGAGCTTGGGGTCAATAAAGATAAGTCTGACATATTCACTTAGTCCCTTCGTTATCGGTACTTGGTAGACTTGTTTACATGATTATTTTTTAAATAGATATCTACATTTTGGCTCCGTGTGATGTGGCTCCGCCGAGATCTTTGACGCCTACGCGAGCCTGACCTGCTAATTGTACGCCTATTGACTAACAAAAAAGAGGTCATAGTGAAGAGAAAGAAGTTCGAAGCAAAACCCCGTAGCAAGCCATCTTTTTATTCTACTGTGTGAAAATCCTTCATGGATACTATCCCGTACTCCTACCGGCTAAAACCACGCGGTGTCCTCCAACTGACAATGGCCAGATGTTTCAGGATTCCCGAAATCCCGACAGACATTGGATACCACCGCGACCTCGCAGGTTTGGGTGTTATCCCGTGTCTGTGGGGTTAGATCGGTTCGGGTGATATCTCTCTTCTTAGAGCGTGAGGCGTGCGTGAACCATAACAAACTTATCTGGTCAGTGGACACCAGCCACTCTCCCTAAATGATGGTACCTACACAGAAATTGTTTTACAAATACGTGACCATGACCATCCATCTTTGAAATCTCATTGCGGATTCAGCTACCAAAATATTAAAATGTTCCAGAGGCTAGAACTCTGCGGCTATTTAGATCCCGTGTTGATTAAATATGTAGGTACAATGGTTTTCGTTATCAAATTTACAATATAATTAATGCACGATATTACGATAAGGTTGAAGCAATATCATTGAATAACTGTTTGCACTTTGCAAAATGGTGCATCTAAATCTAACGTAATTTATTGCCTACACAATGTTGTTTGCATTGAGCTCGAGTTCAAATGCTAATGTCAGAGAGTCGTCATAGATTCAAACTAGCGATATGAGTGACGAGAAACTGACATAAAAGATAAGAAATGTAGGTCAGATGCAGTAGAAAATAGCTTTAAATGCTCACATATCCGTGTGCATGGGTTGTTACTAGCAAGGAATGCAACAATGAACATAGAAATGCATTATGAATCATATCTCTACTCAACAGTGTTGACTCTATCCGGCCTAATGGCTGAAAGTGTTCATGTTGAGATAAGTGTCACTTTTCTAAAGTTGTAAATAGATTTGAAAGGGTTTACCTATTGTAACTATACACCATTTTATTTTGTCTGAAGTGAGAATACTTTTACACTCAGAATGTAGTAGAAACGTGTTGTTTGGTTTGATCTTAACTTTTTAGAAACACACTAGTGTTAATGTAGACTTATTTATTCATTTATCATACGAAAATAGTTTCTAGTGCAGAATCGTAGTATGACCTAAGTATAGATATGTGAAACCAAAGGATATACTTGCCTTATAATTTGTGTAACTTGTTGAGATAGGTCATTGTTGGTTGTATTTTCATTTGCGAGCTTTTCTTTAAGTCCTTGATCCCGGTTGTCAACATCATCGCAGTGTCCAATTACTATTAAGTGGGTCGTATGCTTGTCTGCCATTTTAGTTGCATAAAAAAAATCGGTAGTATGTAAACTCGGTTTACCTACTGTCGATAGTTGAACGTGACAACTCAGCCTTAAATGGAACGCCTCAGAGCGAGGTAACGCCGCATACGTCATGTTTTTTTCGTGCGTGCAGCCGGCTCCATCGAATTATAAGACGTTGTCACATCAAAAAGTATTATTTGTTGGACTTTATATTATTTACCTATATGGAATTAAATGATTGAATGTTATTGCCATAGGTGTATCCATAGATTTAGAATTTTTCGCTACTACGGTGTATCTATAAAAGTATTTGGGTACCTAACAGCTTTGTGTAGCAGTGAGACAAAAAAATGCTATCGGATCGGACCTTATTCTACGTCAAAACCTTTATCAAATTAGTTTTAGTAATCTGTGAGGCTTATAAACACAGACAATGCATCCGATCCTTTTACTAAGAATCTTATGGTGCATTTTATAGCGGTGTGCGGTCTAATGCTGGGATCGAGGCTCGGGTTTCTGGAGCGATGGATGTCTGGCCGAGCTGCAACCTTAGCCAGCGCAGTCAAGGCGCATTTCAGAGCACAGCGAGATTCCTACTACGGTGCGCCTTTATGGAAAATTGCACCAACTACCCTGTACAGAACTTTCGCGAAGAGCGAGGAGACTATTCACACGTGAGTATCATTTATCTAGAGGTACTATTATTATTATTATGCAGAGGAAAACATTATGTAGGTAAGTATTTGTGAGTGATAAAGTTTGAAAGTAATGAACCGATTTTTAAATTCTATCACCACGTGAAAATCAAATTATTCTGAAGCAAAATATGCTATATATGTTTCTACTTCAGGGAGCAAATCTGTCCTAAGGAAGAATACGTAGGGGCTGTCTAGAATCTCTAGTCTAAATATTAGTCCAACGAGTCTAAATTACCACAGGAGCTGTGGTAATTTAGACTCATTTTAAGAATATAGAATAGAATAATATTTATTTACTGTTTCTGTTGCTATTCTATTCTTATTCTATTCTCATTGAACTAATATTTACACGGTGGCTACAATTCCAGTTATTTTATTACGATAAGTATTTCGTTATAATGTATCTGCATATTTGGATTCAGCCAAATATCAATTAAAATATTATGTTATGCAGCTATAACAGAATATTCCGTAGTTCTGTTTAGTTCGACAGTGAGTCTTCGTCTATGTTTGGTGGGTACCTACACAGACTTAAACATAATTGGGGATTTCCATAACATAAAAAGTTAGGTACGCACACCTATATGCCTTGGAGTGACATTTTATAATCTTCGTCATAAAAATAGCTAGGTATATTATTATTATTGAATCTTGGACGCATAATTAACTCTTGATTAATAAGCTATTTACTTATTAACGATAACGAAGAGGTTACTCTTAAGTGGAGATGATTTTGCGTATTTAATTATTTTTATCGATAATTACCGTATTTACTTTTACGTAATAAACAAATTAGGTAGGTACAATATGCGCTACGAAAACAGTCGTTATGTCAAGTTGAAGGCCTTTACATACGGCTTGAAAATTCAACCCGTGTCTCTTTATTTCAACACTGCAAATAGGCTCACCTCCTATTACTTGGGACAAAATGCAATTTGCAATAATATCCCTCTGACTACCCTTTTCGGGATAAAGTCGTGACCTTATGTATAGAAACATAGACAATTCTATGTATAGAAAGATGATCAACGGTATTGGGATGATAGCCAGATCATCATTTTCGTTCATCAATGAAAAGCTGTCGAACCCTCTGAGTCAGTCTGGCCGATCTCCATGTCTGATTCTCATTTTCCGTCAAATTATCAATTATGTGAGCACTTTCTATTACACAAGTGTCATCTTTCATGGCGCTATGTACCTAGATATTTTATACTAAGCTAATGTTCATAAGGCGAGAGGATGCGCTTGCGTTTAAAGAGTGTATTTGTTTAGACAAGCCACTAAGTACTTTTTTATTGCTTGAGTTGACGGTTGGAGACTATTTTCAGTAAACGGTGGGCGCTACTTATCTTTGTAGTGGTTGCTTTAACACATTGAACCTTCCAACATCTAGTTTGGATTCGACTTTGGTAGAGATAAGTTTAGAAGTCTTTTTGCATGTTCTACTGCCTGTACAATGAATTGGCTCTGAGAAATTGTTTAATATGATGCCCATAGCTACGTTTCATCATCGCACCGTTCGCCATAAACAGGTGGTTCATCTTAACAATTTGCGTACGGAGCGTTCGAGTATGGTAAGATCCGATAGGGGCTTTCTTCCGCGCACGTTTCGATTGTGAAATAATCTCCCAGCCTCTGTTTTCCCTATTGTCTACAGTAGGTAGGTACGGGGTTCTTCAAAGGGGGTCTTAGATGGTTCTTGAAGAGTCAGCAGCGCTTGTGTTGCTAACGACCATAGGCTATGGTTACCACATCTAGCGGTTGGGCCGTTAGTTTATATGACAATTTAGTGGTTATAAAAAAACTTGATTATCTCAAACCATACATTTAGAATTTTTCGTCTCAAACTTAAGTTTTTGAATAGATCATGAATGAAAGCTTACTCGTTTCCTACCAACTTGTCTGTAACAAATTATTGAAGGATATGGTATAATAGATATGAGCTATCGTCTGCTCGTTTTATCGCTTCCACCTCGTACCTAATAGTGGAGCACTCCGTCCGAACTTACCTAGGTATATTATGTCTATGGTTGTCACTCTTTCTTTTTAAGAATTTAAACTCGGACTATAAAACTAAAAGCAGATGGTATGCTTTCAGTCTCACTTTCTTGTTCAGGAAGCGTCGTCTGCCTTTAGTTCTATTGGCTCTATAATCTGAGAATTTATACTAGGTAGGTACCAACAATATCCAACTTAGTAAATAAATAAGGTTAGGTAAGTACCTATGTACTATAATTATGTACACTCTCGTTCATTAGCTGTTATCTCAATACACATTTCCATCTACATCTCTTGTATTCTTGTTTTTGTGAACGGTAACTGCAAATTAACAATACTGGAAACATTGATTCTATGTTCTTACTTGTAAAACACGCGTAAAATAAGGCTAAGTAAGAATATCTTTGAAAATCAGGTAAATTATTAAACTGCGGTAGGTAGGTATAGATTAATAGAAATTATCTGTGAAGTTTGGAAAGTACCTAACAAGGAAAAAAGCTTATCCTGGCGTGACATCACTATCACTTACCTATTTTTGTGCAGTTGGCGAGTAGATACCACCATCTTTAGATATAAACTAGAAATTATGTTAGTTTTAAAACTTAAACCCAAAGGACGTCGCATCTTCTCGTAGGTTCCCCCCCAATACCAACTCTATTTTTTTTAATACCTATAGGTAAACAAGCAAATGTGGTGGCCAGTGTACCTACAATAAAATGATATTCAAACTTTTCGTTGATAAGACGAAATATTTTTTAAATAATAATACATTTATTGTTAAAAATTACAGAGAAACATAAATATTACATATCTATATTTACACTATTACTATCTAAACTAAACCTAAATAAGGCCCCCGTGGCATTGTGCCCAAAAGACTAGCAGCATTCCCCCTTTGAATAGCAATACCTATTCGTTGAGCGAGAAAACTGCCAGCCCTTGGGTCACCAGTTGACTCCACAAGGCGCTTTTTCAAATTCTTGAAAAATTTTTGCGCATTGGGACCCCATGGACCAAGGGTCTCGACACCGACTGGACAAAAACGATACGATGAGTCGAGACCCTTATATTTATTAATTTTAAATTGAATGTGTTAAGTATAAAAACTAATTATTGGCAGGATAGTATCGGAGCTGATGGAGGAAGCCAGGTTAATGAGACAAGGGACAGCAAATGACGACGGCATGCGCGAAATATTTCTGAAAATTTTGGAGAACCCAGCGCTGGACATGCGAGACAAAAAAGCTGCCGTCATCGACTTTATAACAGCTGGGATTGAAACGGTAAGGAAGTTAGAAATGGGATAATTGGTTTCTCAGACCTTTTTACGTGTAAATTTTATTCAAATCGGGTTCAGACTTTTCGAGAGTTTCGAATTTTCTCAGTCCCAACTTCTCATTTCTTATTCCGAGTTCCTAGGATTTTCATTCATGCGCCTGTGCAAGGAGAGCGTGAGTCATATCAGTATTGAGTTTTGATGAAGACATAGAACGATGTTGTTCTTGAATCTAAACTAAAATTGTACTTACTCCAACAGTTCCTTTTTTCATCAACAGCTTGCAAACAGCCTGGTGTTCCTGTTGTACCTACTGAGCGGTCGGCCAGACTGGCAAAGAACCATTCGTTCGGAACTACCTTCATGCAGCACATTGAATGCTGAAGATATTGCCGCGGCGCCATCGGTGCACGCAGCTATCTATGAAGCTTTTAGACTTCTGCCAACAGCACCATTTCTGGCGAGGCTTTTGGATTCACCAATGACAATTGCTGGGCATAAGTTGCCGGCTGGGGTAAGTTTGAAATGTCGACTAAATTTTAAATGATAAAATAAAGCTTAACTGGCAGACATTCTTGCCAACCCTAGAACCTGATCCCAACTCGACTACAATCAAATCAGCCTCTTACGGTAGGATACTGGATGTAGGTCTCTCCCAAATTTATTTTGGGAGAGTGGTTGACCTTACTACTCTGGACATGCAGGTTGGTGACTTCGTCCGTTATTCAGCAGCACCACTTGCAGGTGAGGCTGATCCCGAAGGTAGTATAAGTTAATTAAAAAGTACGTTCAGGGAAGGGCGGTATCGCACTCAGCACCTCTTATGGGATCCTGTCCTGAAATCCTCCAGGGGCACGTTCCAACATACACAGTCTTCATTTCAGTGTTTGTGTTTTGCAGACTTTCATCCTAGCGCATACGGGAGCAGCCTGTCGTCGCGAAGAGAACTTTTGGCGCGCGGGGGAGTTCCTGCCAGAGAGGTGGTTAAACCCTCGGGCGCCACATGCGACTTCGTTAGTAGCACCCTTCGGTCGGGGCAAGAGAATGTGTCCGGGGAAACGATTCGTTGATATGGAGCTACATCTGCTACTAGCTAAGGTATTTACTATTACTATTTGAAAAAAAAAAAAAAAAAAAAAAAAAAAAAAATTATTCCCTTTGAAATTTTTAAAAAATTATTTAGGTTTGTCAAAATTTTTGTGACTCTACCGGGGGTTCGGAAATGCTACAGACTGAGAAGAACACCCCAAGAAACTCAGTCCGGTCACTATTAATTCATCTTAGTATCTAATACAGTTTTTTTTTTTAATGTAGAAAGGAGCAATTCGTGTCACTGCCAGGCAGCCTTGTCTTCTAGAAAGTCTTTAATGCTATAATAAGCTTTCTGGCACCATTTAAGTTTTATTAGTTTTTTAAATTTATTAACTGACAAACCTGTTACGGCTGTCGGCAATGTATTGTACATTCGAATACAATTGCCCGCAAAAGAATTGCTTATTTTATTAAGCCTAAATCTAGGTACAGCCAATTTATTCTTATTTCTTAAGTTTAGGTTATGGATATCACTATTTTTAATAAATTTACTATTATTTTTATGAGTATATAATAAGTTTTCATATATGTACTGTGAATACACAGTAAGGATGTTGATATCCTTAAACTTTTCTCTTAATGACTCCCGAAACCTCATACCATAGATAGCCCGGACAGCCCTTTTCTGCAACACAAAGATACATTCGATGTCGGCAGCGTTACCCCATAATAGTATGCCATAGGTCATGACACTGTGGAAATAGCTAAAGTAGACAAGACGCGCTGTTCTAATGTCTGTCAGTTGTCGGATCTTTTTAACGGCATAGGCTGCAGAGCTCAGTCTGCCCGAGACTTTCTCGATATGAGGCCCCCACTGCAAGTTGGAGTCTAACTTTATGCCCAGAAAGACAGTTTCATCGACCAATTCTACTGGATCATCCCTAATCCTAATACTGGTGTTAACGAGCCTAACATTTGGCAAGGTGAATCTAATACATTTTGTTTTAGTTTCATTTAACAATAAATTATTTGCGTTAAACCAGTGGACTACCCTAGAGAGGGCATTGTTTACTTCGTCAAGATTGCGTTGTCCACGTTCAACTTTAAATATTAAAGATGTGTCATCAGCAAACAAAACTACCTCGTGATCGTCTCTTATAAGGTGAGGGAGATCATTTATGTACACTAAAAATAGAAAAGGTCCCAGAATTGAACCCTGAGGCACCCCCATTGTTACAGCAGACCCATGTGACTGTTTACCATTTATAACTACTCTCTGTACTCTATCTCTTAGGTAAGAACTAATTAAATCCAAGGCCGTCCCCTAGATCCCATATGATCAAGTTTTTGAATTAAAGTCTGATGCTGGACGCAATCAAAGGCCTTAGATAAGTCGCAGAATACACCATAAGCATCATACGACTCCTCCCAGGCCTCATATATACACTCTAATAATTTAATTCCAGCATCCGTGGTAGACCGACCGCGCGTGAAACCGAATTGTTTAGTATGGAATAGTTTATTTGTATTAAAATGATTTTGCATTTGATTAAGCATTACCTTTTCAAAGATTTTACTAAACGTGTGTAGTACAGAAATAGGACGAAAATTGGACGGATCCGAGGTGCTACCCGATTTAAACAGAGGAGTTATTTTACTAAACTTCATTAAGTCAGGAAACACACCACTATCAACACAATCTATACATATAATAAAACTGTAGAGGGTCGAGAGTCTGTACATGGAAGATATTTTGAAAATTATAATTGGAGGGCGTTCTCTAATCGTTACTGAAGCCGAAAATGTAATTTAAACTTTTCATGTCTGTCAGTCTGTCTGTCTGTCTGTCTGTCTGTCTGTATCCCGAATAAGTATCACGACGAAACTACTGAACCGATTTGAATGATACTTAGTACATTTTGAGCTTATAGTCCGAGGAAGGTTCTAGGATACTTAAGATCCCGAAGTTTTGCGCGGTTCCTGCGGGAGAGGGGATGAAAGATAAAATGGTTTTTCAGTTGTAATTTCTCAACGCGTGATGCGATTTCAAATATTTTTTTAGTATTGGAAAGGGAGTACTTTAAGGATTTTTCGACCCAAGTTTCAAGATTGAGGGGTTTGTAGTTCAGAAATTAGAGGCATCTCAACTTTCGCCAAACCTAGAATTCAAGGGTTCCTTTGAATGAGAGTGTAAATCGAAACGGGCGCCTTCGGTGCGGACTGAATTGTCTATCTATACATATAATAAAACTGTTGAGGGTCAAGAGTCTGTACATGGAAGATATTTTGAAAATTTTAATTGTAGGGCGTTTTCTAATCGATACTGAAGCCGAAAATGTAATTTAAATTTTTCATGTCTGTCTGTCTATCTGTCTGTCTGTATCCCGAATAAGTATCACGCCGAAACTACCGAACCGATTTGAATGATACTTGGTACATTCCGAGCTTATAGTCCGAGAAATGTTCTAGGATACTTTTGATCCCGAAGTTTTGCGCGGTTCCTGCGGGAGAGGGGATGAAAGATAAAATGGTTTTTCAGTTGTAATTTCTCAACGCGTGATGCGATTTCAAATATTTTTTTAGTATTGGAAAGGGAGTACTTTAAGGATTTTTCGACCTAAGTTTCAAGATTGTGGGGTTTGTAGTTCAGAAATTAGAGGCATCTCAACTTTCGCCAAACCTAGAATTTAAGGGTTCCTTTGAATGAGAGTGTAAATCTAAACGGGCGCCTTCGGCGCGGACTGAATTGTTTTAGAATAGCCTTAATATTTAAGCTCTTTTATGATTAAGCAAACAGGGCCGTTTCACACGGTGCTTGACGAGTCTGATGAAGAATTACCTCTCCTTTCGTGTACATTATGTGCCGTAAACGAAGTTGCGAGGGTCAGCTAGTTATTAAATATTATTGATAATTCAGGGGCAACCATTTCAATTAACGAATTAACTAAATGTACAGAAATTCCCCAGAGGTCAGCCGTTTTCTTAATATTTAAAGATTTAAAAGTTTTTATGATAGTGTGTATACTAATTTTACTGAATTTGAATATTTCATTACAGCAAGGAACATTTGCTTTTAACAAGGATTCTGCTATTGGGGTAGAAGAACCTAGGCCTCTGGTCAAATCTACTGGTATTCGAGAGAAAAAATGTTCAAATTCGTTAGCGACTTCGGCATCTGTTGTAATGATGTTACCATTTACTTTAAGTTTAAAATTATTATCATTTGATTTTGCTTGGCCTCTTTCTGCGTTAATTATTTTCCAAGTAGATTTAACTTTGTCTACACCATTGATAATTTTATTACTTATATACTTTCTTTTGGCCGCTAAGCAGTCTGCTTTAAACTTTTTTGAATAAGTTTTAACATAATTTAGAAATTCATCTGTTCTATTAAGCTGTCTTTCTGAGTATAGTTCATACAGTTTTTGTCTACTTTTATGGATATCCTCAGTGGCCCATTCACTGAAGGCTGGCCTATCACCGATTGTGACTTCCTTAGACTTGAATACGGAGTTGAACTCATTGTAAAAGGAATCAAAAAATAACTTATACATTACATTTGGATCTAAGCCAGTGTCTAAAAATGGAAGTTTATTGCAAAGTCCAACTCGCATACGTTCCAAGCGGTCACTAGTTACTGGTCTACATAATATTTTACGTCTTTTAACTTTTTCTCTTGTGATCTTGAAAGATGCTATTTGCCCAGTATGATCTGATTTTATCTTATTTATAATACTCTTACTTTCTGGCAACATATCACTGTATATATTGTCCAGACAAGTAGCTGTTGTATCACAATATCTAGTAGGCTCTAAAAATAAGTTAGTGAGATTGTGTGATTTAAATTAATTTAAGATATCATTGGTCTGACGTGTATTTATAAGTATATTAACATTAAAATCACCGCACACTATTAGGTGTTTATTAGTTTTTCCAAGTTTAAATAGCACTTTATCCATTACTTCCTCAAACTCACAAAAGGGTGAGACTCCAGGTTTATATACGCATACTACTATGAATTGAAATCTGCTTCTCACTAAACCTGAATTATTGGACCTAGAAAACAATGCTTAAAGAATTGAGGGTTCGTCTGGTCCTGATTGAAGGACAATATGGGATAGAGGTAAGGGAAATTAGGAATATGTTTGGGGACCAAATTTGACAAGAAAGTGGAAGGTAGGATTTCAAAGTAAACGCATTACAACTGTCGTGCGGTGGCGGGAAAACAAGTATCTAGTTTACATCAATGAGCCCGCTCAGCTCGCGGTGGAAACCGGGCGTTAGGCAGAGAAAACCATAATCCATAATGGAATACAATGCTTAAAGAATCGAGAGTTGCGGTTTTGAGTTGTAACCCTAATTACCGCGACTATGACTGTTTACTCGGCTATAAAATCTCTTTATCAGTAAGTATGTGATTATGACTAAAAACAACCTATAAGACATTATATTTTTTATTTCCAGATAATGCATCGATGGCGTGTCGAGTTCGACGGCGAGTTAGACATTCAGTTTGACTTCTTGTTAGCCCCTAAATCCCCAGTGTCGTTGCGTCTAGTCGAGTGGTAACCGAAGACTACCGTAGATATTATTTTATAGATTATACAGGCCAGAACTTGGAACGAAATGGAACCTATTATACTTAATAGAACAACATTTTAATGTGGAAAGAATTTCTTACTCGAGCGAGATTCGAACTTCTCCCTTTCAGGGAGAGGTGCTTTAACGACTAAGCTATCGGGACGCTTGAAACTGATGGAATTTTCCACCTTAAACGTTCGTTCCAAAGAATTCTAGTGTATTTTAATAACTTAGAATTTAGTACTAGACTGATGTTTTACTAATCCAGAAAGTTAGGTTAGATTTGTAGCTGTTTAGTTATGATTTGTTGACCTAGTACGAGTTTTTAGCCTCACGATTATAATTGTGGTGAAAATACCCACTGACTTTTGGATTAACTGAGGGGCAAGTGCGAGTTTCGGTGAGCGCCTGTCGACATTCACGAACGAGCGCGTTATCACCGATTTGTATGGGATCGAGACAAGTTCCCGCGTTTACAGCTAGGTGGCGGGGTCTCGATTCCAAACGAATTGGTGAGCCGTGAATGTCGACAAGCTCACGCAAAACTCGCACTTGCCCCTCTGAAAATAGACTGAAGGATGTTACGACATCGCTAATAAGCACCATTGATTTTTTTATATGTGTCTTCTCATCTCGATTCAAAATGTCATGAAAATAATCGATCAAGAAATTATTCATGGGAAAATGTTTAAAATTCGTACTGACGATAGCGTATTTCGATTGTCGACTTGTTTGTAAAAATTATAGCTTTATTATGACTAAAGATTGATATTGTTTAAGCTTTGGTATGTAATGTACCTATAACGACGTAATAACGTACGTCTACTTATAAAATTAAACTGCTCGAGTCTTCCAATTCGATATTATGCATGCTTGGTTAATGACGAATGAAGGTTGACCTCACTTACAGGAATAGATACACCCATACCTACCTATAGGCCGATTTTGAGTAATGCAGTTTATGATGAAGTAAACGCTCTTACACAAATACCCTGGCATTTACTTAACCACACATTCTGAATTTTTCCTAATGGATTCTATGCCTCATAGCTATGCCAGATTCCTAGCGACTAAAAAACCACACCGTGTTCTACCATCCTAACGCCAGGGTTCCCAACACAAACTTCGCTCGCCATCGTGGCCTCTCCTCGGGGGCTAGTTGACTTCTTAGAGGGGGCGAAGACAGCCGCCACCATCTTGGCCTGCTTCTGTAAAAACAACGACTAGCCAACCTGCCGTTGTCATGGAGGCCGGTAGTCCTATGCGTCTGCGACTGCGGTACTCTTGAGATGTCTCTCCCGTTCCTTTTCCGCCGTCTCGTTCGTGAGCATTCCACTTTCTATAGCTGGAGACAATGGCCCTCGCCTCCAGCGTGATAATGTCAACGTCTAGGCCCACAAAAGGTCTGAGCGTTGCAGGGCTGAGCAACCCGTTAGAGTATGCAGCTTGGTTTTTACCTCCTGTAATTGTTTTCCGAATCGGTATAGTTTAAAAATGAAGTCTCAGTCATCAGTCTCAGAAAATAGGGGTAGTATAATACCCCTATTTTCTGATTAATTTTCCTACATTGAGGTTTTTATTATTATTTCTTAACTAAGATGGCCATTAGTGTATGGGTAACACTTGTGGGTTTTAAATTCGCTTTGGCACTGACTTATATCTTTTATTTTTTTGATTTATCCCTTTACAACATAATATCACGACAAGATTTTATAAGATAAATGTGATACTTTCAATCGAGTTACTTTCTTAAGTTAAATTTATTTGTAAACGAGTGGCCATGACAGCTCAAATAAATAATTATAGAGTTGTGTAACAGGGTATCGGAAAATTCTGCTCAAATTGCACTTTTCGTAATTTTGAAAGAACTGTAGGTACACCCATTATTATTTAAGAACCTATTATTTACGTAGAATAGTGTAGTAAGTAAGAAATAGTGACACGATAATGTAAAAATGTGGCTGTGTTAATATCAAAAACATATTTATATAGAATGTCATAACCGCAAATACCTCTTGTTTATAAGACTGTATTGCCAGCACATGCATTTGTCAGGAATTTGTTTTTTTAATATTTTAACCTCTATACACACAGCAAATATTTTAATTTAGCTTGTAAATACATTTTATCCAAAAATTTCATGTAGCTGGGCGCTGATTAGCTCGAATTAATAATAAATTATGTAGATTTTCATATTTCAGGCACTACAGGCAATACAAGATTATGTATATTTTTTAATTATAATGAAAAGATAGGTTTGGACGGGACTCGAACCGAATTTTTGAAACAGTAAACTCTGCCAGCTAGACTACACTGAAACCAGTTGAAATTCTTCATTAAGTATAACATATTTCGAAGTGAGATGGTAAAACAGTTGTTAAAAAAAAATAAGGACTAGATTACGTGTTGGTTCAAAACATTCCACTTTAGAATAAGTTTATATAAGTGCAGCTACGATAATTGTATAAAATCAATATCAGAGGCGACCATTTTATATATCTTTTTTTATGTCGACTTTTGTTAAGTATATAAGAAACAATGAGGATGACATCATCAATATTAATGTGTTTATCATTACGTAAGGTATGTATGTGCGTATGATATAATATACTGTTTAAATTATATTATTACGGAATAATATACGGGAAATATATCAAAGGATAGTTTACACAGTAAAGAGATTATAAAAAGCACCTAGTTTGATTCCGTTTAACCCATAATATACCTGCCATTTTAAATTATTTTCCCAACCTAGCAATATGTAGTCGTTTTGGACCGCAATATTGTGGATACGATATCACAATGTATGTATATGTTATAGGCAATGTGTATAATCCGGCATTGTATACAATGCCCAGGCATTGTAGTCATAGTCATAGTCATATCTTTATTGCCAACCAAGTGTACATATAAAGGTCTTAGTATAATATAATTGACACAACTTAGTTGCCCTTTTCAGGCATTGCGAAATAGTAAGTAGATATTTTTGTTTGAAAGGTAGTTACTTATAATCAAACATTTCTTTAATATTATGTTACAATAATAATTCAATATTTAACCTGTAGGTAACTATAATTATATCTTGCCGACATATTTTTATTACAATATTATATACAATTTATACCGTCCTGATCTTGTGCTGCTGTTAAACACACTTACATAACTTATAATGCTTATTAAATACATATTTTACATAGAAAAACATCGAAAAGAAAAAGCTACGACTACAATTTTGAACCCGAGATTCAAACTCTGGGCCTCAACACGGCAGTCTCGTAAACTCGTCACTGCATCACCAAGATAGATAAGGCGTTTTAGGTTTAGGCTGTTACAAAAAAAATATTATTTTATTATGTAAATTGGTTATTTGTGCTTTGTTTCCGTGTAGTCTTTTAATGAGTAGAAACATTTTTTTATTAAGAAAGTTTTTAGTTTTTTATTGAATAGAGAAATTTTGGTTTCTGTTTTTATGTGAACAGGTAAATGATTATAAATTCTTACAGCCATGTAGTAGGGGCTCTCGTTTAACATTTTGATTCTTGATAGTGGTAGATATAGTCTGTCTCTGTGGCGTGTATTTAAGGTGTGAGTGTCTTTTATTTTTGTGAAGTGATTTATGTATTTGTGTACGAATATGCAAATGTCGAATATGTATAATGATGGTAGTGTGAGGATGTTATATTTAATGAAATAGGGCCTACAACTGTCACGATTATCAATCTGGGCAATTATTCTGATACATTTCTTTTGCAGGAAAAATAAGTCCTGAAAGTTTACACTATTTCCCCATAACATAATGCCGTATCTCAGCCAAGAGTACGCATACGCGTAATAGGCAGACAATGCGGTTTCTTTGTCTGTGCTGCATTTCAGTTGGAATAGAGCGTATGTGAATCGTGATAGTTTTTTTTGGATATGTTCAATGTGTGCCTTGCAATTTATATGTGTGTCTATATTTATACCAAGTAATTTGAATGTTATGTCATATAGTCTAATACACATTGCTTTTTCAAACACTTTCGGAAATGCAGGTAATAAAGCTATGGGTCTGTAATTTCTGGGGGTGGAGGTGTCTCCTTTTTTGTGTATTGGTTTGATCAATGATATTTTTAGGGGATCTGGAAATTGGCCATTTTGAAGACTTTGATTAATTAAAAATGCCTAGGCATTATATACATTGCCTAAAACGTTCAGGCAATGTGTATAATACAATTTATTTCATACATTGACTAGGTATTGTATGAAATGCCCGAAGCGCATCAGGCAATGTGTATAATGAATGGACAGATTCGACGACAGAATCGTTAACCAAATAAGAACTAGTCGACAAAACAAAAAAAAAACCACGAAGGATAAGGCGGGAGCGAAGCGGAGCGGAGCTCCCGCCTTAGCCTTCTAACCTAACCCATCCGAGTCGGGGTGTTAGTGAAAAATTCTGTTCCCGTTTATGCTTCCTAAGTGGTAATAAATGAACAGGGCGACTTTCGGCAGCAATTTCTTGGAAAGGACTGCTATGTAAGAAACATTCTAAGGCATACCAACCAATAGAACACATGTCTTATCAGCACTGTCTGCTGTTGGAAGTTGAAATTAGGAGTAGCTCTCCAAAGGTTAGTACTAAATCATAGAGAAGAAAAATAGATTACACACATTACCTATGCTTCGACCGGCATACTATACAATGTCTAGGTATTCTATACATTTCCTAGGCAAAGTGTAAAATAGTTTAAACATTTAATATCATTTCATACATTGTCTGAACGACCTCGTCAATCTATACAATGCATAGGTATTGTATAGAATACCTGCATTATACACATTGCCTATAACATATATATATGTTATACAATACCTAGGCATTGTGTAGAATGACGGGGTCGTTCAGACAATGTATGAAATGATATTAAATGTTTAAACTATTTTACACTTTGCCTAGGAAATGTATACATTGTATAGAATGCCGGTCGAAGCATAGGTAATGTGTGTAATCTTTTTTTCTTCTCTATGATTTAGTACTAATCTTTTGAGAGCTACTCCTAATTTAAACTTCCAACAGCAGACAGTGCTGATAAGACATGTGTTCTATTATTACCACTTAGGAAGCAAAAACGGGAACAGAATTTTACACTAACACCCCGACTCGGATGGGTTAGGTTAGAAGGCTAAGATGGGAGCGAAGCGGAGCGGAGCTCCCGCCTTTGCCTTCGTGGTTATTTTTTTTTGTTTTGTCGACTAGTTCTTATTTGGTTAAACGATTCTGTCGTCGAATCTGTCCATTCATTATACACATTGCCTGGTGCGCTTCGGGCATTTCATACAATACCTAGTCAATGTATATAATGCCTAGGCATTGTATACAATGCCTAGGCATTATACACATTGCCTATAACATATAAAATGTATCTACACATGATATATAGTTTGTCTATGTTCGCGTTTATATGAGGAACTATTAATCTCTTCTCGATAATTCTTGCTTTCAATTGAGGAAAGCCCAAGCTAAATATTATGCAAGGGAGAGGAGCTGCAAATATTGTCAACAAATTAGTTAGATTTTCATACATAGGTAGGTACTAAGGTATTTACAGGGTAAGAGAGTTTGAAATAGATTTTGATCGCGACTGCTACAACGCGTTCGAAACGCCTCGATATAAGTACGTAATAAAAAATGAGTAAGTTGCGAGAAGTACCGACTTTAAATCAGTAGGTATACCTACATCATACCAGTGAGGACATCAACTGGAAACCTGAAATACTAATTTCAAACTTTGAACATCGAAAACATTTGAAAGACCTGGTAAAAGCATAAATATGCATTCAATAAGGCTGATGCAGTTTCTTAAATTTTGGGGCACTCACCATCAAAATCTGCGCCGCACGTCTAACAGCGAGCAATCTTCAATAAAATGTAAATCTAATCTAAAAAGCGTCAGGCGTTTGAGAAAATATTAGCAAGCTATGACTTCGGTCAAAATGGGTCACAGCTCTTCTGTTGTAAATAAGTAGATAGGTACTTGTTAAGAAAACAAGTGAGAAACTAGCTGTCAATGAAGACTTCAACAACCCAGGACAGTTCTTATCTATCGGTTGCCTTCAACACTGTTGTAGGTAGGTAGGTACAGTAGGATACTGTAGGGCGAGCACTTGTATCCTCTCAAAGCTTAGACCATATATCACGGGACTAGCCTTTTGTGAACCACCGCATACAAAAATATTCTGCTAGTCATAGCGGGTGAAGGGCGAAACACAAACACATATATTTCATTATATATTAAAAATGTATTAATCGACAAACGCGTAATGGCTGTCGTGTGTTAATTTTTATTGTACAGTCAACTACAATGAAATGTACTAGTTTAATCATATAAAATGATGTACTGATGTACAGTGCTTTTTATAAAGCCAATAGACCAAATGGTCTATTGGCTTGGCAGAAAGGAATGCTTAAGTAAGGGTCCTGTGGTTAGATGATCTAAGTCTCAAAGGCGTGTATACCGGAATACAACTGTCCAAAGTGTGGTAAATTAGCATTAACTATCACGGAATTACTATGAAAGTGCGAATTTCAATAGTAGGTACCTAAATATTTACCTACCTACAGATAATTTTCAAGATACTGTAACTCAATGGTCCAATACATGATAACAACAAACTATTATAGATAACAGCAAATGATATCAAACCGAGGTTTTCCAAACAACTTGTGGTGAGATAGGTTATCAACGTCTAGTACGTACTTGAAAAACATATATTTACATAGCAGTAACTAAACGTTGTACAGGGCGCCGATTCTCGACCACACGACGTGAATGCGTGGACGCAAATTTACGGGTGAAACGTCGTCCGCCTCATAGATTTAGAATTTTTCGCTACTCTCAATAGATATACAAAGCGTGCGAGCGAGACCTCATTATCCATAGCACTTAGCTCGAGAGGAAAAGAGAAAGCAAATTGTGTACTCATATGTCAGTATTTTGAATCGCTGAGCCCGCTGGGATCCTATGGCGGCATCCTATGTTATTCATAATATCCAATAATCTGTAGTGATCTTACGATTAAAATAGAAAATTTTATATTTTCAACAATATTGTCGTGTTTAGTGTGTGAATAGGATATTACAAAACGCAATTATACGAAGAAAGACTCGTTTAACAGGTCATTTGTGACTTCGTTCATTCCATTTTTGACGTACATATTTTGCCAAATTGGATGTAAAATTTCACTGAAAGTTCAACTCATAACGTAGATTATGCATTTTCCTTCATAAATAACACAATATTTAATGTGTAAATGCATTTTTGGAGGATATATAAGGCAGAAATAGAAAGGGCTGTTTACAGTAAAATAGTCATGGGTAGGTATCGATAAGGATGTCGATAGTTCATTATAGTGACATTGCTACAAACAAACTTATCTGGATTTAATTTACTATAAATATGATTGATTTTTACTCGAACTATGTTATTTAACCTTTTTTTAGGGTTTTGTGCCTATTTTAATATAATATTTCCAAAATTTGTGATCCATTTTGAGTTGAATTTTTATATTTTTACTTCACTTAAGGTACTCCACGCCACACCGGGATGTTTGCTGTACAAGGCGCAGATTAGCCTCTGCGTCGAATACTGTTCTCACCTTTGGGATGACTGTGCGAGGTACTTACTGGACGCGCTTGGCGCTATGCAGAGACGTGTTATCCGATTTCAATTATAGGTTGTCCTATGATGACGGTAAGCCTCGAGCCGTTAGCGCAGCAAAGAACCATAGCGTCCTTGGCTGCCTTCTACTGAATGTATCACGGCGAATGTTCTGAAGAGCTCTTCAACCTGATCCCACCATCTCCTTTCCGATTCCGAACAACACGTCGGGCAGAGGTGCCACTCATATATAGCGGAGAGAATCTTCGCCAGAACTGAGCGTTTCAAAAGATCGTTCCTCTGTCGAACTACAAAATCCTGGAACGACCTGCCGGCACATGTGTTTCCCTCATTTTACAATCCCGGGTTCTACAAGCGGAGCGTGAAGAGGCACATCATAGGGTTGCCAACTTGAGGACTACTGTCAGAAGTCTTGTGTGCTGTAAGCATGGCCCCCATTCGCTAGATGCGCCACGGCTTTCCATTAGTTTCCTTCAGTGGCGACGTCAATTTGGCGAGGTTAATATATTTAAAAAAATCTACGAGTAATATCTTTTATTGTTACTAGGGTTCAATAATAAATGAGTTTCTAGGTTTCGTATTACGATAAGAGTTGGATTTTTTAGTAAAATTTCAAATTTAATTGGCAAAATATATATGTACGGCAACAATGCAATGTACGATGCCATAAATTACATGTTAAAAGTGTATTTTCACATTCACACACTGAATCAAAATTCGTAAAATCACTACAGAATTTCTAATATTACGAGTTACCCCATATAATCCCATTTTTACTTTTTCATAGTCGATTACATTCAAATTAACAATTTATTCCCCAAAACAAGAAGTTGGAGATGAAACTTCTAAGCACTTTGTGTGCTTAGAAGTTTCATTTCCATTCCATCCATTTATACAGATACTTTTATCGATAACATAGGTGTGACCATTCAACAACACTATTTTACCCACACATAGATCTTTCATTTTTGGTCTCGTCTTCAGTTTGACACTGTTCATCTTGTACATTCTAAATCTATGGTCCGCCTCATGTTCGCCGTTCATAAATAAGAGACAGGCGACGCGTCACCCGCCGATTTCCGTCCACGCATTCATGTCGTGTGAAGCGAGAATCGGTGCCCTGAACTGACGTCTCGTGTCAGTTGGTAACTCGGTAGTTAACCTTAACCTCTTTTGAGAATACATGTCATAATTTACTCTGTGCATATTTCTGACAGAAAAAATGAAGTTTTGTGCTAATCTGGCGTTTATGTTTATTGAAGCATCTTCGGTATTAGAAAGATATGGCTTGGCGAAGGATGCGGGATTCAAAGCTGTGGAAACGGGATTTCCGTTAGGTTTCACACTAGAGCAAGTGAGAGAGGCTAAGGAGAACGCCGGCGTAGAACAAGTTATGATTAACTTAAAAACAGGCAAGTATAATAATAATATCCCATATCCCCTTACATTAAAAGTCTCAAAGGGCCTCTGCGTGTTGGACCAATATGTCCCCATGTAAGCCTACCAAAAGACCGGGTACCTTCGTAATAAAAAAAGGAAGGTACCCGAGAAAGACAGAAACATAATAATATTTGTGAACATTCACACACAACATCATCAAGCCCAAACTAAGCTAATATATCTAGACGACTGATACGAGAGATACTTAAATATTCCTAAAACATACATAATATACATAGAAAACACCCAAACTCCGAAACGAACATTTGTGGATCACACAAATATTTGGACCGACGCAGGAATTGAACCCAGGACCTCCAGAGCCGCAGGCGGTATCACTACCGACTACACCACAGAGGCAGTCAATGATCTATACTAATATTATAAAGAGGAAAGATTTGTTTTTTTGTTTGTAACGAATAGGCTCCGGAACTAATGGACCGATTTGAAAAATTCTTTCACTGTTGGAAAGCTACACTCTTTGCGGTGAAAATAGGCTATATTTTATTCCCGTATTCCCACGGGAACGGGAACTACGCGGGTGAAACCGCGTGACGTCCGCGAGTGTTTGATATGCAGTATGATGATTGGTGAAACTATTCCCACTCGCAGTGAGTCCCCTTGTTTACCAACTATGACAATGTTTCACTGAACTGCAACGCGGTAGTCTCAGGAGAAGTAAGAATGTCTTGGACCCTGCGTCGATATTATTCAGAAGAGTGAGTTGGATAGAAAGGAAATTATTTTCCCTCCTTTGCAAAGTGGGAGACTAGGAAAATGTTTTATTATCAAGGCCATCGGTTGTTCGATTAAACGACTAGTTTAGGCAGTATGTAGGACCTAATTAAGGCCCAATTTTTAATACTAGTTGAACTAATATTTTCAGGGGATGTAAGTAAAGGAGAATTAGGAGTAACAGCAGTGCCAGGGAAAGAGATTGAATTCATGGAGAATTTCGCTACCACATTAGATTATGCAAAAGCATTAAATGCCAAGAAAATACACATAATGGCAGGAAAACTAGAAAATCCCACATCCAATAACTGGGAAACTTATGAGAAGAATTTGAAATATGCAGCTGATATACTGAAAAATGAGAATCTTATAGGTGTTATTGAGCCCATAAACCATTACTCTGTTCCTAACTACTTTTTAAGCGATTTTAATAAAGGTGCGTATAATTAGGTATTACTATCCATGGGGTTGATTGAAGATGGTGCAAAAAGAAAATTATGCCAGCGTAGAACAAGTTATGATTAGCTTGAAAACAGGCAAGTATGATGATTGAATAGATTAATCCCACTAAAATAATAAATAATAGATAAAAGATAAATATATGTAATAAATATAATAGATAATTAATATAATAATTCTGAATAGTAGTGACGACTGAAATGCTCGTGTTTGTATTGACCGATGGTCATCGTTTGTTCGCGCGATAACTTGGATAACGAGAGTTACCTACTACCACAGGGCGGAAACTCCATAAAAAACTGTTCGTTTTCACCCACACTAAAATACACGTAATGTGAATGCTTGAATCAAGCTTGAATGTGTGTGTGTGTTTACTAGGGACACTAGCTATGGAAACAAAATAATAAGGAACAGAACGCAATCTCATGTATGTAGGTACTTTTTTTCAAATCTACCCTCGGCTAAACACAAATTAAACTAAAGCAATAGCACAAAGTACGTAGGTAGTAATACATAATGCAACGCAGTGACACTCTCTCAAGTACTGTCACGGCAATAGACACATCAATTTTGGTGGGGGGATGGGGAAGCTTACTCAGTGGGAGGCAGGCAGTTGCCGATCTGTATGTAATACTATTATATTTATATTATCTTTGCTTCTACGGGACAGCCAAGCCACGACACTTACTTCCGCCCACATACTTACATACATAGTGGTAACCGATTCACCTGATAAGACCTAAGACACCATATGGTAATGAACATATTGATCATGTACATTGTATTTTTCAGCATTAGAAATAATAAAACGCATTAACAGTCCTAATCTGAAGTTGATGTTGGATGTATTCCATTTACAACAAATAATGGGAGATATTTCACACAGCATTACCAAATTTATGCCGTATGTAGGGCATGTTCAGGTACTGATACTTATCTTACTGATATTATAAATGCGAAAGTTTGTGAGTGTGGATGTGTGAATGTTTGTTACTCTTGCACGCTCTAACGGCTGAACGGATCCGGCTGAAATTCGGTACAGGGGTAGATTAGGTCTGGAATAACACATAGGCTAAGGGAATAAGTTTTCGTGGGAAGCGAAAACGGGAACAAAACTTGACACGGGCGGAGCTGCGGGCGTCAGCTAGTTTAATATATTTTGAAAAAACAAATAGGACACTTAAGGGTCGATTTATGAGTGAAGCGAATTAATGCGCATTCAATTTCCTGCTTAAATGTTGTGTCTGCCTCCAAACGGTAACTGACGAATTAGAAATTAAAATGCTAGCATTTATCTAAAAAAAGAGGCCTACATCCAGCAGTGGACTGCCATAGGCTGATTTGATTGAACATTTATTTAAAATAATTTGTGCTTTAAGCAATGGAGATAAGAGCGAAAATGCTAGGTTAACTTTTCTACACTAATACGCTGAAGAATTTGTTTGTTTGAATGCTAGGATTTTAAGAAATGTGGTAATAGGAATTAAAAGATTTAAAGTTCGTTGATGGTTACAGATAGCTCAAGTACCACACCGCAATGAGCCAGATACCCCTGGGGAAATAAACTACCAGTATGTGCTTGAACAACTTGCAAGCAATGGCTATGAAGATTGGATCGGTCTTGAATATAAACCACTGACGAATTCCAAAGACGGACTCGGTTGGATCAATAAATTTGGTTACTCTTTGTGATGTATGCCTAAACATGTCATTGGTCTATATTGTACGATCAGAAACTTTAATTTGGGACCTACAGAAAGTGAAATATCAATAACACCTGAATACACGTGTCTAGACTCTAGAGGCCTCTACTTAGTGAAGTGAAGTATATACTTTTTTTCGTTGAGAATTTTCTATTGCTCGGGGAAAAGGGTCATAAATTAAAGTTCGTGACTGTACAGTTTGTAAAGTTAGCAATAACTTCTAAGTTAAGACAAAAACTAAATAAGAATTACTGTTTGTTTTTTATTTATTAATAGTGAAAAAAAAAATCATCGGTGCTAAAAGTGTTAAATGATAATTGCGGTATTTCAAAATGTACCTATAAAATGTAGTAATTCAATTCAACTCTTTATTGCATTATAGATATTAGGTACATTTGACATAATAATACCGAAAACCTTTAAATATTACTCATTGTACAGACTGCTAAAGTTTATTAACCTAAATTTTTAAAAAACTTATGTAAGTATGGAATCCAAATATTGATTCAATACACTACTTGATTTAAATACCAAGCTATTTTACCATACACACTAATATATAATTACTGCTATCTACCGTGCACCTATCTAATATATATAGATTACTACACCAATAAAATCATCAATTATTTGTAGTTCCGTTGAAGCTCATAAGATAAAATGTTATATTCAATAAAAGCTTTTATATAAAATACATGTTTTTATTGCCATAATTAAAATAATAGTGAATTAAAACTAAAATAATACCACTATGAACTTTGTACACCATTGGTCTGGAACTGTTGTACCCAGTAGTGCTTTTTCACTGCGTCAAGTGATAACCGGTCTTTGCTCGAATGTCTTAGAAGCTGAAAAATACAGAACAAAATAACTTATTAGTTCTTGGATAGATTTGAATTGTGAATTTCTATGATTTGCTATTTAAGGGCATCATTACAAATTTAAAATAAATTATGAAACTTAACCGAGAGCCTTGTCTCATTAGATACATTTGATACCTATATCATGCATGGGAGTGCATAAATAAATAAATAAATATTTACGGATATCTCACAGAACGCTATCTGATCCCAAAGTAAGCTAGGAATAACCTGCTTGTGTTATGGGTATCAGACCACGGATATTAATACTTATATACTTTTAAATAATAATTATTATTTTGAAATCTTGCGTCCTACCCAATCCTAGGGAAATAGCCTATCCAATTATCTGGAGAGGCCATCAGGCCTAATTCCCATGTTGCCATATGGTCACCACAAAATGTGACTGCCAGTGAAGGCAATTTTTCTATCAATCTATAGGTTATCAGCATCATATGTATCAAACTTGGGGCAGATGTCTATTCTAAAGAATGCAACTTAAGCATAGACAAGTATTTTATGGCGATAAGGTTGCTCTTTGCATTTTTAAAATTTTTATTGCTAACTATTAACGTTTTCTAAATTATAATTGGCGAACACTAAAGACTATGCTAACCTAGAACTTTATGAATCAAGGATTTCATATTTAATTCTCAGGGAATTGAATATTAACAGCACGAGAATTAAATTGTGGCTTAGTGACTAACCTTTGAAATGAGATCCTTAGCCCCCTCAGGTATATGACTGGGATACACCATGTCCAATGCTAGGATTCTAGCATAAGTTTTGTCTTGACCCTCACTCTCAAAGGGTGGTTTTCCAACAAGAAACTCGTACAAAAGCACTCCAATGCACCAGTGGTCAACGGACACATCATAGACTTCACGTTTTATCATTTCTGGTGGCAGGTAGTCTAATGTACCACACATCGTTTTACGTCTAGAATGGAATGACGGAAATTCACAAATATTAGAATACAAAGAAGGGTAACATGATAATAATATAAAATTTGTATTGCCAATGTAATGGCAGAGCATAGCGCACACCTGTATTTTTTATTGTTAACATCCTACCACCTATGTTCACAAAGGAATAAATGAATGAATTATGATACATTTTCAACATCTTCTACTAATGGATAGTTGTGGTATCTTGCTTCAAGAGAGTAGCTTTTCTAGCCGGTATGCTAGTATCACTGCATGGAGCAAATATAAAAGAGGAGGTGTTGTAATATGATTTCCCTATGAAACAATGTGTGACTCGGCGCGGGGGGAGGGTGTGGTGAGGAGGGGTTCGTATCCGCCCACTTTACTATTATCCATCTAGCGGTCAGTGTCAAAACTACTTGCTTACTTCAACTTCCGGGTTACTACGTAGTACTACTACTGTACACTGAAAACAGGGCCGAAGTTGGAATATTTTGTCCCCCCGGAGTATTAACTCTTAGCAGGATGAATAGTGTATTATTTTTTTTATTTCTATCACTATGAAAATATATTTTTTTATAAAGTCTTTTCTAGATTATAATATAGACAATAATAGGGAAAATTATAGCGAAAATGATTTATTCGCAAAACCCAAATTATATGGTAACAAAGCTCTAACAGTTATTAAGCCTTTACTGTATTGTCAGCGATAAATATTAAAGAAAAAAAATGAAAGAATAAACCTCACATGGTGAACAAATTACTAATAAGAAGCCAATCAAGCTGCCGCCAATTGTCGTTAAACCGTAGATAAAATGCAAGTACTTTGAAAATTTTTCAATGTACATACTTAGGTTTATACAAAAACAAAAGTGCCAGCGCTTTTGCCTACGTAGCGTTCTGTTGTCGTTCCCGCATTCCACAGGAATCAACTCCAGGAATAAAAAGCTTTAAAATATGTGTTATTTCAGGCTATAATCTATTCCTGTACCAAATTTCTGCCAAGTCCATTTCGCCTTTTGAGCGTAAAAGAGTGACAAAAATCCATACATCCACACTCAGAAACTTTAGCATTTACAATATTTTGTAAGATTAATTAAAAAATGTTTTTTTCAGTACCTACTAAAAAAAATGAATTAAATAAAATATTCGTCGAAGGTATAGATTGTTAAAATTATAATTAACTAGGTGACCCGACAGACGTTGTCCTGCCAAACTATAAATATGGAAATCGGTATCCTGAGTTCCCGGTCCCATGTTCCCGTTCCTGGTTTCCTGATCACTGGTCCCGGTTCCTGATTTTCATTTCCCAGTCCGTTTTTCTATTCCCGGTTCCCATTTTGGTGATTCGATTTCTAAGACCCGATCCAAAATTGTAGTGGAAACCATTTCCTTGAACCGTTTGAGCCAGTTACAGTTACTGTAAATTTTTAGTTGAGATAGTCTCATTTTATTTGCTTCCAAATGCTGTAAATGTTCTTCTTCAGTCTCGTTGTCGCGAAGATTGTTGACTCGACTTGCATTACGTTTACGTTCGTCTACCAATACTTTGACGCCTTACTGGTGACATTTTCTTATTAATAACAACAAATAAATTACGAGCAATATGAATATGAGCAAGAATTATTACGACGATAAGTCTCTCAGCAAAAAACCGTTCGACGTAGTGGACTGTTTGAAATTATCATTCGTTGCCTTAGCAACAGACTGCCATTCTGCCTGACTCACTCACCATCTTTAATATGACATTTTTTAAATCGGATGTTAATAAGAAATAATAATTTTATTTTATACAAACCTTGCCCTGGCTATAACTAACACAGAAAAGAACGAATTGGCGAAGTTGGTTCCGCCGTTCTTAAGTTATGAGCGTACATACATTTCGAAGGTCCATTTTTATATTATACTAACTGACCAGCGCAACATCGTTTACTTTATAAACTATATACCGACTGCAGCGCCATCTGCCTGGCTGATTTGTGAATCTAAACCATCCAGGCGCCACCTAAACGCATCCAAAAGAAATAATTCAGATCTGTCCAGCCATTTAGGAGGAATTCAGCGACATGCACACGTACAGTAGAATTATATCTATACTAATATTATAAAGAAGTAAAGTTTGTGTGTTTGTTAAATTGTAAGGGGTAATCTCGGGATCTACAGAACCGATTTTAAAAATTCTTTTACCAATAGAAAGCTACGTTATTGCGGAGTGTCATAGGCTATATAACATCACGCTACAACGAATAGGAGCAGAGCAGTAATAGTAAATGTTTCAAAAACGGGGGAAAAGTTACTTTTGAGAGCTTCGTTGCGTGTGCTGTGTAAATATTTATAGTTATGTAAAAAATATGTATGTACTACAAAATTGTTTCTTTTAAAAAAGTTCTAAAAAAATTGCGCGATAGCATGTGTCTATCTTTGGGTTGGTGCACAATGACCATTCTAATGGCAATAATTTTTTTTCTACAATAATGCCACGGGATACCTCTTTCATAAACGAAATTGTTCTTAAAAATAATGCGACGGGAATACACGTGACGAGAAACCTTTCTCTCTCTCTCTCTCTCTCCCGCTCTCTCTCTCTCTCCCGCTCTCTCTCTCTCTCTCACGTAGTATTGAATATTAACGACGAGATGCTACGGGAGTAAACGCAATGCGACGGGAGTAAATGCGACGGGAACAGGTAATACTCTCTCTTATGTGGCGCAAACGAAGTTGCGCGGGTAAGCTAGTATTATATATAGATAGATAACAATGGCTACTATTATAGTACGAACGAACTGCATCAAGTCGTTAGCTAATAGTAGTTTTCGATACAAGTGTGGGATTTCTGTTATTACAACGAGTTACGACAGGTATTGACCCGAGCCGAAGGCGAGGGTAGACAGTCGGAACGAGTTTAAATAACAGTCCCACACGTTGTATAGAACAACTATTTTTAATACAGTTGCGAAAAAATTAAGCAATTTTATAAAATAATAAAAACACAATAAACCTGAATATCCAAAAGGGCGCCAACCGTAAAAGAATTATACCTTCCTAAGCAGAGACTATGGCAGTGCACTTCATACAGCCAACTTTTTTTATATTTATGAATTTAATTTGGCCGATACTTATATTAATTTAAGCTTAAATTTGTCAAAATAATGTCTATTCATGCAAATATTTAAAAAAAAAGACACTAACTTGTTTCAATATCAGATTAAAAGTAATTTTAATTAAAATTTAAGCATAAATTAGTATAAGTATCGGCTAAATTAAATTTATAAAAATATAAAAGTTGGCTGTATGAAGTACACTGTCATAGTCTCTGCTTAGGAAGGTATATATTCTTTTACGGTTGGCGCCATTTTGGATATTCAGGTTTGTTGTGTTGTTTTTCGCAACTGTATTAAAAATAGTTGTTCAATACAACGTGTGGGACTGTTATTTAAACTCGTTCCGACTGTCTACCCTCGCCTTCGGCTCGGGTCAACACCTGTCGTAACTCGTTGTAATAACAGAAATCCCACACTTGTATCGAAAACTACTATTTTGTACCTACTACTAGTAGGTAGGACGGTTATGGGCCCCTCAGTGAAATTCTAAATTCGTTCCTGTTTTTAGTGCTGTTTATTCTTGGCAATAGATGGCGGTCTGTTATCGAAGTTCTTAAATAAATTTGTAAAAATAATCTTTGGTTGCCTAAATTTATTTCGGAATTATTGCTAAATAAGTTTAAATACTTAACAATATAAAATTATATTATTACCGAGCTCTACGCACCTAGATATTTTAGGTAACCAAAACACAAAGTATCGCCATCTAGCGTTGAGTAAAAAATATTTTGCTGTATCCGGGGATCACAGATGTTTCTAGAACTATTTATGAAAATAAAGAATAAAAATACTTCCAACTAAAATGTGATGCCATGCGCATGCATAGCATCAAAACGTCTATCCGAGTAATTTTTACACGATAGAACACAACACTTTATTCTTATCTTTTTAAATTCTTCTAATTTCGCGAAAATACGAATTTTGACATATATTTGCGTCTAACGAACCGGAAGTTGCCCAGATGAACGCGGACACCGCACTGACTTAAGCCACGCCCACTGATGACGTCAGGACCCGCATTGAACGGTCACAGTGCACGCTTGCTTAGGCCCTCTCCTCTCTTATATTTGCTCCATGTATCACTGCGACCATTACTGATCTAATGTGATTTCAGAAATTATATATTGTATCAATCTATACTTTCCGCAGTGTAATACAATAAGGCCAAGCATCCTCCCAAAATAAAATTGAGAGATCACCCAGTTATTTGCTGTAATGGGCTCATTTAGTTAATCTTAGGCGAATATTGCTCCCCAAAGTTGGGAGGAATTAAATAGTCAATTATCTACATGTGGGAAATGTCCAATATATAGTTTCATTCAATAATAGAAGTTTATTTTATTTATGTTAATAAAACTGTCACTCAAATAAGGAGTTTTAAAACAACATAAATTACAGTCTGTATATTTGTTATAGACATTCTGATTGTAAAGCTATTTCTACAGGATGAAAGAGAGTTATAATATTAATATTTTAAAAATAGGCTTACCTTTCTGAAGGAGCGTGCACAGACCAACCAAAATCTGCAAGTTTAAGGTCCCCATTGTACGCAACTAGGATATTTTCTGGCTTGATGTCTCTGTGTATAACATGGTGTTGATGACAGTATTCTACAGCATCAGCAACCTAGTATAATAAACAATAAAAATTGAGTGCATATGAATGGAAGAGTAACTGCTTTTGTTTACAGAAGGTCCTAAGCCTAAAGGTCATAGCACACTATAACCACCCCGCTCCAACACCGCTCCCACCCAACACTGCCCTAAAAGAAGGCTACTGCTCGCAGTCTACGCGGCGACAGCTAGCACGCACCCAGCAGTCCACGCGGCGACAGCTAGCAGACGGCCAGCTGTCCACCCGCCGACCGCTCTCGCCTTTCGCAATAGACACAGTTCGCGATCGGTGCCGGTGCGGCGACTCCTAGCAGTAAGCGCGCGGGCATCGCGCCGACCGCTCGTCTACAACGCACACCCAGCGAGGCGTCCACTCCCGAGCAGTCTGACGGCGGTAAGCTCGCTGACAGCGAGCTGTCTGCTAATTGATGATGGCAATGTAAAATATATCTAAAGAGCAATATTTAAAGCCTATATTTGAATTATATTGTTTTTGCCGGGTGGGAGTGGAGTCGTTATAGTGGGCTTTGACCTTAAGGGTTCACAGGAGAGTAGTAGTAATTAAAGAGAACTTTAGATTGATTAAAAAAAAATTACAACAATGAACACCTGTTTTTCTGTTGAATGCAATGACCTCCCCTCTACCTATTATGCACGATTAAATAATACTGGTCTAATGTGGACATATAGTATGCATTTGAAAATATATGTGACTAATCTATATATATAAAAGAGTGATAAGTTAAATTGATGGTTTTTTTTAAACTACTGTGATGGCATATTATGATCAGTCATCCAAATACCGGCCATATCGAATGTTGCTTACTTTGATTTTTGCACTGAGGGGCCAAAGAGTGATGAGATAGAAAGTTGTGTTAGTTACACTATTTATAACTCAAGAACAGCTGTACCGATTTGGCTGAAAATTGGTGGGGAGGTAGCTTAGAACCAGGAGACGGTCACTCAGAGTAAATGCGACGGGAACGGATGACTTACTCTCCCTTATGTGACGCAAACGAAGTTGCGTGGGTCAGCTAGTTATGTATGTAAATAATGAAGCTAATTACTTGATAAATATATCTAGCAGCCTTGGCTTCAGGAAACCTCCCCTTGGGTGAGTTTGTGAGATGTTTGTATAGTTCTCCACCTGCCGCAAACTCCACCACAAGATATATCCGTCTCTCATCGTGAAACCATGTCAGCAGCCTCAAAATGTGTGGGTGTCTGAAATTAAATGATTTACAGTTTAAGGACAATTTTACTGCCCACAAAATTTTTTTTTGAAAAGAACAGTTTGATGCTTTACTATGGATTAGGAAAATAATACAATTTTAATCACATTATAAATGCAAAAGTTTGTGAATGTGGTTGAAACTTGGTACAGGGATACATTATAGTCTGGAATAACACACAGGCTACTTTATATCCCGGGAATAAGTTACTACAGGAAGTAGGAACGAACGGGAACAAATCTTATGCGGGCGAAGCTGCGGGCATCAGCTAGTTTTCTTTTTCTTCGGAGAAATCCCTCATGAATGCTATGCTAGAGTCTTACAGACTAAAAACACACATGCTCTACCACTGCCTATGGTCTGGAGCCCCGGGTAAAAACCTCAGGATGTTCCAGGATTAGATGCAGATAGGTAGTTTGTAATTTGTACAAGGTACTTTCTAACACAGTTACTGAATTTAGGAACGCGTATACTGTAAGGACCTCTTCAAGCCGACATTGTGCATGTAAGTCTATGATAGTAAAAGTATTAAAGTTTGTAATAATATTGATAGCAGCCACAAAACTACTTACTTTATGTGCGACTGTATTTCTATTTCTCGCATCACTTGTCGTTCACATTTTGATCGAGTAATCTGCGATTTGAACAATGTTTTGATGGCTACTAAATAGCCTGTTTTCTTTTCTCGGGCAACATGTACGTGCCCAAATTTACCTTGTCCAAGGGCTGAACCAAGTTCAAAATCTCTTGGAGACCATTTATACCTAGAAATGAGAGAACAAAGATAGAGCGTTGCACAAAATTCATCTTCAACACTTTGTAATAGTTGAGTTGGAACTTACGAGGTTCCGTAAGCTTCATGGTTAATTATTTTGGTTTCTAATTCTAACACTTCACTCTTCATTGTCATAATATTATCTGTTTCAATACAAATCACAGTTTATTCAATAATTATGTGTAATTTACACTAACAAAACAAATTATATTTCCGTTGACACGAAGTTTTGAAATATTTTGAAATTTGACATTTGGGTTGCACGTACCATAGACGTTTTTAGTTGTTCAACACGGAGTAAGCTATGATCACATATCATGCTGCCTAGTCATTCAAAAACCATAGATTTAGAATTTTTCGCTACTCTAAAAAAACTAGGTATATTATTTTTTCTTCTAAAAATTTCATTAATTATAAGCCGAAGTCTTAATTCATTCTAATCAATTCATTCGAATCAAAAAATTCTAAATCTATGGTTGCCCCAGTGTGGTAAAGCGTTTTGAAGATTTCAGTGTAATTTGATTATGTTAAAAAATCTCATTTTACTAGCTTCCACTATTGCACGTTGTCACAAATCATAAGAAAAGAATACTACTTAGTAGTTTAATTAGTTGTCTCCCGTCCCCTGCCCCTAACTCATGTTTCCTGTCCCTGTTTCTAGTACCTCTAGGTCTGTTCGAAAATTTTCAATGTGCTGGAATTTTTGTAGTACATAGTGTAGGATGCACAGTCCTTTTTCCTGTAGGTACTAAGTATGCCAATTCTTTCCAAATACCAGCCAAGTGCGAGTCGTTCTGTAGGTACCAAAAACGCGAAAAAACCACGTTTGTTGTATGGGAGCCTTAGACCATATAACACGGGACTAGCCTTTGCGAACCACCGCATACAAAAATATTCTGCCAGTTTTCATACAAGTGAAGGGGGAAACACAAAGACATATAAAATTTCCTTGCATTTAAAAATGTATTAATCGACAAACGCGTAATGGCTGTTGACGCTGTTGTGTGTTAATTGTTATTGTACAGTCAACTACAATGTAATGTACCTACTAGTTTAATCATATAAAATGATGTACTGATGTACAGGCTTTTCATAAAGCCAAAAGACCAAATGGTCATGTGCAATGGCAGAAAACAATGCTTAAGTAAGGCGCATCCTGTGGTTAGATGATCTAAGATGGGAGCCCTACATAATCCCCCCTTTTTTCTGATTTAATATTTGTTGTTATAGCGGCAAAGAGAGACAGACGGCGAAGTCTCATAAATAGGATTCAGAATTTTACTCTTTGGGTACGGAACCTTAAAAATGAAGTAAAAATTTATTCAAGTGTGGGTCCTTAATTGTATACCTACCTACTACAACATTTCTTCTAAATTTTATTAAAAATCAAGTCGTTTGGGAGTGTTACCAATAGTTGACCTAGGGTCCTAGGGCAACCGGAAGTGACTAAGAACCGCCATCAGACTAGTCCTAAAAATAATAGTTATATCTTCAT
Source organism: Miltochrista miniata (assembly GCA_933228765.1). Classification (NCBI taxonomy): domain Eukaryota; kingdom Metazoa; phylum Arthropoda; class Insecta; order Lepidoptera; family Erebidae; genus Miltochrista; species Miltochrista miniata. Next base: position 12,918,411 of record OW121768.1, read on the forward strand.
TTGGTCGTGCACCTGTACCTAACTCTTAAAATTGGGAGTCACAAATAGTGCGAACGTATCTACGCTACCTAGGTACGTTCGGGATGCGGGGTCCTACTAACATCTTAGGGACCCTAATAGTTCGGATCCTCTTAGTGGTGCATCCTGGGCAACGGAGTAGTCTACTCCCCTTCCTCTGTTGGGGGGTAGTGGTGCTACTCTGGCTAATTCCGGCCGAGACAGGAGCAGTCCACCCTTGGGTTGCTCGGTGGTGTGTGTTGCAGTGCTGCGCCGCTGGGAGGCGCACTGCGTGTGAGAGCGGGAGTAAATGCTCCTGGTCCACCGTGCAGTTCGGGGGCGCCGCGGTAAGAAGTCACTACGCGCCCCCGATTGTCACATGGCGGCTGGCGTGGTTTTTAGCTCAATGAAGAGCTCTGGTGAGCCGCCCATCTGGCTCCCACGAGGAGAGCCTTGAATTAACGGGCGCCCCTAGCTCGGTCGACGTGAATAATCTTCTCGATATCCCTCGGCCCGGCTATAGGGTGAGGAGGAACACCGTGAGGTTTAGTGGGAAGGACGGTTCCTTTCCGGATCGGGCCGGGAGTTTCACGCACAGCTGCGGGGCAGCTGAAATGACGGCGCGTACTACCCGTTCGCTCTAACTTACTGCCGCTGGCGTAGGGGCGTATACCTGAATTGTTAATTAGACGAAGCAAACTGACAGTAGCTAATGTCACTTCGTCATAGAAAATACGCAACATTGTATGAAGAAGTGACTTAGTCGCCGTCAACCCACTTCGTCAAATTAAAAATTCGACTTTAGTATGGAGCCGAGCGGCAAAGTTAGAGCGAACGAGCAGTAAATGCGGTCCCCGCTTCAAAAAAAATCCTTGTTTGGTAAGTTATTATCTGCGTAGTGAAAATGAATTTTTATACTACTAAGTTGGCAGACAAGACAAGCATACGGCCCACCAAACTAGTGGTCACTGGTCACAGCAGCCAATGGACATTTGTAACACAGGAGGCGCTACACTCGCGGTGCCGTCCCTGTAGAACAACTGGCAAGAAACTCAGCGGGTTATTCTTTTTAGTGCGCTATTTACAATATTAAAAAGTCTAAAACTATGAATTTTAACAATTTATTTTCAGGCTTCTTTATCCATTTATTACTAACTAGCTGTTCCCTGCGGCTTCGGCCACGTAGTAGTCGTTATTCATTTTTTTTCATTCATGTAAAATCATGACCCTCCTTTTGCGTAGTCGGTTAAAAGTAGCCTATGTCCTTACCCTTACCAGGGACTCACCTACCATTATCTCTAATTTCATCTAAATCGCTTCAGCGATTCAGGCGTGAAAGCGTAACAGACAAACAGACAGAGTTAGTTTCGCATTCATTATACCTACTTATATTGGCTGTTCCCTGCGGCTTTGTCGGCGTAGAAGTCGTTATCGCGTAAAATCATTACCCTCCTTTTGCGCAGTCAGTTAAAAAGTAGCCTATGTCCTTCTATAGACTCAAACTATCTCTATACCAAATTTCATAAAAATTTGTTCAGCGTAATAGGCGTGAAAGCGTAACAGACAGACAGACAGAGTTACTTTCGCTTTAAAATTTATGACATTAGTAGGGAAGAAGTAGGCATGTTGACAAGATAGATTGGTGCATTTTATACTACGTCACGTTATTTTTTAAGTCGCTGTCGTTACCTCTAACTAACGCATATTTTAATTACTGCTCGTTCGCTCTAACTTTGCCGCTCGGCTCCATAATAAAGTCGATTTTTTAAGTAGACGAAGTAAATTGACAGCAACTAATGTCACTTCTACATACAATGTTGCGTATTTTCTGACGAAGTGACATTAGCTATTGTCAATTTACTTCGTCTAATTAACAATTCGGGTATACGCCTCTACGCCAGCGGCAAAGTTAGAGCGAACGGGTAGTAAGTATATTCAACGAGAAGCTCAAGCATTATCGTATCAACTTCAACGTGGGGAGCGCATGGTGTCGTGTGTACCTACGTTGTTGTGAAAACAAAACACTCGTTATCTCTCTAGCGTGGGTAACTGGGGAGCCGCAACCCTAACCCACCCTAACATTGTCGATTGCAACCCCTCTTGTCGACCCGATATATCTATCTCACCTAGTTATGGTGATAGGTATGTAAAATTAGTATTAAAGTGAATGAAATCAAGAAAAATCTTTATTTTTTTGTTACATACCTACCTAGAAAGATAATTCGTTAGCATTGCGTTAGCACGTGTCACTGAAGTTTAGATACTTACCGACTTATGTAGGTAGTAGTAGTAGTATCATATTATTTTATACTGTGGTATTATCCTACATACATCACGCCTGTCTCCCAACGGGGTAGGCAGAGACTAGGCTTTCCACTAGCTACGATTCTGGCTTAATATTTTCTTCCTTGATCTTGGCGTTGGCATTTTCTCTTAAGGTTTTCGAGGTATCTCGATACTAATATTATAAAGAGGAAAGATTTGTTTTTTTTTTGTTTTTTTTGTTTGTTTGTTTGTTCACCTGTTACACGGGCCGTTCCGGTATCTCTCGGGCTGTAGTGGAGGAAAGTCGTGATAAAACTTGTGTCCGAAATCGAGGCTACTCTCTCTAGACTCTCTAGAGTGTCCGATTGGGGAAGACAAAATCTTGTCCAATTCAACCCCACCAAGACTCAAGTATGTGTATTCACCGCAAAGAAAACCCCATTTACTGTGGAGCCACAATTTCAGGGCACGTCACTCACCATCTCTGAAAGTATAGGGATCCTTGGTGTTGAGATCTCCAATGTCGTTCAGTTCCGAAGTCATTTGGAGGACAAGGCCAAGCTGGCGTCCAAGAAGCTTGGAGTGCTCAGTAGGGCGCGGTGGTACTTTACTGCTGCTCAAACACTGCTTCTCTATAAGTCGCAAGTGCGGCCGCACATGGAGTACCTACTGCTGTCACCTCTGGACGGGGGCACCTGAATACCAGCTTCGTCCTTTTGACTCGGTACAAAGGCGTGCTATGAGAGTTGTCGGCGATCCCATACTTGCAGGTGATGTGGAACCTCTTAGTGACAGGAGAGACTTTGCTTCTCTGTGTGTATTCTACCGGCTCGGCTGTATAACGGTTTGTGCTCTGAGGAATTGTTTGACATGATGCCTACGGCTACATTCTATCATCGCACCGCTCGCCACAGACAGGGTGTTCATCCTCACATGTTGCATCCGGAGCGCTCGAGCACGGTGAGATCCGATAGGGGCTTTCTACCGCGCACGCTTAGTTTGTGGAATGATCTTCCTGCCTCGGTTTTCCCAAACGCCTACAGTATGGGGTTCTTCAAGAGGGGTCTTAGAAGGTTTTTACAGGGTCGGCAGCGTGAGTGTGGCGCCTAGGGCTTGAATATTGGACGCTTTTTCAGTTCCGGAATTGGGTTTCGATATTCAGTATTTGAATTCCGGAATTCCGGAATTCCGGAACTCGATCAAGTTTCGTTTTGTACAAAATAGTGATATGTAAAAAAAGAAACGAGAGAGGACAGTCCTACGTGATTAGTGATAAACTAGGTACTTTGATTCCCAGTAAAATTACTTATTTTAACGTAACCAACTAAAAACCACACGTATCCTAACTATTGCCTACGGTTGGCCCGGGTAAGCCCTCAGAAGGATGACCCCAGGATACCCCACAGACCTTGACTATCACTATGGCCTCACCTAGGAGGTTCGGGTGCTATCCCGCGTATTTGGGGCTTGTTCAGGTGTTATCCCAGGGAGTGTGGCGTGCGTGAAACTTTCACGTCACGCTTTCGTCTTGGGCGTGCTTTTGTAAGGACGGCGATTAGCCCTCAAACCGTCCTCAGGCCCCCGATTATGGAGACCGATAGTCTTGGGCAAAGACATGGGGAATTCAGAGCGTTCTCTCTCGATCACTTTTCGCCGCATTAACTCATCACAGAAAGACGCAGTGGCGTCCCACTTACTCCCACTGGAGATCATAGCTCGCGCAATGGTCTCCACCGAGAGAATGTCCACGTCCAGACCTACCACGAGGACCGGGCGCTGTTAAGCCGACGCTGTGCACTCCACTAATGTGTGAAGTACTGTGTCCTCACTGCGTTCCTCGCAGTGCTGGCACTCAGGTGTGGTTTCCCGGTGTATTCTTCACAGATACTTACTGAAGCCCCCGTGCCCAGTAAGCATCTGTGACAACCGGTAGGACAGAGCACCCGCACCGTAGCTCCTCTCTAGTCACTCGCCCATGACCGGTCTGACCGCCGTGATTGTGGCGATTCAGCGATTCCCCCTTGTGTGATGTGATGTGGCGATTCGGTTTGTTGCTCAAGTCCAGGTCTCCACGGTTTCCTTGTGGAGCTGGAACTGCCGAACGTAGATTTCTGGAGACGTAAGCCTATGACCCCGCGCCAGCGCCTCCTTGCACCAGAAAAGAATAAATTAGAAATATAATTAATTTATTTAAACAATTTATCAAAACAACAAACAACAATTTATTTTTGGGTGCAAGGGGCCCCGCCACCACCAAGACTCAGGAGCCCAAGCGACCTCACCTGCACGCGGTGCACCTGCTTACCACTAACGAGGCTCCGCGTAGTTAGGTACTCACATGGTGGCCTAGGCTCCCATGTGAGTGCCGGGTGGTACAATGTGTTGGTCCGGGGGGGTACCACCGTGCAGCTGTGTAAAGCCCCCCAAGTAACCCAGCCGCAGTTGGGTTGCGTTCGGGGTTCAGCAGCTGCACAGCCGGGCCCGGGGCGATGTTTGATGCAGCAGGGGGGGACCAGTAGGCGCTAAGTGGATTCTAGGGTGGCTGACGGGGGTCGGGGGCGGATTAACCACCCTGGGAGGCTGCCCCACCAGGCCGTGCTTAATCCCGATGTGGTTCGTCGTGCCGAATGGTGACCGGACTGGGACCCGGCGACCACACTCGGTGGGTTACGGGGACCCTTCTGTCCGGCGGGTCGGCTTCCATCTCACCACACAGTCATAGATGAAGCTAGCCCCTACGCCTTGTCACTCACTGCTGCAGCAAATGTCGCTCCGTCTTCACGTCTCCCTTCTTTTCCCAACAATCATGGCAGCGCAAAAAAGAAAAAAAGGTACCACAGCAGCCGCTACTACTCCCAGTAACGTACTATTTGAGGTGGAGTTCGCTAACATCCGCGGACTCCATGCCAACCTCAACGTCGTCCATCACCATCTAGAGACGGCACGGCCAGCTGTGATGTTCCTAACGGAGACGCAAATACGCCGCCCTGCCGATCAGTCGTACTTTTGTTACCCTGGCTATATCATCGAAGAACAATTTCGAGATAAAGCCGTGGTGTGCGCGTTCGTTAGGGCGGATGTTTGTTGTCGCCGGCTGCGCTGCCTTGAGAACCCTTCCTTCTCCGTCCTTTGGCTGCACGTGGATCACGGCTCTATGAGTCAGATCTACGTGTGCGTCTACCGTTCCCATACAGGGGAAGCTGAGATAGCGGGGCCTTTTCGGCACCTCAGCGAAGGCGCTGATGACGCGCAGGTGCGGTTCCCGAACGTTGAGTTGATTTTTCTGGGGGACTTCAATGGTCACCACATTGAGTGGCTGGGGTCCCTCAAGACCGATCCTGCGGGACGGGCCGCCCATGCGTTCGCTCTCTCCCATGGTCTGACCCAAATGGTACGCGGGATTACGCGAATACCGGACAGGGTGGACCATGAACCCGCTCTGCTGGACCTACTGCTGACGAGTTGTCCAGCACAGTACGAGACGTGCTATCCGAATAATTAGTTGTCCTGAAGTGACGGGAGGCCTCGAACCGTTGGCGCAGCGAAGAACCATAGCGTCCTTGGCTGCCTTCTATCGAATATATCACGGCGAATGTTCTGAAGAGCTCTTCAACCTGATCCCACCCTCTCCTTTCCGATCCCGAACAACACGTGCCGGGCAAAGATGCCACTCACACACAGTGGAGAGAAACTTCGCCAGAACTGAGCGTTTCAAAAGATCGTTCCTCTGTCGAACTATAAAAACATGGAACGACCTGCCCGCACACGTGTTTCCCTCATCTTACAATCCCGGGTTCTTCAAGAGGAGCGTAAAAAGACACATCACAGGGCCGCCAACTTGAGGACCACTGTCAGAAGTGGCCCCCAATCGCTAGATGCGCCACGGCTTTCCATCAGGCTGGTGGCGACGTCAATTTGGCGAGCTAAAAAAAAAACAAAAAAAAAACCAGGACGCAAGTTGCCTCGCCCCGCTGCCAGATCCTCGAGACATGCCGCCTCTGAGCAACGGACCACGCAGCACCCAATCGTAACCGATGTTTCACAGAAGCGGTCTTAAGACTGATCTCTCCGGAACACCGCACGACGTATTCCGCTGACCCGACTGGGCCCTAGCCAGCTTGGGTAAGTTATTGCCCTTTAGGAAATATAGGTCCCGACAATTCGACGGAAGTAGGGAGGCACTCCATGATAAATAAGCGCCTCCCTAACGCAGCTCCAGGGCAAGGTGTTGAAGGCGATGCCGGTGTTTCTTGACATCGCCATGCATCGCTTTCAACACCACCTCACCCTACGATGTTACTTCCTCCGTCAGTCTTCTAATGCGCATGATCGCATCCACGGTGGAGCGCCCTTGACGGAAACCAAACTGGTTATCCGCCAGATCTGGCCCATGCGTGTGAGGTGCCCGACTGTGCGCTGTGCAATGATCCGCTCAAGGAGCTCCTTGAGCGTACCATTGTTGGGGATCGGCCGGAGGTGCTCAACGAAGCAACACGATCGGTCGAACCCCGGAAGGTGCCACCTTACCTTTCAGATCAGAACCAGTTTCTTTGTCTTCCAGACCTTGGGAATCTGGCCTTTTCGAGGCATGCACTAAAGAGCCCCATCACTCGAGGCCCGAGATCCTCAAGAGCCATGCAGGACCCACGTTCGGCCTGGAATGCTGTAGGGTTCAGGGACACGGTCCGTGCGGAATCTAAGCCACAGTACATTCGCCCCTAACTCACCTTCATTGACTTCGGGCACGTCGTTCTCGCTGTAATCAGTGTCGGGCGCCTGAGACGGAGCCATGTGCGACGGAATATGTTCCTCCGCCTTGATGATAACAGGAAACCCAGGACCCTCCTCACTCTGGGTCAGTGGAGCGCCTTGGGGCAAAGTTTGTCCCCAACAATAAGGTACCTACGGGCCTCATGAGTTCCATCAGAACTACTAGAACTATGCTGAGCGAGACCTCTGTCAAATTCTTACAGCGTTAAATTTAACTTGTAGCATAAGTCAAAGCTAAGTCTAAGTTCGCACTATAAATTGAAGTCTAAATGTAAAATAAATACAAAAACATCAGCAATAATATTATTATTATTTAAACAGTATGTTTTCTGTCAAATACCGTAATATATTATGGATTTACATTCTTAGTAGGTTTTAGAAATATCATCAAATAAAATGATTAATACTTGGGTATTTAGACATAATCGAATTAATTTGTTAATAGAGAAATCCTAAATTATCAACATTGTAGTAATTAAAGGTAATTAAATTGCATAAGAAGCTTATAATATAATCTACATTTTTGTTTGTAACGAAATTAAAGAAGCGAAAATATTTTTTTTTTTTCAATATCGAAATACCGGTATTGATCTCGCCAATTCCGGAATTGAGAACGATATTGGATTTTATCGGAATTCCGGAATTATGTCAATTCCGGAATTCCGGAGTTCAAGCCCTAGTGGCGCCTCTGGTGTTGCAAACGTCCATAGGCTGCGGTGACCACCGGTACATCTGGTGGGCCGTATGCTTGTCAGCCACCTTAGTGGTATAAAAAAATCGAATAGGCTCCGGAATTATTACAGGACCGATTTGAAAAATTCTTTCACTGTTTCAAAGCTACACTCTTTGCGGTGAACATAGGCTATATTTTATTCCCGTATTCCCACGGGAACGGGAACTTCGCGGGTGAAACCGCGTGATGTCCGCTAGTACTTAATAAAATACTTTACACTTATGGAATCAGGCGGAAATTCATCCTAGAATGATAATCTCTCCCTTCCCTCCCCTCCTTTATTAAATACTTTTCAGGTTTGTCGTTAATATAAGCATTTGACGTCTTAGTGCATATCGTCTCCCTTTATTTTTTCGAGAGGAAGTTCTCATGGTTGCTATGTCAGATTTCTACCGACTAAAATCACACGATACCACACCATCTGCCTACGGCTGGGAGTCTTGGGTACGCTCTCGGAAGGTTAGCCCCAAGGTATTTTCTATTTTCAGTATTATTCAGCCTGATGCAAATGCAGTAAGGTACTTATATGATAGTTTTTGGTCGCTCGTGAGAAAAGTATTCTTTACTATAAAATAAATACAATCACTGTTTAAATAGGTATAAAAATACCATGTCTGTCAGGATGTTTCTAGTTACATGATGGACTCCGAAACTATCCAGTCAATTTTCTTATTGCTGAATTTGTTCCGACCCTGATCATAATATACTTACACTCATTTGCAAAAAAAAACGGGCGGTTCATTCATCTTTAAAAAGATACAATACTAAAAAGGTTTCAATCGTTTGTACACGTTACTGGCCGGTTTTAAAAATGCCATGGTATTTAAAAAAGTACGTTCTAAATTCAAATTTTCATTTGATGCTCATTTTTACAGAAAACCCCTTTTTATCCTACATTTTTGGCGCGAAGTTCCAGAAGTTAACATCGACTTTCACAACTTTTATTCAATTTTTATCGATTAATTTCATATCCTTGACTGTCAAAGCTTTATTTATTGCTGTTTGGCTGTATAAAAAATGGTAGATAAAGTGGTAATAGCTACCAAAACTATCGCGCTGCTTGAGAGGGTTGCAGCCAATGTTTCGTGGCTAGGAGGCTAAATGTTAGTCGCTCGACGGTCCAAAGGACCTGGCAGCGATATCAGGAGACTGGTTCCGTCGAGAGAAGACCTGGTTCTGGAAGGAAACCATTGTACCCAACCACGGGATGATCGTTTTCTTGTGAGTCGCGCATTGAGAAATCGCAAATCTTCGTATGTGGATCTTAAGAACAACCTCCAAGAAGTAAGAAATGTGAATATTATTCGATGGACGGTCAGGAAGAGGCTTCTCGCTGCCAATATACGCAGTTACCACCCGGCCCGCGGCCCCAAATTACTCCGTGAGCACAGAGTTCACAGGCTTAGGTTCGCTAGAAATTGTGAATCATGGACTAAAGAAGATTGGAATAGGGTTTTGTTCTCTGATGAAGCCAGGATATCTCTGTTCGGTGAAGATCGACGTCGGCGAGTGCTAAGAAGACAAGGAGAACGCTTTGCAGAGGCATGTTTCGAAGAAAACAAACCTTATGGTGGGGGCTCCGTTATGTTTTGGGCAGGAATAAATTCAATGGAACGTACAGAGTTAGTCTTCATTGAAAACGGCTCACTGACTGGGCATCGATACATAACGGAAGTTCTAATTCCTCATGCACAACCCGCATTGGCCGCTCTAGGTTAAGACTCGATTTTTATGGACGACAATGCTCGCGCCCACCGATCCCGCGATGTTAATGCGTATGTGCAAGAGGTCGGCATTCGTCGTTTGGATTGGCCAGCTCGAAGTTCCGACCTCAATCTCATAGAGCATGTCTGGGACGTTCTAAAACGGCGTGTGAGATCAGTACACCCGGCTCCGCAGACCATCAGAGAGCTGAAGAATGTGATTACTGCGGAGTGGGAACGTATTCCGCAAGCAAGTATCCGGGACATACTCGCTAGCATGCCCAGACGAATTCAAGCTGTGATTTTAGCTAGAGGGGGTCACACTCGATACTAAACATTTATCTGCTTTTACTTTATTAAAGAAAAACAAACAAAAAAACTTTTTTATTTTTACTTCATGAGCATATGCACTACTAGCGAACATACACTACTAGCGAGGTTTAGCATTATTTCCCATAAATTGTAACAAAATTTTATGAAATACTGATGAAAACGATTATTTTCTTATTAATTTACCAAATTGTGAGGATAAAACTATCTATAATTATCAAACAAAGCAATATTAACATTTGAAATGGTTCATTGCTTAGGTGCCCGTTTTTTTTGCAAATGAGTGTATGTATCTATAGGCTTCATTATAATGTATGAGATAACAATTAACGCAAATAAAGTTGTGAAGTAAAACTATACTCGTAGGTATATTAAGATATTTTAACGTTTCAAGGCTCATTAAACGATATTTATCAAGAGTAAGTGATGCTATAGATTATTATAAAACAATCAAATGCGCAGTAAGTAGTAGCGGCTCCATAACTTACCCGAGCTGGCTAGGGCCGGGTCGGCGAGATGTGTCGTGCGGTGTTCCACAGGGATCGGTTTTAGGGCCGCTCCTGTGGAACATCGGCTACGACTGGGTGCTGCGTGGTCCGTTGCTCAGAGGGGTCGGCGTAACGTGTTACGCCGACGACACCCTCGTCACGGCGCGGGGAGCAACGCACCGTGCCGCAGCACTTAAGGCCACGGCAGGGGTTGCTCAGGTCGTGGGTCGGATTCGGCGGCTGGGTCTTGAGGTCGCCCTTCACAAATCCGAGGCTCTGTGCTTCCACGGACCTCGGATGGGGCCACCTGCGGGATCCAGCCTACAGGTGGGGGGCGTCAGCATCGGCATCGAGCCCTCGATGAAGTATCTGGGGCTCGTACTCGATGGCCGGTGGAACTTCGGACATCATTTCCGAAGTTTGGTCCCAAAACTGAGGGGAGCATCGGCCGCACTCGCGCGGCTGATGCCCAACATCAGGGGACCCAACGCTCCCTACAGGAGGCTGTACCTTGGGATCGTGCGAAGCATGGCCCTGTACGGGGCTCCCGTATGGGCGGAGACCCTGACGGCCAGCAATGAGGCTAGACTGATGAGCCCGCAGAGAGTGATGGCCGTCAGGGTGATAAGAGGATACCGCACGATCTCCGGTGAGGCGGCATGTCTCCTAGCCGGGACCCCTCCATGGGACCTGGAAGCGAGAGCCCTTGCGTCACTGTTCAGATGGCGCAAGGAGGCGCTGGAGCGGGGCCAAAGGCCTGCGTCTCGAGAAATCGAGGCCCAGCGGACCCTGCTCCACCAGGAAACCCTGGAGACATGGAAGATGCGACTTGAGCAACCAAAGGGGGGATTCGCCACAATCGCGGCCGTCAGACCGGTCATGGACGAGTGGCTGGAGAGAAGACACGGTGCTCTCTCCTACCGGTTGACACAGATGCTTGCCGGGCACGGTAGCTTCGGTAGGTATCTGTGGCGAAAACACCGGGAAACCACGGCCGAATGTCAGCACTGCGAGGACCGCAGCGATGACACGGCGCTCCACACGCTGGTGGAGTGCACGGCGTGGGCACAACAGCGACAGGTCCTCGTAGTGGGTCTGGGCGTGGACACTCTCTCGCTTGAGGCCATGGTGCGAGCCATGCTCTCCAGCGGGAGTAAGTGGGACTGCGCCGCCTCTTTCTGCGAGCAGGTCATGCTCGCGAAGGAGGCGGCGGGCCGGGTGCGGGAGAGAACTCTCCCACCCGAGTTCCGCAGTCGGCGCCCTGGGCGCCGCCGACGTGTCTTCGCCGAGGACTATCGGCCTCCATGACCGGGGGTCTGAGGACGGTGAGAGGGCCGCTCACCGTCCTTACAGAAGCAGGCCCATGACGGCAGCTTGACGTGAGCACTCACGCACGCCCCCCCTTAGAAGCGGGGTCACACCCGAAACCCCCCATAGACGCGGGATTGCACCCGAACCACCCCCTGGGCGAGGCCGCATTGGCGGCCGTAGGTCTGTTGGGAGTCACGGGACATCCTTCCTGAGGGCTTACCCGGGGCTCTCAACAATAGGCTGTTGGGCGTTACGTGAGGTTTTTTAGTCGGTAAGAGTCCGGCATAGCATCCTACGAGGATTTTCCCTCACGTTAAAAAAAAAAAAAAAAAAAAAAAAAAGTAGTAGCGGCTCGGACAGAGTTTTCTAAGGGGTGGCCGTAGGCCGGTGTAAGCGGCGGGAAAACGTGGAAAACGCGCGCATGGGGTGGCGTTCACCGCTCATTCCGTGGTAAAGCGCCGCCGAATCGATACACCGCTGTACCACGAGAAAAGCTACAATTCTATCAACAAAATACTGTAAATAATATAAAAATATCCACATGACATTCTTTAAAACAATTTGTGTTACGTGCAGAAGTGATTTTTCTAAAGATGTAAAAGATTTGAAGAACCGTAAACAAGTGCGACGCAAATCCGCTTCACACTAGGTAAGAGTGTCTAATAATTATTGGCATGTCGTGTTATAATGACCTAGATATTGACTTTCATGAAGGATAGTTCCTGCAGTATTGTCCTACTGGACTGAAGCTACCGCTATGTTATTTGTACATGAATCAGATTTATTAGACCTTATTAAGATTAGCAGATTTCAAATTTTGTATGTAGCATAGGGATATCCCCAACCTCTAGATTATTATCAACAGAACCTTAATAGCAGATTACTTATTATTCTAAACTTAACTACTGGTGTATCTTTATTAACAGAAATTTTGTTTTAATTTACGCATTTATGTCACAAATCAAACTAATATTTTTCCGACTAGGTAGAGTTCAGATTTTTATTTCTAAATGTTGCGACCGGAAATTGTTTCTGAGGGTGGTATTGGGTACACACATGGGGCATGGCATATGGCACTGTTGGGTCCATCGGAGTTCCTCACGTACAAAATTCTATAATACTTTCAGGTACGGAACGGTGCTGTGTGTAAGAAATGTCTTACTAGTTCCCATACTGCACAGGACTATTTCTAACTGGTTTTTAAAACAAACTCGATTCGTATAACTCATGATGGTTTTCGGGTCTGCTTCGAAATCTTTATGATTTAAGCAGAGGGCCGTTTTAAGAACGGAACGCTACCGTCCGGATCGTCTTGTTAGGGTTTCTAGGGTTCCGCACCCAAAGGGTAAAAATGGGACCCCATTCCTGAGACTTCTGTCTGTATGTCTGTCCGTAACGAGGCTATACCTCATTAATAGTGATAGCTAGAGAACGGAAATTTGCACAGATTATGTATTTCTGTTGCCGCTATAATAACTAATACTGAAATAAAAAAGAGGGTAAGAGGGCTTCCATACAACAAACGGATACTCTGTGCGCCAGTTTAAAATTTGCTAATCCTCAACCATTCGACTCTCGTTCGACTCGAAGCGCTCGTGGCCCCGCGAACTCAGTGTTCTGTAAACGATCACTGCAGTAAGCAACTTTCACTATGACCATCCATGTGATCACTTTGTGACATTTATTTGGGCGTTTACGTGCTTCGGAAGGCACGTTAAGTCGTTGGTCCCGGTTGCCAGTAAAATGGCAGTCGTTGAGCTACATTGAAGGCTTTATTTCAACAACCTGCGCCTGTCCATTTAAACACGGCAATACGGCTCACCACCGTGGGACAAATTACACAAAGGTGAAATGTTGGCATATATGGCAGAAGGGGTAGGCATACCTCTGCCTACCCCTTCGGGGATAAAGGCGTGACCATATGTTTGTATGTATGTCAACCATTCGACTACCTAGTTTACACACATGTTTCACAACCTAATAGTAACCAAGAGATAATGAACAACCTAAGAATATACCTAAGTATCTATATCACTTCTCTTCGTTAAAATGTACTAGCATTTATTGAATCGAATTAATATAGGTAGGTACCTTATACCTAGATATTCATGTAGGCAAGTATCTCACAAAATAGCGGTCATTCTGCGCATTGAAAAACAGCATTGTTATAGGAGGCCTCTCGAAATAGGATGGTTCTGAAATCGCAAGTGTCATTGACCCTGAATATCTGGCTGTAGGCACGATGTTATTTCCTTCACCCTTGTTAAGCCGCGTGCCAAAACTGTCAGGGGTGCGGTACTGAGCTTTGGGAGAATTGGAAAATTTCATTTTAAAAGTAGGTATTAATAAAACGACAAAAAAAGAAATTATTCTTCTGCTATTGCCTCTGCCACATTATATGTATATTATACACATTATTATGAACATATGTAGCTATAGAGGTTTTGTTAATTATGTACATACATACATAACATCACGCCTGTCTCCCAACGGGGTAGGCAGAGACTAATTATGTGCCGTAATAAATTATGTTTACAAGCTGAAGGGAGTTCTACTTCGATATTAAATTTTCTCTCTTTATTTCACCACAGTAGAGTAGTTAGAGTTGTGGCCGAGATTGTCCAGATGTATGGAGTAGGAAATTTCCTGGGACATTCTTCCGAGGGCTTGCCCGGGGCTCTCAACCATAGGCTGTTGGGCGTTACGTTAGGTTTTTTAGTAGGACTTCTACCGACTAAAAAACCTCACGTAACGCCCAACAGCCTTATGCACGCCTTCCACTGCGAGCGAGTCGGACCCATTACGGACTCCGCTATACCCGTAACGATGATTTTCGATACATGTCATGTCCGCTTTGGTGGAAGGACATGTATGAAAATCATCGTTACGAGTATAGCGGAGTCCGTAATGGGTCCGACTCGCTCGCAGTGGAAGGCGGGCATATGGTTGGGAGCCCCGGGTATCCCAGGATGTCCAGGAGGTAGGGTTAGGTTAGGTGTGTCTCTTTCAGTTTGCGACTCGAATAGTACGTAGTCAAAAAAATTACAACAATAGGGTCAAGTGTTCAACAATGAAACACTAAAAGTTCATAACCTCGTACATCTTATGTTTTTGCTGATAGAAATCTATAATTTTACAGGCATGTAGTCAATATGATTGGGTATCGAATGTCATTTATAGATTTTTTAAATAAAGTGATTTGAATCGACAAAGAAATAAAAACTAAGAAATGGGATTTGTGTCATTGTGTCCATATAGGGGTACACAATGAAACACCATATATTCAACAATGAAACACCATAAATAAACTGTGCCTAATTCAAATTTTGTTTAATGTAGGTAGTTATTAAAGAAAGAGCAGTCCGTTTCTACGTTAAATGCAGTGGCACGACGTGCCAGGCTGCATGCTTCAGGCTTTTTTAATGACAGTTCTGCATGCCCTGATTTATAAGACCGTAAACATTCGATTCCAGCCATTTTCCCAGCTAACAGAATATCGAATATTGTTAATTTTTGCCATTTGGTAAGCAATACGCCCCTCGTCCTTTTTACCGCTTTGTTACGCACCATCTTAAAATAAAAACAAATTTTAATAAATAAGGTTACACAATATCAACCAATAAAAATGTAGATTTATATAGATATCTTATGATGGTACACAATAAAACAGTGTTTCATTGTGTCCATTGTTAAACTGTTTCATTGTTGACTACCTAGGGTTTATCTAACTAACTTTTAATTTATGTTCACAAAATTGTAACTTTGAAACAAATGATATAGGTATGCCAAAATAATCTACAAAACATGTAGAATGCAGGATAATAATAAAAAACATAATATTCCTAACCATTAAAAAATGAAAAATCTTTAAAGATAGCCAGAAATAACTATGGGATACGCCGCGCCGGTGGTATCTATTGAGTGTCCTTATGCGATAAATTGCACTAACTGCCAACGTCGCGTTTTGGAAATATTACTATGTTTTATTGTGTACCACTGTTTCATTGTTGGACACTTGACCCTACGTTTTAAGAAGCAACAATAAGTTTTTTCTCTATGTACTAAATTTACTTAATAAAACAAACTTAATTTAAACTATTTGTTTGATTTATTTCCAAAAAGTTTATTGAAATGAATATGATTGGAAATTGTTTTTTTAGGATTATCTTATACTAGCGGTTGTCTAGTGGTTTCACCCGCGTAGTTCCCGTTTCCGTGGGAATACGGGAATAAAATATAGCCTATGTTCACCGCAAAGAGTGTAGCTTTCCAACAGTGAAACAATTTTTCAAATCGATCCAGTAGATCCGGAGCCTATTCGTTACAAACAAATAAACAAACAAAAAAACAAATCTTTCCTCTTTATAACATTAAGTACAGATAAAATTCTCATATCACTATGTTAGTTACCATTCTCCAAAATGGCTTGATAGATTTTTTTTTTTGAAATTTTAGATGCGCATTCAGTAGATCTGAGAATCGGTTACTATCTATTTAAGCCCCTCTCTATAAAATAGATTGCAGAGGGGCGTATAACGAGACTTGTGTCTGTAGTCTGTGACTCTGTTGCATTAAACTACGTCACTAGGTGACGTGGATCATCTGTTCAAAGTTTTAGATGTAGTCCCACTATGTCGAGTCTCCGCTACCTCGAGTCGTTCCTTCGGTCGGTGCAATAAAGTATAGTCGCCTCTACGTCGAGTCGCCGCTACCAGAGTATGCCGCTACGTCGAATGGTTTCGAGGGTCGGTGCAGTAAAACGTAGTCGCCTCTACCTCGAGTCGCCGCTACGTCGATTCACCCTGAGTGTAAGCACCACTTAGTGGATGTGCCGACACGTCGAGTAGCCTCCACGTCTACTATGCAAAGTTTGTTTTGCGTTTATTCCATTCCCGCTACGTCGAATCAATGAAAAACTACATAAGTAAATTTTATTTGTACAGGCGTGTAAAAAATGATAGCGGATTTTTTTTTTGTTTAACGTGAATAATGGCTAAATTGACTCCCTATATAGCCAATAAAGGATGATTAGATTAGGTTAGGTTGCAACAGTGACCACTTACGTGCAAAAGCAAGCGTGCCGCGTCAGCGGCCGCCGAGCGCCAAATGTAAAGAAAATAACAGTAGATATCAGTAAAATTGTAGATAGCGTTCGATCTCGTGAGATGGTTGTCACGGGCATCTGGCGCTCGGCGGCTCGACGCTCGCTTCGCTCGCTCGCCATCGCGCCGTTTTGGATATTATTCCAACCTAACCTAACCATAATATTTGTGTTACGGTTCACAATATCTCGACAGTTTACAATCTCGAGAGATAGATCATGATCTAATTATAGAAGTTACATATTTTTTAATCGTTATAAACGTTAGATTCATAATATTTATGTATATTTTTTTCAAAATACCCAACTGTGCGTTTTATACACGACTGTACCTACTATTAGACGTGACGGTGAAAAATTCTCGTACATTACGAGAATTTTTTAAAATTGATTCGAAGTAGCGGGAATAAATGGAATAAACGCACAACAAACCTTGCAAAATAGACGTGGAGGCTACTCGACCTGTCGGCACACCCACTAGGTGGTGCTTACACTCAGGCAGGGTGAATCGACGTAGCGGCGACTCGACGTAGAGGCGACTATGCTTTATTGCACCGACCCAAGGAGCGTCTCGACCACAGATATTTCTGTGGTCTCGACGTAGCGGAGACTCGACGTAACGGGATTCGACATAGTGGGACTACATCAAGTTTGAAATAAAACAAAAATGACAACGTCAATCGGCTTGAACTTGCACTTTCTCAATAAATGTTTTAGAGAGGGGCAGTCGGGTGAGACCGTCTCACAGCTTTCTTGTTTCATACCTGGCCGGGAACAATATTCGCGCTGAGCTGCGCGAATCAGTTAGTTTTTATAGATTTCGTTTCGCCTATTTATGATCCCTTTAGTTCTATAATCTGAGGTACTTAGTAAATATGAAAGTTTAGGATGTACACACAAATTTCACCTATTTCGACTGACTCTGTGGCGTAGTCGGTAGAGATACTGCCTGCGGCGCTGGAGGTCCTGGGCTCAATTCCTCGGTCGGTCCAAATATTTGTGTGATCCACAGATGTTTGTTTCGGAGTTTGGGTGTTTTCTATGTATACCTAATATGTATGTATTTAGAAATATATCAATGTATATCAGTCGTCTAGAGCCCATAGCACAAGCTTTACAGCTTAGTTTGGGCTAGATGATGTTGTGTGAGAATGTCCAACAATATTTATTTATTTACCTACTAGCTGATCCGCGCAACTTCGTATGCGTCACATAAGAGAGTAAACCCGTCACCCGATCCCGTCGCATTTACTCCCGTCAGAATAATTTCGTTAACGATAGATGTTTCCCGTCGCATTATTGTAGAAATTGCGCATATTCATGCATAGGACGTGGACTACCGGCGTATGTCGCCAGCAGAATAGTGAATCGACCAAAAAAAGCGAAAAAAAAGCGAGGTTAAACGGGATAAAAAGTATCCTATGTCCGTCTTCTGGTTCTAAGCAACCTCCCCACCAATTTTCCAAATCGGTACGGCCGTTTTTGAGTTATAAATGTTGTAACAAACCCGTCTTTGTTTTATATATTAAGAAGAAGATGTGTCATCTCCATATATGATTTACATTTTGTATTTTTGCTCAATGATAGGTGTCATCAAATTTATCACGAAACTGGTCATTGATATTCAACTCTGCCATAAAATTACTGCTACCGTGACTGAATAATGTATTCGCTCGAAACGATAGACTTCGTACGAAATAAATAATGTAAATTCTGATGTCAATGGGCTCATACGTACATCAAAACATTATTTGTAGTGTAATCCCTACTAATATTATAAATGCGAAAGTAACTCTGTCTGTCTGTCTGTTACGCTTACACGCCTAACGGCTGGAGCGATTGAGACGAAATTTGGTATATGGATAGTTCGAGCCCCTGGGAAGGACATAGGCTACTTTTTAATCGACAGCGCAAAAGGAGGGTTAGGCTACGTTCACACGGCGCACGTTTTTCTCGTACACGATAAAATCGTAGTGGCAGTAGACAATATACGAAACTGATCACATGTAGTCCATACGGGAAAATCGTGTGTACAATTTTCCCTTATGGACTACATGTGAACAGTTACTGGTATTGTCTACTGCCACTACGATTTAATCGTGTACGAGAAAATCGTGCACGAGAAAAAAAGATGATTCCGACATAACATCCTTTGAGGATTTTCTCTCATGTAAAAAAAAAAGCAAACATTTATCGTTAGCCAAATAAATACATCAGTTTTTCACAGTAAGTGTTGCAAGCGAATCTACGCGTGTTAGTTTTAAAGTAAACTCTTTGTCATTCATATTATTATATGAATACCTACTAGCTGACCCCGCAACTTCGTTTACGTCACATAAGGTGTATGAAAGGAGAGGTATTTCTTCATCAGATTCATCAAGCAGTGTGTAAAACTGCCCTGTTTGCTTAATAATAAAAGAGTATAAAGATTAGCTGAAACAATTCAGTCCACGCCGAAGGCGTGCTAAAATAAACTTAATCATTAAGCTCTTTTATGATTAAGCCAACACGCCAGTTTAGATTTACCCATTTTTAGATTCATATGTCTATGTATGATGATGTATGATTCTTTAAAGTGATATAACCTTTTTATTCATAAACCGATTGACATGAAATAAACCCTAAATGTTAAGTGGAGCAAACCTCAATACAGTAAAGAAAACCGCATTGCAATCGGTTAAGCGGTTACTGAGATTAGCGTGCACAAATGTACAGACAAACAGATATACAGATATGCATACAGACAAACAGAAAAAAATCTAAAAATCATTGTTTTGGGTTCTATTGCGTTCATAAAGCCCCCCTATTTTTTTTTTTCTTATTTATCTTTCATGTACAGACAGCGACCTGTTACGATTTTACAAGTTGTCAGCATCGTAACTAGATGGCGCTGTTCAGTTTTTTTAAATCGCGGTATGGTTTCGTTACGGTCGTATGACAAAGGCTACTGATTCAGTCACAAGTAACATTAATCACATAGTACCATGTAACGATGATTACTACGTTACAGAATTTTTGAAGTGTTCATTTTTAAAAACACTAAAATTCATATGAGAAAATTGTGAAGAGTTGTAACTCTTTTCAAAACGCTTTTATTAGTTTCACTTGTATGGTTGCTTGCTTGCTTGTGTGTAACCGACTGGGCGCTTGCACACTGCCACGATAACCGTAACGACACGATATCGTACGATATCGTAGGAGCGGTGTTTTGATACAATTACTACTACACGCTTTCACACTGCCACGATATCGTCACGATATCGCGCGATATCGTGGACGATATTTACTGTCGTGACAATATACAGATACTTACAACAGTAGAGTAACTTCATAGAAACGTGCGAAACGGCTCACTCACACAGACGTGCGCATCTACTGACCCGTGACATTCCTGGACCATGACTTGTAGTGAGCTACAAGTCATGCTCCAGGTATCGTTTTAGGGGTTTTTTTGGTATGCTGAGTATGAATCACGTGATAATTTTGCAATCCAATATGGCCGCCGCGCCGTAATCACGAAATTTTATGATGGGTATCGTTAAAGGGGTTTTTTGGTATGCTGAGTACGAATCACGTGATAATTTTGCAATCCAATATGGCCGCCGCGCCGTAATCACAAAATTTCATGATGGGTATCGTTTAAGGGGTTTTTTGGTATGCTGAGTACGAATCACGTGATAATTTTGCAATCTAATATGGTCGCCGCGCCGTAATCACGAAATTCCATAATGGGTATCGTTTAAGGGTTTTTTCGTATGCTGAGTACGAATCACGTGATAATTTTGCAATCCAATATGGCCGCCGCGCCGTAATCACAAAATTCCATAATGGGTATCGTTTAAGAGTTTTTTCGTATGCTAGGTACCAATTTAATGTAATTGGCCTTAATTTTACAACAAAAATCTTTTGTCATAGTATTTTCGCATTGCTAGTTCAGAATGCCTAAACTTAACAAGCAAATCTTTTTAGTTTACTACTGTGAATAGCTTAGGCGGCTTTTTTATCTTCAGCTCGCCAAATTGACGTCGCCATCCTGATGGAGAGTCATGGCGCATCTAGCGATTGGGGGCCACTCTCACAGTCCACAAGATATCTGATAGTGTTCCTCAAGTTGGAAGCCCTGTGATGTGCTTCTTCACGCTCCGCCGGGATTGTAAGATGAGTGAAACAGGGGTGCGGGCTGGTCGTTCCAGGTTTTTATAGTTCGAAAGAGAAACGATCTTTTGAAACAGTCAGTTCTGGCGAAGATTCTCTCCACTGTGATAATTAATTTATAATCAATAATTAATTAATCCTACTGATATATCCTACTATAATATTATAAATGTGAAAGTTTGTGAAGATGTTTGTTACTCAATGACACTCAAACAGCTGGACGGATCGAGCAAAAATTTGGTACAGGGATATACCTACTCTTTATCCCAGGAACATGTTCCCATGGGAAGCGAGAACGGGAACCAAATTCACGCGGGCGAAGCCGCGAACATCAGCTAGTACATAATATTGATCATTTATTTAACACTAAATGATGCTGGCGGCTTCGCCCGCGTTTATTTCGGAATATACCTATTACCAGAATGAAAAGTCTACGTGATATCCAAGACTTTATTCTATACCTGTGCAAATTTCAGTTCGATCCGTTCAACCGTTATAGCGTGATTAAGTGACAAACATAAACAAACAAAAACAAACAAAAAGTGTTTTATTTCACAAAAATGGTGACATTGAACATTATAAACTAATTGCCTAAATATAAATAATTACATTAAATTTAAACTCATGTTGACATGTCACCATAATGCGGAATTTGGCCCCCTCTCAGCTTGTTGCTGTCTCACGGTCAACGTGATACCAGCACTGTAAATAAATAAATAAATAAAAAAATAAATGTAAATGTTTGTCTCAAGAGTCTGGGTGTTTCTATGTTTAATATGTATGTATTTAGAAATATATAAGCATGTCTATCAGTCGTCTAGACTCTAGATCCCATAACACAAGCTTATATTAGCTTACTTTGGGCTAGACGATGTTGTGTGAGATTGTCCACAAACATTTATTTATTTATTTTATTTACTAATTTTCTGAGGAGGCCAGTTGGGACAATGACGAATGACATTGTAAATATTCACAAACTTTCACATTTATAAATTAGTAGAGTGGTTAAGTAGGGACGGGAGTTGGAGGGTTGACTAGGAAAAGCGTTCGGGACGGTTACCCAGGAGCAACGCATTCGAGCCCCCAGTTTAGATTCCAATTTTTAAAGAAATGTGTCTAACATTGCAAACATTAAGATTAAAAAAAATGTGAGAGTTTACGGGGCGCCTCCTGCCTGAAAACGCGAAATCCAAATTCTAAATTCTGAGTTACGTCCAATACATGATTATGTTATGAATACCTACTGCTGATAGATTTATCGGCTATAAATCCATGTAAATCTAATGTTTCAAATCAAAATACATATTGTTCATTTATAAATTTTTATTAATAAAAATATAGTGTACTATTAGTGGGTTTCATTTTAAAATCTTACCTTATAGATACTGCTAACATTTCCCGCGGTGGTATTGCCATCCGGAAGTTAGTGTCTTGTGTTAAATAGGTACACTTTCAGGAATAAAATAAAACTTGAAATTACAACTTTACATTTACATTTATTTGAGCAGCGTTACCGCCTATCTAAGCGTTCAGAATGAAGAGAGCTCCCAATATGATTACCCGCCATTTTATACATTTACCCCCAGAAGCTGCTAATTAGACAATACCATTTAATTACACAATATTATACAAAACTAACTTAGCAATAATGGATAATTATAATTAATAATTTTAGTACTCGATACAACACAAAACACAGATATCATGTAAATAATTATACAACTAAATAGTGATGTTAAGTATGTTGGAGTAAGCGCCATCTATCGTGGGTTGTATTTGTAACACTTGTTTTTTTAAAACCTCCAACAAATGACACAGTATGAACTCGAAAGTGTTCTGGGTCATTCGAAAAAAAATATTAAACATTTCACTTCGCGCACACAGTTTATCGAAGAGAAGGTAATAAGTTCCCTCTAAATATACCTAGCACTTGTAGAAGAGGATCAACCCAAAATGTTCTTCTACAGTATCGTTTTTTTCTCCGTAAATATAAAAGATAAAGTAAACGTAACTTGTTCACTGCTGCCATTATTGCTTCTAATATTTTAATTGGCTTTAAGAATCGCGCGGTTACCTTTCCTGGCGCAAAGCTACTAACCGAATAACAAGCTGTGGGTTATACTGTGTCAATTTCGTTCGGTTATATCGTTCCACGATATCGTACGATATCGTAAAACGATGTCGTAGGATATCGTTCCACGATATCGTACGATATCGTTCCACGATATCGTACGATATCGTGGACGATATCGTGCCACGATATCGCGCAATGTGCAAGCGCCCACTCTTATGGGCTCGATTTTGCCCTACTTTGAACGATCAGATTTAATTCAAACTTAGCACACTTGTAATGCAATAATTCGTTAAAAAAAGAACAAAAAAGTAAAAATATAAAAAAGACTAAAAAAAACGCTTTTATTGAAAATCCAACTAAAAAGTAGAAAATAAATTTTAATAAGTTTGAATTATGAATAGTGTAAAAAACCGGCCAGGTGCGAGTTGGACTCGCCCATGAAGGGTTTCGTAGCAGCAAGTAACATAGTATAAAAGTTCTTGTCGTTCGTTGTAACTTTGATTGATGTTTTCGTTCGCTGTGGTAGTGATTTTTCTAAGCGAAAATTGCGGTTTACGACGTATTAATAAAAAACTACCAGCTCTATCTCGTTCAAACTAATTTTCGTTGATAGTTTTTATGGCAATGTACATCATATATTCTTTTTAGATTTATCATTCTCTTAGTTTAGAAGTTAGAGGGGGGGGGGGGGGGGGAACACATTTTTCCGCTTTGGAAGTGTCTCTTGCGCAAACTATTTACCTTAGAAAAAAATGATGTTAAAAACCTCAATAGCATTTTTGAAGACCTATCTATCTGTAGATACCCCACACGTATGGGTTTGATGAAAATAATATTTTGAGTTTCAGTTCTGAGTAAGGGGACCCCCAATATTTACTGCGTTTTTTCTAGTTTTGTATAAGAATCTTAATGCGGTTCACAGAATACATCTAGTTACCAAGTTTCAATAGCATAGGTCTTATATTTTTGGAGAAAAGTGGCTGTGACACACGGACGGACAGACAGACAGACAGACATGACGAATCTATAAGAGTTCCGTTTTTGCCATTTGGCTACGAAACCCTAAAAAGAAATAAAAGTATATAAGTTTGCTTGTGTGTAACCGACTCTTTTGGGCTCGATTTTGCCCTACTTTGAACGATCAGATTTAATTCAAACTTTGCACACTTGTCAAAGACAATGCAATATTCAATAAAAAAAACTAAAATATGAAAAATGAATAATAGTTTAAAAAAACTAAAAAAAAACGCTTTTATAGAAATTCCAACTAAAAAGTAGAATATTAAGAAGAATATTATAAATGCGAAAGTAACTCTGTCTGTCTGTTACGCTTTCACGCAACGACTGGAGTGATTGAGATGAAATTTGGTATATAGGAAGGACATAATTAGGCTACTTTTTTACCGACTGCGCAAAATGAGGGTTATGATTTTACGCGATAACGACTTCTACGCGTTCGAAGCCGCGGGGAACAGCTAGTATTAGGCATAAGTAACTAAAAAACAAATGGACAAGCCAGGAACGGCCACCCTAGTCAAGAGTGATCGTAGTATAAGCCATAATGCAGTGCAGGGGCTACGGCTACATTCTTTACCTAACTTGACCACTTCTAATTACCTCTATAAAAGAGCACAATCCATAGCAGTGACCTGCCTAGTGTAGTGTGTGCCAGTGTACACCTGCCCCCGCCATCTCTTGAAGTAGATAAATAAGTTCTGCGGGGCTAGATCTATCATAATAGTTAGCTAGTACATCATATTATTATATTAAACCTAGGCTCTGTCCACGACAGAGACAAAAAGAAAAAAAAATAGCCTCTATAAGAATTACCTGTTAAAGATGAACATAAGTAAGGCAAAATATAAAGGTTCCCGAAAAGTGCAAAACGTATCGTGTATCAGCGTTATAATTAAATAGATGCGAAATAATATGTACCTATAAGAAGTTCTTGTCGAAGTATTCTTTCTTGATATAAGAATTCTTGATTACTAAGCTGATATTTCAAGAATTCTGAGACAATTTGTAACTGAACGTTTTGGCTTTGTCGTATTCTGCCATATTATCATTCAGGGTCAGACCCATAAGTAATTCTTTATTGGTTAGTTCTTTATTGGTCTGAGCATTTTAGTTATGAAAACATTTTGACCGCAACATTAACACTTTTTCACGAATATCTTACTTCTTAATAATATTATAAATGCGCAAGTTTGTGAGTGTGGATGTTTGTGTGAATTTAGTAAACTCAGTTTTTCCTATGTTTTAGTACGTCTGCGTTGAACCTTTTACCAGAGTCTTCTACAGTTAGGTACAAGCTTTTTCGGGTTTCCGAAGATTAAGTACCTACCCCTACTTAATATCAATCAAATCAACAGCATATAGCAGTCCACTGCTGGACGTAGGCCTCGATCGCGACTCGGTAAACGTACGGTAGGACCACCACCCGCCAGATGGACCGACTACCTGGTAAAGGTCGCAGGCTGGGACTGGATGCGAAAGGCACAGGACCGTGTACAGTGGCGTGAACTGGGAGAGGCCTACTTAATATAACCCTCAATAAATTTTTCGTATGGCATAAATTGATGAGAACTGAGAACTTGCCTATGGTTTAAAGTAGTACCATGGGTAGTACAACCGTCACGTGGAAAGCTGTTTATCAACAACGCCAACCGGTTGAAAGCCAAGCCAATAACATCGACAGTGGGGTTTACAAGAGAAATGGTTGTGTAGGGTGTCTCTATTTCAGTACTGCGACTCGGATAGTTGTCAGAAAATTACCGTATAGTCAAATGAAATGGCCGGTTAAAAACTTTATAGTAGTCCCGACGAAACGACGAAATGTTATTTTAAGTAATTATTAAACAATTGATAGATTGGTGGTTGGAATGAATAAATGAGTGAATATTTAGGTCATCAGTATACGGCTATGGATATAAAGGCAAAGGTAGTAAATACGTTATCCTCCAGATTATTAGTATTATGTGCAATATTTCGTTTTACAACGTCGCATTACGTCGACTCGTATTCTGTCTTTTTACGAGTCAATTGTATTGACGTTTCGAGGGTATGTGTTCCTGCCCCCACTCCAAGAGGTGTAAGGAGAAGTAATACAGTAGGAGGAACTTAATAATGAAAAATTAATTATCATTCTACAGAAAAACTTTCAACACTGTAGTCAGTAAAATAAGTAATATCGGAGAAAAGGTGTTTATAGTGTTCCAGTAGAATGATAAGAATGAAGAATTAATTATTATTCTACAGGAATACTTTCTTTTCATATATTCATTTCTTTTTTATATACAGAAAAAACATTGTACAAGACTTTTAACACCGTAAACATTAAAATAATTTTCTTCGTAATTTACTCATAGCCTATAGTATCCTTCCGGGGCTCTCAACCATAGGCTGTTGGGCGTTACGTGAGGTTTCCGTTTAAAATTCTAAAGAGAATTCTTTCACTCACTTCTTTAATCAGAATTGTTTCACCTTACACCTAAAATAAATACAAAGCCCAAAATGTCTCATTAAAATACAAAAGTTTGGTCCATCTAGCCCTCTTAGCTTGATGAAGGTACTTATGTAAAGTACCGCTAACTGTACGGAAGGGACACTTTCACTGCGCCCGGCCGTACAGAGCCCCAATCATCTGGTAACTGTCAGCTTTGACACAGATTGACTTGGTACTAAGATTATGCCTACTTGCAGTGATTGGTACTAGTACTAGGTACTTTTACAATCATGATTTTGATGAGTAACTGTCGAATTTCAACCGCCAACGGATTTTTAGTATATATGTGAAACAACCGACTAAGTGCGAGTCGGACTTCGTACCAAGGGACGGTAGAAAGTCATGTTTGTTGTATGGGAGCACCCCTTAATCCCCCTTTATTTCTGATTTTAGTAGGTATTTGTTATTATTGCTTCAGTAGAAATACGTCATCTGTGAAAATTTCAGCTCTCTAGCTATCACAGTTCCTGATATACGGCCTCGTGACGGACAGACAGACAGACAGACAGCCAGGCAGACAGACGGACAGACGGACAAACGGACAGACAGAGAGCGAAGTCTCATAAATAAGATCCCGTGTTTTACCTTTTGGGTACGGAACCCTAAAAATTATCAAAATTTAAGACACGTGCTATCGTGGGTACGGGCCCTTCTGCGTCAATAAGGGTGCATTTTATGACTGCCCGGTTTATTTGAAAGGGGAACATTTCATTTTGGGAAAAACTTGAACCCTCATCTTTTCCAATATTCGTCCTGAAGATTTGAATCGAAGTTTTAGCGTCAAATTAAATAGGCTATGTTGAAAAGATTTTTGATTTGTATGTGAATATCCAGAAGTAGTACCCAGGTACTTATTTTTTCTTGGGGACATAGCCTCCTTTCCGAGGGCTTACCCGGGGCTCCCAACCGTAGGCAATAGTAGGGAACGTGTGTTTTTTAGTCGGTAAGAGTCGGACTTAACATCCATGACAGATTTTCCACACGAAACTACCAATAAAGGTACTTAGGTACTTTTACTCTCATATTTTAAAGTCCCTTCTCGATTGTTTCCGACGATAAGCGAAGACTTAAAATTCTTTAAGTGGAGCGTGAAGAGGCACATCACAGAGTCCCAACTTGAGGACCACTGTCAGAAGTCTTACGGACTGTGAGAGTGGCCCCCGATCGCTAGAACTCGCCATCAGGCGGGGACGGTGTCAATTTGACAAGTTTAGTATTTATTCAAAAAATGAATTTTTAAGTTAGATAATATTGTTGCTACAGGAAGAGACCATAACTTATTGCCCGTATAGCTTAGTAGAGGTTGACGCAAAAGTCAAGTCAAGTCAAGTGGTGACGCGATCCTAAACCTTCAATAAAATTACTGTAATATAATTATCCAAATCCATTTACTGTCCATGTGTTTCGAAATTTATCATGAAAATAGCGGTTTAGGTGGTTATTATCTACAAACTATAGTGTTTGAAGTTAATTCTGTGTATAGGTACTAATAGGAACCTTACCTACTTAGTTTAATGCTTTTATAATTGACCCCTTGCACACAACGTCGCTACAGAAGTAGGTACATCACATTGAAGTGATTAGTTTATTTTTTCTAATTACCTATATATTTTCCATTATAGTTCTACTGATCATCAGGATATAATACGACTTTCTCTATGGTGCAGTGATAAGTGTAGTATGGGACATGTTGATAATAACAGACTTTGGTTTTCTGACAGTGCCCTATTTACAGAGCAACTTTTTTTTTATTAAATGTCCTACATACCTTAATAACATCCCCAAGCCGTATAAGGCGGAATATTTAAACTGCTCCGGGTTCCGGGCATAACTCGATAGTTAAGCGGTGTAATGTGTTCTGTTTATCCCGGATTGGGAATAGTCATTATCATCATCATCAAATTAGACTATGGCAGTCTACTGCTAAATTACGCCACAAATCACGGTCCTGCGCCTTCCGCATCCAATCACTCCTCACCTTTTTCAAATAGGTTGGGAATAATAGAGGAATCGAATGCCATAACGAATTATTAAATGTCCCACAGTCGTGTGTTAGTTGAAGGTAGTGTCAAGAGCCGAAGGAACCGACGTGCATGCATGAAAAGAAAAATGAAAGTTGAATAAGCAAGTGAGGTGTGTATGGACCGTGCCGTGTGGCGCTCGGTTCTTTCTGCCTACCCCGCAAGGGATTTGGCGTGAAGGTAGATATATAGATAGATAGAATGCCATTTAAACGCATTAAAACTTTTCATAATGAATTATCCTAGATGTCTACAATCCCTATCCCTACTAATATTATAAATGCGAAAGTAACTGTCTGTCTGTCTATCTGTTACGATTTCACGCTTAAATTGCTGAACCGATTTTGATGACATTTGATATAGAGATATTTTGAAGAGAAGGACATAGGCTACTTTTTAACTGACTGCACAAAAGGAGGGTAATGATTTTACGCGATAACGACTTCTACGCGGACGAAGCCGCAGGGAACAGCTAGTAAATAATAAAATCAACACTGCATTTATTGTAGGTAGATAGACATAGACAAGTAAAAAAATTGTGAAGCACTTTCAATAATCTGATCTTGATAATCAAAAATAATGTATTGTCAATCGCGATTATACAATTTCTAATCGAGCGATTTAAACCTTGACGAGGTTCGAAATGAGCAAAGCGTTGGCAGTCGAAGGTGATCGCTATATACAGCCTATTGTCAAGTATTGTCCATTATTAAATGTCCCACAATCTACGTTCTTGTTCATGGTCTGTGGAAAATGGGCGTGATCGGTACGGGTAGAACTTAGAACTTTTTGGGTAAAGGAACTCGCCTTTTGACTCATAAGGACCACTTCCCAAAACGCCCACTTTCCAAATAGCCCACTTCCCAAAACGACCATTCCCAAATCGCCCACTTACCAAAACGACCATTCCCAAATCGCCCACATCCCAAAACGACAATTCCCAAAAAGGACAATTCCTAAAACGTCCACTTCCAAGGATACACACCTACAAGGGTTTTACCCCCTTCGGAGCAAAATGTACAAAAACCTAGCTAAATTCACACATACAAGGTTTTTAGGGAGTTTTCCACATTCTCACCCACCCTCCAAAGGGGGATTTTTGTGAGTGGCTTTCTGTCTACTAGCTCGAAAATGGAAATAAAACGCATTTTATAATGTATTCTTTTAGCATAATAAAGTCTATGACCACCCTATGATGACTGACTACATTCGCGCGAACGAACTATAGTGAGCAATTTACAATGGTAACCGCCTCTTTAAAAAAAAACATAAATAAAAATATTTATAACCTTACTAGCTGTCGCCCGCGGTTTTGCTTGCGTGGAATTCGCTTATTGCGTCCACTTCCACTCCCGCTCCCACTCTTACTCTCACTCCACCCCCAACTTTTAACAGATTCAGTAAGGAAATTTATAACCATACGTAACTCTGCGAGCATCTAGAAATTTGCTCGTAACATTTACTTTTTACTCGTAGTAACTTGTAAACGGAAGTTCCGATTTGAATGGAGTAAAAGGGAATTTACTTCTAGATAAACGCCGTTGATGATAAACTATACATTTGGGTAGGTATAAATTTGATAAAAAGTAGGGGGTCCACGAGAAACAGTTCTCCCTCGTGGTCCCATTAATGGGACAAATTCCTGGGACCACGAGAAAACAGGGTTTATTTGGACTATGTAATTGGGCGTTTTGGGAAGTGGGCGTTTTGGGAAGTGGACATTTTGGGAAGTGGACATTTTGGGAAATGGGCATTTTGGGAAGTGGACGTGTTGGGAAGGGGACGTTTTGGGAAGTGGTCTATATGAGTCAAAAGGTTTGTTTTTGGTTGTATTTCTTACAAATCTCGATGGTATGGTATAGGCATAATGTGATGTGATTGGAAAAAGCTCAGCGCTTGATGTTGGACTGTTGTATAATATCAATCATCGCAGCATGAACTTTGATATCACGATGCAGGATTCATATATTCTTTGTCGTACGAACGGCAATTTTATACAGATGCAATTTATGGTTATATATTAAAATACCAGAAATCAAAATGCCTTTACTTAAAATGCATTAGACCAAAATACCCGAATTCGAAATACCTTAACATTCAAAATACCTTATTTCAGTTCACCTTACCTTATAATGTCTAAACTTAAAATACAAATAATTATTATATCAGAATTCAAAATACAAAATTTCAAATATCCTTAATTTAAAATACCGAAAATAGAATACAAAGTGAATATAAAAAAAAACCATAACCTACCCAGTTTATCGCTATAACCTACTGGGTATTATTAGGTATTTATACTGCTATACCAGTTCATTATATAGCGCATAGTTAATAAATGAATGATTTAAGAAATAAAGATTTATTGCCACTCACAAGTTTTGTTATTTGACTTTAACCGCAGTTGTAGCCGTAGGTCGTTGGTACTTGGGTATCCTTCTGAGGGCTTACCCGGGGCTCCCAACTGTAGGCTGTAATGTAGGATACGTGTGGTTTTTAGTCGGTAGGAGTCGGTAGGAGGCATAGTATCCATGTAGGATTTACCTCATGCTATAACATTTTGATTCAGAGTTACATAAGTACTACAGTGGGCTAACGAAAAATAAAAAAAAAATAACCACGAAGGCTAAGGCGGGAGCTCCGCTTCGCTTCGCTTCCGCCTTAGTCTTCTAACCTAACCTATCCGAGTCGGGATACTCTGAGTCGGGGTGTTAACCATTCACAGATAAATATATAGCATCCATGTAGGATTTAAATCATGTTAAAAAAAGGTATTTTGTGTTTGAACATTTTAGGATAAGGTATTTGATAAATTTGTTTTTTGGGTTTCGGTTATTCGACCGTAAGGCATTTTAAATTATTTATATTATAAATATTTGCCTTTTTGAATATTGATATTTCGATTTCGGGTATTTTGGGCTCAGGCATTTTAAGTAAAGGCATTATGATTTCTGGTATTATGACGGTATACCTAAACTGACCATTTATTTTTGATCTCAAAACGGGACAAAATTTTTATACCCCAGTTAGCAGGTTAACAAATTAAAATAAACATAACGTCGAGTCGGATTTGTGCACAAGGATTCCGTACCAAAAAACGGCAAAAAAAAACTGTTCTATGGGAGCTCCCCGCCCCCCCCACCCCCTTTTTATACCACTAAGATGGCAGACAAGCATACGGTCCAATAGATGGTGGTCACCGCAGCCCAATAGATGGCGGTAGAACACGCACATTGTCAGTCTCTCCTGTCGCAAAGAGGTTCCACACCACCTGCAAGTATAGGATCGTTGACAACACTTATGGCTTGCTGTTGCACCGAGTCGACCAGTTGAAGCTGATATTCAGTTGCCCCCACGCAAAGGTGACAGCAGTACTCCATGTGCGGCCGCACTTGCGACTTAGAGAGTAGCAGTGTTTGCGCCGCAGTAAAGTTGAGCATACCGAGCTTCCTGGACGCCATGCGCCAGTCTGACCTTGTTCTCCAAATGACTTCAGAACTGAACGCCACTGGAGATGTCATCACTAACGGTACCTCTATACTGTCAGAGATGGGGAGAGATGTGCTTGAAGTTGTGGCGCTACAGTAAATCGGCTGTTTTTTGCGGTAAATACACAAACTTGTGTCTTGGTAGGGTTGAATTGAACAAGATTTTGTTGACCCCATTCGGACACTCTGGTGAGAGTACTCTCGATTTCAGACATAATTTTTCATGGCTTTCTTCCACTGCAGCTCGAGAGATACCGGGACGCCCGTATTGTCGTCCGTATAGAATGCCGTTTATAGACAACATGTCATTGATATGCAGCAGAAACACAGTACCGGACAACACAGAGCCTTGTGGTACTCCAGCGTTTTCAAACATGCAGTCAAAACAGCTGCCGTCAACGACGGCCTTGATGCTTCTACCAGCCAGAATGCTGGACATCCCACCGCATAAACTCTCAGAATTTTCCTTTATCCCCGTTTTGTCTGATTTTAGTAACATTTTTTTGCAATAGCATTAAATTAACTTACGGCAGTCCACTCCTGGACTAGGCCTCTCCCCCAATCTACCCAGTCAATCTAATCAGTCCCAGCCTGCGACCTTTTCTAGATCGTCCGTCCATCTGGCGGAGGGGACGTCCTACCCCACGTTTACCAAGCCGCGATCTCTACTCAAGATTTTGTTAGATCGATCGGCCATCGGTTGTTCTACATAATGTGGCTAGCCCACTACCACTTCAAAACGCATACTCTGCAATCTATATCGACCACTATGGTTCTCTGATGGATAACGTTGTTTCGGATTTTATCCCTCGGAGAGACTCCAAGCATAGCTCGATTCATTGCTCACTGCACAAGTTTCTTTAAGGGTATGGACTAGCCCCACTGTAAGTTTCCACGTCACGGCACCGTAGGTAATAATTGGTCGTTTGCTCAATAAATGGTCACTTTGCTATATATGTTCACATTAAATGAACACTTGCGTTTCGGCATTACCTATAAATAAACTAAACAAAAGTGTACCTAGTGAAAACACAGACTGGTTCTAAATTTCTCGACCTCGCATGTCCCACGAGCATCGAAATTTTAAAAAATCGCAAGATTTCGGAAAACGGGACAATTTAGCGTCCCGGCGCTTTGTTTGGGGACAACGGGACAAGGGACCCAAAAAAGGGACAGTCCCGTTCAAAACGGGACGTATGGTCAGCTTAGGTATACCGCAATTTATGCACATAAATATTAAAATGGCCCCGTGTTGCGTTGGGTAAGAGTAAAAATGTCGCCACCCTAATACATCCCGAAGGTGTCGTAAGAGGCGACTAAGGGAAGGCTTCCGCAAAGAGAGAAGAAAAACCCGAAATGAAACCCGGTTGTCAGTAAAATGATAATCGTTAAGCCAAGTTGAAGTTTCTATGGGTGGCTTGAAAATTTCAACTGCGGGTCGCGGCGACCTGCGCCTATGCATTTCAACACGGCAATAGGCTCATCACCTATTACGTTGGACATAAAACTATAAGATGAAATGTGGGCGTATACCATGCCTCTGCCTACCCCTTGGGGATAAAGGCGTGACTATATGTATGTATGTTTTTAAACCTTACCTAATCCTAATTTATATAACAAACAGCACCGAAAATTGTACTATAATTTATAATGTCAACGGTTTTAGGGGAACGGAACTGTAACTCCTTCATACAGGTTACTTTGTAACCTAGTTAGAAATGCAGGACTACACCCACCTTAATTGTAGTTTATATAGTACCAATTATATTTGTATCCTCACTGTAATATTGTACCTGTACTGCTATTTTGAATAATAAATATAGTTGTTGTTGTTGTTGTATGTAAACATTAAAAACAATTCCTACCTATCGAACCTTTCACTTCACAGTACTCGTACCTCGATTTTTTGCCAACTTGGAGGGCTGAAGGTAGGCTAGTAAAGCTGGCCTTCATTTATGCGATGTTGACGGAACGTCCATTACTTCCTTACTGCATAAACGACCAACAAACATACTTTCACATTATTTTATTATATTATGACATTACTAGACGATGATCGCGGACTAGCCCGCGTGTATTTAGGTTCCAAAAATCTTCGTTTCCAAACACTTTTTACAACAATAAACATCTAAAGGAACATCCGTATAATTTCACTTTCATCTCATTCCATCACAACGCTCACGATCCATTCTAATTGACACTTTTCTCTTTTCAGAGATTACCCTCACAAAATTAGTAGACATCGTGAAACCATCTGATGGGTCAGAATGGGCCAGTTTCTATGCAAGTGAAATTATAATAAGGGGTTAAGGGGTTTAAAAACGGGGTTCAAAATGGCGACTGCAGCTCCAGCGGCATCGTGCATCAGCACAGAGCATGGCTGCGTCATGTTCGACTGCCTTGTGCATCTTTGGGAATGGTAAGTACAAAAGTGTTTGAGCAATTTAAATTAGGTACAGTGCACGGCATCTAACTTGGCAAAGTTTTGGAGTAGTGGGGGTAAGTTCACGCATCGTACACTAAGGCACAAGAAAGTGCTCGTCTCATTCCAAAAAGTGCTCCGCTCACTCCAAAACCTTGTCAAGTTAGATGTCGTGCATTGTAAGTACCTACATTTTCCGGCATTAATATGAGTAAAGTGCTGTTGTAATTTAATCAATTTGAGTATGTCGTTTAGAGGAGGTTTTAATACTAACGGCCTGGCCACGGGGACCGGCGGTGGCGGCGGCGGCGGCGGCGGAGGCGACTAATCGTGCGGCATCGTTTGCAGGCCACGGGGTAGTCGCGTTCGCCGCCGCGACCAGTAATTTGATCACTGGCCTAGTCGCCGCGACTGCCGCCCGACGCCGTGGCTCGCGCCGTACTGATTCATGCATTTGTTTCACTCGCTCGCCGCACCGCCAGTCGCCGTGTCGTTCGCTCGGTACATTTCGCCGGTCGCATCGCCGGTCGCCGTGCCGCGTGGCATGCTTAGTACATTTCTATTCATTTGTTTGAGTCGCAAGACGCTTCGCCGGTCGCGCCGCACAAATTTTCGCCATGGCGACTGCCCCGTGGCCAGGCCGTAAAAGTTTGAGACAAAAGAGATTATTATAATTTTGTTGTGTAACCCAATTTTTATAATGTGCACTCACTGAGGTTTAATGTTAAAAATAGCTAAGTCTCATTAGCGCTGTGATCACACCAAAAACTGCATTGGAAGTTTATTGTTCCCAGTTAGAAAGGCGACAAGCTCGTCCAGTAAAAGAGATCATTGCACTTGCCAAAGGCGACAGTATGACTATACTGTCACAGCATACTGCTTGACAAGTGCAAAGTTATAAACAACCAAAACACCTTCGGTTTCATTCGCTTAGCACACAGAAACCTCGTAACTTAAACAACTTTTCTACAACACGTACAGTAAGTGCAGTTCGTCTTATAAATTTCCATCTAGGTACATTTCCGATTTCAATAATACATGCAGAAGTATTAAAGCTGAGAAAATAATTACGAGTACCTAGGTACCTATCTAGATTTTGCGTTAACCCCGTACAAAATAGAAAAGTCACACTATTTTTACTATTTAATATATTATAGCGATAGGATTGGTTACTAGTTACCACTTTCGTATGTTTGTCTGTCACTTTAGTACCTACTTAGTAAAGAAATGGATAACGATCTTGTTTGTGAAAGTAATTACCAACCAGTAAAGGTAAAAACATCAGGCTCTATCACCAGCTAAACACAAACACAGCAGATTTATTGTCATAGACAAGAAGTAATAGCTTGTTATCTTTTGCCAGATGTCATAGAGAAATCGAAGGGGGCGAATTATTAAAACGATTTTTATCTAATACGTGTCCGCACAAAACAACAGTATTCCATAACTAGCTTCAATTAAATCACCATACACGGTCAGTTAAATGTATCTACAGTTTGGGAAAAAATCTAAAAAAGGAACTAATACATATTTTGCTTGTTGGCGACATTGTCTAAATGGCGTAAAAATAACGTTGTTTAGAGTATATAGCTAGCTAATACTAACCAATCTTGGCTAGATGGCGTTGTGGAAAAAGTCTTCAAAATATTTATTTATTTGGTAGGTTTAGGATGTTTACATCATCCAAAAATGTTTCGCCATACACTAAATAATATATGTACTTACTAAAAAATAAACAATACACACATAGAAATCGTGAATAGAATTCCTATTCATCTAGCATTAAAATTAGAAAGCCTCGTCATTATTTCCGGTAAAACGCAGCAAAAGTCCTTCAGCGTGAAAATACTCAGACGAGAATATCGACCGCAGTTGCCATAATAAACTTTACTGACAAAGTAATGCCACAGTATAAGTAAATAAGTGGTATAGTAGAACAGTAATTTATTGCAGTTCATACAATAATACTTATTTATTTAATGGGACAAAAAACAGATATACATTCGAGGTTTAAAGTACAGTTTACAAAAATATTCATCAATGTATCAAGGCCCACAACATTGTCCTCGTATTACTAAAATGTGTATTTTCAATAATAGATGACACTATCAACAACAGATTAGTAAGAATATATAAAAAAAGTATTCTCTTAAATTTATTGTTAATTTATGCAAATCTATATATATAAAAATCAATGCCACTTTTCGTTGTAATTTTATAACTCAAGAACGGGCTCACCCATCCAAACCAAATGTTTAGGCTTTGTTCGGACTATTTAGTAGATGGTTTATGTGAAGTTTGCACAAAATCGGCCGAGCGGTTCTTCATTTATCACGCAAACGGAGTTGCGCGGGTCAGCTAGTTATATATAAGGTGCAATAACAGCTATAACAGATTTTTTAAATTTGTGTGCCGTCAACGCAAATATATCGATGTCCTCAAATTGCCTATTATACGTATCTACAAGTCGTCGCAACGGTGATCTCAAACCAGAGTTAGTAATACTGTCCAAAAATCAAAACTAGGTTGAAGTACCCTACGTAAACCCTCCGTAAAATAATAAAGTAGTAGATGGAGGGGAATATTCCACACTTCCTCTGTGTTGGACACATTGACACTGTTGAATAATAGAGAAACAATATAAACCTACTAGTTTCTTGGTCGTTAAATAAGGCTGCAAGCTGCAACCGTGTAAGCTGCGACAGCTGCCTAGAACTCTGTGTTCAACATTGTTTATACTTTGTGCAATTGTAGGATGTAGGAAACGGGCTGTGCAAGTACAGACTACGTCAATTTTATCACAGTGTATACTCGTACATAGGGAGTGTGAATAGGCATTAAGGTTGATAAAGTTTGGCTTAAAGCCGGAATCTGTTATTTCAGGTTTATTTATAATGCAGGCATGCAAAATCTAATGGTGATTAATGTGGGCGTATACTATGCCTCTGCCTAACTCTTCAAAGATAAAAGCTTGACTAGAATGTACGTATGAAATATTAAGTGGATAGGTATACAACAAGATTTATCCTTTTCTAAAATTTTTACAACATTTTTCATAAACAGAGTTTTAAATATTATTCATGTAGTGCTGAATAATTTTGAGAATATTTGTCCTAGGTATTTTAATGGAATGGTCTTAATATGTTTATGGCAGAAACGTCTAAATACGTCGGTGACGAAACTAATCGGTAATTAGCTAATATACAGTTTAATAGTGCCCTAATTTCTTTACTACATTTGGCACGTATTGGCGCCATCGATTTACGAAGCTTAACCAAAATAAAACGGCAGTCGTTGATTTCTACATTTCCGTTTTATACGTGTGCTATTATGTTGCCAACATTGTATCTGTCTTCCCAAAAATTTTAAACGCTCTGAAGTTAGCAAGGCGTAGTATACCAGATGCTTTTGACGTGACAACGTCTTATAATTCGATGGAGTCAGCTGCACGCACGAAAAAACATGACGTATGCGGCGTTACTTCGCTCTGAGGCGTTCCATTTAAGGCTGAGTTGTCACGTTCAACTATCGTCAGAAAACCGACTTTACAGACAACCGATTTTTTTATGTAGGAAACAAGTGCGTTGCAAACTTCATAGGAAACAAGAAGTCTGGCAAGTTTTGTACCTCACCGTCAACTTTTGCGCATGCTATCTCGGGGATAATGAAAAGTCTAGACGTATTGTTAGTCTTCTACGTTGGCTATATGACGTGATTATTGGTATACTTATATGGCTTTTTATGGCGATTGGATGTCTGTAGCACATACTGTGTTATGACTCATAACACATTTAGAGGTAGGTACGAGGTTTATTTTAAACAATTAATGAAGATTAAAGCAGGGAGGTTGTTAAATTGAGAATTATCTACACATAGCCCTGTAAAATGTTATCGGTAACAATCACGAAGACAAGTTACATGACACCAAGAGAAAATGTAATATCTTGGAAGCCGCATCGAATCTAATTGGAAAGGGGTTGAACAAAGAAGTATTCCCTTCATTGCAAAGACTCTAGAAAAGGGAAGCATGAATGTAAGGTTTTTAAACTCACATGACTTATACATTTTCGATTACGGATGTTTTTGTGTACACATCCAAAACTTTATCTCACCTCTCGACGTGGCTGCAATACATTATACAGGGTGGAAATTAAAAACCGTGTTTGAAGGAAAAGTACCCTTAATATTGATGATGGCAAAATTTTGCTAAAAGGAAACATTCCTTTATTTTCAAAAGTAAGTAAGTACTGCATTTAAATATTTTTGAAAAAAATCATCTGCTTGAGCCTGGAGTCGAACCGGTGAGACGTGAAAAAGAAACAATCAGTATTTTATGATACCAACCGAAAGAGTCTTTCGTAGGGAACAATTTCTTTTAAACAATATACCTATTGTAGGTCTTAAATTAAAGAAAGACCAAGTAAAACGTTTTTTAATTGAAATTGTATTTTGTTTTTGAATAAGAACTGTAATGATATATTATGTACATTATGAAAATTATTGTATTAATGATGCAATTGCTCCAGAATAACCAATAGTTTGGTTTCGCATATTTCCATTGTTAATTGAGCAAAACAGTTCGCTATTCACAATGTTCATAGTGTTTCTTTTAATATCTGGATCCTAGTTTATGGCTATATACGTGGTTAATCTAATCTTAGATCTAACGATCGTTTTAGACTGCAAAAGTAAATTTTAGTTTCATATGAACCGATCCGGTCTGACGGCGGCGGTCCATTTCAACACGGCGATGGGCTCACCACCTGTCACGTGGGACCGAATTGTACACGGTGAAATGTGGGCCGGTATAGGCCTCTGCCTACCCCTTCGGGGATAAAGGCGTGAGTATATGTATGTATGTATGTATGAACCGATCCCGATAAAGCTCATAGCGCCATACGGTGCTTTTAAGCGAACACATATCTCTTAATTTTGAGAGAGATTTCGTGTTCAATTTAAATTTCCAATATAACATTTATACCGATATCCTTGAAGGCGGAATTTATAAATTGGGTTTGACATTTTAGAGCGTGAATTTCCAGCGTCATCTGTAATTTAAGATCGTTAGATTTAGGATTGGAATTCAATAAACTTTAACCACATTGATTAAGT
The DNA here is from genome assembly GCA_933228765.1 of Miltochrista miniata. Taxonomy (NCBI): domain Eukaryota; kingdom Metazoa; phylum Arthropoda; class Insecta; order Lepidoptera; family Erebidae; genus Miltochrista; species Miltochrista miniata. The sequence continues at coordinate 12,957,886 of OW121768.1, forward strand.
AGATCCATGGTGGGATCTCATTATTAAGAATGAAAACTGATTTACAGCACTTATGATTAAGTGCTGTAAATCAGTTTTCATTCTTAGAAAACATAATAAACTGAATGTTGATCGTACTTTTTTAAACATCCTGCCGTCTATGGTCATTAATAGCATAATAAAAAGATGAGGTAATGGTTTTTAATAATTATGCTAATTTCCAGCAGCTTCTGAAAGAAAATGTCAAGCAGCATATTTTTTACCTGCATTAAGATCATGTAGGTAGTTATGGAGCTCTGAGATTATTCTCCCAATGGCATACCCGGGACCGCCAGCCGTAGATCGATAAAAAGACAACACCTAATGAACACTGATTCTATGCTTCGATGTCCTTGAGAATTGCCTAGTGGTAGCAGCTTGACCAAATGCCAATTTACCATAATTTTTGATTATTCTGTGATCAGACCTGTCAGCAAACGACTAGTCTGTATTCACTACACATAGACAGTATGTATCATTGGTAATACCTTTGGAATTTCATAGACTCGATCATGTAAAATATGCAATTAGTAAAAATTTCGAAATACAAAATCAGTTTTGTCCAAATTTTCTTTGTATATCTATGTATGTAATTATTACACACCAGAACATTGCGACAACCGTGTCAAGTAAAAGCAGGAATATACTTCATCTGCATGTAATGGACCCTCAAACACGCAGTGTCAGTGTATTATTTGCTCTCATCAATATTAAACTTGGTCACATGAATGACGAATCTGGCTGCACGCTGTAACCTACTAACAAATAAATGGCTTGTGCTTGATGCATATAAAACCAATGTCTCGGAATGAGGTATTCCGTGAACCATCCATGTAAGGTCATTACTATTCAACATGAAAAGAGGCCAGGCGTCGCTCGGTTCGATTTCCATTGACTTAATATTCTGTAATAAGCCATGCAAATCACGTGGTGATATTTGTCAAAATCTTAAATCACAATATTGGTTGGGTATTTTTTGGAGCATTCGAAGCCCCACTGATTGTAAACCATCATTACTGTGGTTAACAACTTTTGCTGAAGCTGGTCCTCAGATGGGTAGACCAATTAGGAACATTTTGCAATTGGCGAGCGTTTCCATGCCGCCGATGGTCCCAGTTGTCAGAAAGATAGCAGTCGATAAGCAAGGCTGAAGGCTATAGGGGCAGCTAGCTGTGCTAATCCATTTTATTTCTTCATTTTTTTTAAACGGAAGCGCTCGTGGCCCCGCGGACTCAGTGTTCTGTAAACGATCACTGCAGTAAGCAACTTTCACTATGGCCGGTTCATGGATGGGTGACCATCCATGTGATCACTTTGTGACATTTATTTGAGCGTTTCCGTGCTTCGGAAGGCACGTTAGGCCGTTGGTCCCGGTTGCCAGTAAAATGGCAGTCGTTAAGCTAAGTTGAAGGCTTTATTTCAACAGCAGGCAGTCACAACCTGCGCCTGTCCATTTAAACACGGCAATACGGCTCACCACCTATTACGTGGGACAGATTATACAAAGTTGAAATGTGGGCATATAATATGCCTCTGCCTACACCTTCGGGGATAAAGGCGTGACCATATGTATGTATGTATGTATTTTTTTAAACGCTCAATGGGGTCACACCCTATTACGTAGAACAATGAGACTAAAACTAAAATGTAGATGTACAGTATTTTTGTACAGCGTTTTGTCAATATCTACTACTAGCTGATGCGCCCGGCTTCGCCCGCGTGAAATTTGGTTCCCGTTCCCGCTTCCCGTGGCTAACATTTTTCCAGGATAAAAATAGCCTATGTGTTATTCCAAACTATACTCTATCTCTGTACCGAATTTCAGCCAGATCCATTCAGCCGTTGAGAGTGTGATTGAGTAACAAGTATCATAACATTTTCACAAACTATCACATTTATGATATTAGTGGGATTCCTAAAACCAAACCCTTTCGGTACCTATACCACAGCCTAAGTACGTAGGTTTTCTTTAGACAGTGTCTATACCTTATATTAAATCGAAAATGGTTAGTTTTCCTTAGTTTGTAATTGAAAGTGAAAATACTTTGCAACAGTGAAGATTAGATATAGTAGGTCACCATTGTAGTGTAGCTAATAGTGGGGGTGTTAGCATACTCTTCATAATTTCTTTGTCTAATATTTCGTAATTATTGAAAGCTCGCCTACCACAATGAGTTCATTTAATATTGGCATGTATGTACCGTTTAGAATCTCGACATGTGTTTTCCTTATAAGTTTTCTCAAAATCAAAGTAGATATTTTTAAATATTTTCCTGTTCTTTTTTGCTATTAGAAGTTAGAGGAAAATTTACAAAATTAGCTGGCATAAAAATAAAACTACCCGTTAATAAGTTACGAATGGTGTAACAAACACTTTTTATTTTTATTTACATAAAACAAAGTCAATACGACTTTGTTTTATATAGATAGATTTTATTCCCTTTACCTTCAGTTTCAAGATAATAAAACAGCACGTCTCCTACGTATGTATGACTATGTAAATTTTAAAGATAAACTAATGGATACTTAATACAAGTATAATATGTGGTTAGTGTTTCAAATGTATAATTAGGAGCAAAGTTGTATGTTATTACTGAAAACGAAATAACATTCTTTAAAATTTGTCATGATGTTCCAACATACATATTATCTACTAGCTGTTGCCCGCGACTTCGTACGCGTGAAAATTTTGTTATAATGCCAATTTAATTGCTCTCTGCTTAGCCCCTAGGATATGTAGCGTGATAATTTATAGCCTATTTTAAGACCCTACCCCTAGTGAATATTTGTGCAAAATTTGAATCAAATCTATTGAGTACTTTTCGAGATCCTTCCGGACAAAGCAAATCAAACAGACAAACAGACAAACAGACAAACAGACAAACCGACAAACAGACAAAATTATTTCTAACTTTATTTTCGGCTTTGGTATCTTATGTTGAACACCCAGCGAGTATTTTTTTTTAAATATTTCCAATGTACAGTTTTGACTTTTCTATCATTTTATTATATGTATAGATACTACGATTTTTAATTCGAGTCAGTAAAATGACATTTTCAGTGTGGCGGGTTTTTTGTCACAAATAAATAGTGATGTGGTTGAATCGAGTTTTACGATTAAAAGTTAGTCAAGATTATATTTTTTTATTCGATATCAAACAGTAATTAAATATTGCATAAAACCACCTATACCGTATTTTAACTCATTCAAAAAATGTAGTAAACAAACAATTTGGACCTCGATTGCCCCATAATTATTTACACTAAAATATCAATCCCGATCATCACCACTTTTCAAGGAACCGTAGTTTGTCTTATACAAACATTTCACACCAATTTACCTTGAGATTAAGGGGCCCGTCCGTTAAATGCACGAAAAGACACTTTGGACTTAGGAAATATTTAAGAACTCGCTTCATTAAATGACACGTGTGACATGTACAAAATAATTTACATTAGAAAAAACATCTCTGTAAATTATTAAAAATCATCGAAATAGCAAGAAACTTTTTTATAAGTACATAATTAATTAAACAACATTAATTAATTCATAAACAATAATAATAAAACCAATTAAAAGTTATATCATTACACTAAACTTAAAATAAAAACTCTTAAAATAAAAACTAACTAACTACCTATCAATATACAAATTGGGTCCCTTCCTACCTATGACGCAGGCAGCATTCCCACGCTGGATAGCTATGGAAAGCCTTTGCGCGAAATAGCTACCAGCGCGGAGATCACGCGTTTCTTCCCTCAGACGCTTACACAGAGCCGTGAAAAGACCATGTGCACCGCGACACCGTGGACCCAGTGTCTCGACATCAAATGGAACGAATTCATATTGGCACCGAGACAACTATACTTGCCGATCTTTAACCACTCGCGAGCATTAGCCGGCCCACCGCTCTTTTGCTAGTAGCCGGGAGGTAGGACGCCGCAAGAGTGTCAGTGCAAGTGGCATTCCACACTAACGCACGTCCCATTCTCCAGGGTACTAAAGACATCCCGTCGGGTCGCTTACCATCCTCCCGTATAATTTGGGGTTCTAAAACCGCGGGGACATTAACGGTGATAAGTACATACTTATTATTTCAATTTTTTCAATAGATCATTCCTCTGTCGAAGTATAACAACAACGACCTGCTCGCACACGTGTTTCCCTCATCTGTGAGATCATGGAAACGTGTGCGGGAGGGAATCCCGGTTTCTCCAAGAGGAGCGTGAAGAGGAACATCACAGGGCCGCCAACTGGAGGACCACTGTCAGAAGTTCTTTTTTTCATTATTTTTAGTGACGTGTAGACTGAAAATCTATCTATCTAGGTGTAAAGTTCTCGAAAGTACAAATTAATCAAGCCCAAACACAAGGTAACTGCTGTATATCGTTAGGGAATTCTCTCTTCTGTCTTTCGTCTCCATCATCAGATCGACTTCAGATTTTCATTAAGTTGTACTACTTTAAAGCCCTTAATCGAAAAAATTACAAACGCCCTAGATGTCCCTGCAATTTTAAAAGTTCCCTTCGATTTCTCCAAGATGCCATCATCAGATCCTAACTTCCTTAAAATGGGACCACCTTGGGAGTACCTATCTATTTTCGAACGAAAAAAATTTTTTTCAAATCGATTAATAAACGACAGACGGAGTTCTTCGCGACAAAACATTAAAAAAAAATATATATACGGTCGAATTGAGTAACCTTCTCCTTTTTTGAAGTCGGTTAAAAACTACTTGAATTGTTTTACTTAATTTCTCTGAATCTTTTATTTTATTTAGCTCGCCATATTGACGTCGCCACCAGCCTGATGGAAAGAAGCCGTGGTGCATCTAGCGATTGGGGGCCACTTCTGATAGTGGTCCTCAAGTTGGCGGCCCTGTGATGTGCCTCTTCACGCTCCTCTTGAAGAACCCGGGATTGTAAGATGAGGGAAGCACGTGTGCGGGCAGATCGTTCCATGACGTGATCTTTTTAAACATTTTTTCCCAGCTTTTATAATAATGTTATAGTAAACAATTTTAATATGCTGGTAAGGTCCATATTTCTCGAATTATTTAATCTATTACAAATTTACAATAAAAAAAAAGCTTTCATACCTAATAAAATAAAGAATGACTAAAATGTCTAAGTCTATTGATTGTCGAACATCACTATTGTAGCGGGTCACCCTTTTTCGTATCAGTGACAGTTGCAATTGTCATTTTACTGACTCGAATTAAAAATCGTAGTTTACAATCATTTTTCTTTTACTGTCAGCTATGTTCCATTTTTTTAGGTGTTTACAGGCTGAAGAATTTATAACGGAACTAACAATTTCTTTACTTCCTTTTTAGCATGTGTCATATTTTCCTGTTAAATAAAACTTTATCTAATCTTTGTACAATGTAAATTTAGTCTTTCAGGCCTCGTCTTTACATTGTAGAAACTCAAAGCGGACAAAAGCTGACCTTAATAAACTTCACTTTGAAACTTCCATTTGACTGGATAAATTTCTCTGATCTAAGAAGATGACATTGAATTCGTTGATAGAATAGAAGAAATAAAGAAAAATAATGTGTTCCATTTTGCCTACATACACGATATCTAGGCACATAGAAAACACGCCACCATAGAGCAACACGACCTATGAGTCTGTGACACTCGGGAGGAGATTCGCCATACAGAGATTTTCTTCTCTATCAATACGAATAATATATGTATGTCTGAAATTACGAGTGTTTTGTTTTAATTGTGTAAGTTCCATAGTGACAGCTGATTGCTCTTGTAGTGGTGTATGAATACGATTTCCCCCAACATATGACAGACAGGTATGTATAGAGTAAACATGCTATGTCTACTGCCCTTGCGGCCTTGATATGGCCGTTCATAAGGGCTAACGACCTTGAACATACAAAACTCGCGTCCTTCAAACTAGTAAAAGTAGTAATTTATACCTCATTTTAGTTGAATACGTTGCTACTCATATATCTAAACAAAATCGAAAAAAAAACCAAATTAACATGGATATAATGTTTTCTTCATTATATTGGCATTTTTTTAGCGTCGATAAAATTCAAATGCATTCATCTAAAAATTTGGGGCTTATTCTGTGATCATTTTACACTAAAATTAATATACAATTCATAACAAAATCTTCGACACACATCTTGTAGATTAAGAATCGACTTTTGGCAATAATTTTTCGTTTGCTTATGCCGACAAAAATTATGTCATCTGCACCTTTTTTCTTCATTTTCAAAACCAGGCCCCTTATTCGCGTTGCTCTATGCACGCCGCAGGTGTAACGAAAGTGTGTCAATATCGAGAAGATTTTCACTTGTTTTAGGAAACAAAGCCACGTCTGTCGGCCGGTCGCTCATGCGCCACGAAGCTAATTGGTAAAAGTGAAGCTTTTCTTTGTGCTAGCAAGAAAGGCAAATAGAAGAATAACCGCGTTTTTGTTATATGAATCACGCAGTTTCAACTCTGCAACAGTTGTTTAAGGTTTGCATAGTAATTTGCACTTCTTAAGTCATCTAGGATGGTTGTTGTACCTATAAGTAGGACTAATTTTTTCTCTTGTTTTGCATTCCATAGTTCCATATTTTAGAAAGCCCATATTCACTGTTCATTGAAATATTATTAGATACTACTCTTCTCGCCCAATTCATTTGCTAAATTGAGAATCGATAGTAATTATGATGAAACCGGTTTCTCGATAGTAGATGATGCAAAAAATATTATCTACATTTCTCCTCGTGATGACCGTTAACGGATCGAGTATTCAAATTTATTGTATGTACTTACGTATTCATTTCTTACAATTTGTTTCATTCGTGTGCTTCTCAAACCTTTGTAAAGTACCTTTGGCTTTAGGGCCTCCGTTAAAACCTCTTTTATTCCCTTGCAAAGCATCCATAGGAATTCAAATTACATTATCGGCATCGGCACGTAGTCGGACGCAGGTAAAACCGGTATTATACGGTAAAATGTAGACTCTCCACTGGGTAAGTTATTTAATTTACCTGAGAGACATTTTTCATTAGTTGCTTTGTAGATATAACAGTGATGACGTATGTAGTGGTCTCACTCCAACTAATGCGGTGCCTGTAATGCTGTCTCGAGTTTCTCCTCCCACTCGATGTTGGCGGTAGAACCGAGGCTAGTACGTTACTACTCCAACAGTCGACGGCTGACGGCCGCTTGCGTTCTCCGATGTAATCATTAATCGTAATCGAAGTAATTTAAAACGGCAATACAAAACCGAAGAAGTGAAAATCATCAATGAAATCAATAACAAATCAGATAATAGAAAACTAAAACTAGTTAATAATGTGTTAAACAACTATAGTAAATCAAAACAATTATCAAATATCAAAGGTTTTGGTGTATAGTGTATAAGTGTCTGTGGTGTTTCAAAAACTAAGTGTGACTCTCATGAAGATTTCAATAAATGAAGCAATATATCCTCCAAGGCAGATGACTGTTTAATACCAACGAATAAGGTACGACAAACCGGATATTGTACTAGTTATTAGACAGCCACAAGACTGGTTTAGTACTCACAATTACAGTCGGCATATACATAGATGTATACGTATCTTAAGGCTTTACAAAAAGGATTTACTCTTTTTATCTTTATTAAGACGATGAAGAATTTCCTTAAGGCGTTTTGAATGCATCTCATGTTCACACACGCGAGGTTTAAATATTTGTAGTAGAGATAAACATTGGTTGAGGAGTGGATGCACGCCACCCTAATGTATGCTTGCTAGCACCAGGTGTCATGTCAACAGGTGGGTTCCATTTACCTTTTAGTTTATTTTTTATACTATGCCTTGGTAAAAGTTTATAAAAACCGTACAGACTGTATGATTCATTCAAAATTTGTAGGTTAACACTTGGGTTTTAGATAGTAAATAGCTGCTTCACGATGTCTGTTAGTTTCATTGTGCTTAAAAATATTCTTGAATACTTTTATACCATTTTATTCGATGAACCTTTAATAGGAAATAACGGTAGATGTAAGTTTATTGATACGCCATAAAATCAATCGATGTTGGCAATAATAAGAAATCCGCGAAACTTGAAATATAAATAAAGACCGTTAAGAACTTAAGTATGGCCGATTGGGCGAGGTCACAAAAAATGTTTGGCATTTTGGAAAGAAATAAAGATGTTTGACCTAAGGAAGATGTTTAACATAAGTATTATAATATGATTTATGTATTTAGGGTTCTGTAGTAAACAAAGAATGTTTATAGATCCACCATTTCTGCCTGTTTAATATCCACCCGCATTCCATCTTAGCGACCTTTCGTACTAGAATGCCGTTATTGGCCATGGATATTACATTTATTAGTCACGCCCTGACAAAATTGCCAAAAAGATTTTTAGGGTACCTCTTAAATACCCTTAATGTGGGCATACTATAATTATTATTATTTTATCATTTTCACATTGTCTGAAGTTGAATAAGGCTTTCAAATACATTGTAAGCTTACAAAACCGTAATTCAATTTATGGAATCAGTTTGTGAAACCCTCCCTTATCAGCTGAACTGTTGTTTCTGTGAATAACACAGGACGATTTTTAGCACTTACTTACACGTAGCGTTAAAGGTTTCTATTGAAAAGCTTTTGTTTATTTTTGCTTCATGAACTCATAATTCGTGAGTCATTGCTACAAAGTTCTTTACACAACAAACAAAATACATGACCAGAGATACGAAAAATATTCAACTTGAACCTCATAGAGGCCTTTGATGTAGTCATCTTGACGCAGGTAGTTCAACGGACCTTTTGCAAGTAGGATGTTTTTTGTCATGTCCTTTGTCGGGCCGAAAGGTCGGTACAGTCGAAAAAAAATACCGATCATTTAAGGATATTCTTCTGTATACGATCTTTTTTTCTCGTCCTTTAATGACCTTAAACTTGTCTTAATCTTTCTATTCTTCGACACGTACAAAATAGGTTTCTTTTCAAAAGTTTCTACAATCGAACGAAATACTTTTAGTGTTTCTAATGGATCAGCGGCAGTTGGCTACTTGTCATTGAAAATTTTCAAGTCATACAACACTTGTTTATGCTTCTTTTCAAACTTGAACTGACTGACTGCCTCTGTGGCGCGGTCGGTAGTGATACCGCCTGCGGCGCTGGAGGTCGTGGGTTCGATTCCCACCGGAGACAAATATTTGTGTGAACCATAAATGTTTGTTTCAAGAGTCTGGGTGTTTCTATGTATAATATGTATGTATTTAAAAAGTATATATGTATTAATATCCGTGGTCTGATACCCATAACACAAGCAGGTTATTCCTAGCTTACTTTGGGATCAGATAGCGTTGTGTGAAATGTCCGTGAATATTTATTTAAAAAAAAAAAGAACTGTGTCAAATTTAATGTTCATCCGTTTTTCATCCATTAGGTAATGTAAAAAAATTATCGAAATTGAAATGAAAATTAAACCAGAAGCAGATTAAACCACCAATGTTGGATCAATGTTTACCACCTGTCAGCTAAGTCAGAAAACTGAATAAAAAGTATATTTTCAAAAATGTCTAAATCTTAGAAGTTAAAACTAAATGTTCTCACAAAAACCCACACAAGAATATCGTTAAGACCAAAATTTAAATTAAAAACCCTTTCTTTGTTACACATAAGAGATTAGAGTCGCTTAAGTATACACTTTGGAACAAACAATGATTTTATCAAAGCACGGCAGTTAGTAGGCACTTCCGTAGTTTACAGCTGAGGTGTAGTATAGGTTGTAAGTTGTAAGTGCCTCACCTCTTCACCCTTCACCCCGCAGGGTGACTGGGTGAGTGCCCGGCGCAAGAGCCCGCACACAGCCATTCCACAACGATCAACGCTAAACAAAAAGATTCTTCCTTTCCGAGATTTGTTGCGTTTGAATTGATAGTTATTTTTGAACCGTCAACCATCAATTATAGCATCCTTTCCGTGTCTAACACAATTTGAGTAATGGGTGTATTTGAAACATTAAATTTGATTTCTTTATGTGGTTATTTGTCGGTCTAAATTTAAAATCCTTTGAGGTTACACAATTATTATAATGTAAGTAAAGAAAGCTTTTTCTACATAAATATGAGTTAGATTACATCAAACGAGAGGCATAAATAAGTTGTACAATTGGGGTTCTACAAGCAATTCTTACACGCGACTTTTTAATTTAACAAAAATGCTTGAAAAGATGGAAGAAATGAGTTATCGTATCAGTGTAAAAATATTGAAAAAGTTTTAGTTTATAGTTTCGGTACATATGGCTAAGCTAAAAACATTAATCTTTATCTTCAATAAACTAATTTGTATACGCATAATACGATAAACGATCCATACGATATTCTTACGTTATTAGCAGTTAAAAGCTTGCAAAGCTTATTCCAATTTATCATATTCGAGATGAAGGAAAAATAATCACATTGAATGGATTACGTTCGTGACTACAGTAAAATTTACTTTACTTGACATTTAACAGACGGTAGATTATCTCGACGCGAGAATGAAATATCGGGATGCCATGAATGCATTGGTTTCGACAACCTATAATGTATATACTTAATGCTTGCAAGAAATATTATTCAACAAAATTATATGTATAAATAATAAATATAGTATTTAAGTTTAATCAATGAAAACGATGCGAAAAGCGCACAACCGTGTGTTGTGGCGTAAATTGGGAGAGGCCTACGTCCAGGAGTGGACTGCCATAGATTTGAATGAATGAATGAAAATTATATCAATCAATATCAATATTAAATAATCATAGGTATAATATAATCATAACTATCTGTTTGTCTGTGCGTTTATGCACGCTAATTTCAGCGACCGCTTAACCGATTGAAATGCGGTTTTCTTTATTGCGTTGCGCTTTACTCCACTTAATGTTTAGTGTTTATTTCATGTCAATCTCAATCAATATGTTCATAAATAAAAAAGTTCTATCAATCTAAAGAATCACATATAAAATGCAGCGTACGAAGTCGCAGGCAACAGCAAGTTTTTAAATATAAACGTTTGTCGTTAATAATATTTACCTATAAAACTGAAAAACAAAAAACCGTAGAGATAGTATAGAAATCCATAGATTCGTCATTAGAAATTACAGACTGTAGGCATAAATCCAGAAATGATTTTAAGTAGATATTTTTTCTGTTTTTCATTACTTCAACAAATAATAGTTATGCCTTTTCATTTGAAGCAGCCATTATGGCCGGTCTAAGTAATATCCTGCTTTTATCCCAGTAAAATTAGTTTTCTAAGAAAGGAATTTGATCTCGTCTCTAAAGCATTATTCCCAGCAAAGAGTGATAGACGCGTCGTTATTTTAATTATAGCTGACATAAAGCTTTACAAAGGTGTTATAATGATGATTTAATGCTTAAACATGACTTATATTTCAACTTAAATCTAAGATAGAATTTAATTCGACTTTTTTGTGGGTAAAAGTAAGTTGTAATGATAACCGTCCTCAGTGTCAAATTTATCAAATTGGTTACGCTGTTTGGGTGTGAAGGCTTAACGAAAAAAATTAAGGGCATAGGTACTCTCATACTAAAAGAATGACAGGCATACTGTTATTAGGCGAAATTTGAAAGATTAAGATTTTTAACGAGTCTTGTTGTGAAGAATGCGGTCCAATTGCAGTTAAGATAACCGGTTAATGGTACCTATGCTTATCTCACCCAAGATGGCGGCAATGAGGAGTCACACATCAAAAAGTGTTAATCACCCAAATAAACCCCAAAAGCCGGGAAAATACCCGAATTAAAAGAGAAGATTAAGTATGCGAGTCGTTGGTTGTAACCAAAGTCTGTCGAGAATCCTGGGAGATCCTTAGGAATTACTCGGAGTGCCCAGCTCTAGACGGATAGATTTTACTTTGTTGACATTCATCTCGATTGCCACCTTGTTTTCAAAACCTATGCATATTTATGAAGGAGCAAAAAAATTTGCGCACAAAATTTATAAAGGGTAGCCAGGAATGCGGTTCAATTGCAGTTAGTTAACCGGTCGGCGGTCGATAGATGTTGCGGCCATCTTACGCAACACCTGCAGCTTGAAGGCACACTCGTTTATCTCAAAAGTACAGTTACCGCGTTATGCAGCACCCACGACGCAAGGCTATTTACTTTACAAACTAGGCCCCTTTTATAGTACCTGTTAAACTTTAAACACACTTGTGACGGATGTGGCTATAAAAGGGATATGGGACAGTAATTTTTATTGTGAGATTTTTATTTTCAGTTAAAAAGTATGGAGTAGGATTAGCACCTATTGTTATCGTCACAATTATACATATTTTAGGCTTAGACTACTTCAGTGCTTCTTTTTTTAATACATTAAATACTCGTAAAATAAGTAAGTACAAGTCTTTAAAATGAGCTTCGTTTTGATGCCCATCCGCTGTTTTAGTACCGGCTAAACTAAACTAATATCCAAAATACTGTTAAAGCAAATAAATCATATCGCACCTCGTTTATTTAATAACGTCTAAGAACTCGAGTGATACTTGGTTATCGCATTAGAGTGTGTTCCCGTGGGAATAAGATATTATTTCCGGGAAATCTATATCCGCCAGATCTATTTTTATCGTTATACCATATCGTCTATGATAAAAACGCTATAGGATGGGAAAATGTCTAGCGGTTTATATCCTGATTACTAAACTCGATAGGTTTGATGTACATGTAGGGCAAAAAAAAAATAGTCAGTGTGTATATGTAATGCATATACATTTAATTATATGTGCTAGATTCGCTGGCCGAAAAATAGCTTTATATACTCCTTCTCTAATTTCATGGTCATCCGTTTACGGAAGTTTCTTAAAAAGCTAACGCAAAAATCCCATGTTTCACGTATCATCAAACTCATCAGTTTTTTTTGACCGATCTCAAATCACACGTAGCTCCTTGGAACGTAAGGATAACACGAAAATTTATAGCACAAGCTTAAATTAAATAAATTTTGGCTAAATGGTCTAATTTCAAACCTCCCATCAAACTACTTAAGTTGTAAGAGAATCTAACCTTTAATTCTAAACCTAACATCTAATCCACTTAATGCTAAAGTTCGATCATCGTCTGCCTTTGTAGTTTAACTACGAGTATAATATTAGCTTCTCAAATATCTTCTAGCTATCGGGCAACATAGTAAAGGATATTTATTTGTAATGAACCAAAACTAGATTAAATCCTGACCTGTTTACACGCCGTTTAACTGAAGCCATTTTTGAATTGTTTGGTGTAATGTTTCCTGAAATGGTTCAAGGGTCGCCTCCTTGTATAAAATACTACAGAGCAAGTTTTGTACTGGTTATGTTACATTTATATTGCGTTTTGTTATGATGCACGGTGTTAATTCTTAGAATTATTTCAAACTTGATTTGATCTTGGCAAATTATTTAAACGATTTATTATAAGCATTTGATGATTTCTGCGGACAACATGGACTCAAACATTAATCAGAATTTCAACCTATGTCTTCACGACCTACTCGACCTACTGACAATTTTTTCTATCTTATACGTCTTGGGGTTTATTGCATTCGCTGCTATCTATTCTCAAAGTAATGTGTGGTGAGGGAATGAAGGTAAACAGACAGTTATAAAACTGTCAAATTTTATTGATTTAAATTTAGAATAAGAAACAAGCAATGAGCCACTACCATACTTGACAAATATACTAGCTTAGTGACAGTCGGCATCAGATTAAAACGTATGGTATCTCAAACTGTGTTACGACATTAATAGACTGAAAAATGTAGTTCATGACGTGCTATTCCCAAGTGGTTTTACTATTACTTGAAGTGCCGGTGCCGAGTGTGACAATAGCTTTCGTCTCTCACGATTGTGTGTCATTTCGCTTCGTTGACTCAACGATGATGGTGTCTACAAGAATTCGGATGTGATGACGTTTTCGCTGCCTAAAATTTGAATACAGTTATGTGGTATGTTTAAATTCTTATCTTTCTTCACAAAAAATATGTTACAAATTATTTACTTTACCTAATAGGTCATCTCATTATCATCTCAGCCGAGCCTATATTTTAGAGTACTTTTATTGTTGAATCAAATTAAAACTGGAGGCAAACAGTTTAGCTGTTTTGTGTAGGTTTATGTACGGTTTATAATTTTTATCTGTCGTGTGGTAAGCGTACTCGACTTCAAAACGGTAGGCCGTAGGTTCAAGTAAGGACAAATTTCTTGGGGTGTGATGAGCACGTTGATGTGTTTCTTTTTTTTTATACCAGTAAGGTGGCAGACAAGCATACGGCCCGCCATAAGGACTGAGGATCACCGCAGCCTATGAACGTGTTCTGTGTCTTGGTCTAACTTATCTATACCAGTAGATACGGCCTTGGACCTTGGATCATGCTGAGAATCTAAGCCTCTGACCCAAGTTTATTTTATTTTTCCACAATCATTCCAAGATGTATTAATATCGCTGAGCTTCAAAAGTGTAACTAAGTAGGTACCAATAATTGTGTAAGTCCATTTGGGAAAGTAATTGTCATCGTGATTACAACATTGAGACGAGGTTTTAAAATTGGAACGGTAATTATTAATGGTCGGTAAATGGTAAATTTTGGGTTTGTTGACCAGTTTTGCACAGTTGGTCAATTGTGATGAAATCTTCTTGGATGACATAATGTTTCTACAGTATAATTACTTAGTCATAAATAATGAAGGCGTTTTCGTTACTCAGACCAGCTTCAGGTTTACTTTCCTCTCTCACGACACTGTACATTTTGTATTAAATTTTTGTAGACGTATTGGTACACGACTTAAAACGACAAGTGTGATTTATGTGCATTAAATAAAATACAAGTAATATTAATATTGCGTGTCCCCTTAGGGTACGGGATTTTTATTAGCCGAATTGTATTATTATTTACCTATGTCAGTTCAACACAAGTTGTACCCCAAAATAATAATAGTATGTCTCATCAAAATCATCATCTCATCTTACAATCCCGGGTTCTTCAAGCGGAGCGTGAAGAGGCACATCACGGCCGCCAACTTGAGAACCACTGTCAGAAGTCTTACGGACTGTGAGAGTGGCTCCCAATCGCTAGATGCTTTCCATCGGGCTGGCGACGTCAATTTGGCGAGCTTAATATAAAAAAAATCTACTAGACCTTATATCCAATCTCTGCCACACAGTATTAGAAGAACCGGAAAACATTTATATGAAAACAAAAAGAAATTTGATGTGTCGTCTTCCACGAATGTTACTACAAGTGACATCGCTTTAAAATTAGAACCAATCGATTAATCCATACTTCAATCTACGTAAATAGATTGAACTGAACTAGGTTAATACCAACCATATAACACTTTACAATCGATTCCAGGGCGAGTGTTTACAATGTAACCTAGTTGGAAATATTTGAATCGATCAAGCCTTGATGGCAGGCTGTTTGTAAGTTACTACCTGTTTGTAAAGCCCCTAATGCGATATTAAGTACAGTGATAGCACGTTCTTGTAATAACAAAAAATTGTCAAGTGTGTGTAGGAGCTCGCTTAGTATATCATTCCGTAGTTGTTGTAGCTAGTATCAATATCAATCAATATCAATACATATAATAAAATCGTAACAGGTCGCTGTCTGTACATGGAAGATAAATAAGAAAAAATATTATAAGGGGGCTTCATGAACGCAATAGAACCCAAAACAATGATTTTTAGAATTTTTGTCTGTTTGTCTGTATGTCTGTATGTCTGTATGTCTGTATGTCTGTATATCTGTTTGTCTGTACGGTTGTGCACGCTAATCTCAGTAACCGCTCAACCGATTGCAATGCGGTTTTTTTTATTATGTTGAGGTTTGCTCCAGTTAACATTTAGCGTTTGTTTTATGTAAATCGGTTTAGAAATAAAAGAGTTATAACACTTTTAAGAATCAGATATTTTGAAAATTTTAATTGTAGGGGTTTCTTTGAATGTGAGTGAACCTAAACTGGCGTGTTGGCTTAATCATAAAAGAGCTTAATGATTAAGACTATTTTTAAACAATTCAGTCTGTTTTAAAATAGACTTAATCATTAAGCTCTTTTATGATTAAGCAAACAGGGCAGTTTCAGACGCTGCTTCATGACTCTGATGAAGAAATACCTTTCCTTTCATACACCTTATGTGACGTAAACGAAGTTGCGGGCTCAGCTAGTACATAATAATGATCATAGCAGAAGTGAGCAATCGATCGACGTATGCCAAAAGTTAAATAAAAAGTTATAATAGGCATGATGTTTGGGTCTTAATAAATAATTTTCTATTAAATTTATTTTCAGATTTCGTTAGTCAATAACTATTTAATTAATTTGTTCGTTTTAAGCCAATCTTATTTTTCAAGTCTTCTTTAGCCTAACCTTCATTTTACCTTTTCTAAATGGTTTTTGTTGTCAGTTTGCATTAGTGACAACTTTTGACTAGTAAAAATAGTTCTCCAAAAGTTTATTCTCAAATTAACTGTTTTTAAATACGAGTAGTAGTGCTAACACGCCTTGCTATATAAAAAAAGCTATCCTACACTAGATTTCAGACTGAGACCATTTTTGTCATCCTTTTAACTGTCAAACTATGTCACTGTAACTGACATTTGAAGTTTTCAAGTAGGTAGCAGTTACCGAATGGGGTCAGAAAGGGACAGACAGGTAACTACTGGAATACGGTAGACAAAAATTGGACTAGACGGTACCCAACCCACACAAAAATATCCCACCACTCATAATTTTTATACCCACACCGAGATCTAAAAATATTCACGCAAAATAGTAAAACAGACTCTTAAAAATGGTAGTTAAAACAAAATAATTATGTTGACCGAATGTCATCATTAGCTGATTGTTGGTCCCATTATGTCTCATTTTATATACTTAGCATAAAAGTCTAAAGTGTTTTAAGGCTTATTGAACGAGGAAACACAATTTGTTGTCCTGGAATATCCTTCCGAGGGCTTACCCGGGACTCCCGACCGTAGGCTGTTGGGCAGGATACGTAAGGTTTTTCAGTCGGTAGGAGTCCGGCATAGCATCTAAGAGGATTTTGCCTCTCGTTAAAAAAAACACAATCTGTTTTAAAATGGTCTTATAATATTTTTCTGTGATTTTATTGACCAAAAGGCCTTATTGAGGTATTATACTAGGGCTTGGTAATCAAATTATCTACTCAACAGGTACGGCGTAATTGTTATCTACAATGACAGAACGTGCTCAGAAACATAATGAAACCATTTTTATCGTAATATATCATTCGTAAAATCTTTATGAATAGAATATTTTATAAATTACTGTAGGTAATTCTTAATGACTGCAGAACCATTTTTTATCTATCGTTTAGAAATTCATTTCTATTTCTAATGTTCCGGACTTGATTTAGCCGAAAATCAAATTATATAAAACGCGTCTATTTTATTGTTCCTCGTTCTGATCCAGAAAAGATAGTAAATTACTTCACTGTTGTGGATTGTAAAACAGTTGATCTGCCCAATTTCTCCTGTCCAAGTAAAGCGAAGCACCGCGTTAGTTTAGTAAGTAGTTTAGTCTTCTTCCTAAGGGTGGTAGTCTCAGACGTCGGTAGTCGCCAAGCTGTTCTAGTGCCTCCGCAGCAGCGCAATAGCATGAATACTTAGTTGTAAAAACGGTGCCATATTATTACGAGTCTTATGCGGACTATATTTCATCTTAATATTATGTACGCAGAACAGAAGATAAAGCTTAAAAAATCACTTGAAATGATACGAGATAATACTGAGAGGCAAATGGTAGGTGACTTGTCGGCGCGTTCATTATTATGTATTACAATTTACAATGAATGTACCTACACTAGCGTTGGTTATCACGATTTTGCCATGACGATATTTCTTAACTATTTCGTTCAGCTACTTGTGGACTAACACAGTAGTCGTAGTCACGTACTTATGTAACAAACTATTTGATACTCGTATCAGTCTCACTACTACAAAGAATAGAAAAATTGTCATCGGTTTCTATCAAGATCGGTTTTTCAGCGTTTACGGGTTATCTAATGAAAATTATGGCTGTCTTCATTTTTACGATTGAAAATTGCAGTTTTTTTCTCATTTCCCAAGGCATTCAGTATTCATCATCCTTTATGGTAATAAAGATATGTCATCCTACATCCCGTTAAGCAAAATTGCATTAAACATAACGCATAGTTTGGTAATCTTGAGCATTAATGCTCGTATTTTTATCGTTTCTACAGCCCTGTCACAAATTACAGGTTTGTATCAATCAATTCAATCTATCATCATCCACCGCCATACCTTCCGCATTCAGTTTCCCTTCGTAACATTTTCTAGGTTGTCGGTTCATCTACCTTACCACCACCCGTACACCATTAAACATTCATATCGACAAGATGTATGGATATTTGTTTCTCTTGCACTCTCTAACAGCAGAACGAATCTGGCTGAAATTTGGTATAGAGATAGGCTACTTACTTAGCTTATTCCAATGGGATGTAGGAACGTAAACAGTGTTCCACGCGAGTCATTATCTAGTTTCTAATAAATATTATTAAATGTGCCCCGTTGATAGAATAATCCTAACTTTACAGCTATGTTGTCAAAGGCTTTAGTTAGAACAACGTGCATTCCGTGGTACATGCGGTTTGCGGTGGCTGGAAGGCAGCCTTACAAGTTAAACCGGAATGGATTCCAGCATCCAAGTAAAATTGTTCTAAGCAACCTAGAAAACTCGTTGGAATGAAAATGAAATATGGTGATGCTTTTTATGAACTCACATAACTAGAATTCTTAAAATTAATAAATAGTTGTGTAAGATTTAATCTGTGATCAGCTTTTGACTTTTGGCTTCGCTGGTTTTAAACCTTACTTGCCTGGTTATAATCTTACTAATATTATAAATTCGAAAGTTTGTGAAGCTATTTATATTTTTGGATATTATTTTTCTAATATTATCAATGCGAAAGTGTGTGAGCGTAAACGGATCAGGTTGACATTTGCATACAGAATCAGGGATAGATTATAGTCTGGAATAACGCTTTTTTTTTAGTGTGACGGATAATCCATCGTGGATGCTATGCCGGACTCCTACCGACTAAAACCTCACGTAACGCCCAACAGCCTACGGTTGGGAGCCCCGGGTAAGCCCTAGGAAGGATGTCCCAGGACTCCCAAATAACACAGAGGCTACATTTTATCCTGGAAATAAGCTCCAGTGGTCAACGGACAGCGCTAGAATCCAATCTTATGTGTTGTTACATTCTAATATTATCTAATACATATTTAATTTTTTAATTTTTTTTTATTCGTTGACTCCGTGGTCTAATCAATCATATTTGTTGACAAGCAAGTGTCTTTTAATCGTTTTCTGATGAATTATGTATTACATGATATAGGCTAATGAGACCTTGCATACTTATGTTAACTACCGTCGCGTATATAGGGTGCTTAATGGCATGAATAATTATCTAAGTAACAAGTTTGTATAGCACGAATTCCTGAATGTCCTTGGGTACGCCAAAATCCTGTAATAGATCAGGATTTTGACGTAGCGATCTTTGTTAATCTAAGCTCGTTAATTTAAGAAAAAAGTGTATATATTTTGGCTCACAATGGTGTCAAATTCTGGTGACTTTAATTTAATGATATAGCATACGAAATATTTTTTATCCATTTACGATTCTTTCATTGCTTGGCCATTATTGGCTCTTTGTCCAAAATTAATTTAATAATCTATACATATAATAAAATGATAGAAAAGTCAAAATTGTACATTGGAAATATAAAAAAAATACTCGCTGGGTGTTCAACATAAGATACCGAAGCCGACAATATAGTTAATTTTTTTTGTCTGTTTGTCGGTTTGTCTGTTTGTCTGTTTGCTATGCTTTGTCCGGAAGGATCTCGAAAAGTAATCAATAGATTTGATTCAAATTTTGCACAAATATTACTTAGGGGTAGGGTCTTCAAATAGGCTATATATTATCACGCTACATTTCCTAGGGGCTAAGCAGAGAGCAATCAAATTGGCATTATAACATAATTTTCACGCGTACGAAGTCGCGGGCAACAGCTAGTAATATAATATTTTTCATTCAATCAAGCAATCAAACCACCCCTTTACAATTCACTACTCTCTTTTAGAGTCTACGTCCAGGCGAAGACTGTCAATCACTTTTGTGAATGATTGTTCTTACTTTAACACCCTGACCTGACGAATTGGCACATGTTTTTGTTTTGAAATTTCCATGGAGATTACCTTCTCTTCGCCATTATTTGTCTCGTAAATCAGTAAGTATAACCTTCGATCAAGTAATGGTATAGACGGGCCCACGTCATCACTTATGAACTCAAAAAGTGAGACTTGCTCATACACCAAGATATTGTAGCAACGACACGCCATGCACACATACATTCTTTTTTCAAATTTAGGATAGTGTCGTTACACTTCGGGAACGCACAGGAAGGTATTTTGAGTAAAATGTCTTATCTTGACACGTGTTTTATCTTCGGAACACTAGCACCGACCACGACCAAGTGTGCGAATGCGCTCACTGCAAAGTCTTCAAAACTAATGTATGGATGGGCCTGTCCATTCTATTACTTGGTCGAAGAGTATAAGACATGAAGGTGAAGCTGGTTTAGGTTCCGAAGATCTTGATATGCCCTGTCGCGTAATACGAGTATACATATTTAGTAGAAATAATTGAATAATTATGTCGTTTTTCACCTCATTCTGTTATTCCTTTCAAATTGATGTGGGGTCTTTGATTAAGATCAAGCTATAATGTTATAAATTATATTATTTCCGGGTTATTTCACGATTCAGTAACAAAGTACACTATTTTAACTTAACACATCGTGTGCTCGTTACAAAAACCTTTGGGAAAGGTCAAGATATAAATTATAGTAATTAACATAGTTTCAATAAACACGAAGAGTGAGAAAAGTTTGAAACCGTCATGTTAATAAGCCATTCTTATTTTGTCAGAGAAAATGGATTATGTGGTTATTATGTGAAAATTATTTTCCATTTAATAGGTAAAATACTTACGAATTTAATAATAGAAATTAAAATATATATTTACGACTAGCTGATGCCCGCAGCTTCGCCCGCGTAAAATTTGTTCCCATGGAAACTAATTCCTTTTTTTTTTTTTTTTTAACGTGAGGGAATATCCTCGTAGGATGCTATGCCGGACTCTTACCGACTAAAAAACTTCACGTAACGCCCAACAGCCTATGGTTGAGAGCCCCGGGTAAGCCCTCAGGAAGGATGTCCCGTGACTCCCAACAGACCTACGGCCGCCAATGCGGCCTCGCCCAGGGGGTGGTTCGGGTGCAATCCCGCGTCTATGGGGGATTTCGGGTGTGACCCCGCTTCTAAGGGGGGGAGCGTGCGTAAGTGCTCACGTCACGCTGCCGTCATGGGCCTGCTTCTGTAAGGACGGTGAGCGGCCCTCTCACCGTCCTCAGACCCCCGGTCATGGAGGCCGATAGTCCTCGGCGAAGACACGTCGGCGGCGCCCAGGGCGCCGACTGCGGAACTCGGGTGGGAGAGTTCTCTCCCGCACCCGGCCCGCCGCCTCCTTCGCGAGCATGACCTGCTCGCAGAAAGAGGCGGCGCAGTCCCACTTACTCCCGCTGGAGAGCATGGCTCGCACCATGGCCTCAAGCGAGAGAGTGTCCACGCCCAGACCCACTACGAGGACCTGTCGCTGTTGTGCCCACGCCGTGCACTCCACCAGCGTGTGGAGCGCCGTGTCATCGCTGCGGTCCTCGCAGTGCTGACATTCGGCCGTGGTTTCCCGGTGTTTTCGCCACAGATACCTACCGAAGCTACCGTGCCCGGCAAGCATCTGTGTCAACCGGTAGGAGAGAGCACCGTGTCTTCTCTCCAGCCACTCGTCCATGACCGGTCTGACGGCCGCGATTGTGGCGAATCCCCCCTTTGGTTGCTCAAGTCGCATCTTCCAAGGAAACTAATTCCTGGAATAAAAAGTAGCCTATGTGTTATTCCAGACTATAATGTATCTCTGTACCAAATTTCAGTTAGATTCGTTCAGCGGTTCAAGCGTGAAAGAGTACCTAACAAACATCCATACTCACAAACTTTCGCATTTATAATATTAGTAAGATGATTCTGACTGCAGTTGACTCTTAGCATCAGACTAACAATATAATAATACATTTCAAGACTTAGGCTTTTCAGTAAGACATAATCGAGTAGGTAGGTATACAATTGTTTTAAAATCGAAATCCATACTAATTAGTTTTTCATAGTAATATGCCATACAAAAATAAAAAATGCAAGAGTGTGCTCTAACTCTAAATAACAGTAGAGTAACAGGTGTGCTGGTAATTACGTAATAGTCATATCTTTTATTTATTATACACAAAGACTTCTATATAAACTGAGGTAGACGCGCCGTACTCTAACAAACGAGATTTCAAAAGCAATCCTCAAATACA
Source organism: Miltochrista miniata (assembly GCA_933228765.1). Lineage (NCBI taxonomy): Eukaryota > Metazoa > Arthropoda > Insecta > Lepidoptera > Erebidae > Miltochrista > Miltochrista miniata. The sequence continues at coordinate 12,980,364 of OW121768.1, forward strand.
CACATTATTAAGACTACACTCACTTATGAATATTTTTTACGTAATTGTCACCACGCAGAATAGCAATATACGAATAGAAAAAGAGTAAAAGAGAAGGCGTATGGACTCCGATTGCAAGTCGAGCACCTACTTTCGAAGATTTGACTCACAACAGTGCGAGCAACGCTGCTAATTAGCTCAGTTTATAGTTTTCAAAAATCGGTGCGTAGGGCATGTCTACCTCAGTTTATATAGAAGTCTTTGATTATACAATGCTCATTTGCTCATTCAGATACAACTAAACAGTAGTGAGAACATAACCCAACTTCAATGTACTTAGTATTTTATAGGACAGTTTGGTTTTTAGATGAAATGAAAAGTGTGGAATTACAATATACAGTTAACACTGTGCCGATTTCCACAAAACATAACATGTCTAATGTCTATAGACCACAGACAGAAAACGTGCTTTTCAATAAAATAATGCATTGAAATCGGTTTATCTATTTAGGAGCAACGGTGGCTCAAGATTTCCTGTACCTATACCACAGAAACTTGACCCCTTTATGGGCTAGTTCAAGGTGTGAGTTAGCTGTTTTTTACAACAAATTTAGGCCAAATTAGTTCAGGGGTTAAAGCGTGATCCATAGGTTACTGTGGCGACCGCCACATAGCAAAGTCAAATAAAAGACCTGCATCGCGATGTAAAAGTTCTCGGAACGATGATCAGACGAATCCTGCCTCGCAATATCAGTTCTCAAGGCGGTGAATAATAATAATATAATAAATAAATATTCACGGACATTTCACACAACGCTATCTGATCCCAAAATAAGCTAGGAATAACCTGCTTGTGTTATGGGTATCAGACCACGGATATTAATACTTATATACTTTTAAATACATACATATTATACATAGAAACACCCAGACTCTTGAGACAAACGTTTATGGGTCACACAAATATTTGTCTCCGGTGGGAATCGAACCCACGACCTCCAGCGCCGCAAGCGGTATCACTACCGACTGCGCCACAGAGGCAGATGAATGATATAATACAACAGTCCAAGTCCAACATAAGCCGTGGGACTTCGGCCCTCCAGGCACGATTACCTAGCCTGGTAGGGGGAGTGTTGGAGGGACATCTCACCCCTTCCTCGACAGTTACAAACTTTTACACTGATGCTTTTATTCGAATCATGTAAGTAGGTACAGGCAGTACCTAATAGAATTGAATTATTAAATTGAATATAAATTATGACGGTCTGTGTGTATTATGAGTAAATTAACACGGAACCCACGCACTCATATCCAAATAAAAATTTGCATGTCATATTTTTATCAATATGTCATTAATATTATTAACATATTTTGATACCTGTATAATGTATTCCGATAGTTATTTTTCGTGTCAGGTATTTTTTCTTTCAATATTAATTTATTGATCCGTTGGTGGTAGTCGTTAGGATATCTTTTATCATTTTTGGGGTCATTTTACAAAGCGTCTAGCCTCCCACCCGAAAGCGGGATGCGATAGATCTTAAAAAAAGAAAGATTAAGAATTCGTGACTCAAGTAGCTTGAGAATTCCCAGACCCCGTACCTACATTTCGATCAATAAACATAAAGTCGATTCCAATTAATAAAAAAAATAATCACATGTCTATATATAAATTTAGACATTTCCAAGAGCGAAGAATACATGACTGAAATAGCTTTAAAACTCCCAACTTCTCGTATGTCAACCGTTAAAACATCATTGGTAAATTACTATTATATAATTAAAAACGAACAACATGTCTGTACAAAATCAGACATTTACAAGACCAGCCAACCATACGGGCTTGGAAAACGTAACAAGTTTGATATGCTAATGATTTTAGACAAACCCACATCAATGTTCCAACTCAACGCGTAACTGTATGAAGATGAAAGTTTAAAAAATGTTAATAAATTTAAACCGCATAATGTTATGTTATGTTAATGTTAGATTTTATTACATTCATTAACGAGTGTCATGAAATTGTTAACGTTAATTACAATTAAGAGTTAATTGTCCGTGTAGTTTACTTTGTACGTTCGCATTATAATTTTTTTCTCAGACTGTTGTATTATGTGGTTCAGAGATTTCATCGTGTAATCTTATTTCATCACCTTAGCGCCAATGAGTTCATACTTTGTTTTCTTTGAAACTATCGTCTTCGTATCAAGTTTTGTCAAAAATCTTTGCTTTTGAAATAAAATGTTTGATGATTGGCGGATTGGCGGATGAGAGCGGATTGAATTTTCAATCCGCTTACAAACTATCACCGCTAACTCTAAAATAATGTGTCTAGAAAAGAGTAAGATAAAATTGAATCGGTCATTTCAAAAACCACTTTAGTCACATTTTTTCCAAAATGCTTTTTTTTGCTGAAAATGGTTCCTCAAAGGTAGATGCGTATTCTGGGTAAAAACAACTAAAGTCAATACATTCCTTCCTCTTTTAATAATACCGCGTGAAAGACGTTCATTGCATAAACAACATTAGTCATTGACTTAAGAGGTTTTTGTACGCACCATTAGATGGCAGGAGTAGTTTATAACTAAGATTTAAATGACATTTGGCTTTGTTTTAAAATATTTTGGCGGCCATTTTACAAAAGCATATTTTACCGCCATTAATATCATTTGAACTTCACTTGTCTTTTACTCAACTCAACAAAAGTTATTTTAGCTTATCAGTATTTTCCCATACGTGGTCATTCCTTTTTACCAAATGACCGTGATTTTGAAGTCATAAAAAAAATGTTCGAAAGCATGATCGTATCTACGTCCCAAGAGAATACATTGAGTTGGTTTCGAACTCCAGCTCAACATTTACAGTCATAGAGCTTAAAAATTAAAATGACATTTCAGAATTTAAGAAATGGTGGTCAAATTCGTTAAAAAAATCATGTTTGAACTCACAACTGAATCTTATGGAAAACAAGTCCCAAAGGACCAGAAAAGGTCATTTGCACCTTCGACATACATGAGTTTTCAGTATGATTCAGATCGAAAAGGAATTATCATAGTCGAGGAACATATTGATGGATTGATTAAACATTCATTCTCATTATTAAAGAAAATAGCAACTTCTGTTTCACTTACATCAACCAAAGCCTATGATTTGACAGTGACCATCAATAAAAAAATAGAGGATTCAAAACAAGTTCAAAATAGCATTCTGGAAGAGCATATGACATTTTATAGCAACATTTTTAGCTGGCCAACTGCAAATGCTGAAGATAATCTAGATGACAATGATGGAGAATATGACTATGTACCATAAAGATGTTAAAACATGACAAATTAATACATGTAAAATGTTAATAAGATTGTTTTTAAGTGTAATTCTTAATTATCAGTCATAGAAAATATGATTAGGTACTACGATTGTTTTGGTTAAATTACATACCACTTACCCTATTTCTAGCAAAAACAACATAAGTCAAGGACTGCTTTTCAGGTTTTTTTCATTATTTCTATTAACAAACTGTAAAGGTTATATGCTATTTTTTTTTCCACTCAAATACTAAATTACACATAAAAAAGTCCTTAAAACTCATTTGTTTGTTATAAGAAACAGTTTTTATTGATTTCTGAAAAATTATAATTTTGTGACTTATGAGGTTTTTGAAATGACCGATTCAATTTAAGAAACCTTTTCAGAGATGAAAACACTTTTCGATGTTCATAACTGAATTTTATTTGAACACGCAAGATATATAGTCAGAGATAGTACGTAAAGGTTTAAAAATGTTGTCAATGACATTGATAAATTAAGAACAAGGTAGACTGGAAGCTAATTAGACTGATACAATTACTTGAATAATATTTGCCATGAAGTGCTAAGCACATAAATATTAATAAAACATTAGTATGTACTAATATTCTGACGTCAACGTAGGTCATAGTAATTCTCATTATCACTAAAATGATTTTTTTTTGTTGAGAAAAACGATTAATTCTTAAAATAGATGTCATGTCCAAAATAGGTAAATTTACAATGACAATAGCATTATTTACAATAACAGTGAATTATAAATAATAGCTATACAAGAAGTGAATTCCTGATCAAAGATATCAGAGGTATTTAAATTTATAATGTTATCTAAGAATGTATAAGGTTGAAACAAAAAGAAACCCTAAGATATGGGTAACTCTCGAAAATATACCCAGAAATCCGAGTGCCCACTCAAAATAAAAAAACAATTACTATTATTGTCGACACAAATTAAAAAAAAAAGCTTTGATAATGACACTTAGTAGTTGTTGTACTCAAAACAAGAATGTCCCGTTGATTTCTGATTTGTACCATTGTTTTTGGCTTAGTGAACTCAGTCGAGACACAGTTTTTTGTGTAAGGTTCCGACCTGTAACTTGGTAATGTATACAGGCAGCGGTATGCGGCAGCCGGTTGGTCGTACACAATCGTGGCGACAACAAAAACAGAACTTATTGTGAGCACACTCTTTGTTGAGTTTTCATGGTCTGCCGGTCACTACGATGTTCACTAAACGTAGAAATATCTGAAACTAAACACTGTTTATACGTAAAAGATGGGTAATTGCCACTTACTTATAATATTAATGTTCCAACTAATGAAAATAGTTACGACTCTTCGCAGTCGTAAACATCGTTTTCATGTTTTCAGTGGTGGCGGACGGGATATTTCTATTTGACCCGTCTGATGGAAAGCTACATAAAAAGAAAAGCTAGATATAAGCTTTGTTTGTTGTTTGTTGACATTATAGCTTGTCGAGGCTTAATGATACAGTCCACAAGACTGAGACGGAGCCACTTCTAGAAGACTTTACAGACTAATAGGTAGAAATAAATAAATATGGTGACAATAATTTATTTTGCTATCAACCAGCCTCCATTTATACTACTCTAGAATACACATCTAATAATGATTTACGATGATCTACCTTTTCACGCTACCCTTCAAGACCCTAGGGTTCTCAGCAGATGGGAACACTCGCGCGGTCAAATCATTTCAAGTTTCTATGGTTTCACAGAGTAATGATCTTTTGAATCGCAAGGTTTTTTTCAAAGATCACCTCCGATGTAGTGTGGCACCTATGCCAGCACACGTTACTCGGGATCAAAAAGAAGAGAGTAGGATTAAGATGAAGAACACTTTAGAACCCTCGCAGTGGCAGAATCACTAGAATGCAACCAATACCCCTCATGTTTTGTTCGGTAAGGCCTCGGCCTGATCCTTTCATTGAGTACAAAATTCCGAACCAACATTATCATCATAGGCTTATAGGACTTGGTCCCACTTTCCTAACACATCTCATAACTGATATTATTTTATTTCTATTCTTCCAAACCCATTAAAGTTTATAGCGTCATAAAATAGCCATCAGGTGGAGAATGTGCGAAATGTTGCCATTAACTATTATACTAATGCCATAGTTGTTTTATTTTAGAAAATTTTGAAGTGCGAACTATCGAATTTAAAGTAGAAAGTTACCGGTGTAGGTAGGTACCATAGACATTAACATAATGATTCTTGTTCGTGTTATTCGCCGAGTTGCTGTTGTATTCAGTATACTCTGAGTTAGATTCTTCTAAATTCCCTTTATTTGACACGCCTTTTTCTTTTCCTCGGCGGGAAAGCAGACCTTTCTTCTTCTTTGAGACGTACCTTTAGGTAGGTACGCCTCGGCTTACCCTCACATTTCACCTGTTATATTTTGTCCCGCGTATTACGTGGTGAGTCTATTACACGAAACATACAGGCACAGGTTTAAGCTGTTAAATTTTTTATCCGCCCTTAAGACCTTTGGTTTTACGACTACCATGCGACCACCACTGCTATATTGAAATATACAAACGGTCACCCATCGCAAGATGAACTTTATACCATGATGCATAACTCACTGAGCAAGCGGAATTATGAGGGCATTCTTTAAATATTTAGTAGGTAGCTTGTAGAAATTATGAAATATGTTTCGTGTACAAGATTTATGGAGGTAGTAATCCCAATCCTTGTTTAAATGTCCCTCGCTTTACTATCATAACAAGCACTCAACATGGCGGCAGTCACATTATAATCTTTTCAGAGCACATTATATTTTATGACCTACCACTTGAGCTCTCTCAGGAATCTTTGATCCTATGTATTACAGAGATTTAATAATAATAAATTGAAGCTCTACGCTGAATACAAATTATTATAAAAACGTTATGAAATGTAACTTTAAAATTTACGAGAACCATTTGAAATACTGTTATTTTTATTATAAAAAGCCGTGTTACTACTTTGATTCGACCAACCGACTGGTTTTAAAGTTATTAAAGTTCTGTGACATTCCATCAGTTCAGTTTGTTATGTGTGTGGTGATAATTCGCTCACTGTTGTACTAGGTCAAATACAATACAATACACTAAAGTTACGGTGTTCGTAAAGCCGTCAACACTAACATTTGAATTATCTAACCATGTTCGATTCCACTCCAGTAACATTTTAAGGGCTGTCAAAGAAATTCAATTTCACCAATCTGTTACGCCTCATACGAAATATTTCCCGACTTGCGGATGTCACGCGGTTTCACCCGTATATCTCCCATTCCCGTGAGAATACAGGAATTAAATATAGCCTATATTCACCGGGAAGCGTGTAGCTTCCCAACAGTGAAAGAATTTTTCAAATCGGTCCAGTAGTTCCGGAGTCTATTCGATGCAAACAATCAAATCTTTCCTCTTTATAATATTACTAGCGGACGTCACGCGGTTTCACCCGCGTAGTTCCCGTTCCCGTGAGAATACGGGAATAAAATATAGCCTATGTTCACCGCAAAGAGTGTAGCTTCCCAATAGTGACAGAATTTTTCAAATCGGTCTAGTAGTTCCGGAGCCTATTCGTTACAAACAAAAAATCAAATCTGTCCTCTTTATAATATTAGTATAGATATAAGTATAAATAAATTTTTATCACGACTTCTACGAACAATGTTTATTATGTTTTATACCTCAGTAGGTATACCGTTTATCTCCATCTACACAGTGAAATATACCTGTATTTCCAGTAACCATTAGCACAGCAACATTATCTTCATAATTTTTAATTACCTCCGTTGATTCGAATTGAAGAAACGACTTGAGAAATTACCCCCCTCTCCCCTCAGTATCGAGTCGAAGGCATTTTATGAGACAAGTGATAACCATGATGTTATCACTTAGAACTGTGCATTGAATTACAATGTAAGCAACAAAATATAATTTTTACACCAAATTCAATTTCACTCATTGTTTCCTGCATTGGCTGCTTGGCACCGCCGGTGTCCTCAAAACGTCGAGTAACCTCTCTATCTCATAATATCCTACTAAAATTATAAATGTGAAAGTTTGTGAAGATGTTTGGATGTTTGATACTCAATCCCTCTCTAACGGCTGAACGGTTTGGGCTGATATCTGGTACAGAGAAGCGGGAACGAGTACCTACCGAATTTCACACGGACGAAGCCGCAAGCATCATCTAGAACAAAATAAATGTACTCATAATAAACATAAATGTACACTGTGGTGACAACCCTCGTATGGGATGGAGACTGTATAGAAAGGAGCACGCGGCTCCAAGGACGATGACGTACGTGCCGGTTGTTCACCTCGGCAGCAAGAATGCGCGGGAACACCGCTGGCTGGTACAGATCGCTTGCCGTGTAGAACTGTAGAACGGTCGCCTGTCAATCGACACTACCTTTACATTCCTCTGTAGTGAATCGTATACTTACAAAATATCCTCCGTAACTTTATAAAGCCGGTTAAGTGTGACGCGAACCCGCGCACAGAAGGTTCCGTACCAAAAAAAAACAAAAAAAAATTACATTTGTTTTATGGGAGCCCTCTTTATTATTTTTATTTTTCTGGTTTCAATATTTGTTGTTGTAGCGGCAACAGGAATACATAGTGCGTAAAATTTTTAACTCTCTAGCTATCACGGTTTATGAGATATTGCCTCGTGACGGAGAGACATACAGACGGACGGCGCAGTCTCATAAATAGGGTTCTGTTTTTACTATTTGGGTACGAAACCCTGAAAATGTTAATGGAATTTTGTCCAGATACTGCGCAGGTGCTACTGTAAGCGGTGTCACCGGTGTCACCTTTTATCTTCTTTCATTTGTCTCGTGGTAACGTTCTCACAATGGGGTCTCATTTGTTTCAGTCTCTATTCACTATGAAGCCATTCATAGGAAATTGTTTTACACGCCTTTGATATGCGCAGCTGTGCTTTTGACTTTTGTATATACTCAGTTTTGATCCTAACCAAACTCAGTGTCAACTTAGTCTTGTACCTTACATATTTGAAACTTGATGACGATATTTTACTGATTTGCAATCTTAGCTAACAGTCGTGTAAAAAGGTGCTTGTTGTCCTGTAATAAGTAGATCTCTCTCGATTCTCGATGTCATCATGGTAATAAAATGGAGGACATTATTATTGACCAGTCAAAATTAAAAAAAGTACAAAATGTAGGTAATAGACTTTTGACCTTAGATTGGATTTATGGTTTGTGTCTGTGTCTCCCTGGGCACGCCCATGTTTGGGAGTTAATGAAGTTATTAACAAGCTGGGCGGCCATTGCTTCAATACTCAGTGTATTCTATATTGTATGCAAAGTAAGGATACGAAGTAGCTTAATGGTAAGGACGAAGGAAATTAGTGTAGCTGGAGTCTGGAGTGGCTAACGGAAATATTCGGAATTATGGTTTTCATAAAAATCATTGATACTCTCCAAGGATAGTATAAAAAGAGCCATCATGGAAACCAGTTACGTAGACGTATAAAAAAGCCTCCATGGAAACAAATTACGTATACCTATACGGAAACAAATTAAGTAGGTATACCTACGTATGAAAACCCTTCATAGAAACTGATTACGAAGTCCCGGTTGCCTTGACGTCTGAAGGAATATTTTCAAGTCCAAGTCAAATACTCAAATATATGCCTGCATAAAAGGATAGCAACGATTACTACCTATTCAAGTTAAGGTATGTCACAAGATAAAGACTCGTATAAATTTAAATATCCGTAGGTATATCATATTTGGTTTCGCTAGACTAGACACATTTCAATCTCAACGCCATATTGATTTCATGCCGCACGTATTTTAAATAAGCATTGAGAAAGAATTATGATAGGCAACGCACCAGATTACAGAGCAACTATTAAGTAATTAGTTTCTGGGTTCTTTTAATTGAATGTTGGTAAGAAATCAATACGAGATCACATTGACAGTCAAATGTGCTAACATCCGACATCATAGCTAATGAATGTAATGCATTAGCTATGCCGGACACTGTCAGTTACCTATATTTAATTAATTGTTTTTGAAAATAAATACTTACTTTAAATTCTTTAACACGAAAAGCTTACATGTTAAACACCTTCAATGTTTAAAAACACGAACCGATTGTGTTAAAATTCATAAAGACGGAACTCTAGTGCATTCAGAAAATGTAATGTCTTCCTGATTGACTGATGAGGTTAAGGCAAATGAAAAAGAAATTCGAAAAACAAACCCTGCAGCGCGACAATCAAAAATTCAAACTTAAAAAATTGTAATACCAGTTTGTCAAACAAAATACCTACATTGATTCTCTTGTCTTTGGTTCTAAATATTTTTCACGTGATACAGTTGATTTTTGTAAGTAGGACACTTCGATTGCCCACTTTTTTACCCAAAAATTGTTTGCGGTTGGCAAGAATTTCGGTAAATATCCGGAACCCCCGTTATACTATTAACTTTGGCTCGGCCCTTTTTTAAATCTTTCTGGTTCAATTATTCACAGATCTGATTTCCATAGTATTGGCAAAGATAATACAGTGAAAATAATCGGTGAAAATCTGCAGCAATAAAATATTGAAGTTTTCCCCTTTTTCCATTCTTCAATAATATAAAAGCTCATAAAAATGAATCTATCACTTCAGTTAATGTGTAAATCGATGGTATCATTTACACATCGGCTAAAAATAACCAACCAGTAATTAGTCTTAGCAACTACGAGTATCACCGTGGGATAGATTTTGCAACTAGGATCCCGCAGGATGTGGTTAACGTTTATTTCTTTAGCTTCTCTAACTTATTTTATTGCGGTCGAAGGAAATGACAACCCGTTAACAACTATTTTCTTCTTCTCAATATATTTCTTCTGTACGTGGGTTTGTCGCCTAACTTCTATTCAACGGCTAAACCAATTTGGATGATATGTGTATATTTCATATATACATACAACATACAATTTGACCCGGTAGGTGGCTTTGCCGTCGGTATGTTACCAATGTTCACGCAGAAGCCGGCTAGTGAATTAATAAATAGTTTTATTTGTAGAAGCTTAGGTGACGAATCGTTTATAAATACGGCTTCATCGTGATGTCATTCAATACTGTTTTGGATTCAGGAGTATCTTTGCTATGTCAACATTTAATAGGTAAGTAGGCCACTTAACATAAGCTCTCTAGCTCCTTCATTTAAAATGCTGAAGACATGTTGATCTAAAAAAGTAAGTAGTGTCACTGTGATTGAAATCCGGATGTGCAAAGAAAATTATTCCATCAAAAGTTTCTAAAACTTCAATTGGCACGTGTTGTGAATCAAAATGCCATCAGTGAAACAAAATGCTCTTATTTTGAAATCGTGTTTCGGTTTTTGTCCCTTTTGTTTTTTACGGTTACGGTTAAGAAAGTGGTTTATTAGTTTTGACAAAAGTTTCTTTGACATCTAAATAAGTTTCGATTAAATAAACCGGCCAAGTGCGAGTTGGACTCGCCCATGAAGGGTTTCGTAGCGGCAAGTAACATAATATAAAAGTTTTAACACGTTCGCAGTGGTAGTGATTTTTCTAACCGAAAATTGCGGTTTATGACGTATTAAAAAAAATCTGCCAGCTCTATCTCGTTCGAAACAATTTTCGTTGGTAGTTTTTATGGCAATGTACATCATATAATTTTTTTAGATTTATCATTCTCTTAGTTTAGAAGTTAGAGGGGGGGGGGACACACATTTTTCCACTTTGGAAGTGTCTCTTGCGCAAACAATTCATTTTAGAAAAAAATGATATTAGAAACCTCAATAGCATTTTTGAAGACCTATCTATAGATACCCCACACGTATTGGTTTGATGAAAAAAAAAATTTTGAGTTTCAGTTCTGAGTATGGGGACCCCCAAAATTTACTACTTTTTTTCTAGTTGTATAAAAGAATCTTAATGCGGTTCACAGAATACATCTAGTAACCAAGTTTCAATGGCATAGGCCTTATAGTTTCAGAGAAAAATGGCTGTGACACACGGACGGACAGACAGACAGACAGACAGACAGACAGACAGACAGACAGACATGACGAATCTATAAGGGTTCCGTTTTTGCCATTTGGCTACGAAACCCTAAAAAGGGCGATGAGTTGTTGTTAATTGTGCCTATTTCAGACTTAACACATAGCATGACGGGATATAATGACAGATTAATGACAGTAATGGTCACTACTATAATCAATATTGCAAGGGAGAATGACGAGATGATTGATTCATGACATTCGAATGAAAATGAACCGTAACTACTACGCGTGGGATAGTAGACGACTCTCAGGTAAGGCGACAAATCTCCTAGCCGAGACCCCTCCATGGGACCTGGAAGCAAGAGCCCTTGCGTCACTATTTAGATGGCGCAAGGGTCGCTGGAGCGGGGCCAAAGGACTGCGTCTCGAGAAATCGAGGCTCAGTGGTCCCAGCTCCACCAGGAAACCGTGAACACATGGAAGGTGCGACTTGAGCAACCAAAGGGGCGATTCGCCACAATCGCGACTATTCACGACCGTCAGACCGGTCATGGACGAGTGGCTGGAGAGGAGACACGGCGCTCTCTCCTACCTACCGTTTGTCACAGATACTTACCGGGCACGGTAGCTTCGGTAAGTATCTGTGGTGAAGACACCGGGAAACCACGGCCGAGTGTCAGCACTGCGAGGACCGCAGCGATGACACAGCGCTCTACACGCCGGTGGAGTGCACGGCGTGGGTGCAACAGCGCCAGGTCCTCGTAGTAGGTCTGGACGTGGACACTCTCTCACTCGAGACCATGGTGCGAGCCATGGTCTCCAGCGGGAGTAAGTGGGACTGCGCCGCCTCTTTCTGCGAGCAGGTCATGCTCGTGAAAGAGGCTGCGGGGCGGGGCCCTTACCATTTGTCGTGGGCCTTACACGTCAGCTATACAGATTCTTACAGGATTTCGTTTCAGGTTTCCCTTCTATTTATTTATTTATTTATTGTGTCGTTTTGTGGTACATAGGTTTTAAAAGGACCTTAAAATCAACAGACAATTAATCCGCTATGTCCTACCATAAAACATGGTGTACAAATTAAATTTAAATTTCTTTTCTTCGCTTTGACATCTTCCGTAAAATTGCAGTTGCGCCACTTGATGAACCTATTATGAGCCTCAACGATTTCATTATTACTCAATTGCAGCCTTCATAAATTAGTACTTTATAAAAGCCTTGATAGGGATGTGTATCATTATGTAAGTCAAGGATAAAGATTTCGTCATTGAAAACATGTCATAAACAAAATAATTTCTAGCATACGATAGGTTTCAGAAAATTCACTCTCAGTTGAGCCTGTTGACTGTCATCACATATATTATCTACTGATAAAATATCCGCATGTGTATCTAAGCATCTTTCTTCACGAGTGAGCTTCAATAAGCATTGTATATCGTGTGTTGACGGGTATTAAACATTCATATTGTCAGAATAATATAGATGTCTATTTGTGAATATTCAGTACAATTTCTTAAATACATTTCTACAATTATTGAAAGGGATAAGGATAAATTATTTTGAATTTTAAGGTAGGTAGTTCACACTTTTTAAAATCAAAACTTGTTTAATAACGGTATGCTAAAACTTTTTTTTATATAAGTACAAAGCTATAATACTGATTGACATACTAAAGTCACCAGAAAAACTGTTATTGCACAAATACTTATCCAATTAACAAAAGCACATTAACGGATTACCAGAGCTAAACATTAAATGCACGTGTTACGAAAAATAAGATCTTACCTGTGTTCTAACTTTCAGGTTTTCAATTCAAACGGTACAGACAAAATGTTATGTGGAATTCGGTAACATTGTTACGTAAACAGTCTTACGAAGTTGTAGAGCTGTCATTTAATACAAAAGTTGATAAGATCACTTACAATATATGACGTCACATGTCCGTCAGTGAAGTGATGAAGCATAAACGGAGAATCAGAATTATGTACTTGTGGTATGACCACATTAAGTAACTGTAATAAATTACGTAATAGATAGGACTAAGAATAGGTCCTAAAAATGATGTAGGTACTTTATAATTGCCAGTGTTACTGAAGTATTACATGACCTTAATTAGAGAAGAGATCAACTTCTGCAAAATTGCGTAAAAAAAATTGTGGTTAATTAAAAAAAATAATAGCCAGAGAATGCAGAAGAAGCTCTTAAATTTACCAAAATAAAAAAATATATAAAATCTGCAGTCTATTAATTGGACCACCCTATTAAAAGTAATGTAGGTCAGGTAAGACTGACATTGAAAGGGGAATTAATAGAACATCGTCTCTGCATAGGGCAGCCGCATTATTGGCATTCGGCCAAATAGATCAACATGTAGCTCTCACAGCACTAATAAATACATTTACCAATGGTCGTAGTAAATATAACCTAGACTATACACCAAGGAATATCAACGACAAATACTCAGACGCATCCGTCAAAGCTAAAATTTTAGAGTAACGTCTGGGCTATTTTCAGTTAATGTGTGAAATCTGAACTTGTGCCAATGTTAGTTTCGGTATTTAGTTCAGCCCTGTCGTTGTCGTTTCATTAGCCTCAAGTGTAATTATATTTGCATAAGTCATATAGTTAATACTTAAGTGGGGAAGGTTAAGAATGGAGTTTCACACACCAATCAATTTATGCGGTTGATTTGTGGTGTAAATCGGTTCGAGACTACATCGGAAATCAGTTGGTATATCACCAGAAGGATATTGATAGTAAAGTGTATGCCGAATTATCATAAAATTTCGAAGCTATCATTCCAGTCAATCAACATAGTCGAACAACAAAAAAGAACAATCGACATTAATGATGTTAGCGTAACCTGTTGCTTAGACAATAGTGAATTAATATAAGTGTAGATTTTGATAAATGTTGGTGTCGATTTTAGGAAGGGAAGTCCGTTAACATGTCAGATATACAAATTTAAACTGAAGGTTTATCTGAATATTTCGTTTCTCTTATCATTACACATTGAGAATGCTATTACACAAATTTTACTATTATGAAGCCTCAATTTCCATTCATGAGCTCCTACTCTTCATAATACAGCACTACTAAAGATTGTACTGAGGCATTTGATTCTAAATTATGTAACCTTATTCATATTGAGTGCTTACAACTTATTCATAAGCTATATGGAATGTCTATTATACTACGTAATTAAGTTGTAGATATTGCACGTTCACCTTTCATCAAATGTCTGTCATTTCGATCAGCTCACGTAACAGCATTTAGTTGGCACGTTCGTGGTGCAAGTTTCATAGGCCTGATATGATGTTTTATTAGGTGTATATTTCTTTTACTAATAACTTTTATTTTTCTATGGTCTTTATTCTGGCCCTAAAGTTTTCTCTCAACTTGTAAGATCTAAATTACCTTTATGCTGGCCTAGGGGCAACATCCCTCCATATTTAAAATAAAGGCCGCATTATTTTCTTAATTCGAAGATAGGCTGTAATTAAAATAATTGTTTCAGAGGAAGAGTCTATTTTTGGTAATCACAACTGGCACTTAATATTCATAATACCAAGGTATCAATAATATTTGTTACCAGGAGATAGTTAAGCATAAAATTCGACGTTTTACATATTTTTACAAGGCCATCAGGAATGTATACATCGATTCATCAAAACATATATAAAAGAAATTGGTATGAAAATGAGATTACCTTATAACATATAGTATGTTATGTTAGTTATAACGAACTACATCATCGCCGGAAATATTTAGCATAATCTCACGTCTGCACGACTAGCTATGTAATTAGAAGCTTTCAAAAATACCACAGAGTATCTTCATCATATCCGGTTACTGCAATATAGAAAATATATGTTTGTAGAGGTCGACGATAGACGTGTGAGTCATTAGCTTTCTTCAGAGGAAGTGGACGTACGGCAGATGAATAAAGACTGCGGCTTGGATGTTTGCGCATCTTCCTGTCATTAGAAGTGGATACGTTGCTTTTGCTACCGGATGTGGCGCATCAGAACAATGATGGATAGATAATGACTGGTCTTTGTTTAGATGCAAATTAAAACATATATGTGGGACGACGTAGTGTATGTAATTAATGGAGATATGAAGCAAGAAATCCAAGGGTTATTCATTAAGCATAATTACTGAAGGGAACTAAATTGAATGCTCGAACTGCGTGACTTAGAGAATGGTTATAGAATGTCCTCCTGTATGTAGTGCCTGGTTACGAAAATAGTCTTGCACCTATAACTTGGATCCAAGAAAACTAATAGCAATGTGTGTAATTTACCTCTGTCTACCTTCTCGGAGATACAGGATTGATTGTATGTTATGTAAGGGTTTTAGAGACCTCCTCTTTTAAAAGTTAGCTTGTTTTGTTATGTAACGAGAAACCACTTTCTTCTACTTGAAGAAAATCACTAAAATATTCTGTTGTGAATCAATTATCATCACAATCAGTATCTACGAGTATCAGTGGCACAATTTTCATGAGCGATAATTGAATGATATAGGCTGTTGACAACGTTCTACTTTGTTTACAAATAAATTCACAGTATAGATAAGAAAAAAATGGGCGTGTAGTTATAGATTGCAAAAATCTTTTATTTTTTTTTCATACTGAAAGAATTGACCTAAAATTTTTTAAAATAAAAGTATTTTTTTTAACCTGTAAATTAGGTTTAGTCTTTTAGTTAGGTATTTACGCATATACTCTTAAGTATACATTATTATTTTCTTTAGTTTACGTTATCAGCATACTACTACTACTATTACTATGTTTTTGTTACCAATGCAAATTGAATTATTTCGCCTTGACGTGAAAACAGTTATATTAATATACTTTGTCCTTGAGCCTTTTGATATGTAGGATATTTAAGTTACTTGGCATAACTCGCGTGCGTAATTCGATATAGCAGGCAGAGTGCCTCCTCGAATAAAGATATGCAAAACATCTGAGATTTTTTTAAGTTAGCCTACGTAACGCATACGTCTAATCGGCACATTTTTCTCTGACATCAGTTGGATAGAAACTATCCGGGAAAGTAGCTGGATGTTACGAATACAGGACTTGAAGAAAAACTTCCTGTACACAACCGTTTTCCAATAAAGAGCTATTACCGAAAAATGATTTTGTGTAGGTACCCATGCAAGTTATAACTTTCTAGTACCGGAATACTAAAAACCGGACAAGTGCGAGTCGTATTGTATTGTATGAAAGTCCCCTGATTTTAGTATTTGTTGTTATAGCGGCAACAGAAATACATCATCTGTGCAATCACAGTTCCTGAGATACAGCCTCTTGACAAACAGACAGACGGACACCGAATTCTCTTCAATAGACTCCCGTTTTAACCCTCTGGGTACGGAACTCTAAAAAGCAGACAAGTGCGACTATTTTCTTCCACCCACATTCGTAACTGAAGTTTTGTAGCCAGCGACGAATTGTACTTCTTTCACGGTCAAAGAGATTAAATCAATTTTGTTTTCTTGTTACAGGCTTGATCCACCTACAGCGCAAAACCAATACCAAATGGAGAACAAAAAAGTAGCACCGGCCACTCAGCAGCCACTCACCCAACAGCATCTCATGGCACATCATGTTCATCCTGACCAAATTTATGCACAGCAGCAACAACTAAACCACCTAAATTCTTCACAAGCAGGCCAAATCCAACCAAATGGTGTCATGCACCAATTACTACAGAGTCAATATCACTCAAACATGAATGCACGATCACCGCTCCTAGAAAATAGACACGACTTGTACGGCACTGGACACAATCATGATTATGCCAGACATTATGGAGCTAACGATAACTATAACTATCCTCAGTCACCCCCAAGGCACGAAAGGAGCGAAGTTCACACAGACCATAACGTTAACCATGAACTCCTCCAAAATATGCCCAAGGGGTATAATGCTGAAGTATATCAAGATTATTTAAAACGAAACCCACCGAAAGAAACCAACCAAATATACCAAAATCACCAACCTACTTTTAGACCTAACGTTAATCCTAATCAATATGGATCCAAGCCATACCTTCCATATTCGAGTAGAATAGGACCACAGAGCAATACAGAATTATTGCGGCGTCAGTACAGCGAATTGCAGCAAATGAAACTACAACAGCAACTGCACTATCAAAATCAAGCACAGATGCATCAACAACAAAAGTTCGCTGAACGACAACTACTACTTCAACAAATTCATGGTGTTCAGCCACCAGCCAACTTACAAAATAGTATATATTCAGATGGGTCTTATCGAGACTTAGATCGATATAGTAGTAAAAATGACTTTATAGAATATGGAAGTCCTGACATGCAAAAGGATGTCGATAGATTAGCAAAAAATAACGAATATCAAGATTTTGAACAGCAACGTCAGTATCAAGAGTCACAATGGCAGAATCAGCAAGCCGATTATAGAGAACAAGACTATCACAGAAGAACGCAAGAAGTTGATAAATCAAAAAGTCAATCACCGCCTTCAGAATATAATAGTCAGAAGAACGTTAGCATTGTTTCACCTATGAAGTCCAGTGAGTCGAGTTCTCCTACAGTCAAGTCTCCATCTACTGAAAGTAGGAGAAGTAGCGGTGGCTGTCAAGCTCTTAGATCACCGGTAGCCCAACGTATACCTTCCGCTCCTGTGACAATGTCAGGGATATTGTACAAACAAGGCTCAGACGGTTTAAAAGTTTGGCGTAAACGATGGTTCGTCCTCTCGGAATATTGCTTATTCTACTACAAAAGTGAGTATTTTATTTAAAAAAATATTCAGTGCTCAATTGGCACCATTAGTTTTGTTAAGCTTCCTAGCATGTTGTGTAAAAAATTGATTCTACGAAAATCAAAAATTTTCGAATTCTGATGATTATCTGATTCGGACTCCTACAAACCACTATAGCGGCCCCACTTTGGGTATTTACAAAAATGACTTTCCATTAATTTATATTCACTGAGATTCCTTTATTAATTTCAAAACCTAAACTGACAAAATAATTAGCGAGATATATCCGACATTCACTGCACTCGATTCTTCAGATAAAGATTTTTTATTCATTTTTTAATAATTGACTTTGACCCTGTTTATTCACACTTGCAATATATGTATGTTTAGGATAAAACATACAAACATTGCAAGCGGGAATAAAAAGAAAAGGTCATTTTACTGAGACCACGTCCGATAATAACCTTAAAAAATTATAGGACCATGTTTATATTATATGTATTATCGTTTTACAGACCAAGACGAAGAAAAACTTCTCGGTTCCGTCTTACTACCGTCATATAAAGTATCTGGTTGCACAGCTGAGGATAAAGTACTGCGCAAGTTTGCGTTTAAACTGGAACATGCAAATATGAGAACCTACATTCTTGCCGCACCTGATCAGGAAGCCATGATGAAATGGGTTAAGGTGTTGACCATGGCCGTACTTATGCAAAGTCTTAAGTAAGTACCGATTGCAGTATATTTTTATCAATATCTCTTTATAAAACAATGACAGAGTAAAACAACACACAAACTATGAGTATTTTTTTAGAAGAATAGGCACTTATATTTTACAAGGGATACCTAGTCGAAAATACAATAAGCAGTTCTCTCTGTTGGTATGTTCGGAATAAACTCAAAACTTCTGAATATATTTATTTCTTACGAATATTAAGAAGAGGTCTGCATAATGTTATCACGCTACTTTGCATTAGGGCTATGTAGAAAGCAATTCCAACTTTCATTTCAACCCATAACACAAGCAGGCTAATCCTAGCTACTACTTTGAGATAGCGTTGTGTAAAAATCTCCGCGAGCATTTATTCATTTAATTTCGCCTACTTACAATTTACATTTAGAAGCATATCGTATTAATAAATTAAAATGTCTTTTTACAGTGACCATCCACAAAGGCAAGGTGATAGAACAGCTGCAAAACCCGCGGTAAGTGTCATTGTGAACACGTATTATGTACCGGTGCAGGTGATCGGCAATTAGTTTGTCAGAGCGGAACCAAGGACAGTCATTAGTTTGGCCGAGTAACTGCAAATAATAGTGTCGACGACACCACAAATTGATAGGAAAATTGAATTGCCTATCTACATTTTTGTAATTTTGTTTTCAGGATGGTGATGATATACCTACTTATGCCAATGCCCCACCCAAACCAAGACGTTCTAATGAAGGGTATAATTCACCTAGTCCGGACATGTAAGAATCAAATTTTATTTTAAAATACATGTTAAAATCAATTTTAAACAAAGATTTGATAAGTGTCTATTTAAAATAATTACAGGTACGACTCAAACTATGATTTACTCAAAAAACCTGCATCACACTACAGTCAAGGCACTAATCATGCACGATACCAGGATCATCATAACTATCCAAACAGTTCAAACCAAGAGTCCACATACACAACCAGCCCGCAGTCACCGCCTACCATGCAACATCAAACACAGTATCAACCAAAACGACCGTACGACTCGCAGCATCTTTCTTTGCCATTAACCAACACTGTAGATAAATTTGAAAACAGTCAACCTAGTGCATCTAATATGTATCAGACTAATCCAATGTCACCTTACATTGATAGGAATCAAAGTAAGCCGCACGTCACACAAGACTGTATGGAACAAATATATGAAAGAAAACCTCAGCGAAATCCTTTCTTACAAACTGATGTTATCCAAGGGGATATAGGGTCTAAACAAAATGAAGTGCATTTCAAAAGTTCACGAACAAATATTCACGAAGATATTTCGAAGATCCAATCACTACAAGCTGACCCTGGTTTTGAAACTCGAAATAATGCCAACACAAACGCAGTGAATAGAGATGTTTATGGAGAACTGAGTGCAAGACCCAGTAGGTCTGGTAGTGCTCTAAATGAACGACTTATAGCTGAAAGACGAACACCTGATGCGTATGGTAGATCAACAACTATGGGTACTCACAGTAAGGGAAAGATCGGTGATTATGAAGACGTCTATGGACAATACACAACTGATAACGAATACGGAAAAGCATATGGAAAACCATTAAATACAGCTCAGGATCGCGATGGTGTTAGCATTGCATCAACAAGTTATCATCAACCACAGAAGCAATCTGTAAGTTGTTTTAAAAAAATATAGCTCATAGGTATTTTATTTTACTACTAGCTGACACACGCCTCTTCATTTGCGTGAGAGATAGAGAGAAAGAAAGAAAGAGAGTTATATGTTGCTGCGAACTTATTTTTGAACTATTTAAGAGAAACAACCTCGTAATACATGATCTTTAACAGCGCGCACAGCTCTGATTTTGATCTTCGATTTTGAAACATTTATTGTTGCTGCTCCGCTCCTATTCGTCATAATGTGGTTTTATGTCGCCTACAGCCATTCTCCATAAATAAGGCTTCTGAACAGTACAAGAATTTTTCAATGTTCACTGGTAGTTTCTGAGATCCTAGTGTTCAAGCAAACAAACAAACTCTTCAATTTTTATATTAGTATAGATTTAGTTAGTCACTTACAATTATAAAATATGTTTCTTTTTAGGCTCAGGAAAAGAGTTTCAGCGGGCCGGCAGTTCTTAGAAGAAAAAAGATGCAGTCAAGTGGTATTCAACCACCAATGCCCAGACCTCATAGTGCTGATTTTCTAGAATACGAATCTAGAGCTGAATTGTTAAACAGATCGGCTCCTGCCCGTACTCCTTACGAAACTAAAGAACCGCAAAGACCAAAATCTAGCTTGGATATTAATTCTTACTATGATCCTAGTTCCGACCGATATTATTCAGAAGAAAGCTATGCTGAAAAAATGCGCCAGTCTGCTCAGTATTTACAACAAGGTTTGGTGACGGGTCCGAAAAATATGGAAATTCCTCTAGCAAAATACGCAAGTGGCTTGGCGCAAAAGCAGTTGAATACAGCTTATTCACAAATCACAAACAATAATTATGAAAGTGAATTTAATGCAAGCAGAGACAGTGCTAGTTTTAATACGAAATCACGAGATATGGAGGCAATAAATTCAAACTGGACATTAAAAGAGAAAAATGAAAGTCAAAAAGAATATTTAAATAGAAGTGGGAGTGTAATGAGTGATGGGTCCCATGTCAGTGGGTATAACAAAGATGCTGCAAAATATGATATGACAGCTGAAAGTTTTATGAGATCTGCAAGTGCGAGACTGCCTTCTAGTGTACCTGAGAAAGAAGGTGAAAAGAAAGTTCAACAGGTAAATAAAAAACTAAATGTATATTCAACTAAAGTATTTATTTCTCTTTACAGACCAAAGTATATTATTAACTAGAGGATGTCACGCGGTTTCACCCGCGCAGTTTTCGTTCCCGTGTGAATATAATATTTTTTCTTCCATAAGAACCTTCTCCTGACAATACCTTACACAAAAAAAAAGAATTAGTGAAATCGGTCCACCCGTTCTGAAGTTATGCGCTTACCAACACATTTTGCGATTTATTTTTATATACAACGTGAACTTTTGTATAGCGCAAACCTCAGACACCCCAGCTAGATTTTCGCTTCATAATACCGTATAAAAAATATTAATTTAAACTAACGAAAACTGACCAAGTTATAATATAAGTCTTTGTTTACAATTCACTATTTTTTCACGTTCAATCAAGTTTATTGTATGGGAGCCCACTTAAATGTTATTTTGATCTGTTTTTAAGGTTCTGTACCCAAAGGGTAAAAACAGGACCCTGTTCATAAGACTTCGTAATCCGTCTGTCTGTCCGTAACAAGACTCTATCGGAACCGCGATAGTTAGAGCTAGTTACAAATAACGGGTGTTTTTTTTAGAGGTATAGAACTTTAAGTTGGCATAACTGTTTTAACTGGCGGTATTATTATCAGCTGTAAAGTGATTTATGTTTAGTTTGGTTGGGCATTTCAACATGAATAGACTGAAGCCTGAACAACGCTTCCAAATTGTGCAAATTTATTTTGAAAATATTGGTTCTGTCCGTAATGCGTATCGTGATTTTCATAAGCGAATTTTGTTTAGCGGTGCCGCTCACTTTTGGTTGAATGGATACGTCAATAAACAAAACTGCCATATTTGGGGTGAAGATGATCCTCAAGTGTATGTTGAGACACCGTTACATCCAAAAAAACTGACTGTGTGGTGTGCTTTATAGGCTGGTGAAATAATTGGTCCGTACTTCTTTGGAAACGATGCTGACCAGAACGTTACAGTCAATTGTGACTGCTATAGAGCGATGATTACTGACTTTTTTGTTCATCAATTGAACAACCATGATGTGCTGTAGTAGTGGTTTCAACAAGACGGCACAACATGTCACATAGCTCGTGCCACAATTGATTTATTGAAGGAAACGTTTGGTTACCGCATAGTTTCGCGTTTTGGACAAGTGGATTGGCCTCCAGGGTCGTGCGATTTTACGCCACTTGACTATTTTCTGTGGAGATATGTGAAGTCGCTCGTCTACGCCGATAAGCCCGAAACGATTGACCACTTGGAGGACAACATTCGGCGCGTTATTGTCGATATACGGCCAAAAATGTTGGGAAAGTCATCGAAAATTGAACCTCTAGATTAGACTACGTCCGAGCCAGCCGTGGCGGTTATTTGCCAGAAATCATATTTTAATTATAATGCCAGAAGATTTCCTTTCGAATAAAGTCATTTTCATATCAATAAAAACAATCACCTTCGTTTTATTCCATTTCAAAGTTCTATACCTCTAAAAAAAACACCCAAATCAGATAAAAGGGGGCGATTAAACGGGATTCCCATACGACACACGCGATTTTTTAGTACGGAACCGTCTGTGCGTGAGTCCGTTTCACATTTGGCCGGTATTTATTATTATAGCGGCAACAAAAATACACTGTCTGTGAAATTTTCAACTGTCTAGCTATAATAATGGTTAGTGAGATACAGTTAGGTGACAGAGGGACAGTGGAGTCTTAGTAATAAGGTCCCATTTTTACCCTCTCCGATGGTAAGGTTCACTAGCATTAGAGTCTTAGTAAAAGGATCAAGCTATAAATCCTATGAAAGTAGGTACCTATGTGTTCAAGGGCTGAATAAAAAAATCTTTCTTTTTAGCTGTTACCAATTGATTACGGAACCCTAGAACTGCAAGTATGTACATACTGGCATTTACGAATAGTAGTCAATACGATTACGTGACTATTCATAATGCCTGCACACACATTAATGGACAAGCGGTGTCGGAAGGAGTTCTGACGGGGTAAATGAGGATTAATATGGCGCCAATATACTGCATTATCAGTATCATGTAATCTTCTACGCGTAAAAGTACACAAAACACTTACACTGTTATTTTTTTAGCCACCACTCACTAAATTTCACCCGTTGCACTTTGTCACCTTCGGTAATTCCTTCTACCTTTCGATATTGGTATCGCAGCCCGAGTGTCGTCCCTCTGGTGTTCCAAACGTCCATAGGCTAAGGTTAGCAACGATCAAGTATGCTGTAAGCTTTTCTGTCACCTTAGTAGTATAAAAAAGTATAATAAAAGACATGTTGTTACACGATCGCGTATTTTGCACAGCGACACGGGATGCGAGACGGCGACACGTATGACGTCGCGCTCGTGTTATCGGTCACTGACTGGTGGTCAGCCCGGGTGGCGCGAGCGCAGGGGCGCGGCTGGTGGTAGCTGGTCGAGGGCACAGGATCGGCTGGTGGCGGATCGCTTTTGATCACGCGTAGTGATGTTTTTTTATAATACATACTTTACGTTATTAGAGTGTTCAATGCGTTAAAATTTTTCGTGAAGTTTTGAAAAAAATTAACATAGGTTGAAATCGGGTCCATTGGATAATGTTACTGATTCTGATCAAAGTGTTTTCAGGTTTGCGCTATACAAAATTTCATGTTGTATAAGATATTTTCTACCTCTGTCACTTTTTGCAATCTCAAACCAATTTTGAGATTGCAAGTTGTACCTATGTATTGATAATTTTACACGTCTTTAGCCTAATTTGGGTTCGATAGCGCTGTGTAATATAGTTCCACAATATTTATTTATTTATTCATTAATTTGTTATAGCGCGAAGAATCTATGAAACGGTTGCTTGAATGGAAACAAAGGATGTTACAGTCTCCATTAACGAGAAAAAGTACTCCAGCAACAATATCCTTGGCCAGATCTTTGAATCAAAGTCGACAGTCTCTTAGATCTGACCAGTATAAACCAAAGACCTACGCAAACGCTTCATACAACAGTTATTCTTCTGACGATGAAGGTAAGGTGTGAAAACACAATTTTATTATTATTTATTTATCGCTCATTATTCCCTTTACTATGAGTGTGTAAGTAGTTACCATAAAGCATGATTTCAATAAATATTTTCAAATATTGGTGTCATTAAGTATTTAATATATAATAATTATATTTATTTTCGATAAAGCATGAATTATTATGAACCTACTATTTTTAGTATGCATGACTCTTTTATTTGACGATGTTGTAATTGAAAACCCAAATAATAGATTCCTACTTATTTATTTCTAAACCATATTACGAGAATATATTTTATTTATATTGACACGGAGAATCTACTTAGATTGATTTGACTACTGACTTAAACATTATTTTTTGTTGTATTTTACATAATTATTGTGCAATTTTCTAAAATAAAGTTTATGCATCGATCAAAGCATGTATGGTGCATCATCGGATAGACCATAATATACTTAGATCAATGCTCTTCAATATGCTTTACAACAGAACTATAGGTTTCATTAGACGTAGCTAAAACGGGTATGGTGAATAAAAACATTGACAGATTCAAAAACTTGATAATTAGAGTAAAAAGGAACAAATTCAAGCAGCTTACTCATGTACGTTTATGAGTAAGCTGCTTAAATTCTTCCTAAAGTAATGTGAACGAAGACTTTATTAATGATGGTAATATGGCATTGTCATTATTAATAAAGAGTATAAAATAACAGTTCATAAGGATGAAATCTTTAAGCAGAAAAAATTGTATTGGAAATTTTAATTGTATCAAATCAATCTAACCCAGTCTACTATTGGACTTCTTCCTATTTACGAGTATATCCCAGTTCCAAGCTTTGAAATAATCCTGATAAATATACTACGAGTATTTCCAACTATCTATCTAATCAACCATGAAATATGACAAAAAACAAATATCGTTTGTCAAGTCCTGCTTCATATCACCCTAGCGTGTAATATCAGTTGTATCTGGAAACCCCACTAAAGAACACGGGATCCGCTGTGACATTCTACCATTGGCAGGTTTGACTATACTATTTGTTTGGCATTGTTCGGAGGGGCAGCCATTTATTTTTTTTACATTACTGTAGGTGGACTGTATCGACGACTGGCAGGCGTGGTTGTCTTGGACCAATACCTGGATCTCACCTTTCAATATTATTTTTATACATATAATATCATAATTATACATGAATTCAGCAGTAGCGTATAATGACTTAGCTTTGCGGAGAGGTATACCTTCCTGCCTGCGGGGATTAAACCCCATTAACTATATTTTACTGGTGAATTGTTCGGTGGAGGGTTATAAAATCTTAATAAATGTTGTTGGTTTTATGTTGAGTAGTTTGCATCATTCTAACACTCGAAACAATATCGACATACTAACAATGTGGTGTCCGTAAAAGCATTGAATGACATTTAACTTTGTTTTATAATTACTATTGGTATAGTAATTATCGGTTTCACTTTTGCACCTCAGAGGGAACACCGGGCACTGATCTGCAAATAACCAGAAATATGCAGGCAGGAAGGTCTCACACACTGAACCTAATAAGTCCTAACATTATGCGACCCATATCCCCGCACGGTCTCTCTATTGCTCAGACCAAGTTAGAAGGAAGACAAAAAGAAGAAACAGAGGTAGTTGATAAATTTGAAAATGCCTATCAAAATATTCTTTGCACAATCCTTACACCAGGAGTTGAAAAAAGTGACTGCACTGATTATGAAAATAGTAATGAAGTCGAGACTGAAAATGAAATTACTACAAATTTATCTAGAGATGGATATGAAACAAACGACAGTGAAGCTGAATCTGAAACTAATATTGAATATACAGATAATGACTTAGATGAAGTATTGTTACAATCTGATAATGATTCTTCAAAGAATTTTCATAATAGTAACATCGATGTTATCAATACTGACAGTGAGAATACCAAACAAGAAGACTTGGATGATAAATTAACTTCTTCTCTTATAGATCTCCCAACTTCTGGAGAAGATCATTATTTACCTATGAGCCCTCGAAAAATGTCTGCAAATGAGCTACCTCCCAAAATATTATTTGAAAGTTTTAGTGTTTTCGACCAATCTATGCCAGAAAATTATGAAGATAACCCTTATGTAGAAATGAATATAGGAAATGATGAAGAAGATACTCAAACCTATGAGATTGTCTGTGTAAATAATGGCCATATAGAACCGGTATATATGGAACTAAATAATGTTACCTCTAATGATAAAAAATGTGACGATGAAGAATTTACAAAACAGTTGGACACTGCGTCGAACTTTGCTGATTCAAATAATCATACACTAAAAAGAGTTTCGAAAATCAACAAATCGTTAAAAGACACGTTAGAATGTTTGGAAACCGACGACAAAAATGATATAGATGGTTTAGAAGCACCTTTTAATAGATTTAGTATTTCTGACACATTTCGACCTGCTTCTTACTATCTAACTGGAAATAAGACTGCCCTTGATCAGCATGACAGTTTAGACAGTGATGTTATATCACCACCTCCAGTTCCAAGTTCATCTCCTCCGTGTGATGATTTGTTAGATGATGCATTTTCTAAATATATTCTGGATAAGTTAGACAAATCAGATATGGCACAAGACAACTCAATTTTAAAAATGCTAACATGTGAAAGCCAAAAAATGAATACTGTTAAAAGAAAAACAACATCACTTATGATTTATGGTAGTAGGACATCAATTCATGACACACTATCTAGAGGGGAAAAAGTTCGAAATAGTCGAGCAAGTCTCATTCATGATAGGAATAAAATAAGTGAAAGTACTAGCAATTTAATAAGTAGTAGTTTACAGGATTACAATCACTCCAGTAGCATTGAAACAGATTCATTGAGAAGTTATAGCGCTGATCGAGGTTCTTCTAGAGTATCACTTGAATCAGACGTCAGTAGCAAATTTGATACAACTCCATCAAATATTTCATCTGAGCTATCAAGTTTAAATGAAAGCGAATTAGGGATAGATTTTAGAACCCCCACCGGATATCAGGACATCGAAATGACATTAAAAAGAAGACCACTATCGGAGAATTCATTACTTCAATTAGTAAAAGCAGAAATACCTATGTGCAGTAATGATGTGCCACCTTATATTGATTTGGACAGATACTTAGACAACTTACAGCCCAGCACAAGTGAAATACCTCACTATCATTTAAATATTTCAGCCCCAGAAGCCTCTCTTTACAAAGATAATGCCGCACAAGCAGGGTTTCAAACCATAAAACACACGCGTTCTTCAAGTACACCTGTTAATCAAAATAGAAGGTTACACAGTTATGGAAGTAGAAATTCTGTTGAATCTCATGTTGGTCACATTCATGAACAAGCATTCAATTATGTAGGTTCTCAGAGCTCTTGTAGTTCGTCTGGAATGCCTAAATCACCAATGTCATATTATTGTAAAAATTATGATGAAGAAAGACTGCTATGCAAAAATTTAAATAATGATGCTCTATCTGATAAAATAAAAGAATTTGAAATCGAAAAATTATCTCTCAAAACTGGCAATGAAATAACTACTCCTTCTGCTTCGATAGGTTTTCATAGCAGAGAAAGCTCAACAGAACATAGTGCACCTTATTATTATTCTGATCTATCTTCTCAAGAGCATATTAATGTTTTGCCTACTTCGCATTATTTAAAAAATACTAATCTTCACCGCAAACTTAATAATCAAAGGCGCAGAGGGCCACTTCAAAAGAAAAATGACATTTCACACATACATAATCCTATTCGAAACAATGAAGAAATATCTGAAACTCCTTTTGAATTAGCAGCTTCAGCAAGGAGCGTTTCAGTAGAGTTTTTAAGTGCAGCTGGCAAGGACCCCGAAATTGACATGAAAAATATTTACGAATCTACAAACGGACGAAGTTCCAAAATTCCAGAATCAATGAATCTATCAGGACTTGGTTGTAAAAGAAATTCTGGTAGAAATAGTCAAAATGACTCTCTAGATTCTTGTACTGTAAATGCTAGTGCCTTGATTAAGCAGTCTAGTACAAGCATGTCGTCGCATTGTAGTGGAAATTCTTCAAATACGGTTTATTACGACGCCGAAGCGGAAGCAAGCGCATATGAAAATGTCATTTGTGGCGACAAGCACCACGATGAAGATTCACTATGGAGAGACAATTTAAGAAGAATATCTCACAGACATACTCGGTCTATGGATGATTTAGATGCAATGCCTCCAGAACCATCCCTAGCAGGAATAAATAACACAGAAACTTACTTTTTAAATAGTATCAAGAGGGTCAAAAAGGACGCGTCAAATAAAATTAACAGAAATGTAACTTACGTTAATAGTGACATACAAAGTCAAATTCAGAAGTATAGAGAAAACAATGGAAATTTTCATTATCACGACTTCGAAGAAGAACAAAAATCGGATGAGAATGATGTATATGTAAGTCTAGCTGAAGGAGTTGATGCGTCATTAGATCATATTGATGAAGGTGTCTATGAACAATTAGCTGTAGACTCCTCTCAAAAATCTCTTATACCTGTAAATAGTAAAACTGTTAAAGTTGATGAGAAAACCAAAAAGAAATTCGAAATCGACCGAGAAAACCTACGACAGTGGGATTTATTGTCAAGTGGTTTAATGAAAGGTAGAGCAAGTTATGTGCGGGGTATGGGGGCTAGTGTTGGCATAGGGGAAGCTGCCTGTAGTACGGACACCGGAACTGACAGTGCGAGCAATGAAGGTATCCTCTAACATGGTACGGTCGGGTAAGGTACATTATGTAAGTACCTATTTCTATTACAATTTTAAAGCAAAGCAAAGCAAAGTCATTATACAAATCTACTTCAAGATGTAAATAATGTGAAATTTTATTGCTTAATTTTTCAATAAAATATAAATCTAATTTGGTTAAATGTAAGGTTTGAAACACGATAAGGTGTAAAGCAAAACAAGCATGCGAATTTAACTTGGTTTGTGATTTTTGTAAATAGCAATGAAAACACTAATACGCATATGATCACACTTTATCTTGTTTTGACAATATTTTAAAACTTTATGGAGTCCTTAATCATAAATGTAGTATTAAACTGAATTTACTTATGTTTTTTTCAGCTTCTACGACAATGACAGGCGCGAACACGGAATCTGGTGCTAATAATAATTCAATAAATCAACAACTGTCCAAAAAAGCTTTTCTCGGTAGTAATACATCAATCGGGAGGAATAGTCGAGATGCTAACATACCAGTACGGGCAGTAAGCCCAAGAGTTAGATGGGTCGAAGACAAATCTAATGATCACTACGGATCGCAAAATATTCTAACGCCTCAGCAAAATGTAAGTTTCACTCTTTTGATATTTAAATAAAAATCAGTGTACTATTGGTCTTGTTTTTACTATTTTAGTTCGATCCGTTCAGCCGTTAGAGACTTGGAAGAGTTAAAAACATCCACACATCCTCACTCACAAACTTTCGCATTTATAATATTAGAAATTTGTGGAAAAAAATCGTGAGCTCCAAGTGTGGCCCAATAATGTCGCTATATAAAACCATTTTATTTGATCTAAATTATATTTGTCTTACAGTTAAATTCAACATCAGAAGAGACTTGGGCTTCAGCTAGATCTCCTTCTAGGGCTTCACAGCAGCCCGTAAGAGCAGTAAGTCCAAGAATTCGCAGGAGCAGTGACAATGACGACATGGTATGATTGATTTCTAAACTTCATGTGTGTTTTGTACTTATGTTTGAACTCAAGTTATGGGTCATTATTATTTTATTTATTAGTTAGTGTTATGCTGCTTTATCATTTGCGTTGCATTTTGTATTATCACATTAGCAAAGAGGGATGCAGCAGCTAAGTCTATCTGAACAGTTAGGCGAGATTCCTACTGCTGGTGAACTTCTGGGGCGGACACATGAAGAATTGGTGTTACTGTTGATACAACTGCGGCGGCGTCACGCGGCCACTCATCGTGCCATAGAGCAGTGCTGTATACAAATCAGTAGTATTGAGGTGTTTGTTTATGCTTTCTATTTATTTTTGCCATTATTTGCGTGTTGTTTCTTTTGCTAGTTGTTTGTTGTCAGTCATTTTAGTTAGTTATTTCATGTTTAGTTCATTTAAAAACAAAATTAAATTCTAATGAGGTTATTATTGTTTGATTGCATAGAACGTTGTAAGTAAAGACAATTAATTTTTATAGGACTGCCTCAGTTCTTTGAAAGCAATGGAACGCGAAGAGAGTCTTCAACGCTTAGAACAACTAAAGATGCAATTAATGGAATTAGAACATCAATATGAAAAAAGTAAACCACTTGTGCAACTAGTAGATAATATGGTTAAGTTGGGTTCACTCTATAATAGACCTGGATCTACTATTGAACGTCTTGAAAGGAATCAGAGATTAAGACAAAAAGTCTTAGCTGAACATGCACTCGAGCAGCAAAGGTAAGTGAATCTTGAAAATAATAACCTAATATGAAGAAATTACCACCGTTATAATGATTTTAACGCATTTTGACTGCCTTTGTGACGCAGCAGTGTATTCGAATGCAGTATCGTTGTTGAGTTTTTGGGATCGATCCCGGGTCGCAAAATAATGTTTGTTCCTGAGTTTGAGACTTCTCTATATATACTAATAGAATTACCAGTACCTGAAACCTATACCATAACCAATACGTTGATAATTTTTTGGGTAAACTATGCTAACCCCGATTAAAAACGGTTTTTCAAAATTCCATTTTAATGCTAAAATGCGCATTGAGAAATGTACCATGTTCTATCAGTGGCTAGATTTTAAAGAAAAATAAGCTTAATTTGGAATAACATGGAGCTTTGTAATTTTACTTTCAGATGGCTAGAAAGCGTTGCGGCTGGTAAAGCATTAGAAACTGAGGCAGCAAGATCTAGAGTCGCCGAATTGTGGGCTCTGGAACAAGAACTTGCCGATGAAGCTGCTATTTTACAAGGCATGAAAACTGATAAAGACGCCATTGAAAATTTACTTACGGGTACGTTTAGTTTTAAAACTAATTGTAGCTACTGTCAGAATTTTTGTAAATTATGACTACACACCATTAATTCTGATGACTAATGTGACACTAGGTGGAACTTGCTGCACAACTGAATCTAAAACGGTTGGTCCATAGATATTATTTATTTTAGAACCCGAGCGGTTTCGCTTTATGTAATTTTCAAAGGTACCTAACTAGATGTTAGTCTTTTGATTCATCTGTATTAACCATTGATAATGCCCGGAGCCTATAACTAGTCAGGTTCAAAAGTAAATAGTATCTATGAAAATTCTAACCTATGTGTCTTCAAGATTTCGATCTATTCACAAATTAAAATGTGAAAACTTTTTCGATCTATGATTTGCCGAGTTAATTTTATGATGTATTGTTTTTAGGCGTTAGAGGGAAATTCGCACGAAGAGATGAGCCCCCTAAAGAAGATCTATCAGCAGAAATAGCTTCTGCAATGACTCGTAGAACTCAATCAAAACCTAGTGGTTCCGGTGGTCTTGAAGTTGAGTTAGCCCGAGTACAAGAGATGTTGGCACACAATTCTAAGGTTTATAAGGTTTTCGTCTATGTCATGCACTTTTATTTTTATTTATATAAGTAGTTTAGTATATCTTATGTACATATTGTTTTATGCACGCCTTTAGATTATTGTCCTCTGGATCAGTAAGGGGGTAGATAGAGGCGGAAATATCATGCATATAAATTATACCTGTGTGAAATGTGGTTTAATAATGAAATGTAGATACAAATGATGATGCTTTGGTTGCCACTTTCATATTATGTGTACACAATGCATGTCTACTACAGAGGCGTTATGGCGATGCATGTAAAATGATGCGATTTTTTAATATTTTACTATATTTAACAGAAATATTATGATACTTATAGAAACTGGAACAAACAGTGGCAGACAATGCGCGATTGGAGCGTGAACTGCAACAGTTGAGAAGAGCTTTACAAGCGCGAAGAGCAGCTGGTCCTCATCAAAGTCACGCTCAAGTCTCCAATCCCACTGCAATGCTTGAGGATGGTTTGTATTTATTTATTAAGTATTACAAAAAAACATTTCCGTTATTATAAAATAGACATACTGTTGTTATCGCATACGGTTTTTGAGACGGTTAAATTGTAGTTGTATAAACATTTAAAAATCTAATACAAACTGCCTGTAACATTACTTTTATGTGAAAAATTGCAGCTACGTGTGTAGCGAGGTATAGTAGTTTTTGAACTATTTAGCGGAGTGTTTTAATAACTCGTGTATTATGTGATTCATATCATCAATCGTATAAGAGTATGCTAAGCATTTAAAATATTTGATAGAATCCCTTTTTCTAATCCACAATCTTTTACTGATTTCAGTATCTACAGTATTTAAACCATTAGCACAATGTCATCCAACATTAGTAATCATCACCTCTCGACGTTTCGGGTATATTGCAATACCCGAAACGATCGAATTTACTGGTGACGATCACGGTCACGAGTAAACTCTTTTGTCTCTCAAGGAGTCTATGTTCATTTCTTCTGTAATTTTTGAACTATCACGGCGTCTCTCGGTTATTTCTCTCCTGTTTGTACTACGTACAAAGAAAAACCATACTATGTCTTTATCAAGATATTTACTTTACAGAAGTGTCACGTGTCCAACAACTGGTTTCTGCTCTACAACGCCAGCGCCAGGAGCTCAGTCGTGCCGTCAGACATCTGACAGAGCAATCACATGCGCTACAATCCACGCATGATGCTATGCCAGGTGAGTATTTCCATAGTACAGCTATATTATAAGAATTTCTTTGATTTTTAAGTGATTTCGTACAGGAGATTTTGGAGTGGTTATCGAGTCATAAATTATGTGAAACAAATATTATTTATTTTAGAGTACTTAGATCCCTTTTGGTATCATTTAAAATAGGTTAGAGTATGTTTCTTATGGAAAGTCAAACTTTTCGTGGAAATAAATTTATTGACTATTTGTTTGGCTAATTATGGAAGGTAAAGTCATTAATACTGAGTAGGTAGTAGTACAAACATTTAAGACAAATCTTCCCAGTATATTTTATCCATGACGGATTTGTGGTCTACCACTATATACTTAACTGCTTTATTTTCGTAACATTATTTTGTGCTTTAAGTAGCATAAACAATATTTTATTTATTTTTAGGAAAGCGCCGCCCAATTTCTTGTTGGCAAGAAACCAACCTTGACTCTGGTCACACCGTCGACCATGGTCAGTCTGACTATGACTATCATGTTGCCCTACTACCTCCAGGACATTATGACCACATCAATGTCGAAACACCTTTGTACGTGGATACTAGGGGACCAGGAAATGATGTCACGTCTCCGTTAAACAGTGAAGATTTGCAACATGGTGGATTTGGTAGGTCTTTTATTTTATGCATAGTTTAACAAAATGGCACCGCCCGTCTAATGATAGAATATCTAGCGAATTATTATCATTTACAAATATGATCTCTAAGGTGAATTTATAAATTTTCAGGAAACCTATCAAATGTCGAAAAGCAAGAGATAAAAACAGTCCGCATTGTTAAACGTGAAAGTGAAAGACGCCAAAGAGACCGGGAACGCTCTCTCCAGCCAATGTCTGACTGGCCTTCAAATAATCTAACAGCTAACTTAGATCAGTTCTTAGAAGAAGAACTTGTACAGTCTGTAAATTACCCTAGAACTTCGTCTTTGCCAAGAGGCGACAAATTTGAACATTACTATCCTCAACCAGATCAAAACTACTTACAGCTGAATATGGACCTCAGCCCCAAATATATTTCAAGTCCATCCCTATCCAACTATGATTACTCCCACAACAATTCTTCTCTAAGCAGTAGCTATCATAAGAGCTACGACAGATCTGGTTATGACAGAACAATTTCCTTGTCAACTCAGTATTTGAACAGCCCCACCGATAGTTCTAGAACATTGACAAATGACCCATTATCAAAGACAAGTAGCGTAGTAAGTTTGACGCGATCGAATATGGAATTATCTCCAATTTTCAAAAGCGAAGCTGCTAAGCAAATAATTACAGAGATGTCTGGAGATGTTCCGAAGAATGGTTCGTTACATAGAAGGCAAGTTCCAAAGGAGAAAAGGAGGCATTACACGGCACCGCATCATCTAAGTGCGAAAACATTGAGTGAGATGCCAAGAGATTCGTACAATCAAGATGTAAGTATTAAATTTTCGCCACGTTAAAAATCACTGTAGTGTACATTGAAGGTTCAGTGCTTTACTTGCTTATAACAATGAGACTTTTCATTTTGGCATTTTCTGGGATTTTTTTCTTGTAATTACTGTATTATGTACTACGAAGCAATAAGACTTTTGAAATAGCCGCACTAAGCCTTAGCTTTGACACACACTGATCTCTTTCGTATTAATATATTTTGACAACAAAAAAATAGTTTACTTACATTACATTACATTAAAAGATATTGATTGACAGGACTCATAGGTACTGGTAGAAGCACCAGCTTACAATTTTGAAGGCCACCATTGTACAGAAAAATAATTACTTGTTCGACTTTCCCTTTAACAATAGTTTTATACAATTTTCTTTTACAGAAGGTAGGTCGGGCAGTGGACGACGCCGATATGGAAAGAGTTCTTCGTGGGGCAGCCCCAGATGTTGTACGCTCTGCATTACCACCACAAGTATTACGTCTCGCAGATAACACGATTGACCAGCTGCTTGCTGCTCCACAGAAGATTCTCATACCGGAGCGATATATACCTGAAAAGGTAGGGTTAAAATTTGTAATTATGGTCCAAGTAAGTTTTCAATGATATTTTTTTTTTTTTTTTATACTACTTAGGTGGCAGACTAGCTTACGGCCCACCGGAAGGTTGGTAACCGTAGCCTATAGACGTTTGCAACACCAGAGGTGCTACACACGCGCTGCCGACCCGGGCGCAGGTTGTGACGACCCACAGTTGAAAATTTTCAAGCCGCCCATAAGGCCTTCAACTTGGCTTAACGACTGTCATTTTACTGACAACCGGGACCAACGGCTTATCGTGCCTTCCGAAGCACGGAAACGCTCGTAAATAAATGTCACAAAGTGGTCCACGTGGTGGTCACCCATCCATATCCGGCCATAGTAAATGTTGCTTACTGCAGTGATCGTTTACAGAACACTGAGTCCGCGGGGCCACGAGCGCTTCAAAATATATATATAGATAGGGCAGTAGGCTAAATATCTTGGAGACTTCTTGTCTTAAGATTCAGTCCCAATTACGTGGACACTCATATTTATACCATTTACTATAATTACTTCTTCGACTAAAATTAATAGTAAACCTCAATTTTAGGGGCTTACTTACATCTGCCATTACCTAAGCGCCAAACTTATCTAATACCCTTAATTAAATAATGCTTTTTAAATTTTATTTAAAAGCTAAATTTAAATTACCAGAGACTATACACTAATTTGTAACATTACTAACAGCCTCCAGAACTATCTCCGGAGGAACAGCAAAAGAGACAAGAAAAAGTAGAATCTATCAAGAAAATGTTAACCGGCACTTCAGCTGATCCTAGCAAGGTAACATTGGTAAATTTTTATGTAACAATCTTTCACTTCCGATACCTATGAAGCATTACTTCCTGACCGTTGTTGATGAGCATTTAGTATTTATTAAATTCAATACACTCAACAAATGAATCATGACTATTTCCGATTGCTAATACAGTTTTAGCATTATTATGTTGAATTGATTCATAATCAGTAGGTATGTTAAATTAGCGAGACGATACTTTGAACTTCTTTTTCCAACTTATTACGACTCGCTTCTTCATAATATTTCCTCATATCTAACATGTGGTTCTCATGAAGTTCTATGTTTTCATCTTAATCTACGTTCAATATTGTACTTTTGTCATTCACTTTATAAACATTAGTACACTGTCTTTGCATGCTCTGCTTTCGGTGTTGTTATAAGTGTTTTCTTCTTTTTGCATGATTCTTTATGACATCTCTTGATCTATGAATTGACGAAGTATAATTAATATGATGATGATTAGTTTGGTGTCTGCAGATAGAAATTGTGAATTAACAAAGAATACTTATGTAATCGTATGCGTTTCAAATATAGCATTTCTCTATTTCTTAACATTTTATTTTCTGGTAGGATACTAAAATTATTGAAATATTTATGTACAATTTTTGATTTGTCAAAATTATCGTAGATAAAATGAGAATCAAAATTATAAAAAAGACGATTTGTGTTCTTAACTTTGAAATATTATCCATCTGCAAACATCAAAGCTTGTAACATAGCAGCTTCGAATGTTGGCTGTAAATATGACTAGCGCAGTCCTACATATTATGTGTGCTTGTATGATGATCATTAGAGTCCGGACGCTGGCGAGAAGCGGCAACGGGAACACTTGCTACAAATGAACCAGATTCTCGCCAAGCAGGTCACTGAGATGAGCAAAATTATCGCCGGTAAGAATATTTTTGCCATTGGCATTTACAACATTAACCTGTTCTTAAAGCACTGAATTTCCGTAATTCCATTTTTATCTTACTCTACATTACATCTTTTATGTCTGAATATTATGTCAAGTAGATCATATTTTACCAATACATCTTTTTAAATCTTAAGATCTACTCACGTCTAAGAATAGCAGTGTATTATTTTATTTTATAAAAATTATGTTATGGCCTTATGGAACATTACCTATTATATTCTGAGTACATTAAACAGCTTATCCCAGTATTATATAGTATTTCTTTTCTGTTTTTTGCTTTCTTTGCCATAAATCAATTCATAATTAAATTATATACTGTAAGCCCATGTTTAATGTACGTTGAATCATTGATTACAACTATTTCTCTTACTGTTACTAGAGTTTGAATGTTTACCTACGTTGATAACATCCCTATTCACTACAAATTTGATATTTTCTTCTAATACAACTTTAAATTTTGTATGTGTGATGTGACTAATTTCCACGTGTGTTCACGCCAGTAACATTGTGCTTGATGTTGTTTGTCCCATTTTGTGCAGGAACCAACACTGAGCAAGGGCCGTCTGCATCCAACCACTGATTAGCCATACATCAACAATTTACACCCACCATACATAAGCACATAATACCACTTCTATTCTATCCAATCACCTAATATTTATTAATGCAACAACTACCTACTCGTAGCATTGTCCATTATACTTTACACTATAATTCTTTGAGCCCCATGAAGAAATTTTCACATTAATACTGCTTGAAGAACTTCAAGTTGTTAATGTGTGAGTACATTGGCTATTCAGACGGTCCTTAGAAGATGCCTACTATCCAGTGTGTTGCGGCATGGTTTCGTTTTTGCATTTTGTTGTGAGTAGTTCATTTATTTAAGCTTGTAGTTTGATAATAAAAATTTTTGCATTGATTTTTGCATTTTGATGTTTGAGTACTAATTTTAGATTTTATATTTCATTGATTTTATCTAATATGTTTTGTTTGTTTAATCAGTTAAAGCGTTAGAAGAATTACCACAAAACGGTGAAGGTGACGACTTGGACGATCGTTCTCCGGATGTCGAACTACCGATTTATCAACAAAGAGACAACTTTTTTACCTGAATAGACAATATCCTTTTTGGATAACTCAAAAGCGCACCAAGTACGAAAAGCCTTTAGATGTACTCCCTGAATTAGTTTGTTGGATTTATCAAAGTTGTATCATATAATATATCTACTATATAACTTGGTATAGTAATTGCTTAACTATATATCATCGTACATATATTTAGTACAACATGTAACCAAGCTGGGCTTTAAATATTATAGAGTGATTCAATTATGAATAGAAAATAATCTTAGATAATCAGGTTACATGTAAAATGAAATATTGTTATTT
This sequence comes from Miltochrista miniata, assembly GCA_933228765.1. Classification (NCBI taxonomy): domain Eukaryota; kingdom Metazoa; phylum Arthropoda; class Insecta; order Lepidoptera; family Erebidae; genus Miltochrista; species Miltochrista miniata. The sequence goes on from OW121768.1 coordinate 13,018,853, forward strand.
GAAATATTAAATACATTTACTAAAACCGTTTTCGTAGCAGATTCAGAGTCGACCATTTGTTATGAAAAATGTACCTTACATATTAAAGCTATTTTACTTGTATAACGAGCTACGCCGTGATATCACATTCAGCATAAGTATGAAAATACAAAATTTAAGCTAGACTTGCGGTATGCATATCTATAGTAACCATATCTTTTAAAATAATAAAAACCTTGTTTACTACAGCTTTTGCTCAATTTTGTGAACATTCCTTAATATCATTGTAATGTAGGAAGTTTGAGGTGATTTGTAATTTACTAACTAAAACATAGGTAATTGTAGCACAATTCGACTTGATCGATAGTTTGTTATAGTGATCAAAGTATTTTCTTACAATTCAAAAGCACCTGATTCATTGTTCATTGCTACTATAGCTACGAAAGTTTAATTCAAATCGAATAATAAGTCATATTGGGCATCTGATTCTGGATAAGTTATCAAAACTAGACCGAATTGTCTCAAAACATGCCTATAAAGTTAACACTGTATTAAACGATCATTTATTGAAAATAATTTAATTGGCAATTGTGGAATTGGATTGCGATAAAATGCATGTCAATGGTTGTTTTAGCGATCTGTTTATAATAATATACCTACTGTATAGTCTGTGACTTTATATTCGATTGGAGTGAAAGATTTTGTACTCGATATCCGTAATAAAATTGATTAAAAGAAAATATGAATTACTTGCAAATAATGAAATTTTGAGATCTTCGCAAAATTTATTTTATGTAATTTGAGTTGTTTGGGCTTGGATACATGAAGAATAATACCTACTAAAATAATAATATTTTTCGTTTGGTCGGTATCTACTTATGGCTTTTAATTTTTTTTTATCAAATTAGTCTATACCTACAGCGAACATATTATTGATTTTGAATGCAAAATCTTTCAATCTAAGACAACTATAAATTTAATCTGTATAAAACAAGTCTTCTATATAAAAGGCCTTCAATTTTGTTGTTATTATAGGTATAAGATAAATAGCAAAGTGTACCTAGATGATATAAATATATAAAGTTGCCATGTTTAATATTAGAAAATGCACATTTACAAATTATTATACGTAGGTGTATGAAAAACGAATGACAATGCGTTTTAGTATTATTTCGTTTATTTTTCTGTACATACTAAGTTTGTCTGTTGTTATATTATTATTTTTGTACTCAGTGGTAATAATAAACTATGTAATATATTTCAGAAAAGTGAAAAAGCTCGTAATTCTTTGTGATATAGTTCCGTGTTATAGATACGTAGTTCTGAGAAAGCTTTTAGACTGATGAACACTATTTATTTGTAGTTAAAAGTACCTTATCGTAGCGTCATTTACACTTTCGATGTAGACATCTAAAAAAGCTTTAATATTCACATTTATGCCTACAATCTCTGCCCTTGTACACATAGTTTTAATGAATTCATTCAGATTTAAAATTGGTAATAGGCATGTCTAAATTGAGTTTAATATTATCGAGTTAGTGATTAGGTGTACTTCCCTTTACAAAATTTAAGGCTTAGAAAAATGTTACTTGATTCATAAAGCCCCCCGTTTTACAAATATAATTACTAAGAATTACCCAATAGTTACGAAGACTGAAATTGTTTATTTTTGGTACTTAAAATCAAGGAGCCTATTTCTATTGTCAATTATATATTTTGTAGATGAAATTATGTAACCTACTATTTCAAAATATATTAATTGCAATATTGTATTAAAAGTTTATCACCTGTTTATCTAATTAACCGAATTCCTCAACACTTAACGAACTGCATACTAACGGGTATAAATAAATAAAATTTGAGTTTGAGTTTTAAAAGTTCGTTTAAATGATGGTGAACACGGGTCATCCGAATTATTGTATTGTAGGAATTATTAATAGCCTTTGCAACCTGATTAACTATTGTCAATTAGAAATTATATACAACATTATTATTCTTCTGTACCTACTGTGTATTGAATATGCTTGAATTTAATAAAATCAGTTATGAAAATAAGAATGAAATAAACTGTACGATTAATTCAGGTCACTAAAAAGATATCAAGACTAAAACTTATGTGTATACACTAGACTGGTAGAGACAAATCAAAATTGTACCACAGCTTAAAGCAGACACGTTCAAGGTTTCCTACATAAAAAAAAAAAATTCCTTGTCAAACTCTTACGATCGTGCGGGAAACACATCCAAATTCTATCTAGCCTGGCCATACAAGTTTCACACTGATAGAGTACCTGCTTTGTATAAGATGTAGAGTACCTACTTTGTATAAGATGTAGAGTACCTGCGTTGTATAAGATGTAGAGTACCTACTTTGTATAAGATACGCTTTGGTTTGATATAACGTTTTCACGTGTATTCTCAATACAGATGCACGCGCTCCTCTGACACAATTATTAAATCAGGCTTTTTTGACACCTCGAGAATGGTTGCATCTTACAAAGTTTGTGTAAATTAGTTCACTGAGTACAGATTTAAAGATTGTGATCTTTGCAAGGAACATTTTTGAAAGTGACTGCTAGTCTAGTAGTATAATTTCAGTGTTTACATTTTAACATGGACTATGTACGTATGTAGTAGAAACTCCATAAATAATGTATATCGCCTTACTAGTATCGATCCTTTCTAAAAATTGTAGAAGTAAAAAAATGTTATTCAAACTAAATATTAGGTATTTTGTAGCATTACAGCCTTAGCTACCTGTATCTAACGAGTGACTGTAATTTATAAACTATGTAGTTTAATGTCTAAATTTATTAGAGAAAAAACGAATTGTCCGATGTGATACGATTATTTGAAACTCTCGATCAATTGCACTCTCATCACTAGTGATTTTTAATCGAACAATAGCTATACCTACATTACGTTCTCCTTTCAAAGTTCATTAAATAAAACCTCTTCAAAGTATATTGTATGCCAAAATGATCAAGTTATAACACGATTAATATTCAATGACTTTTTTTTTTACCAATATATCCGAGTGTTCATTTGTATATTATTATTGCTTATTTATTCAAGAAAAAATCTGCATACCTATATAGTACAATGTAGTTTAGGTAACGATAATAGCGATGGTTTAATTTGAATTCCATTGTTGATCAATATCAATAATTTTCTTGCCTATTGCCGCTTCATCATAAAAAACAAAATAATACGTAGAAAAAGTAATACTTTGACTGCCTTAAATATGTTGTGTAAATACCTACAGGGAAATGTGCATATTGTTTTATATTATTAACGGTATTCAAATATATACCTACATCAATCCTTTCAAAATGGAACTATAAAAAATACTGAACGGAGATCTTGGTAACACAATTGAAGAATGGTAACTGACGGCTGCAAATCTATGTGTAAACGAATCGCAGCAGGCCAGCTGAATGCGTACATTCGGTTCGGCATACGGTCTATAAGTACAGCCATTCCACAGAATTGGTTTTGAATCAGCGAGTCTCTGTACAGTATTTTTATACGTCTATGCCTTGTAATTATAGAGTGTATGTTGTTCACATCTGAAAATAAATAAATATCTGCTAAAAGAGATTTTCTTAGTAATTTTTTTTTGAATATGGTACCCAGGATTCATCACTACAAACCGTTAAACAAATTTGGCTTAAAAAAGTCACGTTGAGTCCAAGCTGAGTGTAGTGATGCGAAGAGATATCCCCAGTGAGTCGGGGTTCTTGACTGACTGATGAGTAAATGGGTTCTTACATTGATTGTGGATTCAGTGTGCTGTGTTTAGTCGCTCTGGTGTGACTGTAGAGGTAACCGAGATGGACGGTAGCAGCTTCAAATAAAAAAGTCACAGTGGGTCGAGGCTAAGTGTAGTGATGAAGAGAGATATCCCCAGTGCGTCGGGGTTCTTAACAGGCTGATGAGTAGATGGGCTCTTTTTACATTGATCGTAGATTCAAATACCAGGATAACTGTAAATGCCAGGATAATTGTAAATGATGTAGTGCTGGAACAGGTGGATGAGTTTGTATATCTTGGATGTGCATTTAGCGGGGATGGACGGTACACCGCTGATGTAGAAAAGAGGGTAACTGCGGGCAATAGTATGAATGGAGCGTTAGGCAAACTTTTAGGTACCAAGGCCTTAAGTCAAAAGGCCCAGCTCGCAGTACACAATGCGGTGCTGATACCTACGCTAACGTATGGAAGCGAGAGTTGGGTATGGCAGGAAACGCATGAAAGTAGAATAAACGCGGTCGAGATGCGCGCGCTACGCAAAATCTGCGGAGTAACGCTCGTAGATCGCGTTTGGAATGAAGATGTAAGAAAGAGAGTTGGTCTGAAAGAGAGTGTCGGTGTTAAAGTAAGGAAGGGCATGCTACGATGGTTCGGGCATGTGGAACGAATGGGAGATGAAAGAATGACAAAACAGATATACAACGCGAAAGTGGATGGACGTAGGAGTCGGGGAAGGCCACGACACACCTACCACGACCAAATTAATCGTGTGTTAGTTGAAAGTGGTGTCAAGAGCCGTAGGAACCGACGTGCATGCATGAAAAGAAAAATTAAAGTTTAAGAAGCAAGTGAGGTGTGTATTGTGGGGTATATATTTGTAAACAACGCCGTTCAGCTTAAACCTAAAAATAAGCTTGAGATATGAGAGACAACTGAAAACCATTATAATATACTTCTAAATGCAAACATATAATATACAAAGAAAACATCCAAACTAACTCCGAAACAAATATTTGTGGATCACATAAATATTTAGCCCGATCCGGAATTCGAATCCAAGATTGCAGCATGGCAGTCACATCGTGTAGCTTGTGACACAGTAAATATTATTTTTTAAATTGTGCTAGTTGTATCCCTGAGAAGTCTAGATGATGGCAGAGAATTAATAGACTGATACTAGAATGCAGTAAAGGTGGCGCTCTGCTCTGTTAAGGCTACTTTCAATCACGTTGGTGTCACCACTGTGAAGAAACCGGTGGAGATGTTACTCTGATACAAGGGGAGGTTCCTCTGACCAGAAAAGGGGTTCACGCTGGCCGCGAGTGTCTCGTAGAGAAATTTAGTAAAATATACCTACATTATATTCTCGAGCATAAATCTAAATTTACATATGTTCCCGTAAAATGATAATAAAAGGAGGGGAGGGGGGAATTACCAACAATCTGGAATCGAAGGTGTGAGGCGGGTTCCTCTTCCCCCCTCCCCTCCTTTAATTATCATTTTAGGATGGATTTCCGCCATGTAACGCCTGATTTCATTAGTTATATGTTCCCGTGTTGCGATGGGTAAGAGTACAAAATGTCGCCACCCCAATACATCCCGAAGGTGTCGTAAGATACACCCGAAAACCCCCTAGGAGAAGCCGCAGTTGTAGCCGTAGGTCTGTTGGGAGTCCTCGGGTATCCTTCCGTGGGTTTACCCGAGGCTCCCAACCGTAGGCTGTTAGGCAGGATGCGTAAGGTTTTTTAGTCGGTAGGAGATTAGCCCTCCCGCAAAAAAAATGGTATTCATAATATTTTTGCACTAATACATACTCAGCATTCATTCATGCAATTCGAACTCCGCACAAGGGCGCTACGAGCGACAATGAAATGGGTGAAGCAATTTGATAAGTAAAAAACAATCATAAATTATCAACTTTCTTATACACTGTTATAATCCAATGTTCAATGTTATATACACTGCAACGATTACAAAATAGGTAACAGCAAGTGTTGTTATAATGCTTCCGTTTACCCCTTCTTCGTAAATAACAAGCAAACTCGTAGCTAAACCCTTTCATACAGTTCAGTATTAGTGAAACTTTTACATCGTAATTACAGCAGTTTACTCTAAATACAAAATAGGTACTAAACTGAAATTATCGGTATTCATAATAATGTGATTAAAATAAAAGTGTATTAAAATTATTTAAGTGATTTGAACGATTATATAATAAAGTATAGAATCATTTTTTTTTTGTGTTACTGGTCACTGCTACTTCTACGAAGCATAAAGGTAGGCGTAGACTAAACCGTTGGGAATAACGCTCTTTGTTTACAGTGTGATCAATATTCGCGACGCGTGCGCATGGCTTCGATACGTGTATACAATTCAATGCCAAAAGGCTTCCTTCCGTTATCTCGAGTTCACAACTCAAAGAGGTGATTGAACGTGCCACTGTTCATTTCAAATGTCAATAGAACAAAGAGTTATGTAGGTTTAAAGGTGTCGATTGTTTGAAGTATTCTAGTTCTTTGATTAGAATAAATAAATAAATATTTGTGGACATTCTCACACAACATCATCAAGCCCAAATTAAGCTAATTTATGATTGTGCTATGGGATCTAGACGACTGATAGACACATATTTCTTATATGTTTCTAAATATATACTTATTAAGTATCTAAACACTCAAATTTCGAAACAATCATAGTCATTTTCGATGTACCTACTACCTGTTTGTCGGAATTAAATATATTTTCTTCTTTCTTCTTCATATGTGGACCACGCAAATATTTGGACCGACCCGTGACTCGAACCCGGGACCTCAGCGCGGCAGTCGGTAACACTGCCGCATGCGCCTCGAGGCGTCCAAATTGTATTTGTTCACACTTTATTGTACGACAGATTAGTAAGTAGTAAGTTGCGGCTTCTCAATCATTTTGTTCGGACTTCGTTAGTCAGCAGGAGCACCACTTGCTGTTGAGGTTGGTTTGGGATCCGAAGTTCTAGGTACGTCCCTGTTGAACCCAATGAAGAATAACAGTAGGTACATACCTACAATGGTGTGAAGTAAGTGAAAAGGTCTTTACACTTAAAACAATTTCTTGCCTTCGACATTTGTACGGAAAATCTGTTGGTAGGACCAAACTGGTAGAACATTTCCTTTTATATATTGCAGCAATGGACAGCACTGTACCTACTCACTATTTTCTTAAGGTTGTCATCGAGCTTCATGGCAGCACAATAAAGAGATTTTTCAAGCGTTATATAAATACATTTCATTGCCGCGATTTTGAGTAACTACAAGAGTATTTTAGTTTTTACTTCTTGAGTTTTTGCCAAAATGATGCCACCGTCACCCCTGATGGAAATCAACGACATCTAGCGATTGGGGGCCACTATTACAGTCTGTAAGATTGTAGACAGCATTCCTCAAGTTGACGGCCCTATGATGTGCCTCTTCACGCTCCGCTTGAAGAACCCAGGATTGTAAGAGGAGGGAAACACGTGCGCTGGCAGGTCGTTCCAGGTTTTTATGGTTCGACAGAGAAACGAACTTTGGAATTGTTCAGTTCTAGTAACAAATTCTCTCTACTGTGTGAGAGTTGCACCTATGTCCAGCACGCATTTCAGGATCGAAAAGGAGAGGGCGTGACAGTAAGGTAGAATGCAGCTAAAGACGCAATAGTTCTTCGCTGCGCCATCGGTTCCAGACTTTTCGTTACCTCCTGGCAGTTAATAATGCGAATATATTGCATATAGTGCAGCGCGTCAAGCAAGTAGCTTGCGGTGTCGTCCCAAAGGTGAGAGCAGTATTCCACCAATAGACGAAATGAGGTTCTATTGTGCCTTACCTACTGCCTACGATTGGTTGTGAAGATGCCTTCAGCATTCCCAATAGACCTTGGCTACCACTGTGGCCTCACCTAGGGGGTTGGGGTGCTATCCCGCGTCTTTAGGGGGTTTTTCGCGTGTTACCCCGCTTTTTGGGGCGTGTGGCGTGCGTGTATCTTTTACGTCACGCTATCGTTTTAGGCCTGCTTCTATAAGGATGGTGAGCAGCCCTTTCACCGTCCTCAGATCCCGAATCTTGAGGCCGATAGTCTTGGCCGAAGACAAGTCGGAACTCAGGTGGGAGAGTTCTCTGCCGCTTCCTACCTGGTGAACTCCCTCCCCGCCGTTTCAGAACAGGTTGTTAGGTAAGTCACTCTTAGCTACTAAAATAGCCGCAGACTAAAATAAGAATATACGAAACAAAAATAGAAATATTAATTCAAATCTCATTAAGATCACCGCGAGGGACAGTTGAATATCTTAAGAGAGTAGGTCATTATAAGACTTGTTTTTCGTATAAATATTTTCACTTGGCGACAACTTAGTAGTCTAAGTAGGTAATCTTAGGAGACATTTAACTAAGAGGGAAAGCTTAAGTTGTGCTTAGATATAATGAAGTTTGCTGTGCACAAGGTATTAATGAAAAGTAGTTTTGCTAAGTGAACTGAGTACTAGTTCTAAGTAAATACGATAATTGAGATTAAGTTGGTTTGTTATGCTTTCACGACAAAATTGGTACACAGATAGATTATAATAAAGTTAAGTATAGATTTATCATTCGTCTTAATGAAAGACGAAAGAAATCTTCTTACTTTCTGATGATGTGGTACTTATCTCACTTCTATGCTGGCTTAGCAGCTAAGGAGTAGCTGCTACTCAGCAATTGAGTATAGGTAGGGGCTAGCTCAACTCAATCGCTAACCTGTCAAGCGAGTGGTGTTTTACAAAATAGCTACATGTTCCCATAGCTTGTTCCCACCTGCAAATGTTGCCGACAAAGTAAAACAGTAAGTAGCTAAAGAAAATCACAAAAGAAATGTAGAGCTTGTTTTTGCTTTTCAGTTGTATGTTTACTTGGCAGTCGGGTTTTTTTTTTGTATTCTAAATAGGTAATTAAGTTTATTTGAAACTTTTTAGTTATGTTAGTAGTCAATCAATCAATCAAATGAGCCTATCGCAGTCCACTGCACGAGTATTGTATTCTCTTTGGTCCACTGCTGGACGTAGGCCTCTCCTAATTTGCGCCACAATCCACGGTCCTGCGCCTTACGCATCCAGTCCCAGCCTGCGACCTTTACCAGGTTGTCGGTCCATCTAGCGGGTGGAAGTCCCACCCCACGTTTGCCGAGACGCGGTCTCCACTCCAGAACTCGTTTGCTCCATCTGCCGTCGGTTCTTCTGCAGATATGGCCGGCCCACTGCCACTTCAATGTACTTATTCTGCGAGCTATGTCAACCACTCTAGTTCTTTGCCGGATAGTCTCATTTCGGAGTCTATCCCTCAGAGACACCCCAAGCATAGCCCTTTCCATAGCCCGCTGCGCAACCTTTAGAGCATTGACCAACCTCTCTGTAAGTGTCCACGTCTCGGCACCGTATGTCATAACAGGTAGAACGCACTGGTTGTAACTTTGGTCATCAGGCATTGCGGTAAATGCGAATTGAAGACTCGACGCAGTTTGCGAAATGCTGCCCAGCCCAACCGTATCCTTCTGGTGATTTCCTTGTCTAGGTTCCCTTTCCCCAGTGTAATAACCTGCCCAAGGTAAGTATACTCATGGACGACCTCTAGCCTCGATCCCTCGACGTATATTGGCCCCGGCGTAACGTGGTTATTAAACATAACCTTGGTTTTTTCCAAGTTCATGCCGAGACCAACACGTCGAGACGCTCCGTTCAGGCTATGCAGCATTCCGCTTAGCTGTTCCAGAGTCTCCGCCACAATTACGATGTCATCGGCAAACCGAAGGTGCGAGATTTGCGTGCCGTTGATGTTCACGCCCCACCCTTCCCAGTCAAGTGTCTTAAAGATGTCTTCAAGCGCATTGGTGAAGAGTTTCGGGGATATCACATCACCCTGTCTTACACCTCTACGCAGTTCAATGGGACTGGTTTTTTGATTCTCTAGTTGGATGGTCATGGTAGCGTTGTCGTAGAGACATCTCAACACCTCGATATATCGCCAATCTACACGACATCGCTGCAGAGCGTCACGGACTGCCCAGGTTTCGACAGAGTCAAAGGCCTTCTCGTAGTCCACAAAAGCCATACACAGCGGCTGATTGTACTCGTTTGTTTTCTGTACAATCTGCCGTACAGTATGGATGTGGTCCACGGTGCTGAAGCCTTTTCGAAACCCGGCTTGCTCCTTTGGCTGAAACTCGTCGAGCCTTCCGGCGAGGCGGTTTGTGACTACTCTCGAGAACAACTTGTAAACATGGCTCAGGAGTGAGATGGGTCTGTAATTCCTCAGCAAGGTCTTATCACCTTTCTTGAAGAACAGAGCCACCGCACTCCCGCGCCACGCTTCAGGTGTTTGTCCCTGTTGGAGGACGGAATTAAACAAACTCGTCAGCTCGTTGAGGACCGGAGCCCCCCCCCCGCCTTGAGTAGTTCAGTTGTAATTCCGTCCTCCCCAGGGGACTTGTTGTTTTTAAGTTGCCTGAGAGCCGCCCTAACCTCGCCCTGGTCAATATCCGGAATGTCCTCGGTATAGCGGCGCGATAGTGGGGCTCGGTGGTCACAATCAGTAGGACCCATCGGCCTTTTTGTCCGTGATGCATACAGGTCTCTGTAAAAGCTCTCAATTTCCTCGGGAATCTCGAACCTTGAGGTCACGGTTCTGCCATCCGCTGTCTTTAGTTTCGTCAGACGGGGTCTTCCAAGCTGTTGGGCAAATACCTTGGTACCCCTGTTCTGCTCGATCGCTGCCTCGACGATACTGGTGTTATACCGTCTAAGGTCGCGTCGTATCAGCTTTCGGATTCTGAGATTTAGATCCCGCTGGTCTGACGAAGACGAGTGCGTAGATGGCGTTTCCCGTCTTATTCTCATAAGTTCGAGAGTCTCGGGCGAGAGCTTAGAGCACCTGTTAATGCTTTTTCCAGACAAAAACCTTCGGGACACTTGCTGTAGCGTCCTGACCACATTGTCGGCCTTATCGTGAATATTGCCAGTGGTTTCAGCAGATCGAAACGATTTTGAAGTTCTGACTGGAACCTCTCAGCCCCTGAGGCTAACTGGAGCGCGGTAGGTTGGAGAGTAGGCTTCATCATACGGGCCCTTTCAGCTCGAAAGTCCAAATTCAGAGATGCTCGCACAAGTCGGTGATCACCACCGGTATTAAACTTGTTAATCACAGAGACATCTCTAAACATACACTTCCTGTCCGTCATGATGAAGTCTATCTCGTTCCTTGTGACCTTGTCGGGGCTTCGCCAAGTCCATTTTCTGTGGGGCTTCTTCTTAAAGAAAGAGTTCATCAAGTAGAGCCCCTGAGTCTCGAGAAAACTGACAAGCATATGGCTCCGGTCATTTCTGCGCCCCACACCAAAGGGACCGATCTTCGTTTCGCCGCGTTCTTGTACTCCCACTTTGGCATTGAAGTCCCCCATCATAACGCTGTAGTGAGTCTTGGCAGTACCATGTAGTGCTTTTGCTATGTCCTCGTACACGGTCTCAACTGCCTCGACAGTGCTTCTCGAGGTCGGGGCATACACTTGTATCACCTTCAGGCTGAACCTGTTGGTGAGTCTCAGTATTAAGTATGCTACCCGAGCCGAAACACTGCTGATCTCCACAATGCTGCTAACGAGGTCCTTTTTTACCATAAAGCCGATCCCGCCCTCGGAAGAATGTCTTCCGTCACCTTCCCGAAAGTAAAACAGGTCGCCTGATGCAAGGGTTAGCGTGTCCTCCCCCTTTCTTCGGACCTCGCACAATCCCAGTATGTGCCAGTTAATACGACCTAGTTCTACCTCGAGTTCGGTGAGCCGCTCGTCCAGGCGCAGAGTAGTTACATTAAACGTAGCCAGGGTCAGTTTTGTATGGCAGCCTCCCGTAACCCGGAGATTCTTAGCACCCCCTCTCCCGCCGTCACTCCGACCGCTGCCGTGATCGGGAACAGCGGGAGTGCCGGGAACTGGGGGCCTTTGTTTTTTTGTGTGCATCATAGGAGGATATTTGGCCTTACTGTATCACGCTGGCCAGACGGGTTGGTACAGGGTTTAGTTTCGAATTTTCCTTTTCTGTGCGCCATGACCTCGTCCGTTTATCAGCAGGTGCACCACTCGCAGGTGAGGCTGGCTTGGACCCCGGGGTTGGTGGTAGGGCCCCATCGCACCCATGGCATGTTAGTAGTGGAGTTATTAATTTTCGTGTAGTGAAGGGACGTCACCAAAATTCAACCTTAATTATTATATTTTTGGTCATATTTCTGGTGCTACTCGACCGATTGCAATCAAACAAATGTTAGAATTTAAGTCTGACCAAGGCCTTATAAACACATAATACCGCATCGAAATCGGTTCAGTAGTTTTGCGTTCATCGCAGTTAAATAATTATAACGCCAAAAGTCCGCCATTTTGATTTTCCATGAATTTTATTATACTTGGTGTCACGCACACAATCATGACAAATTAAATGACACCTTGTATTTAAAAATCCATCAAGATGTTCAGGTTGTAGAGCGTTCAAGAAAATTTATCGAACTTTACATTTTAGCGCCAAAAGTCTGCCATTTTCATTTTTAAAAAACTTTAATATACCTGGTGTCACTCACTCAATCACGACGAATCAAATGACACCTCGCATGTCAAAATCTGCCAAGCCGTTCAGGCTGTAAGACGTGACAAAGAATTATACATACATACATTATCTCGAAAAACATTACCCTACTGTCTTCGGCAGTTCGGGTAAAAACATATCAATCGCAATCAAAATAGAGTAAAACAAATAAAAACAGTGGTAATAATGGAGATCATTATATAATTAAGGGTGAACGTAAAATTCACTAAAATGGAGACAAGCCAAAAATAATTTGGGGAATGTGTCGGCAAATAAGTCACAGCTAGGGTACCCACTTCTCAAGAAGGGCGTTGAATGCAGTTAGTACGCGCGGTATTGGTGATTGCGCTCGCGACTGTGTCCGCGAAAAAGGTACGTTGAACAGGCTGTGCTTACGACCACGTGTGTATAAATTAGGGACAAAGAGTCTGCAAAGCACTTCACTTAGATCGGGAGCATCGATCTCGTCGCGAATGATTTTAATGGCTATCATTAGCTGATGCCAAATACGGCGAACTTCCAGAGAGTTGTAACCAAGGCAGCCTAGTAGGAAAAGAGTGGGGAAAAATAAGGATAATACCCGCACTGGCGTTCATACAGAAATCTTAAGAAAGTTTTTTGAATCTTTTCTAATGGAAGAGCATAGTACCTAACTTCGTGAGTATTCCTTAACCTTATCTCCTCATAATATGCATACATAAGTAAATAAATTACATCCGGACGCGAATGAAGACAAAATCATGATCATCACATAAAGATTTGTCCTGAGCGGGAATCGAATCCAAGACATACGTTCTCAAAAGAACACTAACTACTAAACCAATAAGTTAGTAGAGCGATAATTTTGTGACGTTACTAAAATATGGGATCCTCGATTTAATAATCGGACCACTAAGGATAATCCAGATAGGTACTTTATAATTTCCTCCCACAAGAGCTGCATGGATTTTCCTTTTAGTCCAGTTGAGACTTCTGTTCGTTATTCCCTATGACTTCGTGAACAATGAGAATACCCAAGATAGAATGACCAATTGAAATTGCACCTAACGACAAATGAAATGTAGAATTATTGAATTCCAAGATTATGCATTGGAAATGTCTACTATTAATACCTATTCATACTAAGTATTACCACAGCCGACAGATCATAGTTCTCTTTATACTGTGCTGTTACTAGCTAACTCGCGCAGCTTCAAAATAGAGAGAGAGAAAGATGCATTTTTTCATTAGGCTCAAAGTAGTGTGCGAAACTGGCTTTCTTTTCCCTAGGGACACACCACACCGCCTTCGTCATGATTGTTTGTCTAGGAAAGCCGGCTGAAGGATATTTGAGTACTAAATACGTGCAATTTATCATTCTACGCGTGTACGTACGACACATCTACCTATCCATTCAGGGAAATAGGCTTGCTTAAATTCGTCATTGTAGATTTCTTTAAGCCGACATATTCTACTATCTAAAACCTCGTCCGCGACTAGCTCATCAAAATCAATGGTCGTTAGGTACAATATTTTCCGTGAGTAATATTATTCCGTTTCGAAGTGACAGTTCGTTAACAAGAGCGATCTTTATTTTAATACACAGTTACAATTAACTTGTACCAAACTTACCGTGGCATTACTTTGTTTCATTAAATATCCTCTCGGAGTCAGGAGCGATAAAATTCGGGAGATGAAGCCTTCGAACGGGACATTTTGATCATTGGCATAAATTAAATGTAGGTAGGTATTTAGAGCCTTTCCCTCGGTACAGGTTTTCGTACCGTTGTTCGACCCGAGCACCCACTATATTGATCTCATTGTTTGACACATTGCACTTTTGAAAAGTGTCGTTTCTGCACTATCATTGATCAGAATATATACACATACTTGTGTATAATACAGGATGTTTTAAATAAATTCATCAAGAAAATCTTTTTTTTAAATAAATAATTAATAATGACATGTAAATTCCTAATATATTTTTTTTAAGTGTGGAAATCCCTCATGGATGCTATGTGCGACTCTTACCGAATAAAAACACACTTGTCCTATCACTGCCTACGGTTGGGAGCTCCGGGTAAGCCCTGGAAAAGATGTCCCAGAATCTTTGATAAGATTGATTTTGTAGGTGAATTAAAAATATCATACATACATATAGTCACGACTTTATTCCCGAAGGGGTAGGCAGAGGCATAGTATATGCCCACATTTCACCTTATAGTTTTATGTTCCACGTAATAGGTGGTGAGCCTATTGCCGTGTTGAAATGGACAGGCTCAGGTCGCCGCGACGCGCAGTAGAAATGTCTCAAACCGCCCATAAGTTTTGCTTTACGATTGGCTTAACGATTGTCATTTTACTGACAACCGGGTTTCATTTCGAGGTTTCCTTCTCTACGCAAAGGAGATTTTTCGGTATGTATTGGGGTGACGACATTTTGTACTCTTACCCGTCGCAACACGGGAATCCGTCCTCCGCACGGGGCAATATTGAAAATATCATCACATTCAATAGTAAAATAAACACTATAGGATATTTTAAACTGCATCATCTAATCCAGACCTGTGCCCAAATTAACCTAAAACGTGTGTTATAGGATCTAAACAACTCTATACGAGTATGTTCCAACTCTATATCTTTTGCCTTTCTATTATTGAAGAAAAATATCCCAAACTCAGTCGATATCAAAAGAATATAGGAATTAAAAATCAGACCTTACAAAGAAGCACAGAAAATAAAGTCATAAGTAGAGTCGGGGTAAGTACAAGTCCAACTAATAATTTAAGGCTTTTAATTAATTTGTAATGCGTTGTAAAGAATAAACATCGGAAGCTCTACGTAGAGATTTAAATATCGTTCCTTAAAGCTTATAAAGACAAGGAAAAAAAATAATATTTGTCACGCACCCTGTGAAGTGCGTCGATCGGTGCCCAGGCGCATATAACTGCGGTGCAGTAACGAAAGTGACACAATCGCGCGCCGGCCGCCGCAGCCTCACCGCAACTGTGAGTACTGGATACAAAATAATAAATAATATTAAATATATTAAGGACATAAAATATAAAGGAACAATACAAAACTAAAATAACAATTTCGTAAAAAAAATTGACACTGTTGATGATGAATATGGTAATAAATTATGATAATGTGATATTTTGAAAATAATTAATCATTTTTATAAAATAAAAATACGTAATACATTTTTTTGAATAAGTATTTATTGTTCTTTTTAGAGTTCCCACGATATAAACACATACTAAATAAATAACATAGACCAAAAATTTAAATAAGGCAAGCTAGAAAAAATATCAATCAAAATAAATTCAAAAGTAATTCTATGGCTATAATGCGAATAGAAATGTATAATTTATAGAATACTCGTAAATAAGTAATAACAATTTTGTTCCATTGTTTAATGATCAATTAATAAAAACTAATTAAGCATAAATAATATTTATGGCAAAACTAAAGCTATTAATAATTATAAGTTCAATAGTCTTTGTTGTCGTCTTCGAAAATGTTGCAAAAAATTTCTAATTTTGCAACCATCAATTTTTCAATACCGTTGAGACTTACTGTTAATTAACTAGGCAGCAAGGCTAAAGCAGATCAAAAACTATCAAGAATAATAGCTAACTAGCTACATTAACTGGATGGAACGATAACATTACAAAAAGTAAATTATGATATTGACATCCTTATTGCCATATGAATATTAACATACATTTTAAAGGCGAGCGTATCCTTTTTAGGGTTGCAAACGTTCAAAATCAGAATACTGTGTGCCAAATTGTAAGTAAGCTGATAAACAAAAAAAAAACGGAGTACTTTTTTAAGAACCGGCAATGCAGAAGTGTAAAAATATTACATTTATTTCGGAACTACGTTCAATAAAAATTTTGTTCATCAGTTTGGTCTAGTACAGTACCTAAAAACGCGAGAAAGTAAAATAAACGCACTTTTTAGTAATAAACTTTCGCATTCGACTACCACTAGGATTAAAGACTCTATTTTCTATATTAATAAAAGCTGGCGTTTCCTGTTTACATCGTTTAGTGAAAGTGTTAGAAATTATGATAATTTTATTGCATATCGTTTTCCGTTGGATGATTGTTTTTATTGTGGTTTATTATGAATATCAGTGTTTGTTTTTATTGCATGAATGAAGTTTGCTTTGGTTTCAAAAAAAGTGATCATCAATTGAGGTATTTTAGTGTATGGATGCTTAGTTCATTTGGTACATGTCACTGTGAGTGTGTTACTGATGCTTCTAGTATTCCATTCTCATAACAATGAATACAGACGTATACTAGAAGAACAGTTCTTAAGGATTTTTTGTGCCAATTTTGTTGGGGGCATGTCCCCAGCTCGTGTAGTTCCCATTTGGCGGCGCTGTCGTCGCATTTCACTGTCTCAGTTAGTCAAAAACTAGTAGGCACAATTTTTACGTTTATAATCGATTAAATTCAGGGATTATTTATAAAAAAATATTTCACATCTTTTATATTTATATTAAGTCCTAGCGGTACCCTGCCACGCTTCGCTGTGACTTTTTTATGGTGGTTTTATGTACCTATGAGAAATGAGTAACAAACTAAATGATGGGTACATTTAACAAAAAATGTGTGCGTGTACTATTGTACACACGTAAGAAGTGAAACTTCTTCATGACCTTATTTTTCGAAAGAAATATCATAAAATATACATAGGAGTTAGTAGTCCAAAAGTTCAAAAGTCCAAAGTCAAAAAGTCCAAAAGTCCAATAGTCCAAAAGTCCAATAGTCCAAAAGTCCAAAAGTCCAAAGTCCAAAGTCCAAAAGTCCAAAACTACAAAGTCTAAAAGTCTAAAATTCTAAAAGTCCAAAACTCCAAAACTCCAAAACTCCAAAACTCCAAAACTCCAAAACTCCAAAACTCCAAAACTCCAAAACTCCAAAACTCCAA
Source organism: Miltochrista miniata (assembly GCA_933228765.1). Taxonomy (NCBI): domain Eukaryota; kingdom Metazoa; phylum Arthropoda; class Insecta; order Lepidoptera; family Erebidae; genus Miltochrista; species Miltochrista miniata. The sequence goes on from OW121768.1 coordinate 13,036,116, forward strand.
AACTCCAAACTCCAAAACTCCAAAACTCCAAAACTCCAAAACTCCAAAACTACAAAACTCCAAAACACCAAAACTCCAAAACTCCAAAACTCCAAAAGTCCAAAAGTCCAAAAGTCCAAAAGTCCAAAAGTCCAAAAGTCCAAAAGGCCAAAAGTCCAAAGTCCAAAAGTCCAAACTCCAAAGTCTAAAACTCCAAAACTCCGAAACTTCAAAACTCCAAAACTCCAAAACTCCAAAACACAAAAACTCCAAAACTCCAAAACTCCTAAAGTCCAAAAGTCCAAAAGTCCAAAAGTCCAAAAGTCCAAAAGTTCAAAAGTCCAAAAGTCCAAAAGTCCAAAAGTCCAAAAGTCCAAAAGGCCAAAAGTCCAAAAGTCCAAAAGTCCAAAAGTCCAAAAGTCCAAAAGTCCAAAAGTCCAAAAGTCCAAAAGTCCAAAAGTCCAAAAGTCCAAAAGTCCAAAAGTCCAAACTCCAAAACTCCAAAACTCCAAAACTCCAAAACTCCAAAACTCCAAAACTCCAAAACTCCAAAACTCCAAAACTCCAAAACTCCAAAACTCCAAAACTCCAAAACTCCAAAACTCCAAAAGTCCAAAAGTCCAAAAGTCCAAAAGTCCAAAAGTCCAAACTCCAAAGTCTAAAACTCCAAAACTCCGAAACTTCAAAACTCCAAAACTCCAAAACTCCAAAACACAAAAACTCCAAAACTCCAAAACTCCAAAACTCCAAAAGTCCAAAGTCAAAAAGTCCAAAAGTCCAAAAGTCCAAAAGTTCAAAAGTCCAAAAGTCCAAAAGTCCAAAAGTCCAAAAGTCCAAAAGTCCAAAAGGCCAAAAGTCCAAAAGTCCAAAAGTCCAAAAGTCCAAAAGTCCAAAAGTCCAAAAGTCCAAAAGTCCAAACTCCAAAACTCCAAAACTCCAAAAGTCCAAAAGTCCAAAAGGCCAAAACTCCAAAACTCCAAAACTCCAAAACTCCAAAACTCCAAAACTCCAAAACTCCAAAACTCCAAAACTCCAAAACTCCAAAACTCCAAAACTCCAAACTCCAAAACTCCAAAACTCCAAAACTCCAAAACTCCAAAACTCCAAAACTCCAAAACTCCAAAACTCCAAAACTCCAAAACTCCAAAACTCCAAAACTCCAAAACTCCAAAACTCCAAAACTCCAAAACTCCAAAACTCCAAAACTCCAAAACTCCAAAACTCCAAAACTCTAAAACTCTAAAACTCTAAAACTCCAAAACTCCAAAACTCTGAAACTCTGAAACTCTAAAACTCTAAAACTCTAAATCTCTCAAACTCTAAAACTCTAAACCTCTAAACCTCTAAAACTCTAAAACTCCAAAACTCCAAAACTCCAAAACTCCAAAACTCCAAAACTCCAAAACTCCAAAACTCCAAAACTCCAAAACTCCAAAACTCCAAAACTCCAAAACTCCAAAACTCCAAAACTCCAAAACTCCAAAACTCCAAAACTCCAAAACTCCAAAACTCCAAAACTCCAAAACTCCAAAACTCCAAAACTCCAAAACTCCAAAACTCCAAAACTCCAAAACTCCAAAACTCCAAAACTCCAAAACTCCAAAACTCCAAAACTCCAAAACTCCAAAACTCCAAAACTCCAAAACTCCAAAACTCCAAAACTCCAAAACTCCAAAACTCCAAAACTCCAAAACTCCAAAACTCCAAAACTCCAAAACTACAAAACTCCAAAACTCCAAAACTCTAAAACTCCAAAACTCCAAAACTCCAAAACTCCAAAACTCCAAAACTCCAAAACTCCAAAACTCCAAAACTCCAAAACTCCAAAACTCCAAAACTCCAAAACTCCAAAACTCTAAAACTCTAAAACTCCAAAACTCCAAAACTCTGAAACTCTAAAACTCTAAAACTCTAAATCTCTCAAACTCTAAAACTCTAAACCTCTAAACCTCTAAAACTCTAAACCTCCAAAACTCAAAAACTCAAAAACTCCAAAACTCCAAAACTCCAAAATTCCAAAAGTCTAAAGTCCAAAACTCCAAAATTCCGAATGTCCAAAAAGTTCAAAAATAACATGCAAAACATATCTGACCTCTTTATTAGGTGCGTACTCTCTTTTATTATTCTGAATGCAAGGAGGCCGCAATCAAACTTCTCTTAAAAAACATCAATCTGGGAGGTACCTTCTAAATAGGTTGTTTATAATAATTTTGTTCTGAAGCTGGCAGAATATAATTAAAAAAACAACGACCAACGCCATCTATTGGTAATATCACTTTTTAAAGCGATTTTATTCTTATTGCTGTTATGATAAAAGTGTATAAAGTAGCCTAAAACCATCTCTGAATCCTATTGTATATCGTGTCCAATTTTGAGCTCAATCGATTCAGTAAATTTTGAGTTTTTAATGGATACACAAACGCACACAACATTTTTATATATATAGAAGAAGAAGAAGAAGAAGAAGATTTATAGATATTTACAATGATTGATTTTACTCTTTTGCTATGAAAAATTAAAAATGGCTGCCGCGCTGCGACTGCAACGCTGCCAAGCGGCAGTTTGTGTCACAGAAAGTTTGTCTTCAGAGTAGCCTAAGAAACTATTCTTCTAGTATTGGTCTGTATTCATTGCTCATAATTTGATATTATTAGTTTTATATTATTGCAAACCCTTAGATTTACATAATTGTAAATATTTATTTAACGAGTGTGATCCGGAAACTTTTACAATGATAGATAATATTAGTAGGATGGCTTTCGACGGTAAAATAGAAATTCTACTTCAGTATTACTGTCAATAATATCTGATAAATCTTAATTTACTACCTATTACTTTGTGCTAAATTAATTTTATTTTTCAATTTTTAGTATTTGTTTGAAGTCGTTTTTTTTTGTTAATTTCCTTTTTTCATTATTTTTAGTGACGGGTAGACTGAAATTATATCAGTCTAGGGGCAATGTTCTCCCCAATACAAATTAATCAAGCCCAAACACAAGGTAACTGCTGTAAATCGTTAAAGAATTCCCTCGATTCGAGGGATTTCCAAAAGCGGATCAAAAAGTTGTACTTAATTTAAAGTGACCCACATAATCCATAATAAAATTAGCCCTGCCCTTGCCAATCCTCGCGTATTTTTAAGCATATGTAAATCAACCCCATAGTTTACTTACATTTTGTGACAAATACCATAGCGTGAAGTAATTATTTGTAATTGACTGATTTATGTATCTTCTTTGTTTTACGATAAGCTTTATAATCATGTTAATATTGACTCAAAGTTAAACAGTTTTCGCAAAGCATAAAAAATAATTATTAAACAAGTGAAAGTCGTGACTGTTTGTGGAAAAATTTTGATTAGATGCTGCACTGACTTTCCTACAATAACGTCTTCACTTTTTGCGGTCTTCGGTAAGCATGCTTGAAACTTAAACAACGCCAAATCTTTACGAGTATAGATGTTCGAACGGAGTGTTGTACTACTCGTAATAAGACATCAATTTGCACTAATAATTTCTTATCAGTACGTAGATACCCTTTTACAATATTTTCGTTCATTTCGATTGGGATCTATGTTTTGATTTTAACTATGTAGAAAGACGTAATTTTCTTCTTTTAATTAGAACATTGTGAAAGATTTCATTGACTACATCGCTGTCGTTTTTGACTTAAGTACTTAACAATGTAAAAATTAATTCCAGAAAACTTCGAATATTGATTAAATGAATATACTTAAATGTTACAAATATAGTAAAGAAAATACGACTTCTTTGGGACAAAACATAGCGGATTTGTGAAATTAAGATCTATTATTAATATATTAGGATAGGTACCTAATATATTAATAATAGATCTTAATTTCACAAATGTTTAAGTTTTACAAATAAAAATTCTGATTCTTAAAAATAAGGTAATAATGCCCGTTAAAGAAAAATATACATTCAAAAACTATATTGCAGATAATAGGCTTGTGTCCACTAAGAATAAATCTGATCGATGTGTGTTTCTAACGACTATGTCCGATATATAAATAACAAAAAGTAATATAAATTGGTGCACAAATTAAGGATTACTATTATTTTTAGAAAATAAAATTGGAAAAAATAGGCAATCAGTCACGTGACATCAAACACCTCTATCAGATGGTGTGACGTCACAGTTTGCTTTTTGACGTTTGACACACTCTGGCAGTCTCGAGTCTTGACATCTTGTGTCACAAGTCGTGTTATCTTGTGTCATAAAATACCGTGGACAGAGAACATTTTAAATTAATATGGAAAGCAGACGAACGCTAACTTAACACTGTCAAACAGTGATGTCAATGGCAATTTTTTTTTCAATTAATTTATATTGGCTTTGGTTACTTAGACCATATGCCAAAGTGATGCCAACTCCTACCGAATGTTCCTCTAAAAACCAACCTCAAATTCCCAAATTTCCCTAAATATCGATTAAAACCCCTAAACGTTTCTTTTTTGTAGTATAACTTTAAATCTCAAAACAAATCATTGAAAGGGCTCTTAAAAAAATACACATTTTCTTTTTGTTTTGTTTGGCGAGATTCTTTGGCGGGAACTGAAAGGAATCGTATCGCGTCGTTTTGTAAATTTGCTAAATTAGTGTAATTTCGAGTGTTTTGTGTGTATCAATGGTGGATTCTTAAACATAAACGTTTGACAACGTGCACTAGTGTTGGGAAGTGATAAAACGCTGTAAATCGCAACTTTGCAGTGACAAAAAATCCAAAGAAACTTTCAGAAATTTATCCACCACTTTTCTGAAGGAAGACTGACATTGACTTAGGGATGATGTACTTGACTGGACTTAGAGGACGAGGACTGTGACTTTTTAAAGCAAAATGAAGAGATAATAAATATACAAGACTTGGCTGTATGGCTCAAATTGCCTTTGCCTATCCGAAAATGGATAAATAAAACCACTACTACTTTTGTTTGGCATCAAGTGACGTCACACAAGGCGCCATGAGCGTTTTCGATACAAATTGAAATTCATTTTTTAAATCACAAAATAAACTATGTAAATGATTGTTTTAAATCAAAATATTACATTTTTGTGATCATGTAGATATAAAGCTACAAAAATAAACGATTTTTGAAGTTTAGGACACAAGCCTTAATAATACGCTTTACAGAATATCAAATTAAAAAACTAGTTTTTACAATGAATATATTATTTGTAAGTACTTTTAGACATTTTTTAAACACCATTTATTCGTTAATGGTTTTCTAAAATAAGTCGAGGCTGGTATCAATTTTAGTTTCGATTTACTTATGGTACTTCAAAAAACCTGTTGTGTACGTGTAATTATAGGAATAAGTGCAAATAATTTAGATATCATACATAAGTAATTAGATAACAGAATTTAATGTGATTCAAATTCGAAAAATATTCTTATTACTTTTCCATTTAATGACTTAATAACTAGTTTAATTTGAGGTTGATGATAGTATTTTATGTTATTATCAGACAATTAACATTCAATATTCATAGGATATCACCTCGCGTAAAATATTTAAATGGCCGCCCATTTTTAAGTTTTAATTAGTACTGATTAAGGATTCTTGACTATGGCGACGACGGCTCTTAACTCACATTTTTGTATCTGTGTGAAGTATGTCTTGTAAAATGAAGTTGGTTAACAAACAGAAAATAGTGTTTTTTAGGGTTTCGTAGCCAAATGGCAAAAACGGAACCCTTATAGATTCGTCATGTCTGTCTGTCTGTCTGTCTGTCTGTCTGTCTGTCCGTCCGTGTGTCACACCCACTTTTCTCCGAAACTATAAGACCTATGCTATTGAAACTTGGTAACTAGATGTATTCTGTGAACCGCATTAAGATTCTTATATAAAACTAGAAAAAAAGCAGTAAATTTTGGGGGTCCCCATACTCAGAACTGAATCTCAAAATTTTTTTTCTCATCAAACCCATACGTGTGGGATATCTATAGACAGGTCTTTAAAAATGCTATTGAGGTTTCTAACATTATTTTTTTCTAATGTTAATAGTTTGCGCAAGACACACTTCCAAAGTGGAAAAATGTGTGTCCCCCCCCCTCTAACTTCTAAACTAAGAGAATGATAAATATAAAAAGAATATATGATGTACATTGCCATAAAAACTACCAACGAAAATTGGTTTCAACGAGATAGAGCTGGTAGTTTTTTTTTAATACGTCATAAACCGCAATTTTCGGTTAGAAAAATCACTACCACTGCGATCGTGTTAAAACATCCATCAAAGTTACAACGAACTATAAGAACTTTTATATTATGTTACTTGCTGCTACGAAACCCTTCATGAGCGAGCCCAACTCGCACTTGGCCGGTTTATTTTAAACCTCTGAAGTGGCAGACCGCCGAGTTTCTTGCCAGTTCTTCTCAAGCGGGCCGCGTTCCGAACTGGAGGAACCATTTGCATTGTATTCATTGACGTGTCGCAAGTGCCTTTGTATTAGGATTATGCGAAATAAATGTTTTTTGACTTTGACTTTGACTTAGACTATTAATCAAAGTCAACCTGATCGAAATTGGTCACCCTAATTAAAGTCTTTGTATGTTTGTTTTTGCGTTCCGACCCTAAAGCATCATTGTTAACTTAAGACAATAATATAACAGCTTCACATATTTATTTACATGTCATTACATCCATATTTTTTGGGTTTATGAGTTTATTCTAATTCATAAAAGCCCCGAAAGGTCTTTGTTTTGAATATTACATGAATATTTTCACTTTCGGTCGGTGACCTATAACGTAGAGTAAGAATGTCTCCCGAAGTGACCTCACCAGCTCTTTAGTATGCACCATAGGTACATCTGCGTCGTTGTACTTATGTATGAAATTATGTGTTAAGTATTTCATGCCATTGACATGGATGACGAATAATGTCAATGACCGGGGAAAGGGTTATTGTATTAATCTCGATTTTTAGAATATATTTACATAAAACACACTACCTTTAAAACGGTATTGTATTTAACTTAAATATGGTAAATTGGACTTATTTTGTACATTGCTTGGGTAAACGCGGGCTCCATCAAAATTTGGGGTACCTAGACATTCATGTGTTAGTGCGTTGCTCTATTTTTAACCGACTTCAAAAAAAGGAGGAGGTTCTCAAAGGGAGGAGGTTCTTCGGTTCTCTCGTCTGTATGTATTTTTTTTATGTATGTTAAGCGATATTTCCGTCCATTACAGACGGATTTCAAAATTTCTTTTTTTGTTGAATAGGGTTTACTTCTGAGGTGGTCCCATTTTCACCAGGTCAGGATCTGATGATGGGATCCAGGAGAAAACGAGGGCAACCATCGAAAATTGTAGGGACAACACTAGTTGTCCCTACAATTTTTTTTTGGTTTGGATTGGAAATTAAAAAGTTAACAAGCGCACTAGCGCTTGTTAACTTTTTAATTAAGTGCTTTAATGTTTTACACTTTAATGAAGGTTTGGAGTCGACCTGATGTTAGAGTCGAAAGACAGTCGAGGGCATTCCTTAACAATTTACAGCAGTTACCTTGTGTTTGGGCTTGATTGATTTGTATTGATGAGAACTATTGAGAACTTTACACCTAGATTGATAGATCTGACTTAAAAAAAAAGGAAGTTCTCAATGTTTTATGTATGTTCACCGATATTTCGTCAATTATAGACGAATTTCAAATCTGCTTTTTGTTGGATAGAGTTCACTTCTGAGGTGTGCCCAATTTCACCAGGTCAGGATCTGAAGATGGGATTCAGGAGAAATCGAGGGCAACCACCGAAAATTGTAGGGACAACTAGTGCGTTTGTTAACTTTTTAATTCAGTGCTTTAATGTACTACAATTTAATGAATGTCTGGAGTTGATCTGATGATGGAACCGAAAGAAAGTCGAGGGAATTCCTTAACGATTTACAGCAGCTACCTTGTGTTTGGGCTTGATTGATTTGTATTGATGAGATCTTTCACCTAGATAGATATATTTTTCGGTTCACCAGTCACTTAAAATAATGAAAAAAAAATTTTAATAAAAAATAAAACCGACTTCAAACAAATCCTGAAAAATAAAATTTACTTAAAATAATTTTTTTTCGATAGGTAAATACGGTTTACCTAAGTAAGGCAGTAAGTAGGTACCTGGGGATCGTGCGAAGCATGGCCCTCTACGGGGCTCCCGTATGGGCGGAGACCCTGACGGCCAGCAATGAGGCTAGACTGCTGAGCCCGCAGAGAGTGATGGCCGTCAGGGTGATAAGAGGATACCGCACGATCTCCGGTGAGGCGGCATGTCTCCTAGCCGGGACCCCTCCATGGGACCTGGAAGCGAGAGCCCTTGCGTCACTGTTCAGATGGCGCAAGGAGGCGCTGGAGCGGGGCCAAAGGCCTGCGTCTCGAGAAATCGAGGCCCAGCGGACCCTGCTCCACCAGGAAACCGTGGAGACATGGAAGGTGCGACTTGAGCAACCAAAGGGGGGATTCGCCACAATCGCGGCCGTCATACCGGTCATGAACGAGTGGCTGGAGAGAAGACACGGTGCTCTCTCCTACCGGTTGACACAGATGCTTGCCGGGCACGGTAGCTTCGGTAGGTATCTGTGGCGAAAACACCGGGAAACCACGGCCGAGTGTCAGCACTGCGAGGACCGCAGCGATGACACGGCGCTCCACACGCTGGTGGAGTGCACGGCGTGGGCACAACAGCGACAGGTCCTCGTAGTGGGTCTGGGCGTGGACACTCTCTCGCTTGAGGCCATGGTACGAGCCATGCTCTCCAGCGGGAGTAAGTGGGACTGCGCCGCCTCTTTCTGCGAGCAGGTCATGCTCGCGAAGGAGGCGGCGGGCCGGGTGCGGGAGAGAACTCTCCCACCCGAGTTCCGCAGTCGGCGCCCCGGGCGCCGCCGACGTGTCTTCGCCGAGGACTATCGGCCTCCATGACCGGGGGTCTGAGGACGGTGAGAGGGCCGCTCACCGTCCTTACAGAAGCAGGCCCATGACGGCAGCGTGACGTGAGCACTCACGCACGCCCCCTCTTAGAAGCGGGGTCACACCCGAAACCCCCCATAGACGCGGGATTGCACCCGAACCACCCCCTGGGCGAGGCCGCATTGGCGGCCTTAGGTCTGTTGGGAGTCACGGGACATCCTTCCTGAGGGCTTACCCGGGGCTCTCAACCATAGGCTGTTGGGCGTTACGTGAGGTTTTTTAGTCGGTAAGAGTCCGGCATAGCATCCTACGAGGATTTTCCCTCACGTTAAAAAAAAAAAAAAAAAAAAAGGCAGTAAGTAGGAAAAGTGTTGGTTTTTAGTCGGTAAGAGTCAGGCATGGCATTCATGGCGGATTTTTCACAAGTAAAAAAAAGAAAAATACTTGGAGCTAAAGTGCGAGGATGTGAAAGTTGTCCTATTTTAATATACAACTGAAGATGTTGTTGATGTATATTAGATACTCAATCATAATCTAATCCTAAAATAGTCTGAAATTTGGTATTAAGATAAATGACATCTTGATTTAACTCGAGAAAAGATTTATATGTATTATGGAATGGGTAGGGGACAAATTTAGCGCGTGGGCGGACTCTAGCTAGTACCTACAATATAAATAAAATACTTCAGTATTTATATCATTCATTCAAACTTATCTCAATATTCAAAGAAGATTTTATGTACAAACCTATGAATTTTGATGTATGTATATTACCCTAACCTTTTGTATGTATCTTTTATTCATGCTTTTATCCATTCATACTAGTATTATAAATAGAAAGTGTGTTTATTTTTCAAATTGACCTTTATGCACTTTAAGGCTGGAGGGCTTGTAAAGCAGGAGAGATAAAGTTATTTTTGCCTATATCACAATGTCTTTAGATCAGATTTGAGTCAAAAAAATGTTTCGGAGTTATACAGGAACAGACAATCGTTTGATGTTCCAGCAGATAGCTATTGCCAAAATCGGGTACTTAGGTATATAATATACTAGCGGACGTCACGCGGTTTCACCCGCGTAGCTACCGTTTCCGTGGAAACACGGGAATAAAATATAGCTTATGTTCACTGGGGATAATGTAGCTTTCTAACAGTGAAAGAATTTTTCAAATCGGTCAAGTAGTTTTGAAGCCTATTCGTTGCAAACATACAAAAAAAGCCAACAAAGAATCAAATCTTTCCTCTTTACAATATTATTAGTAGTGACATCTTTAGCCTACTGATTGGAAATCTGTTCCAATTCCAGCATACTATGGGAACTAAACGGGAATAAAAATCGACCCATGAGTTATTCCAGAATCTATCGTTGTGCCACCAGTCAGATCCGAGTAACCGAGCATGAAAGAGTAACAAACATCCACACTCACAAATAGACTCATTTATAATATTAGTAAGATAATAATATTCCCCCCTCCCATTTTTCATGTTTAACTCCCATTTTGGCACAAATAATCTCCGTCTGGCTTCCCATTTATCTTCGTACCAAATTTCATCAGAATCAAAACAATTTTACTGTCGTATTATTAACATTCGATACTAGCTATGCCCTTCGCTTGTAACTTATTACGATCCACTGTAATACTCATCTAATAAATACATGCTCGTATCCTACTTCCGACTAATATTATAAATGTGAAAGTTTGTGAAGATGTTTAGATGTTTGGATGTTTGTTACTCAATCACGCTCCAACGGCTGAACGGATTGGGCTGATATTTGGTACAGATATTGCTTATAGTATGGAATAACACATAGACTTTTGATCCCGGGAAAATATTCCCACGGGAAGCAGGAACGAGTACCGAATTTCACACAGCGAAGCCGCGAGCATCATCTAGTTAGTTTACAATAATGAATAGAAGTATGTCAGACTAGATTCCTAGACCCGCATAGTAACTAGTTCAAGTTCCCGCTTTTCACAGAAACTTATTACCGGAATAAGAGAGTTCCAGACTATGATTAATCTATTTAATTTTAAGTCAGATCCATGCAACCGTTAGAGCGAAAAATTGCAAGTTACAACCATCTTGACTTTCCTATACTCTGACATTCACACTTCTGCGCTCACAAATTAAATTTAGTTAAAAGAAGTAACATGTTTACATTTATTATTACTGCTACGCTCTTTTAAAACTTGGTAATATGCCTATCAATCAGCCTATGTTACTTTCGAATACATAATTTGACTATGCGATGGTCAAAAATAGTTTTTTTATCGGTTCAGTACTTTTAAAGTTTATCTAGTATATATGGTATAGTTACTAAAAAAACCAATCTATCCTCTAATTTTATAATATTTTTATAGATTTGAGGAAAAAAAATATCTAAGTATAAGCCACAAAGTGCCTTTGGATAGATGCCGAGGTATGCTTGACATTTAGAACTGATGCCCGCAGCGCCTTATTACTTCTAAGTAATGGCGGCTGATACTCGCATCGAATACTAACTACTATTGCGACGATGAGTAGCGTGCCTTATTGATAATTTTAATGTATACTCGATATTATACTCCTTGCATAACATCCTTGGGCCGCCAACTTGAGGTGCACTGCACTATCAATAGTTTGTGGACTGTAAGAGGGGCTCTCAATTCTTCTTCAAACTTATTTGGGCCCGTACATTGATGGATGAATGAGTAGTAGTTCTTGCGTTAAATAAGTCGTTGTTTATCTCTCTTTTAAATTATCTTCCTACGAATTTTATTGTAAATGCGAAAGTGTGTGAAGATGTTTGAATGTTTGTATATCAATCACGCCCTAACACAATGCTAATTGAATTTTTGTTACTTAATCACACTCTAACGGCTGAGCAAATTTGGCTCATGGATCTATAGACTATAGTCTGGAATAACGCATAAAATAATTTCTATCCCTGGAAAACGTTCCCATGGGAAGCGGAAACGCGAACAGAATTTCAAACTGGCAAAGTCGGGATCGCCATTTAATGGCGATCCCGACTTTGCCAGTGCCAGTGCCAGTGTTATAACTTTTACGTATAAACGAGTAACCTCAACACGAGTATAACTTTTAATATCATTGTCAACTCCAAAGCCAGACAGATCCAGTTGAACATTTGTTAGAGCTCAAACGTTGGGTCCATCAGCAATGCAAATCATAAATCAGTACTCGTCGTACCGTCGTACTGAAGTAATTAATCTTTCTTAGCATTCACAAACTTCGTCGTCGAATGTGAGGCGAAAGAAAATCTGACTTACATTAATTGTGTAGAAGATTCTTGTAGTTCAAAGAAGTTCTTTTTACTTATTTTTCTATAATGAAGCTCTCGTAGCCCAACTTGCTTAGTGTTCTTTAAATAATCACTGTTTTATGTGAATCGACTCCGGTGCCATGGAATACACGTACAATTGTAATGTCGTTTTCTCCAGCTTCCAGTGACATATAAGTCGGTTTACTTTGTTGAAAAATTTCAATATATTCGCCACCTATTAAGCGATTATAGCGATAGATTGTATCGTCTTATCCCTTCGGTATAAGGGTGCCGCCCTATGTGTGTGTATTTTCAGTACCTGTAAACACGACAATATGAGAGTAAAGCTTTTATTTTAAATACCATTAGCGCGTATATTTTACATTTACACCCATAATGCAGTTACATGGGTGCACTTCGATCACTTTTTCCTTGTTCTAGAACTCCTGGAGGCATCCTATGTCGCAGAACATCCAATACTTGATCCTTAGATTGTTAAACAGCCATGCTCATTTGTAGTTCACACTATGGCAGTCCAGAATAACGTGAGCTAGTCTCTTTTTAGGGTTCCGTACCCGAAGTATAAAATCGGGACCCTTTTTTTTTATTTTTTTATTTTTTTTTTAACGTGAGGGAAAATCCTAAAATCGGGACCCTATTACTGAAACTTCGCTGTCCATCTGTCTGTCCCTCACAAGGCTGTATCTCATGTAGTGAGAGAGTTGAAATTTTCACAGATTATGTATTTCTGTTGCCTGTTCTGTTCTGTTACTTTATGGTACGGAAGAGAGCGAGTCCAACTCGCACATCGCCGGTTTTTTGATTACATGCAGTCTTTGGATAATACATTTCTTGATAAGAATGTTCAATAGTTACTTATTTAGAGAACAACTAAGCAGTAGCCTATGAACATATTCTTGCACGGTATTTATGTACCATAATTTTATTTACTTGGCGCACAATAAAGTGTAAAATAAATAAATAATAATACATACGACTTGGCGTAGGTATCAAATGCCAATAACAAGATTCCATTAAACATATAGATAAACAACAAAGCAAGAAGTGGAATTCGTGATGTCGAAATTGCATTGAAACCAAAACGTGAAGTTCACGCCAATAATTTCAATTTAGTGCACAGGGCAGGAAAGGTGAACAGATCTAAAATAATATCAAGGCTGGGATGGGGACTCTTAAATTATTACACCGTGTTAGATGTTTTAGCAACTTCCCCCCCTTATCATTGGGACATCCTTCCGAGGGCTTCCCCGGGGCTCCCAACCACAGGCTGTTGGGCGTGACGTGAGGTTTTTTAGTCGGTAGGAGTCCAGCATAACATCCATGAGGATTTTCCCTCACGTTAAACAAAAAAAAAACACCTTATCTTTTTTTAAGGTCAGAGATTTCTAATATCATACTTTTTTAAAAAAAATGTACTTATAGTGAGAGAACTTTAGACATTCTTTGCTTAGACGATTAACTTAAATAATGTGTTACGGATCTGGAAATACTGTACTTTTTATTACCAAAAGAAAAAAAAAAGATTAATACATACATGCATACATTTCCTCACGCCTGTCTCCCATTGGAGTAGGCAGAGACTATAGCTTTCCACTTGCTACAATCCTAGCATACCACTTTCGCTTCTTCTACTTTCATAAGTGCTTTCACACACGCTCGTCGGTTAATAAACTAAAATTAATTTAAAAATTTAAGATCTGTACATAGTCCATAAGTAAATAAAATAAAGTAGGTACCCATTTTTTAAACTGTGGGAGAACTTTTGACCTCACACAAGATAAAACTACTGACTACGGCAGGGAGTCCCGGATAATCACACTATGAAGAATAATATAATTTAACATTACTTACATACCAGAAATGATTAGAACCGAAAGTGTGTGTTACTATTCAACAAACGAACACGGAGACAAGTGCAATACATATGTCTTTTCATACGTGTTCTGTATGATAAAAATTGTATTGTTTTGGCGAGGACTGCTACTGCTACGCTAGTGCTTACTTGTGATTATTCAGAATATTCCGATCATGTGTGGTAACGCGGCAACATTACCATCTTAGATCATCTAACCACAGGATGCGCCTTACTTAAGCATTGTTTTCTGCCATTGCACATGACCATTTGGTCTTTTGGCTTTATGAAAAGCCTGTACATCAGTACATCATTTTATATGATTAAACTAGTACATTACATTGTAGTTGACTGTACAATAACAATTAACACACAACAGCCATTACGCGTTTGTCGATTAATACATTTTTAAATGCAATGAAATTTTATATGTCTTTGTGTTTCCCCCTTCACTTGTATGAAAACTGGCAGAATATTTTTGTATGCGGTGGTTCGCAAAGGCTAGTCCCGTGTGTTATATGGTCTAAGATTACCATGCATACCTTCCTTGATAGTACGGAAATAGATGATGCTTTATATAAGTAAATCAATATAATTAGTGGAAAAAATCAAACAACTCAGCTTCTACTGATGTGGCAAACAAGTTTCTGCAAAAGATAATGAGATGAACAGTTTCAATCAGGTGGGTACCTTATTGAAAGTGTTAATCGTATTTCACGAACTTTTGCAATACCAGGAGCACCACACGCGCGTGGCCTACCCTGCAAATATTTTCTGAAACCTCTTTTGAAGAACTCCACATTGTAGACGTTCGAGAAAACCTGGACAAGGAGTATAATCCACAATAGAAGCGTGTGTGGTGGAAATCTCCATGTCTTAAAAATATTTCAACATTTCATTCTCTTTCATCGAGCATTTTTCCAACCTTGGAGTCACCTTTCCAGTATATCTGCGATGCGATGGAAATTTATTATATTTTTATCTATCACTTTGAAGAATTGTTCTAAGTACAATTTCTTTTTTATAATTTACCGGTTCAAAAAAATATATAATGGCGTTGTTTGTTCTAAATCTTAATGACATCACGTGGACCAAAACTGAAAACTATCTTTAACATATTAATTACCTTACGTAATGTTATTTACAAACGTAATTTTATTCATGAATTCGATCGTAGAGCGAGACAATTGAATATTAAGAGATATCTTCAATTTTTTAAATAAAATGGAGTCTTAGAATAAATCTTCTTCAGTGTAAAGTATTTCAAATTTAAATTATGCGAAAAATGGGTAAATTAATTAAGAAGTAATTAGCAAGTCGTTATTAGGTAATATGTTCAATTCAATTCATTTACTATTTGTTAAGAATTATTAGACCCTTTATTTAGTTGGCTATTCTTAAAGTCTGCAGATCTCCCCGTATTTTTTTTAACAACATATATAAACAGACAGACAGACAGATGGACGAAGACCATCACCGAAGTCTTGGTAATGGGATCTCATTTTTATCATTTCACATTAAAAAAAAAAAAAATAAAAAATAAAATTTTAATCACATTAATAAATCGGTATCTACAGTTACTCTACAGCACTTCTTCTACAGCTACAGTTACTCTACAGTGTAACGTGTAACCGAGAACTATTTTCAATAAGTATTTCTCTTGACAACTTTCACTGTGTCATTGTCAAAGCGATATTCATCTACAAAACATGATACACTTTTAGCTTCTTAGAATTGTTTATCGGTAGGTTAAGCCCAGTTAATGACAATGAGAGTGCTAGGTAGGTCAATGGGCGGGTACCACGAGTTCGACATGACATCTAGAGCAAGTGTACCGTTACACCCAGTTATAATGCAGTCACGGTTTCCTTGTCTCGTCCCCGCTTAGAATAAGCTGTTTTCGAACTAAATAGAACGTGTTTTTGATAGTTATAAACATAGGTAGCTGCAACGTCTGCAACTTTGATTATTGTAACAGGATCCTTCTAGGTTTTTTAAAAATTATGATAATATTTAGCTGCAACGCACGCATAAATTTTGTTTATCCTAGGATCCTTCTAAGTTTAGATCCATCTGCATACAAAATGTTAACCCTATCTGACTAGTGAGATTAGAATATTAATAATTTAATCCTCTTTTCGTTCTTTCTAACTTTATTTAAGTTAATAGTATACACCTATTGACTTAAATAAAGTTAGAAAGAATATTTTGAGTCTTAGGATTTCCCAAAGACTGTTGTACGTACCTACCTAAATATCTAAAAAATATATTTATGAGAATCGAAAAATGTGTAGTGAGACCAATCTAGAGTCAGCTAAGAAGAGATCCAACTAATGATTCATGACTGATATACACGTTTCAACAGGGTCAGTTTTTGAGAATTGGTAGGTGTCGTCTAACAATTGCAGTATAAGCACTGCACTTGTTACTGGTTGCTCCAAAATGCACTAGTCTCCGCCCAATACTATCTACTATAGAAGAAGTAGAACCTCCAAAGTAGAGTTTTCTTGATTTCGCATCTCTGGTCTCTCTTTTTGAGAGGCTAAACGACATCCTTCCGCGGGTTTACCCGAGGCTCCCAACCGCAGGCTGTTGGGTAGGAGGTTTTTTAGTCGGTAGGAGTCCGGCATAACATCCATGAGGAATTTCCCTCACGTTAAAAAAAACACAAAGTTCCAAAATATCCTTTTATTAAAATAGTTGCATTGGCAAAGCTCAACATTTATAAACGAATTAGATAGATGTGTATCTCATTTGGACATTATACCTATTAACATTGATTTAAAAAAGAAACTGGAAAAACTTGATCAGAAACTAGATAAAAATGTTCACAAAACAGCGGATATTTTACTAAAATCTATGAGGGAAAGTAAAAACTTAACATGTGCAATATATTCTTCTGTGCCTATTGCAAGGACGATTTCCTAACAAGTTTGCCTTGCTGCCCGAAGGGCGAGTGTTTGGCGCAGTTTCCCATATATACAAGGGTTTGAAAGTTTGGACTATGTTGAAGTTTGAAGGTTGGTTCCAACGATGCCGTAATAAAATAAAGTAGCCATTACGTGTGTGGCAGTGGCAGTGGAACTCAGGACCCTGGGCTGCAAAGACATTGGATTTATTATTTTTATGATCGTACCTTTGTGCCCACTAATAGTTCAAGGTCCCCGATCCTTGTCTATAAATATACCTACCGGAATTATGAGATTCATCTGACTGACAGATTTTAGCAACTAAATAGGTAATAGCTTATACACGTAACATAGGCATGTAAAAAAACTGTAATAAAATGACTATGTATATTTTTCCATTGCAGGTTCAAAATGCGAGCCCTACTATCGACGTTGGCGGTCCTCTTGGTTTTTACGACTGCTATTGAAGGTGAGATGTTTCTTGAATTTACGACTAGGCTTTGTGTTTACGTGAAAAGATAACAACCTGTCTTTGTTTGAAGAATGAGCTACTAGCTCCTTAGAGCATAATCAGGATTCTGGATCAATGCCGTTTTAATTCTAATTCATATTTTCGTCACAGGGAACTAACAAACAAGGCTTAGACTTGCTAATAGTATTTCTTAAGACTTTGATCATTTTGGATTTGGTTTTTATTTAGTTTCTCAATTTGTCACTTTACCATTGCGCTGATACCATATGCTTCATTATCTTTTCCCCTACCATGTTTTTCAACTCCGAAAAAAACGAGGGGTTTAATAATAGCTAAGGCTATAAAATCATCCGTCTGTGATTTTATTAGGTGTCCAACAGATGGAATCGCTCACCGTCCTTACAGAAGCAGGCCCATGACGGCAGCGTGACGTGAGCAACTCACGCACGCCCCCCCTTAGAAGCGGGATCACACCCGAAACCCCCCAAAGACGCGGGATAGCACCCGAACCACCCCCTGGCCGTAGGTCTGTTGGGAGTCCCGGGACATCCTTCCGAGGGCTTACCCGGGGCTCACAACCATAGGCTGTTGGGCGTTACGTGAGGTTTTTTAATCGGTAGGAGTCCGGCATAACATCCATGAGAATTTTCCCTCACGTTAAACAAAAAAAAATCTATGCGATCAAGATGATAATATTTTTAACATTATCAGCTGACTTTTTAAACAATACAGGGATCTCAATAAAATGATCGGTTTTTAGGGTTTGGTACTCAAAGGGCATAAATTCATGAGACTTCACTGACCGTCTGTCTGTCTGATCCATCATGAGGCTGTATTGCAGGAACCGTGATACCTAGGAAGCTGAAATTTTTACAGATGATGTATTTTTCTTGCCGCTATAGCAACACATACTAGAATCAGAAAAAAAAGGGAGATTAATTAGTTTGTTGTATGGGAGGGGTCCCATACAACAAACGTGATTTTTTGCTGTTCTTTAGTAAGGAACACTCCGTGCGCGAGGAGTCCGACTCGCACTTGATCGGTTTTAAATTAATCCCTTCTGTCTTTTTACTACATGTCACCAATTTTCTTTCCAGCGGACAGCAAAGCTCGAGTAGTATGCTACTTCAGTAACTGGGCGGTGTACCGGCCTGGTGTAGGAAGGTATGGCATCGAGGACATTCCAGTGGATCTCTGTACTCACTTGATCTACTCCTTCATTGGAGTCACTGAGAAGAGCAATGAAGTCCTGGTTATTGATCCTGAGGTAAATATATTATATGATTAATTTATAGTAGATTACGAGTATAATAGAATATGATAAACTTTATTACACGCGCGACCTGTTCGCGCTTTTCATGGGAACTTAACTAACTAAAAAGTATGTTATTCCAGACTATAATCTATCTCTGTACTAAATTTCAGCCAGATCCGTTGAGCCGTTAGATCGTGAAAAAGTAACATAGTACCTTATTCATCTAAGCATAGTACATACATCTACTCATTCACAATTCCAAACTCACAAACTTTCGCATTTACTAACCGATTTCAAAAAAAGGAGGAGGTTCTAAATTTGACTGTATAGTAAGCTCTCACCGTGACTCCAGTTGATTTAAGGCCAACCGGAGACAGAGTCAGAGTCATTTAAAGTTTGTTCTAAATTTTAATTATACTTTCCGCAGTTGGATGAAGACCAAAATGGATTCAGCAACTTCACAGCTCTTCGCAAGACTCATCCTGGTATCAAGTTCATGGTAGCAGTAGGGGGTTGGGCAGAAGGTGGCTCAAAGTACTCCCGTATGGTTGCCCAGAAACAATCAAGACTCTCGTTTGTGAGAAGTATTGTTGGTAAGTATTGAGTTAATTTATGTGAAAAAAATATTTAAAAATCCTACGTGGATGCTATGCCGGACTCCTACCGACTAATAATCGCACATTTTCTACCTAATGCTACGGTTGGGAGTCCCGGTTAAGCCCTCGGAAGGATGCCCTAGGACCAAAAGTACTGTTTTCGGAGGACAAATTCAACAATCAAAGATAATCATTCTTCTCGGAACTTCCTTTCGAGGGTACACCAGGCTTCCTAGCTACATACAGCACTATGTTACCTTATTCGGTTTGAGTTATACATGCTCATTTGACCTTCCTAGAGACTTCCTTGCAAGGGCTTACCCGGGGCTCCTGACTAGGCAGTAAGTAGGAAACGTGTGGTGCTTAGTCGGTAAGAGTATTGCATCCATGACGGATTTTCCACACTAAAAAAATGCTCATTTCACCATTAAATTAGCTCTATTGAGTTGCAACCCGTGACGGATTCCACGCGTCAGTAAAGAATAATTCGGAATTTAAGTTCATGAAAATCAGTCGTCTAGAGAAAGACCAAAAACACATTTATTCACTAACTAGCTGTTGCCTGCGACTTCGTACGCTGCATTTTATATGTTGTAACTTTTTTATTTATGAACCGATTAAGATGAAACAAACTCTATATGTTAAGTGGAGTAAACCGCAACGAAATAAAGAAAACCACACTGCAATCGGTTGAGTGGTTGCAAAGATTAGCGTGCTCAAACGTACAGACAAACAGACAGTTACGATTTTATTATATGTATTGATTGATGATATTGATTTAGGTAAGACGGCACAGCACTGTGTCAAACATACGAACCACAGTATTTGTTTTTTGTTATAATATAATAAATACAAGCTTATAAAATTTAATCTTGATTATTTTCAAAACACTGGGTCTTTACATTAAGTATTTTTCCTTTGAAAGATCCATTCGAAATATGCGGGGAAAATAATATGTTAAATTAAATATTATACTCGTATTATGTTGTGATGTTATGAAAACCCAAAGGCCATAAATTGAGCGTCTCTGCTTTGTTTGGAATATATTTCCTCAATATGACATTCCTACACATAGTTTAGCAGAAGGGTTTCATCAGGGACATGCCAACTATTTTTTATTGAGAATAACCATAAAAAAGAATTTAGTTTATGGCAATCTGCATGCCGAGGCATTTGTAATAGAAATAGCTGATGCTCGCGTTTTCGGTACCCGTTCCCGCTTCCCGTGGGAACATGTTCCCGGGATCAAAAGTAGCCTATATGTTATTTCAGACTATAATTTATCTGGGTATTAAATTTCAGCCCGATTTGTTCAGCTTAGAGCGTGATCGAGGCAAACTTTCACAAGTATAGCTTACAGCAACTTTGCATAAATAATTAACATGTCTGCATTTCAAATCGGAGGGCACAGAAAGTACATTATAAAATACCTAAGCGTTAGTAATCTTTCTTTCTTAGTTTTCTGTAAACTCAGGTTAAGCATTTAACTCTATGGTCAGCAAATAAGACCTGTGAATGTTTGGGGCATTACATTCAGAAAGCAGGCCGCGGTCTGTTAGTAACATGGGGGTCGACAACCCAACTAGAAAGCTTATTAGGGGTTTGAAAATATGCAGGTAGTCAAAGTCAAAAATTGCGCCTGTCTATTTCAACACGGCCCATTATGTAGGACCAAATCTATATTGTAAAATGTGGGTGTATACTGTGTATACTCACTTCGAGAAAAATGTCTGAGATAGAAGTATCTATTCTTGCAGTATAAAAAAGTTAAAAGCTTTATCTACTATAAATAGAGTTTAAAAGTAAAATATGTTATGAGAATCTGTATGGCGAAAGCTAGTCATTTAAGTTTTATGAAACTTTGACAGTTCGACGCTTTTGGGATATAAGAAGTTGCAAGCACGAACAAAGAAACTTCAAATCGAATAAACTAGATCGCGGGGTAAAATGAAAAAACAGGTTAAAGTTAGATAGCTATATACTTTATATACATACATACATATAGTCACGCCTTTATCCCCTAAGGGGTAGGCAGAGGCATAGTATATGCCCACATTTCACCTTATAGTTTCATGTCCCTCGTTATAGGTGGTGAACCTATTGACGTGTTGAAATGGACAGGCGTAGGTTGCCGCGACCCGCAAATGAAATCTTTCCCCTACCTTCCTAAGGCCTTCAACTTGGCTAAACGAGTGTCATTTTACTGACAACCGGGTAACATTTCGAGTTTTCCTTCTCTACGCAATGGATCTTTTTGCGAAAGTGTTCCCTTAGTCGCCTCTTAAGACACCCTCGGGATGTATTGGGGTGGCGACATTTTGTACTCTTACTCATCGCAACACTTCATTATACTTTATATACGTGTGAAAGTCCTGCATGGATGCAGACTCCCGGAAGGGACAAAGGGACTTCGATATCCGTACTCACTTTTATTAATAGGTGATTGTGTTCTGGGGTATCCTTCCGAGGGCTTACCCGGGGCTTCCAACCGTTGTTGGCTGTTAGGTAGGATATGTGTGGTTTTTAGTCGGTAGAAGTCAAGCATAGCATAGCATGGCTTCCATGTAGGACTATCCTCACGTTAAAAAAACGGAACGATTGCAAAAGACTAACGCAAGTCCGCAAAATAACCTTTAAACAGAACGTTGATAAGATCGAGACTTCTTAATACCGATCTAAATTGTTCATTTACTTTTCAGCCCACCTTGTTTAAAACGGTTCCGTCCAATTTGTTGGGAAATATTTCAACTGCCGCCGCACACAAATCTTTCTAATTAGCCACCTTTAATCACCCGACCCTTTTATTTACCTCGGTTACCTACCTAAAAGACCGTTTTGATCTCTTCACAACTTAAGGTATTTAAATACCTATTGTTTAGTAAATCTAGTTTACTTTACTTTTTTTTTCTTTTTAACATGAGGGAAAATTCTGATGTATGCCATGCCGGACTTCTACCGACTAAAAAACCTCACGTAACGCCCAACAGCCTATGGTTGTGAGCCCCGGGTAAGCCCTCGGAAGGATGTCCCAGGAATAGTTTACTTTATCTCTGCTTTCCTACTGATATATAAATGTGAAAGTAACTTTTTGTCTGTCTGTCATACTTTTTTTGATTTGACACACAGAATTGATTCTGATAAAATTTTGGACAGTGATAGCTTGAGAATTGAGTGGTTGCTTTTACCTTCAAAGTTTTTTTGGGTTACAGATGCTTTAAAACTAGCTATACAAATGAATATGTACAAGCGGGCTCTTCATCGTTTATAACTAGATAGCGTTGTATAATGTACAGGACTTAAATTTACCCTTTTTTTTTTAAGATTTTCTGAAGAAATACGATTTTGATGGTCTGGACCTCGATTGGGAGTACCCTGGCGCAGCAGACCGTGGAGGCTCCTTCTCCGACAAGGATCGGTTCCTCTATTTCGTGCAAGAACTGAAGAGAGCCTTCATCAGGGCTGGTAAAGGTTGGGAATTGACTGCTGCTGTGCCACTTGCTAACTTCAGATTGATGGAAGGATATCATGTGCCTGATCTCTGCCAGTAAGTAGTAATTTACTATATTTTTTAACTACTAAGGTGGTAAGTAAGTTTACGACCCACCTGATGGTAGGTTACTGTAGCCTATGGAAGTTTACAAAAACAAGGGTGCGAAACTCTCGGTGCCGACCAAGGCGCAGGTTGTGACGATTCATTGTTGAAAATGTTCAAATCAGCCTTCTGGTCTTCAACTTGGCTTAAAAAAAAAAAATAAAATAAAATAAATCTTACCGACTACCGGGACTAACAGTTTATCGTGCTTTCTGAAGCACGTAATCGCTCGCAAATAAGTGTCATAAAGTGGACCGGCCAGTAGTGCAAGCGTTTACAGGACACTGAGTCACGAGCGCTTAAAAGTATTGGATGCCAACCCCATATGGAGTCTTAATGCAATTGAAAACGGATTGTTTTATGTCCACATAAATATATAAGTGGAAACTTTACTACCTCTTTTTAAGAAAATTGCTCTACCGGATGACCGTTAAATTTGACACTAGTAAAGCTTACGAGTATACAGAGTGCGTGCTGGACAGAGGTGCCACTAGTGGAGAAAATCTTTGCCAGAACTGAGCGTTTCAAAACATCGTTCCTCTGTCGAACTATAAAAACCTGGAACGACCTGCCCACACACGTGTTTCAATCATCTTACAGTTCTTTAAGCGGAGCGTGAAGTGGCACATCATAGGGCCGCCAACTTGAAGACCACTGTTAGAAGTCTTACGGACTGTGAGAGTGGCCCCCGATCGCTAGATACGCCATGGCTTTCCATCAGGCTGGCGACATCAATTAAAAATAAGACTTTTTTTAATGAAATACTGTATAATTTGTCTCTCTTTCTAGTTTATTTCAACTAGCTTCATCCGCGTGAATGTCAGTTAGTGACCAAAAAATGCATGGAAATCCAATCTTGATTATTCTATTTTTTGTTCTCCGCTTTTACTTAACCGATTGAGATGAAACACAGGTTAAGTCTGACCAAGATCTTTGCAATAAAAAAAACGTGTTAAAATTCGTTTTATACTATTTGCATCCATCGCGAATAAACAGACAGTCTGTTTAACAAACAATAAAAATATTTTGGTTCGTATCATTAATATTTAAAGCATAACCCAAGTATTGTTTCTATGTATGTTTTTTTAACGTGAGGAAATACCTACATGGATGCTATGCCGGTTTCCTGCCGACTAAAAGACACACGTATCCTACCTAACAGCCTACGGTTGGGAGCCCCGGGCAGGCCCTCTGAAGGAAACCCCAGGACTCCCAACAGTTCTATATCTCCATTGTACGGATACGATCACTTTATAATTTAACGTCGCGCGGTTTCAGCCTCGTAATTCCCGTTCCCGTGGGAATACGGGAATAAAATATAGCCTATGTTCACCGCAAAGAGTGTAGCTTCCCAACAGTGAGAGAATTTTTCAAATCGGTCCAGTAGTTTCGGAGCCTATTTAATGCAAACAAACAAACAAACGAACAATCAAATCTTTCCTCTTTATAATATTAGTATAGACAATCAATCAAACAAATCAAATCAGCCTATGACAGTCCACAATACACTCCCTGCTACCTTTTTGAGGTCGTCGTTCCATCTGGCGGAAAAAAAAAACGAAAGATAATCTGTTAAGGTATTTTTATGAATGCACTTTCCACTTACTGTGATTGGTTTCACTCTGTGAAATGACTATAAAAATACTAACTATAACCTGCTATAACTTTACTTTATGCCTTGTCTATTAGCTAATTACTAAGTTTTATTACTGTGAGAATGAGCTTATTTATTTCTAGTTTCAAACCCAGTAGCACCTAACATGCCCATAATATGACCGTAATTCCAATGACATATGGAAATGTGCCACGATAATATCGATTTCAAACAAAACAAATCTTTACTCTTTATTTTGGTTTAGACAAAGGGGGAGAATGACCACCAAGAAACAGAGGATTTATCCTGTTTCAATTGAAAAGAATTCATATATTAACATTTGCGTGGGAATAAATAATAAACCCTGAAACGCAGGCAAATTGAAAAAAAAGGGACAAACACGTATCTTCTTTATATAGTATAAAATTCGCTTTCTCTGTCTGTTTGCTTAAATCTTCTAAACTACACAGCTAATTACAAGACAGTTTTCAGCAGTAGTGAGGGTTAAAGAGGAAGATTGACCATGTATATGTATATACCTTTATTACACGCAAAAAAACCGAGATGTAACGTGAATAAAGTTTCGTGTGTACAGTATGGGTATTGTAGTGTGCAAAGTGAAGTGGTAAATACGGCTATTATGTATAATGCCCGGGCACTATGCACAATGCCCAACGTGAGCGGGCAATGTGATAATTAACATTCAATAAATTAGTTAGCTTAGGTAAATATACCTAATGCCCGCATTAATCACTTTGTCCGTAAATTATATTCAAAATGTCGTAAATGGTGTAATTAATGCGATTATCTCATCCAGAACATCGTTTGAAAATCTCTTCCTATTACGTCTTTCCGCGTTTAGTCGAGAAGAGCATAACCTCTAAGAATAATATCTCAAGTTTTAGTTTAACCAGCTACCCGCTGTGAACTTTCATGAAACTATTATAAATTATGTTGCGAGAGAGGTTGAAATAAAATATACTTTGAAAGTACTTAAAAGTGCTTCAACGTTTTATTCATGAGAGATTTCTTAGACAGTAGATGTTGTGAGGTGTAAGATCACAGATTATATAATAGTTATTGGGAGCTGTTTGTTGTGGGGTGAATGAAAGATGAGAAATATCCTTAATGATATTAATGAAGATTTTTACAGGGTCGACAGCGCGAGTGTGGCGCCTCTGGTGTTGCGAACGTTCATAGGCTGCGGTGACCACCAGTCCTTCTGGTGGGCCGTGTGCTTGTCTGCCACCTTAATGGTATAAAAAAAAGGGAAAGTTTATAATGTATGAATTGAAATATGAATGCTTGCTCCTTTTTCACGCTCTAACGGCATAATGGATCTAGCTGAAATTTAGTGCAAGAATAGATTATTGTCTGATACAATAATACTCTTTATCCCAGAAAGTAGAATGCGGGAACCACAGCATGGCATGTGACCGTGGGAAACTCTAGTTTTATTTTAAGTTCAAGGAAATTCACAATAATAAAACTTATATGACTGTTAATCCCTATGTCTCTTATCGCCCTTCACACTATGCCATGAAACTACAAGCAAACGTTTTAATGACATATGTAATTAGGTAATGCTATTTGCAGGGAATTGGATGCGATTCACGTGATGTCCTATGATCTGCGTGGCAACTGGGCTGGTTTCGCTGATGTACACTCGCCTCTATACAAGCGACCTCATGATCAGTGGGCCTATGAGAAACTCAATGTGGTAAGCATTTCATTTGGTTTCTCTAAAAAATACGTATAATAGGGGAGTTAACAACCATATAGGTGTGGATTGCCGTGGTGGCAAGGTTAGTCAGGCTTCCAGGGCCTTACAGCTTAGAAAGAGCAACGTGTGGTTTTATTTGGTCCGAATTCAACTTGCAGCTACCTTATTGAATACACATACCTTATCCAATAAAACGACCTCATCTAGGAAAGATATTCCTTGATTCAGTTTGTTTAAAGAAACTTTAAAATTCGGCATATGAGTGTCATCTAGTCTTAAGTAGGACTTTATTTCCCTAAAAAAGCTAATTTCGTAATGTTATTTCAGAATGACGGTCTAGCTCTCTGGGAGGAAAAGGGCTGTCCTTCAAATAAGTTGGTAGTTGGCATTCCATTCTACGGACGTTCGTTTACGCTGGCAGCTGGCAACAACAACTATGAACTTGGCACTTTTATCAACAAGGAGGCTGGAGGAGGCGACCCTGCACCTTACACCAATGCTACCGGATTTTGGGCATACTATGAGGTAAATAAATATTATGAGGTTATATAGAACTGACATACGCTAAACGTAGAAGCCCGGTTTAATATTATTAACTAGTAGTCCTGGCGAACTTTGTAGCGCCTTAAAATCTCACGAAAGATTAGTTTTTCGAGATCCTTCCGGACAAAGCAAAGCAAACAGACAAACAGACAAATCCATTTAAAATTATTTTTTACTAGCGGACCCGTGGGAATACAGGTATAAAATATGGCATATGTCACCCAGGGATAGAGTAACTTTCCGACGCTCAAAGAATTTTTCAAATCGTTGCAGTAGTTTCGGAGCCTATGCAAACAAACAATCATATCTTTACTCTTTATAACATTAGTAGAGATTTCGTGTTTTTTAAATAATATTTTGTCTTGTTCTGATATTTGAACTGGAGAAAAAACAATCAAGAAATTGAAATTCGGTCTAGTAGTTCTCGTCTAAGTGTTGTACTAAATCCGACTTTGTTTTATATGCCTCAAAAAACCAGTTCAATAAACATACTTTCTTATACTTTCTTTTACAGATTTGCACAGAAGTAGACAAAGACGAATCAGGATGGACCAAGAAATGGGACGACCACGGCAAATGCCCTTACGCCTACAAAGGCACCCAATGGGTTGGTTACGAAGATCCACGCAGTGTAGAGATCAAGATGAACTGGATTAAAGAGAAAGGCTACCTTGGTGCCATGACTTGGGCTATTGATATGGATGATTTCAACGGCTTGTGTGGAGAGAAAAACCCGTTGATAAAGATTTTGCATAAACACATGAACGCTTACAATGTACCTCCTCCGAGAACTGGCAATACTACTCCTACGGTAAGTTTCTTTTTCGGTATTACGATTCTTGTCCTGTATTTATTTTACGATATTATTTGAGAGGTTCATTGACATTCATTTCATACATATCCGTATTTGAATATGTACCTATGTTTGTAGATCTATATCTCATATTTCTTGACATTTATTAGCAAAAGATACATTGCTTATGTTACTTCAAAATCATTTCGCGAAAATACAATTAAGTACCTACTCAACTGTTTTTGTATGTCTCTGCATGTCCCTATGGGGAATAGGCGTAGCTATATGTATGTTTATAGTTAAAAAATTAAATACAAACGTTTCTGACAGTCCAAATGTATATCAGCCAATACACATAAATTGTACATTTCCCTATGTTGCAAACGAAATAAATCCTAACGATAAATTCGAATAAAATCAAATGAATGTGCCATCAAAACTTATATCGATATAATCTCAACAGCCTGAATGGGCTCGCCCACCGTCAACAACCTCCGACCCGGCTGAAGGTGAACCCATTCCGACCACAACGACAGTGAAACCCCCTACTACTGTGAAGACCACCACCACCACCACGACTAAGGTTCCTGAGGTTCCACCTGTAGAAGATGATGATAATGATATTGCTGTGAGACCTGTAACTACTAACGCTCCGGAACCTGCTGCACCAGAGCATGTTGAACCAGAACATCCAAATGTAAGTGATACTGTTAGTATTATCTGAACTTGTAGCCTCAGTGTTTTGTAAACTATACTATTCAGCATCTTATACAATGAACAGTCCTTAGTTGGTTGACTACTTTGCGATCTTTTTATTTTGCGAGCATTTCCGTGCTTTGAAAAGCGCGTTGAACTGTTGTCGTTTGTCAGTATCATGACAGTCGTTTAGCCAAGTTGAAGGACCTATCTATTTTAAATTAGGTAATAGGCTCACCATTTAATACGTAATGGAAGAATTTTTCCTCATTTTAGGCCTCTGTCTACCGTTTCGGGTATATAGATAGGCGTGCCTAAGTATATATTATGTATGTATGACATGTATGTGTTGTTTATAATACGAAGTTGAACGGGTGAAGTCGGTATTCAAGTGCGCCAACGGAAAGATAATATATGACCCATGACAATGTGTGAGTGAGTCCATGTGATGGCATTGCTACTTACAGAGAGGCAGTGTTTGGACCATCTCAATTTATCTATCTTGTAGTAAATAGATAGGTATAAAAATTGTTATAAGAGAAAACATAAAAATTTACAAAAGGGTTTTTTTTTTCAGGAAAATGAAATCGAAAACCCAGACATTTGCAACTCTGAAGAGGATTATGTGCCCGACAAGAATAAGTGCGATAAGGTAAACTTTCACAAAGCTTTAATCAAAACTTTTTATCAGACGCTAAAAAAGTAGACAAGTTTTATAAATTCTATGCTATTCTTCTATTTTTTATTACAGCAGCTTCTTTGAATGAATTGCTCTAGTTACATAGTTTTAATTGGAGCAGATTTTAATGATATTACAATGGGAAAGGTTGCGGTGATGATGTATGTTTTTTTTGGTTTACAATTTGGCTGAAATTTAATATACCTAGACAGTTTTATCCCTGGAATAATTTACTGTGGAAAACTGGTACAGTTGGAGTTTCAAATAAGTCTCGAAGATTTTAAAAAAGTTGTTAAAAGAGGTTCATAACGGCAAACCGCTAATACATCATTATTTTTTTAAATTTGCAGTACTGGAGATGCGTCAACGGCGAAGGTGTACAATTCTCATGTCAGCCAGGAACGGTATTCAATACTAGGCTCAACGTTTGTGATTGGCCTGCAAACGCCGATCGTGCCGATTGTAAGAACTAGAATATGATTGGAATAACTTTGCCTCTGATGATATTATCCCCTTTTTGGCGGGGGCACTGCCTTGCGCCCAGATGCAATCACGCCTATTTCCTGACGGGGTAGGTAAAAGTGTAATGTACATCCGCATTTTGTCAGTAATTAGTGCCTACTACACAATAAGGATTAGCTATAGCATGGTACCCATTTTGTAACGCAACAAAATGTCAGAATTTTCCCTTACGAATTAATACTTTAAGTTGAAATGAACAATATTGAGGTATTTTATTTGCGAATAAAATATAATACAGCAATGTTTTGATCTTTATTTATGAATAGAATAGTTTTAAGATAATATTTTAAATGAATTTGATGAATGGATATTAAGGTTTCAAAGGCAACAATTGATAGGAAATAAAATATATTAATGTGATACAAATTGTAAAAGTACTGAGATACTTTCTGAGTAATTTTGTTACTGCAAAGCCTATTAAAAAGACATTGATTGTAGGATCAGAAAAAAAAACTTCATAAGAAGGTTATGTTCATTGAGTTAAAAAAAAATTGTGATGTTTAGCATAACACTGCCGTCTACATTGTATTGTAGTACATAAGACTGCATTGATTAGAAATAAGTAATAACAGTAAGTAAAGTTCTCCTAATTTATAAGGTGCATTTTAATATACATATTTATATTAGTTGTCCAGGTGAACTTCGGATCGCCTCAAAACTACAATAAAGTTATTTATTTTCTTATATTTTTCAATGAAAAAATATTCATAAAAAAATACTGAATTTAACACAAAAAAAATTATCTGATTTGATGTAGCCGTTCTCAAGTTATGGCATGAAAAGTGAAATAGGGATTCATATTTTATAATAAAAAAATGTTTAGTGTCGTCTGAACAGATTTTATATCTGTCCTTTTAAATTGGGAGAATTTATAAATAAGTATACTTTAATTTTTACTATTGGACAGCAAATCTATTTTGTATTTTTCCATTTTAAGTTAAAAAGAGTACATTAAGTTTCTAAAGATATTTATTGAGTAGCAGATGCTACTTCTTATATTAAAGAAGTAGTGAAACAAATATATTTATTTAAATTTGTACAAACTCCGACAGTGATTAGACTCTCGGCTTTTGGAAATTTGAATATTTTTGTCTCAGTTGGTCTGAAATGGTCGCTGCTGAACCGCAGCTAGATTAATTTATTTATTGCTTTAAAAATTAAGACGATAAATTATTATGTGAAAATAATTATCTATTATAAAAAAAAATGATACAGTACGTTGGTATTTTTCTTTTGTATATTCCTCCCTCTGCCCAATGTGAAATCAGAAAATTATTTAAACCGTGAAAACTTACGTCACTATTTCTACATGGAAGAGGGGAGGCGCCATACTGAAAGTTTCCCTTCTGTCAAAGTAGGTACTATGCAAAAGAGTACGCTTAAATACACTCATCCCTACCAACATTATAAATCCGAAAGTAACTCGGTTTGTCTGTCTGTTACGTTTTCACGCCTAAACCGCTGAACCGATTTTGATGAAATTTGATATAGAGACCGCTCATCATGTCCCCCGTGGAAAGTTCCGCAGTAAAATACGACCCTTTGTCAAACCGCAGTGATTTATCCACCGGCCTATACTGTGACTCGGTTACCACGAGGCGGAACACCACGGGGTTTAGTGAGTAGGATGGTTTCTTATTCCAGGCCGTGAGTTCCACATAAAGTCGTCTTTACTCCCTCGAAACAAAGCTACGAAGAGCATAAACTGCAGTCCCCACGTTAAAAAAAACCACATAAGTGCATTACAGCATGTGGTGACCAATAGATATATTTTTGGTTTTTCACAATAAAATTAATTATAAAACTTAAGTAGGGATTTTTCAACTCATCAGTGCGCGCGGCGCTATGTGTGCGTGCGCTAATAATTATACAGTTTTCATTTGTGTGGCAGTGATGCGGCCGTCTCCACAGAGTACATTTGTATATTATGAGATAGAGACGTAACTGACTTATTAACGACACCAGCGGTGCCAAGCAGTCTTTGCAGAAAACTCTCTGCGTGGCCGCGAATTAAAAATCATAATAGACAAAAAGCCTACAGCGTCATCTACCACGTTTTGAAGGCAACTCTTACGTTATAATGAAACGAAATTAAATATCATGACAAGTCTCAATGTAACTGCAACGTTGACATCCTGTGTAAGTTGGTTACATTATAATTCATTACACAGTGTTCTAAGTGATAATCCCATGGGTACAGTCGGTAAAGAAAATGTCTAGTCCTTCACGGAGAAAATGTTTAAGAAGTCAGGTAAATATTTTTGATGTGTCAATTCGATGTAATTAATATTTTTTATCACTACATATTATTATAAAACAACGTAAAAATATCATAATCTATACGTCTAAACTGTTGAGGGTCGAGAGTCTGTACATGGAAGATAATTAGAAAATTTTATTTGTAGGGCGTTCTCTAATCGATACTGAAGCCGAAAATGTAATTAAAAATTTTCATGTCTGTCTGTCTGTCTGTATCCCGAATAAGTATCACGCTGAAACTACTAAATTGATTTAAATGAAACTTGGTACAATCTGAGCTTAGGATCCGAAGAAGGTTCTGGGATACTTTTGATCCCGATATTTTGCGCGGTTCATTTGGGAGAGGGCAGGACAGTTTTACACGCTGCTTGATGAGTATGATGAAGAAATACCTCTCCTTTCGTACACTTTAAGTGATGTAAACGAAGTTGCAAGGGTCAGTAGTTTGTTATAAGATTGATGACACACTTCAGCCATATGGCTTAAAAGTTCTTCGGCTACCACAGTATCATCCTGAACTAAACCCATTCGAAAATGAATGGGGAATTTAAAAAAAAATATAATGCTTCGCATAACATCGAACAAAATGTGATGGGAATAATGAAATTAATAAACGAACGTTTAGGTCAAATTGATGAAGAGATGTGGCGTAATACAAAGAAGAAGAATACTATGGACATTTTGATATGGAATTTGAATTTATAATTAACCTTATAGAGAGCAACGAATCCTAAAATTCCTCAATTTTATTCTTTTAGCAGCAAAACATATTAATATGTTTAACATACATTTCACCCCTTAAGTTTTATATTTTAGTTAAACAAGTGTTTTTGTATTTCGTACTTCACTGTACCTCTTGTCACGCACACGAAGTCACTGTGTTTATACGAGGTTTACCCACACATAGGGCCGCGCGCACAGATGAGTTGAACTTACATTTTTGAAAAAACAGCGTGATTACCTATCATTATTCAAAATATGACCGGCTCTCGTCTTTGAGACAAAGAATAATAAAATGAATCTGCAATATTCTCTGGCAATAGTAAGAAGTATAATAAATTATCTCTACTGGTAGAAGAGCAGCTGAATTTAATTATTCTATTCAACAACTAGGTATTTGATCTTTCAAAGACTCTAATAGATAGAAACTTTAAAAATACATTTGTGTAGGTAGTACTATTCTCAGAGAGGACAGAGGTCGAGACCTTTACGATTCTCAAGATGAAAGTTCGTGAATTAATTTTATAACTTGATATCCTACTATCGAACAAATTTTCATATTAATGGTAAACCCACAGCTCCACTGGCATGGAATTGTGTTCACGTTTCCGCATCTCATGGGAATTTAATCCGGGAATAAAAGTAGCCTATGTGTTATTCCAAACCATAATATTATGTCCCTGTACCAAATTTCAGCCAGATGAGTTCAGTGTAATAGCGTTTATACCTACCTGAAATGTATTCCTATGGCAAAGGCGCGGGCACCAAGAGCTGGACGCGGACTACAGGCCTCTATGACCGACAGCTTGAGAACTTTTGGTCGGCTGTTCGTCGTTTTCACAGAAGCATACCAAGACGGAGATCTGTCTCTTAGCCCCTCAAAGAATTGGGATAGACTCCCGCCCATAGGAAGCTGGATAACACCCGAACTCTCCCCCCCCCCTCCTCCCAAGAACAAAACCCAAACTAATAGGGAGAGTTCGCGATGGACGACAAAGTCTGGATTTGCTTATCTTTTCGAGGGCTTACCCAGGACTAGGCTAACATCCATGAGGAACCATAAAATAACATCAGTTAGTCCCTGAGTAAGGGTAACCAAGATAAAAATATCGTGTTTTTTAGGGTTTCGTAGCCAAATGGCAAAAACGGAACCCTTATAGATTCGTCATGTCTGTCTGTCTGTCTGCCCGTCTGTCTGTCCGTCCGTGTGTCACAGCCACTTTTCTCCGAAACTCTAAGGCCTATGATATTGAAACTTGGTAACTAGATGTATTCTGTGAACCACATTAAGATTCTTATGTAAAACTAGAAAAAAAGCAGTAAATTTTGGGGGTCCCCAAGAACTGAAACTCAATTTTTTTTTTTATCAAAACCATACGTGTAGTGTAGGGTATCTATAGATAGGTCTTCAAAAATGCTATTGAGGTTTCTAACATCATATTTTTCTAAATTGAATAGTTTGCGCAAGAGACACTTCCAAAGTGGAAAAATGTGTCCCCCCCCCCTCTAACTTCTAAACTAAGAGAATGATAAATCTAAAAAGAAGATATGATGTACATTGCCATAAAGCTACCAACGAAAATTGGTTTGAACGAGATAGAGCTGGTAGTTTTTTTTTAATACGTCATAAACCGCAATTTTCGGTTAGAAAAATCACTACCACTGCGAACGTGTTAAAACATCAATCAAAGTGAACTTTTATATTATGTTACTTGCTGCTACGAAACCCTTCATGGGCGAGTCCAACTCGCACTTGGCCGGTTTTTACTAGCTTAGCTTAACTGTCATTTGGTAATCCATGAAATGGTAAATAAGGGATATTTGACGTCACACCACCTTTAGAACGTAATGAAATCGACCTTAATTATCCCTCACTGTTCAATATATTCTCCCCTTTCGCTTTTGATGCCTACTTGGGTACACTATGGGTAGGTATATTCCTGAGCTGACCTTTAAAAGATTTAAGATTATTTAGATTTGATCCGTACAAAAATAGTAAATTATTTAAAGGAATTTATAAGAATTATCTATAAATTTAAATGGTAAAATAAAGATATTACGATTTTATGTCATCGAAATTTAATAAGGACGATTTCGCACCCAATAAAAATGTATTTTCATAGACCGTTTATTAAGAAGTGAAGTATTTTAATGCATCGATTATAGAACTTTATAGCTCCTAATATAAGAGGATGACGTCAGACTATTTGATTGTTGCAGCGATATTTTTGGAAGGCGCACCATCAGCTATTCTAACTATGGGCCATGTTCTTAATTTAGGCAACGTGTGACGTTAATGGCAAAATTATCTAGATTCAGGGGTGTGCTGATGTGAGATCTGCTTTATCCAAAAAAAGGGTCCTCCCGAGGGAAAAAATGGTAGATACCCTCTCAATCACCAACGTTAAAACGCCAATCAAATATTTACTTACGGGTGCTAATTAAACGAACTTCTTTTTAATAGCATTATTGGCCTCCGAAAAAATACTTTGCCCCCCAAATTAATAAGTCAGCCACAATTATTGAGCGTCAGTATTTATAGATTATAGCCACCATTTAATTTCTTTATTAGCCACTGTTAATATAATTCAGCATCATGATTATTTCTTAGCATCTAATTTTGTAACATACATTCAAACAGTAAACTTCTAAATAACCAAAAATTGGCATCAAAACAGACATTATTTATTTATATTGTAGCTTCTAATTTTCTAATTTAGCATGTTAAAAATGCAACTCGTCCCACATTAATGGATCATCAAAGTTAAGTAAAATTGCCATCAAAAAGCAAATTGTGGCCACTAATATTACCTAAATAGCTAGAACCACTTGTAGCCAGTGACTCAGTCTTTTGTAAAAGATCACTGCAGTAAGTAACTTCCGCTATTGCTCGTGCCCGAATGGGTGGCCACTTTGTAACATTTGATTTGCGAGAGTTTTCTTGCTTTGCAAGGCACGTTAAGCCGACTGTGTGGGGTGTCACAATCTGGTGGAAACGAACTCGCTTGTCCGTTTCAACACGGGAGTGCGGGGCAGACTTTCGGGCATAAATCCTTTTATTTATTATTATGTGTTACCTGCAGTTTTTACAATTTATAATTATATTCTAATACTAACCTATGCATTCTAAAGAATACCTGCCCCAGACTCCAGACGCCCTTCCAAGCAATGTATGAAATGTTTTGAATAAGTATATGATTGTTGACACTTTGTCTAGGTATTGTACAAAATTTCCAGGGATCGCATAGAATACCAGGAGGACCAGCAGGTATTCTATGCGATATACCTGCTGGTCCTCCGGCAATGTGCAAAATAAATTGATCTTGTATCCGGCAATGATTAAAATAAGTAAATAACTATAGAGAAATTGTAAATTGTAACACAATGCAAAATATTAAATTTATATGACATATGGCGCACGGCGGCCACTGCCACGGGATGCTCGCTTCGCTCGCTCGTCTTCGCACGTTTGTGGTCACTGTTCCAACCTAACCTAACCTTCGCAAGCAGCGAACAAACCTTCCGTACTCTTGTATATTTCATACAAATGTTGAGACATGATGCAGATTTCGGTTGGTGACATTATGTATGCATGTTATTCAGATTATAGAACTAAAGACAGATAGCAAACAAAAAAGTAAGACTAAGAAAGCAAATACTAAACCCAAAAGTGAGTACTAAGTATAACGTGGCAGTGCCAAACATTGTTCACACGTAACGAGTAATTTCTCAATAATGGTCAAATTTATGACGACATTATGTATGACAGTATGTATGTATTTATTTTTAAGAAAGTATACAAGTATTAATATCCGTGGCCTGATACCCATAACACAAGCAGGTTGTTCCTAGCTTACTTTGGGATCAGATAGCGTTGTGTGAAATGTCCGTGATTATTTATTTATTATCCACATATTCAATTAATGTATATATACTAAACTCAAAAGTGTATAATGTATTTATACACTTTTGAGTTCAGTATTTGCTTTCTCGACCTCACTTTCTTCTTTAATAAGCGTAATCGGTCTTTAGTTACAAAGTGATAATCAAATAGCGGTCTCTGATTGATGCAAATGGCCAGTGGCTTGCACTCGCGTCAAGCCTTGCAGTGGCTATTTTAACGAAAAAAGAATGTGATATATTTATTTTACACACGCTAAGTTATAAAAACTGATGTTGTCTGTGGTGGCTTAAATTATAATTTTTTGAGGCTCTCGACTAGAAGCTGTGAAATATAAAATGGTGTTCACATGTAAAATCTGTGGCTGAATTAGTACATTAGGTTTCAATATATAAATACGCAGGACAACTTAAAATAAATGTTGATCTTTATTTGATGCTTATAACGGAATGTTTAGGTGACGTTGTAAAGAGGACGAATTAGTATATTAGAGGCTCATTCATTTTCCCGTGGCTTAGTAATTAAATCGGAAGCTAAATGCCGTGGCCGATAAAAACTTTTGAGGCTCGGTTTATTATATCCCTTTACTTACTGCCTTTGGGCAGTTTGTAAGGTGTCGTGTAGTGAGTGGTCCGATTTGGTTATATTTCCTCTTTTTGATAATTAATTTCTTTTTTCTTTGCAATTTATCTCCAACCCGTATAGTTTTTCAATGCATTTTTGTGAGTTGAATCACGTCACTTATCTTCGACAAGAACAAAAGTGTCCGTATTGCATTGACTTAAAAATTTATTCCTTTGAATTCAATTTTCACTGCTATCTTTCTGATGGAAAGACACTCGCCTGATGCAAAGATTTGGCTACCTCCTACTTCTAGAGTTCACACAGTCACTATTACAGCAGGTAATAACAGTGTAGCTGGTAAATGGATGGATGTGGAGCCCTTCCCCCCCCCCCCCAACCCCTCAAAAACCCAGGTTGTAAGAGATGGAAACACTTGCAGTTGCAGAGCGCTTGAAGTTTCTGTGTTTCGACATAGAAACGATTTTTTTATCGATCGGTTCTGACGTGGTTCTGACTATTTGATTGAATGTTATGGAACGTAAATGACTACCTATAAAGGTTTAAGTAAATAAAGGTTCTTTAAAACACGATCTACATGTAGATTAAAGTAATTTCCTTCACTTCAAGTACTTTGCACTAAGTGCCTATATCTCTTTGGCGATACTGTAGAGGCTTGATGCCACCGTAGGTTTATAATGAGTCTTATCCGGCAGCTTTTCGCTATCTAAACGGTCTTCACAGTAGCTTTAAATATTGTCACAGGTTTTTATTAACTATATTTAAAGTTTAGTTTATAGTCGAACAGTGACAGATCTGATATATTTTATATTCATGTGACGAATATGTAAATTTAAGAGGCATTTATAGATACAAAGATAATAAAAAATAAAATAAATGGTTCACCTTTATTATCGCGTGTTCCACGTATATCCATATTGATATTGATCCTAGTTACCCTATGTAATCTCATCTATGTAACTGGTTTCCTCAAAGTTTAGCACACGATGTACTTGGAAGCACCTGATATATCTCTGTGAGGTCTGAGGGAAGTTATGGTTCTCTTTTAATATTGTCTACCTGCCTATAGGTTGGTCCTGGTTGACCATTTGGGGTATTTCCAATTACAAGTGTGAACGTCCTCTAAACTGTTGGTGCAGGCTGCCAATTAGGTAGTCGTTAAGCTAGGTTGAAAGCCTTATGAAGCCGCTAGAACAATTTCAACATCAAGGTCAAGCGCCTGCCAGTTTTAAAACGGCAATACGCTCACAATTGTGTATCAAATGTGGGCATAAGCCTCGGCCTATCTCATACATAAGGTAAAAATGTATGATAATTTATATTTATATATACATATAATCACGCCTTTATCCTCGAAGGGGTAGGCAGAGTCATAGTCGCCCGGCGGTGTTCTAATGAATTAGGCAGATCCCAGAACACCCCCACAGGGGCAGATCGGTGTCAAGGAGTTTTAGTGAGTATTCCCAGTGCTATCGTGATCAGGTGCTGGGCGACCCTCACACTAGCCCATGCCTCGCCAGCATGGGTTGTCCGTAAGCGGAGCTCTCGTTGAAAAAAAAAGGCAGAGTCGTAGTATACGCCCATATTTCACCTTATAGTTTTATGTCACACGTAATAGGTGGTGAGCCCATTGCAGTGTTAAAATGGACAGGCGCCGGTCGCGCAACCCGCAGTTGATAATTTTCAAGCCGTCCGTATGGCCTTTTTACTGACAACCGGTTTCATTTCGTGTTTTCCTTCTCTTCGCAATGGACCTTTTTGCGCAAGTGTTCCCTTAGTCGCCTCTTACGACACTCTCAGAATGTATTGGGGTGGCGAAATTTTGTACTCTAACCCGTCGCAATACGGGTAAATATAAAGCTTTACAAAGCAAAAACCAAAACTACGCAAATCTAGATACTTTAGCATAACGAATTAGATAAGTGGCTGGAGTTCATTTCAGATCAAAGGGGCAATTTAGCTATTTAATCTTTCAACTGGGTGGTCAAACAATTTCAGAGACAACTTTAGTGAGATTGTAGTACGAGTAGGTAGGTTTAGGAGTTTTAATGGTTTTATTTATAGAGTTAGACGAACATGCTTCCCGAAGCACGGAAGACACATTATACTTCCTTTATTTTGTTGACTGCCTCTGTGGCGCAGTTGATAGTGTAATCACATGCCGCGTTGGAGGTCTTGGGTTCGATTCCTGGGTCGATCCAAATATTTGTGTGATTCACAAATGTTTGTCTCGGAGTTTGGGTGTTTTCTATGTATAATATGTATGTATTTACAAATATATAAGTAAGTATGTATATTAGTCGCTTAGATTCCCTATCACGTGATTGTCCACAAATATTTATGTTTTGGTTGCTTAATCAAAAAAACATAGTAGGTAATGAATAGTGATTAATTTAGAAAATAGTGATTAATTTAGAAACTAATTTAGAAAAATCAGCTTACTCGTAACCACGGCGATAAAGACTGTGTTTCTCCTTAACACAGGTTACTTGTAGCCTATCTAGGAGAGCAGCTAGTACTACCATATTACCCCTATTCCCAGTAGTCCTACTGTATAGTCTTACCAGTAGTACTATTGGGAATATTTATCCCATTAGACTTACTTTAGAAACCTAGTAGTACTACTGGGAATATTCATCCCATTAAACTTACTTTAAAAACCCAGTAGTATTACTGGGAATATTCATCCCTTCCGGCTTCGACTTACCGGTAAAACTCAAACTGTAGACCTAATAATAAACTAGACTAACCTTTTTGCACTTGAATCTATGACCTAAAATAACACATTAGAGTGATTAAACAAATCAAGACTGATAAACAAAACAAATGAAGATCGAAAAACAAATGAAGATTGGTAAAACAAATGTAGATCAGTAAAACAAATGAAGATCGACAAAAGAAATGAAGATCGAAAAACCAAATGAAGATCGAAAAACCATGTGCAGATCTATAAAACAAAGGACTATAAGCAAGTTGATAAGGTCAAAATTTACTTGCAGCCATTATTTTGTAATCTAGATGCGATTATCATTCCAAAAAATAGGTGCAAGCAATTCTTGACCTTAATGACACTTATCTAAAAATGTGCTTTTAGGCATTTATAGACATCACTAATCACAAATATATAAAAAATAATTGATATTATGCATGCTCATAAGGTCGAAATTTGCTTGGACCTATTTTTTGTAATCTCGATGCGATACTCATTCAAAAAAATTGGTGCAAGCCATTCTCGACCTTATGAATATGCACAATATTTATTTATTTTTTACATATTCGTGAAATACGTAGGCTGTAGCCGAAGGACGCAAAAAATACAATTTATTTCAAACTAAATTTAATAAAAAGAATTACAAAAAATTATAAGTGCAAAAATTAATAGTACGTCGACAATAGACCGATGCTGTGTCCAAAGTAACCGCTCCACGCGATGCCGGGCGTCGGGTGTCTTGCTGTTGCGGGGCACGTTGTGCTGACTTGGCGCCTCGTGAGTCGTGGCTGATGCAATAGTTGCAAGCGTGAGAATTACGCAGTTATGCAGTAAATACTTATCAGCGTTTCCAGTGCATAGCAACTATGTAACACCTCCCCCCATAGATCAGCAACTATTTCGAAATCTTTTTAGGTAGAGATGATGAAATATTGCTGTGATCGATTCTTATTTTGCTGGGGCTGATATTGCCGGGTTCTGAGATCTCGGCATAGATTCCTGGAGGTATCACGTTGTCTAATTCCACAGGGTTGGTACTTCGTGGATGATTTTTCGAACTGCGCCGCCAACGTCGGTAAAACAGGATAATAACGAGAGCGCCACCCAATCCAAATAAAATAAGATAAATCGGGATCGTTGTATGATATATGCTCATGTCGCTAGCGGTTAATTTAACTGGAGGTTGTAATAGTATCTCAGTATTGATGGAATGTAAATCTCTTAGATCTATGGAGTTTAAGGTTATCGGCGGTTCGCTTGACGTCTCAATTTCTTCATAATTAGGTAGCTGCATTATCTCTAGGGCAAAACCTTTAATGTGGTTATTTGAATTTGCTATAGTGAATTCGGGAGTCTTCAAGTGGCAGTTGTAGGGAACAATGGCCAGGTAGCTTCCTTGAAGGGTTTTGTAGGTTTCGTGACCACAGGATATCTTGACCTTAGTTGGTTGCGGGAAGCTCATTGCGTAGTGTTTTTCGTCCAATTGTTCTACAGCTTGTTTCTTCAGGACAACGGGAACAGGGTTGCAGGCAGAGGTACAAGTTGGTGACCTTCGGGCATTCAGCCTCTTTGTACATAGAATCTAGTCCAGAAATCGCAATAAAAGGTAAGGGGGGTAAAAGGATTTTATTATATTTATTAGGAACGATGGACAATTTATAAAGGGTGTACGTAGGAGGGAAGCCAATTGGCATTTTGAAGACTATGACTACTTGGTTATCTATATAGAAATATCCTAACCTAATAACATCGTAATAATCTCTAAGTTCTAAATCGAGAATCTCTTTATTTGAGTAAAGGATTCGTAACTTATCTAACATAATTTTAATTTCCCTTAGATTAATTATTGAATGAGGAGTGCTCGATGCACGGATAAAAGCTAATGTTAACTCTAGTCTGTGTAGTTCTTCGAATAAACTATCTATGTAATCATTCAACATGACTAAATACTGAGCCATGTGGGCATAGTGAACGAAGTCCGAATCTTTATTTTCGAGAATTCGATTTAAGACTCGAACCATGCGTATCTGATTTTCAGTTATATTAGATAAGATCTTTTCATTATGTAAAACCCAAGTTTTGGTGAGGCTAACATGTTGATTGATTTGAGACTCTAGTTTATGACCATTGTCTTGCAGTATTTTTATGGCGTTGTCGTACCTAATGGCGTCAGTTTGATCCAAATTACCCGATATACTTTTGATAACGGAACCCAGTCCGTCGTTATGGCCTCTTTTATGACGAACGTGTTCAAACGATTCTAATTGTGCAGAGATTTTGTTTAACTTTGACATATGATGATTCAGATGAGGTTCGAAGAGGAAAGAGGTCTTATTGTTGAGTTTTGGTCGAAACTCGGACATTTTAGAGTTAACTAAATCAATTTGAGATTGTATACTATCTAAATTAACGTAATTAAGGAAAGAATGATAATGAGATATAACTCGTGTAGGTCCTAAATTAAATGGGAGTAAGCCAGGTCCATTGCCCAAAAAGTCAATCGTTACTTCTTGTCCTCGAGTCAGTTGGAGCAGTAGTAGTAAGAGAACCATCCTGTAACAAAACAATTTCCTTAGGGCATCGCTTAAGACGAGATTTCGCTACGGGGCCACGTTTTTTCTTGGTATAGATGTGGATGGGGAGATCAGCCAGAACTGTATCTTGTGTAAAACGTGGCGCTAACTTTTGTCTGGTTGCTACAGGATTTTTAACAAATACTTGTTGATCAGGGCTATACTCCTTTTCGGATTCGCGATCTTTGTTACGATTTTCCGTAAGTTCCGTACGGTTATGAAGCGAGGTCTCGTTGATTACGTCGTAGACCTGAGTTAAACGCTTTTTATGGTCTTGTAGATATTGCTGTAAAAGATGTTCGGATAGATCGACGTCTAGTGAGTCTCGGGGATCAAAGTGTCCGGTGATTAAATCTATAGGTCTACATTTCGTGAAACTGTGTATGGAACTATTATACCCTAGGATGGCATAAGGCATGAGATTAATCACTGGTTCATTATGTTTTTCTAATTTCAGAATTCGGAGATGTTCCAGTATAGTCGAGTGGAAACGTTCTATTATCCCATTGTCGTTAGGGGAGTGTGCGAGTACTTTATGGTGTTGTATTTTATGGAGACGGGTAAATTCCGAAAATAATGCGTTAGTAAACTCGGGTCCTTGGTCTGTCACAATGGTATACGGAACGCCATGATGGGTGCAAAACGTTAGGAAGGCTTGGACGACGCTTAGAGCGGTACCGTCTCTGAGATGGTATGCTTGTGCATATTTTGAGAAGGCATCGACGAATGTGAGAAATTTCTCATTCTGAGCGGTGAAGAGATCGAGGTGTACTTTTTCGAATGGCTTCGTGGGCGGAGGAACTATGGAGAACCGTTGTTTAATGGGATTGCGATCGTATTTTGCCTGGCCACATATACTACATTCATTAATATATTTCGCTACGCAATCTTTCATTTTGGGCCAGTAATAGCGGTGCGATAAAGCAAGAAAACATTCTGTTATACCGCGGTGGTTGGTTTTACCTTCGTGGTAGTTGCGTATAATTTCCTGTTGCCTCAAGTAGTTCTTAACATCCTCCACTTCCTTTTTTGTTAAGACCATGTTCATAGCTGAGCTTTTGAACTTGTCTTGGATGATTGGTATAATGCTGTACATAGCCAAAGGAGGATGTATAATAATACCAGTCCTTACCTTTGGGTGTACATATTCTTTGATTGCATTAACCACATCGTCTTCAAGGTTGGACTCGGACAGCTGTATGACGGTTCTGGTATGGGATTCGAATGGTTTTGAAACAGTTGGGCGTTTTTTGATGTCTCCTACGACTACAAAAGATATTTGGCGATGAAATTTATTAATCGGGTCCTCAGATATTGGGATCTCTAGTATAGGATTTTCCGCATTACTATGGGCGGTGACGGTGGTAGAGCCGGATACTGACGGAGGGTTCTCAGACGTATTGACCGCGATGGAAAGTGCGTCTTCGTGATGTATTTCTACACGGGAAAGGGCGTCAGCATTGGTATTTAATTTACCTTGCTTATAAACGGTAGTAAAGTTGAATTCGCTTAATTTTAATCTCCAGCGGGTTAAGCGAGAGTTGGGTTCTTTAAGGTTCATAACCCATTGCAGGGGTTTATGATCGGTGACAATTTTAAATTTCCTACCAAATAGGTACGGCCGGAAATATTTCGTTGCCCACACAATAGCTAACAATTCTTTTTCGATTGTGCTGTAGTTAATTTCACTGCTATTTAATGTGCGGGATGCATAGGCTATAGGTTTATCACTGCCTATCTGACCTTGGGAAAGAACGGCACCAATGGCGATGTTAGACGCGTCTGTAGTCAATACGAAATCTCTTGTAAAATCCGGGTACTGTAAAATAGGGTCGTTGGTCAACAACGTTTTGCATTTTTCGAAACAGCTTATATAATTGGGATCTGATGTGGTGATTTTCGAGCCCTTCTTTAGACATTGAGTGATTGGTTTTGTAACACGGGCGAAGTCGGGAATGAATTTCCGATAGTAGCCTAGTAGGCCCAGGAAGCGTTTAATTTCTGTGGTTGTTCTGGGCATGGGAAATTTTTGAATAGCCGCAATTTTATCCGGATTGGGTTTAATACCGTCTTTACTAATAATATGACCTAAATACGCTGTTTCAAGCTTTAAAAATTCCGATTTATTCATTTGGATTTTAAAGTTTGATTCGCGGAGTCTTTGAAATACTTTCTCTAAGTTTATCATGTGCTCCTGGAGTGAAACAGAGAACACAATTATGTCGTCGAGGTAAACTAGGCATATAGTGTTTTGTAGATCCCTCAGGACGTTGTCCATAACCCGCTGAAAAGTAGATGGCGCTCCTTTCAAACCCATTGCCATTCTCAGAAATTCAAAATGGCCTTGTTCTACTGTGAATGCGGTCTTTTGGATGTCGTCCGGGTTCATCTCTACTTGATGGAATCCACTTGCGAGATCCAGCGTGGTGAAATAGTGACAATTACCTAGTTTATCTAGTACATCGGCTATGTTTGGTATGGTTTCCTAAAATCGATAACCAGACGCCATTTTTGCTTGCCACTAGCATCATTCTTTTTGGGAACTACCCAAATGGGGGAACTCCATGCAGATTGTGATGGCCTAATGATGTTTTGTTCCAGCAATTTAGAGATTTGGTCTTGAACTTCTTGTTTGTGAATAAATGGGTATCGATAACTTTTTGTATAAATGGGGACGTCGTCCGTTGTTCGGATACAATGTTTGACTTTGTATCCGAATTGGTGAAGGTTAATGGTTCGCCTTCGATGTAAAACACGTCGGCATACCGGCCGCAAAGGAGTTCTAAGTTAGCCTTTTCCTCAGGGTTTAAGTGGTCTG
This sequence comes from Miltochrista miniata, assembly GCA_933228765.1. Lineage (NCBI taxonomy): Eukaryota > Metazoa > Arthropoda > Insecta > Lepidoptera > Erebidae > Miltochrista > Miltochrista miniata. The sequence continues at coordinate 13,081,087 of OW121768.1, forward strand.
TTCGCAGGCGAGACAGAACTTCCTTAATACGGTCGGGTGATGGTTCATCTGACATACTTTGGATGTTACACAGTTCCGCATGGACTGGACTGTTCATGGAAAATACTACATCGTGACGCGATGAGTTGGTGACTTCTACTATACCTTTATTATTTTTTACGGTGGTGAGGCAGTCACTTATAATGCAATTGCAGATATTCTGTTGCGGAATTGAAACATCCCCGTCGTTGGAGTGTATCGGCACTTGAACTAATTTAGAGGAGTTAGCTGGTATTATATCTTCAAAAAAATTTTTATTCATCGAATCGTACATGAACAAAGGGTTACGAGAATTACGGGTGATTAATAATCTGTTCTTTAAATCAATATTGGATTCTAATTTTTCTAATAAATCATAACCAATGATACCGTCGAAGAAATCATGGAAGTGGTAAACGAAGAGTTTTATGCTATCTGATTCGTTAAATTCTTGGAAGCAAGGTAGGTTTATAGAATAATTATTCTTAGTAGAGGCGTGTATATTAGTTATTACAAAAGGGTCATAGTTAAGTTGCACGTGGGAGAGATATTTTTCAACAATTGCAGGGCTAATGAAAGAGGTATTTGCACCTGTATCAATAAGTAATTTGGCTGGGGGATTTGAAATTTTAATATACGGTAATATCCTTTGATTGTGTATATTAATTTCTATCCTAGCTTGTCGGACTTCGAGGTGTTCTGAAAATCCTCGTTTTGGGCAGAAGGCATGTTGCACGGTTCCTCTCTGACAATGTAAGAGGAATCATTGTATGGAGATGGCATACACGACGGTTCATTGATGTACCCGTCAGTATATCCGTACTCGGCATACTCGTATTGCTCTTGTGGATAATATTCTTTGTCAGTATAATAGTCATTGTAGTATTCATAGGGCGAATAGTCACTAAAGTCGTTGAAATTAGTTTCTCTGGTCTTGAAATAGTTAGTTGGAGGTGGGTTACCAGAACGTGACCAGTCATGAGGTGCGCGAGGCGGGAACGGTTTGGTTGCGTAGTGGCTAACGCCACTCATAGCCTGGGGTGCATTATTAGTCGCGGGTTTAGGGTTGTACGGCATCTTGAATACCTGACTTTGTGGTCGGTAGTTCGGTGGGGGCGAACTAAACATTTGTTGAGTCCGCGTGGGCATAGGGCTACGGTGTAGAGGGAATTGGTTCCTCCATGCCGGGACTAATTGCTGTTGAGGCATATGAGGTTGTGGAGGTACGAAATTAAATGGACGTGACATAGGCGGCGCGAAATAAGGTGGACGAGATGTGGGCTGTGCTAAATGAGCTGGAGGCTTAAAATCTTGATTATGTCTATGACTGACCTGGTGATGTACCGGAGGTTTCCTGCTCGGGGCATGCTCGTTGCGTTGCTGCATATACAGCGTGTTCATCTCCTCATGCACGAACTCTAACGCTTTTTCGATTGTATCAGGCCGCATGCAACGAATGCGAGAACCGAGCGGGTCCCGCAGACCGCGTAAGTACGATTGTAAAGTGAGCTTCTTATATAGAGAGCGTTTCGATTCAATAGTACTCGCTATTGTTTCATGCAGGCTGATGTACGTCATGATTGTACTAAAAAGATTTTGACAGTGTTCGTAAAATTCTTGTGGGGTTAAGGAACCCTGAGTTAACAAAGCTAAATCGTTATATAGCGACGTTTCGTCGCGCTGATCGGCGAAATTATTGACTAAAGCGCTCCTAATGCCTTCCCAGGTTTCGGGGATACCATTAGCGTTGATAGTCCGTGCTGCTGAACCTACTACCTTATTCAATATGCCATTCAATAACGCTAAATTTGTTAGGTGGAAAGCAGGGTCATTTTTAACATATTGTGCTACTAATTGATCGCATAGTTTTATGAATCGAGTTAACACGTTCGAGTTCCCGTCGAATTCAGGAACCAATCGTAGGGCCTTGTAAATTTGATCTATTGACGAGTCGGGCAAGGCCATATTTGGTTTGCTTAAACTGTCTAAATTTCTTGTAGAATCTACTACTCTATTCCTATAACTATCTAACCTAGAAGGGGACCGAGATTCACGTGGGTGGAAAATCTTGGATTATATAGGGAACACAAAAGAACACAAAAATGGGAAATTGCGATTTTAGAGTGATTCTAAAGTACTTACATGCGATATCTTGTACCTCTTGCTGTATCGATTTCTTGATACTCCTCTGGCTACTGCTTACTGTGAGAGGTTCGGGATACTTGGTTGGTTCTGGCTGTAGACCACGCGCAGCGGCTATACGGAGCCGACAGGATTCGATGCGAGAGTCCTTGAACGCGGCGCGCCCGAATATACCTATCCTACCGACTGCGCCAAATACGTAGGCTGTAGCCGAAGGACGCAAAAAAATACAATTTATTTCAAACTAAATTTAATAAAAAGAATTACAAAAAATTATAAGTGCAAAAATTAATAGTACGTCGACAATAGACCGATGCTGTGTCCAAAGTAACCGCTCCACGCGATGCCGGGCGTCGGGTGTCTTGCTGTTGCGGGGCACGTTGTGCTGACTTGGCGCCTCGTGAGTCGTGGCTGATGCAATAGTTGCAAGCGTGAGAATTACGCAGTTATGCAGTAAATACTTATCAGCGTTTCCAGTGCATAGCAACTATGTAACACGTGATCAGTGATGTTTATAAACGCCTAAAAGCACATTTTTAGAGAAGTGTCATTAAGGTCGAGAATTGCTTGAACCTATTTTTTTGAATGGCAATCTCATCTAGATCACAAAATATGACTGCAAGTAATTTTTGATCTTATCGAATTGCTTGTGGTCTATTGTTTCATTAATCTTCATTCGTTTCGTCGGTCTTCATTTGTTTTTTGGATCTTCATTTGTTTTCCCGATCTTCATTTGTTTTGTCGATATTCATTTGTTTCGCCGATCTTAATTTATTTTGTCGATCTTCTTTGTTTCACCGATCTTCATTTGTTTAATTGATATTCATTTGTTTAATTGATCTTCATTTGTTTCGTCGGTCTTCATTTGTTTCGTCGATCTTCATTTGTTTCGTTGATCTTCATTTGTTTTGAAAATTATTTAATTACTTTATACTTTTTAAGTTTAATATGTTCTTCGTATACCACAACCTATAATAGATCTTTTTCCACTCGCATGTCCTAAAAGATCCATTTTTCAAAAAATCCCTCTGTCTACTAAATTCCATTAAAAGATCCATCATGGATCTTTGTGGATATAAATGTTACTTAGATACCTATTCGATTGACGGATGCTCTTGAATTAATTTTATTTTGACCCAATTATAATTATTATTAAGGTGTATAAAAATTTTCGTTTGATTTATATGCGACATTACTTGGTCTACATTTTATAACGGTAGGACTATTGGGAAAAAAATATAACAGACAAGTCTAACTATCAGTAAGTCTAATGGGATAAATATTCCCAATAGTACTACTGGTAAGACTATACAGTAGTACTACTGGGAATAGGTCCCATATCATTGTACTTAGTTTAGATAACTAATTTCAATCTTGACTATATTTGTATTCTTTGCATGTATGCTTCTAAACTTATTTTATGTAAATTAAATTGAATAAATTAAATTAAATTGAAAAAAAAAAAAAAAAAAAAGACCCTAAAATCAAAATAAAGGATCTAGGTACCTATACCCTGGGACATTGTCCGAGGGCTTACATTTCGTAGGCAGCGGTAGAGCACCGTGTGTGGTTCTAGTCGGTAAGAGTCCGGCATAGCATCCATGACGGATTTCTACACGAAAAAAAAGCACCTGCCTATAATCATTGCTTAGGGGGGTATTATGCTGTTGGAATTCCTGGGGAAATCCTTCCGAGGGCTTACCCAGCGGTAGAGCACCGTGTGTGGTTATAGTCGGTAAGAGTCCGGCATAGCATCCATGACGGCTTATTACACGAAAAGAAAACACCTGCCTAATAATCATTCCCTAGGGGGGTATTATGCTGTTGGAATTCCTGGGGAAATCCTTCCGAGGGCTTACCCGGGGCTCCCGGCAGTAGCCTGTGGCATAGAATACATGACGGATTGCCACACGAAAAATAAAGCACTGCCTATCACTGCCTAAGGGTATTACATGAGTTAACACCATCACACATTTAAACATAGATTTACGGTAGATACCTAAGTTGCTGACATATGCAGTTATATAATATTTCACAACGGAATACCTATAAAGCAGTGTCTACATTTACGCCGCGAACAGCTCCTCTTTCACGACTTCAAAGTTTTCGCAGGTTGTTACAAAGTTTAACACTTCGTTAAGCATTAATTAATTCATTACAAAGCGCGGGCTTTAAGGTTTTGTTTCACAGAAATCAGTCGAGTTAGACTATTTTGAGAAGCTTGTGATTTAGAGCTCGTATGAAAGACATGGAGGTTGATTAGTGTGTTTTATTTAGCTTTAAACATTTCGATATCACGTTATCACGTACCCCTTCCAAAAATCCAGACATCTACACATCCACACTCCTAAAATTTCGCATTTAATATTAATGAATAATTTTGGACATTGTCACACAACATCATGAAGCCCAAATTAAGCTAATAAAAGCTTTTGCCATGGGTCTACTAGATAACTGATAGAAATACTTTTATATTTCTACACCCAGACACAGAACAAATCAATATGCTCATCACACAAAGGGATTTGATTTGAGATTTATAATATTTGTAAGAATAAACTTTTTTATTTTACTAAGGTGGCACACAAGCGTACAGCCACATTATGTTTACCATAGCCAAACGTTTGCAAAACTTGAGGCACATAAAATATCTACATACATCATATCTACAAGAGAAGCTCTTGAAAGGATTAATTCTTCCCTTGTTTTGAAACATTTATCATTACTGCTCCGCTCCTATTTATTGTAGCATGATACTATATAACCTATAGCCATCCTCGAAAAATGAACTATCGAACTTTAAAGAATTTTTGAATTCCAACCAGTAGTTCCTGAGATCCTAGCGTTCAAACCAACGAACTCTTCAGCTTTATAATATTAGTATGGATACTGGATACCCCATTAACAAGGAAAATTCTAGCTTTCGGCCTGCATGTTACAATTACAGTATGCTCCAATTATTCTACATAATTATAATACTTGCCGAAACCTGGCCAAATTGCTGTTTGCTTGTTGTGATAAACTTTGGTATACGGATGAGTAACGCTATGGCTGTAAACAGAGTAATTTTGGAATTTATTTTTAGAGCGCCCGTTATGAAAAAAACTTTACATTCACTTTGGGAAGGCAAGCTCATCCACGTGGAACAATACACAATACATTTTGGAAGTATCATAGATACATTTTATGTATCTATGCGTCTACGTCTTTCAGGAAAAAACCGGCCAAGTGCGAGTCGGACTCGCCCATGAAAGGTTCCGTAGCAGCAAGTAACATAATATAAAAGTTTTTGTAGTTCGTTGTAACTTTGATTGATTTTTTGACACGTTCGCTGTGGTAGTGATTTTTGTAGGCGAAAATTGCAGTTTATGATTTCTTTTAATCTGAGTTCATGACATTATAAAAAAAACTACTTGCTAAATCTTTCAGTTCAACCCAATTTTCGTTGGAAGTTTTTATGGCCATGTACCATATATTTTTTTTGATTTATCACTCTCTTAGTTTAGTTTAGAAGTTAGAGGGGGAGGGGTGGGGGGCCTAATTTGTCCACTTTGGAAGTGTCTTTCGCGCAAACTATTCAGTTTAGAAAAAAAAAAGATGTTAGAAACCTCAATAGCATTTTTGAAGACCTATCTATAGATACCCCAAACGTATGGGATTGATAAAAAATAATTTTTAGTTTTAGTTCTGAGTATGGGCACAGTATATATACAATTTAAGTATGGGGACCCGTTTTACTGCTTTTCTTCTAGTTTTATGTAAAAATCTTAATGCGGTTCACAGAATACATCTACCTACTTACCAAATTTCAACAGCATAGGCCTTATACTTTCGGAGAAAAGTAGCTGTGACATAAGGATGGACAGACAGATAATAATATGACGAATCTATAACGGTTCCGTTTTTTGCCATTTGGCTACGGAACCCTAAAAAGGCGTAACATGTGTCTGACTTTGTCCTTATTTATTGTTTTTCTAAGCTATAAACTTAGTTAAAAAAATGAAGTAAATGGGGTATTAAATAAGAGACCATTAATTTTTAGATTTGGAATCAAATCACAATGCCGCGAGGGCCATATGATTTATTTAGTTTAGTTTACACAAATACAATGTAAATAGATTGAAATGATTGTTTCATTGTAGTGTTAGTTCTTATACCATTAAAACTCGTTTAAATGTTCAAGAAAAAATTAACAAAATAAAAAAAAACTCACAAAAAGTTTGGGCTCGTCCGGGATTTGAACCCGGGACCTCTCGCACCCTAAGCGAAAATCATACCCCTAGACCAACGAGCCAGCTGATTTAGTTGTCGAAATTTCTAATCGTATTACAACGACATGTTTGAGAGAAAGGCTCGCCCACACAAACATGACGTGACGTCATCGCGGAACCAAACCGGAATTTCGTATAGATTACGACAAGCGGCCAATATAATTTTTGACCTTTCGCTGCTATTTGACAGTGTGGTGGTTGGAATGAAGCAATGAAATGGTAGGTATTAATTTTCATGAATATTTACAAATTGAGAAAGAAATACAAATTTATCTACAGAAAAGAAAAACAAAGAAAATTATTAATAAAAAAAAGGAAGGAAGCGGAGTGATAAGACTGGCAATGCCTCGCTCAGGTATCAAAGAATTCCTCCCCATCGATGTCAACCGGTAAAGATCCCAGAAAGGCTGGCCGCATTTCCACGTTGAATTGCAATTCTGATTCTTAAGGCACCTTCAAATTAGAGGCGCGAGGAAGCGCCGAGTGGTGCCACAGTGGTGCGCTAGACGCGCCACCACTCGTTTTCATACAATTTTTACAGCCGCGGTTGTGGCGCGTCAGTGGCGCTTCCTCGCGCTTCTAATTTGAAGCACAGATCACTAAGAGCACCCTTAGAGCGAGAAAGAGGCCAGTTCTATGTTCACGAGAAGAGTCGACTAGACTTACGTAGTAACTATTTATTAATCTGTGACTAGACGCTTTGCGATCTCCCTAAAAAGCGTATGGTATTTATTTAGATTGACAATCTAACCATTCTGTAGGTATACAAAATAACTGACTTTTTTTCGAGCCAAATGTTTTTGTTTTAGTACCTACCTACTGACTACCTGTGACCCACTACTTCGTCTGTGACAAACTAGGAACTTCGCAGCACTCGTTTAACTCAAATGTGTTTTTGAAATGAAATGACAATCGTTAAGCCAAGTTGAAGGTCTTATGGGCGACTTGAAAAATTTCAACTAGGTACGGGTCGCGGCGACCTGCGCCTGCCCATTTCAGCACGGCAATAGGCTCACCACCTATTACGTGGCACATAAAACTATCAGGTGAAGTATGGGCGTATACTTTGCCTCTACCTACCCCTTCGGGGATAAAGGCGTGACTATATGTGTGTATGTATGTGTTTTTGAAAATATGTATGGAAATAAGTAGATAAATGTATCTAAGTATATATCTACTATGTAATATTTGACATTTCTTGTTACTGCTCCGCTCCCTTGTGTAGTAGCCTGATAATATGCCTATATTGATTCCAAATAATTTCGCTATTAAGTAACGAAAGATTTTTTGAAATCGGTTCCTTAAGTTTAGAGCTTTAGAGTTTCTCGATTCGAAACAAAACAAACAAATTGTTTCTTTCTTGTTTTTACAAACTTTTATTTACCTACTAGCTGACCTGACAGACGTTGTCCTGCCATAACTATGAATATGGAAATCGGTATCCCGAGTTCTGAGTTCCCGGTTCCTGGTTTTCATTTCCCAGTCCGTCTTTCTGTTCCCGGTTCCCATTTTGGTGCTTCGAGTTCCAAGTCCCGATCCAAAGTCGCAATAGAAACCATTTCTTTGAACAGTTCGAGCCAGTTACAGTTATTGCAAATTTTTCTAATTTTCTTTTCTCCCATAAGAACCTTGTCCTGACAATACCTTACACAACAAAAAAAGAATTTGTGAAATCGGTGCACCCGTTCTGAAGATATGCGCTTACCAACACATTTTGCGATTCATCTCTACATAGTATAAAACAAAGTCGCTTTTTCTGTCCCTATGTCCCTTTGTATGCTTAAATCTTCAAAACTACGCAACGGATTTTGATGCGGTTTTTTTTACTGGATAGAGTGATTAAAGAGGAAGGTTTATATGTATAATAACATCCATTAAATAGTGGAGAAATACTGTTATTTTTGAGGTTTCTAATGTGATGTCGTAAATAATTACATTTTTTCCACTTACATTGCAAACGCAGGCTTAATCCTACGAGATTTATCAAAGTAATGTACTAAGTATTGTACACATTGTAAAGGTCTATAGAAAACTCCGCGATGGCATATCTCTATCTCTTATGGATATCCCACAATAACATTTTTAAGTCATTTACTTTTTACGACAAATAAAGGCTTATTTTCGAAGCGGTTTTAACCAATACATCATTAATCCATATCCAATTAAATACCTTAAATTCATTGTTTATTTAATATAGATCTATATGGCCCTTTACAGCATATGATTTAAATGAATATTTTCTAAGATATTACAGACTAGCTGAGCCCGCAACTTCGTTTACGTCACATAAGGTGTATGAAAGGAAAGGTATTTCTTCATCAGAGTCATCAAGCAGCATCTGAAACTGCCCTGTTTGCTTAATCATAAAAGAGCTTAATGATTAAGTCTATTTTAAAACAATTCGATAAACGACGAATAAAAAGAATTGTTTAAAAATAGTCTTAATCATTAAGCTCTTTTATGATTAAGCCAACACGCCAGTTTAGGTTCACTCACATTCAAAGAAACCCCTACAAATAAAATTTTCAAAATATCTGATTCTTAAAAGTGTTATAACTCTTTTATTTCTAAACCGATTTACATAAAACAAACGCTAAATGTTAACTGGAGCAAACCTCAACACAATAAAAAAAACCGCATTGCAATCGGTTGAGCGGTTACTGAGATTAGCGTGCACAACCGTACAGACAAACAGATATACAGACATACAGACATACAGACATACAGACAAACAGACAAAAATTCTAAAAATCATTGTTTTGGGTTCTATTGCGTTCATAAAGTCCCCCTATAATATTTTTTCTTATTTATCTTCCATGTACAGACAGCGACCTGTTACGATTTTATTATATGTATTGATATAAAATTGCGGGACGTAGCGTTTGCGGCCGTACCGGCCGGCCGCACACTGGTCCGGATTTTAAAATAGGTGGACTTACGATCTAAGATGTCAAATTTGTTTTGGATAGAAAATATGGTTCTGAATAACATTTAGTACTACAACTTTTCCATAAAATGACTCATTCATGCCTAAAAAAATAATGAAAATAAAAAATGTAATAATGCGGAAAATTTATTTGGGTTAATTTCTCAGTTCAGTATCAAACGATAAAGGTCTCCCTTTATATTTTGATAAGCAACTATGGTCCTTAATACGACAACATAAAAATTTTCCGCGTAACTCTGCGGGTTTGGGATCCACAATGCTTTAAAGTTTACAGTTTTTCTGTACTTAGTGTATTTAGTATCAGCATTGCACCCGGGCGAAGCCGGGGCGGGTCGCTAGTTTTTATATATAACATTATAGATATTATGGCCGTCAAATTGACGCTGGCGCTGCTTTCCCTAGTGTAGGACAGGGCAGTGTAGGCAGGGTTATGCGCACTTCGTCCCATTCGCATTTAGTTCCATTCGTAGTTAGCCCCATTACAGCAGAATTAAAAAATCTACGATTAAATGGCGAATCGGACTCGCGCATGGAGTATTTCGTACAAAAAGCTGTAAAGATAACCCCGGTAGAAATTTATTTCCACAGGTGGACTGTTAATCTGTAGAACCCTTAAGTATCCAATCAGCTTGAATAATTTATTGTTATCATAAAGAAGTGTCCATAATGTAATAAATCATAGAAATATTGTAATGTATGAGTGAGAGATCCGAATTGATTTAACTGATTAGAAAGGGACACATACATAGCTCGGACGTTCAACATAGACGTGTTGTGAAAGATGAACAGTTAATGTGGAACGTAGTCTATCCCTTATTGGTTCCGTAGATTTACATCTCACTTAACGAAACTATTAGTTTAAAGGATTTGCATAATGCTTGAATTGAATTAGGACTGTTTGAGTGAGCTGTTGTGACCTCACTGTGGGTATTGTTTGGAGTTTTACCCTCGAAACATTGAAAAGGGTTTGAATCTATTATATAATCTAATATTTTAAAGCTGAGAGTTTGTTTATATGCAATGATCTCTGGAATTTTTGGTTGGAAATATAAATATCTTATAAAGTTTGATAGTCTATTTCTTTAGCAAGGAGAGATATATAGCATCACGCTACGAAGAATGGGAGCGGGACAGCCTTGAAATTGTTAAAACGGAAAATTTAAGTAAATACCTATACAAATTTGTCTGCAATTAATGCATCTATTTATGAAGTAAGGTGCAATTGCGTCAAAAGATACATAGAAAATAATGTAGTATAGTGAAACTTGGTTATGCGGGACTTGGATAAGTGAGAATCCTCCATAATTGGAACTCATGCTGGGGTTTCAACACCTTGGCACTGAATTATCCCCTCCCTAGGTTTATATAATACTTAAAACCATTTATAAAATAAAGTGTTTTGTACACATAAATAAAAAAAAATAACAAGGCAGATTGTCATAGAAAATATATTATCTACTAGCTGAACCCGCAACTTTGTTTACGTCACACGAGGTGTATGAAAGGAGAGGTATTTCTTTATGAGACTCATCAAGCAGCGTGTGAAACTGCCTTGTTTTTTTTTTTTTTTTTTGTTTAACGTAAGGGAAAATCCTCATAGGATATTATGCCGGACTCTTACCGACTAAAAAACCTCACGCCACGCCTAACAGCCTATGGTTGAGAGCCTCGGGTAAGCCCTCAGGAAGGATGTCCCGTGACTCCCAACAGACCCACGGCCGCCAATACGGCCTCGCCCAGGGGGTGGTTCGGGTGCAATCCCGCGTCTATGGGGGGTCTCGGGTGTGACCCCGCTTCTAAGGGGGGGGGGGGGCGTGCGTGAGTTGCTCACGACACTCTGCCGTCATGGGCCTGCTTCTGTAAGGACGGTGAGCGGCCCTCTCACCGTCCTCAGACCCCCGGTCATGGAGGCCGATAGTCCTCGGCGAAGACACGTCGGCGGCGCCCAGGGCGCCGACTGCGGAACTCGGGTGGGAGAGTTCTCTCCCGTACCCGCCCCGCCGCCTCCTTCGCGAGTATGACCTGCTCGCAGAAAGAGGCGGCGCAGTCCCACTTACTCCCGCTGGAGAGCATGGCTCGCACCATGGCCTCCAGCGAGAGAGTGTCCACGCCCAGACCCACTACGAGGACCTGTCGCTGTTGTGCCCACGCCGTGCACTCCACCAGCGTGTGGAGCGCCATGTCATCGCTGCGGTCTTCGCAGTGCTGACACTCGGCCGTGGTTTCCCGGTGTTTTCGCGTCTAAAAATCTGTGTCGACCGGTAGGAGAGAGCACCGTGTCTTCTCTCCAGCCACTCGTCCATGACCGGTCTGACGGCCGCGATTGTGGCGAATCCCCCCTTTGGTTGCTACTGCCCTGTTTGCTTAATCATAAAAGAGCTTAAACATTAAGTATATTCTAAAACAATTCAGACTGAAATATTTTAGAATAGCCTTAATCATTAAGCTCTTTTATGATTAAGCAAACACGCCAGTTTAGATTTACCCATTTTTAGATTCATATGTCTATGTATGATTCTTTAAAGTGATATAACTTTTTTATTTATAAACCGATTGACATGAAATAACACTAAATGTTAAGTGGAGTAAACCTCAACACAATAAAGAAAACCGCATTGCAATCGGTTAAGCGGTTACTGAGATTAGCGTGCACAAATGTACAGATAAACAGATATACAGATATACAGATATACAGATATACAGACATACAGACAAACAGACAAAAATTCTAAAAATCATTGATTGGGTTCTATTGCGTTCATAAAGCCCCCCTATAATATTTTTTCTTATTTATCTTCCATGTACAGACAGCGACCTGTTACGATTTTATTATATAGTATTGACTAGCTGACCCGCGCAACTTCGTTTGCGGCACATGAGAGTTAGAAAAAGAGAAGTATGGTATTAATATTTTGATTGGGTAATATAATGTTTCCCGTCGCATTTACTCTTGTCGTGCCTAGTCCCGTCGCGTCGCTTATATACATGAGAGCTGACCCGCACAACTTCGTTTGCGTCACATGAGTGAGAAAGAGAGAGGTGTAGTGTTAATATTGAAGGTGATATAATGTTTCCCTTCGCACTTACTCCCGTCGCGTCGCTTATATTCATTAGAGCTAACCCGCACAACTGCGTTTGCATCACATGAGATTGAGAAGGAGAGAGGTGTGGTATTAATAGATATGTAAAGTGATATAATGTTTCCCGTTGCATTTACTTCCACCCGTCCTTTTTTTGGTACGGAACTCATGTGTGTCCGACTCCCACTTGGCCGGTTTTTATCGTTCAGTTGATTGGCTACCACTGCAGACCATGTTTGCCTACTCCCGTCGCGTCGCTCATACTTCAAAACTTATTAAAAGGGGTTATTGTAAGTGAACCTTAATAGATAGGCATATGCTGTTGACGACATTTTTTTTGTAACTTTTAAAGAGGAACATTTTTGTAATACCAAATTTTCACGTAACTTTAACCATTTACGCATCGTACGCAGTGGAAGCTCTCAAAATAAATACATTTTCCCCGTTATCAAAACATTAATTATGGCTGCTTCGCTCCTATTCGCATTAGCGTGATTTTATATCGCCATTAGCCATCCTCAATAAATGGACTATTAAACTGTAAAATAATTTTCGAAATGCATCCAGTAGTTTCTGAGATCCTAGGACAAACAAACTCTTCAGTTTTATAATATTGTGAGCGAACCTTAAAAAACAGACAAATTAGGTTATTGTGAGCGAACCTTAAGAGATAGACATATGCTGCTGCAGACTCTTTTTTAGAACTTTTTAAGAGAAACAAAATTGTAATACACAATTTTTACGCATCTTTAACTATTTACGCAGCGTACGCCTCGGAAGCTCTCAGGCGGTAAAAAATATTCCCCGTTTTCGAAACATTATTGATTGCTGCTTCGCCCCTATCCGTCTTAGCGTGATGTTATATAGCCTATAGCCATCCTCAATAAATGGACTATCAAACTGTGAAAGAATTTTTGAAATCCAACCAGTAGTTCCTGAGATCCTAGCGTTCAACCATACAAACAAACAAACGAACAAACAAACTCTTCAGCTTTATAATATTAGTATAGATATAGATTGATGATGTAGATAGAAAAATAATAATCATACGTCTCATGGCTCAACTTTCAGCTCAATTTGACGATTATCGTTGTAAAGATGAACGGTACCTACCTATTGTTGCATTTTATTTACATATTTGTTTTTACGCGAAAATCCTTCATGGAAGCTATGTAGCCTCCTACCGACTTAAATCACACGATGCCTTACAACTGTCTACGGCCGGGAGGCCCGGGTAAGCCCTTGGAAGGATGTTCAAAGGGTTTATTACCAAAGGTTGAAATTAAGAAATCTCCAACGATCTATCAAAATAATTATTGTATAAAAGTTAGTTAATTAATTATTGCGTGCGCAGTCTAAATATGTAAATAGCAAAATAATAATTGCCGCACTACATTATAATACACATTCTACTGCCCTAGTATAATGGCTAGCTTACTTAATTAATTATGTGCGAAAAAACTACACTTAGCTTAATGTATTAGATGTTAATCTTAGTGTTATTAATTACATTTATTATTTGTAACTAATAAGTCTTACACGCTATTATAATTAATACCTACTTATGAACATAAATATCAAAGAGTATGGATACGCTTCTGTTGGGAGTCCTGGGACATCCTTCCGAGGGCTTACCCGGGGCTCCCAACCATAGACTGTTGGGCGTGACGTGAGGTTTTTTAGTCGGTAGGAGTCCGGCATAACATCCATGAGGATTTTCACGTTAAAAAAAAAAAAGAGTATGGATACGCTGGCGTAACTTATAAACATAGGTATGTACCTTCACAAATTTCCCTATTCGTACAACTTTAGGTTTCTTGAGTGTGTGAAAAAATTATGTACCTATTTTTAGTTTTTACTAGTGAATTGGACCACCTTTCCAGGTATGATAGTGTGATAGATATCCATAAAAGGTTATGTCATCGCCTAGGTTTATTAATTTAAAAAATATCCACTTTTCTTTTTAAACGAGCTTGAGCACTGTACTTGCCTTGCATCGGTACACCATATACCGATGTTTTTGCCAACTAACTAGGTATACGACGACGAATCTGAATGATGTTTCTATAGTCCAATTTTAAAATGCACTTTTGAACTTTATGCAAGTACATGAAACTAGTGAATTTCAGACAATTCGCGCATCCGACCGCGCATAAGCGTAGCGGGTTAACTCTCGCTCGACGCGCTAGTACGTCTATGGAAAGCGAGCGCGTCGTCCTTACGTTGTCGGTTGCCGCCATTACCGAGCTTTCCCGCGAAAAACTTATCAAAGACAATATTCAATTGGAATCGTTTTTAAAAAACGAACGTGATGTTTAAAAAATTGTGAGTGTCTCTAAAAGTTTGATTATGGGTTAAAGTATGTGTACGACTTATGCATTTCTCTTAAAATAAAGGAATAAAAGTGGATGTAAAGATGTTTAATGTTTTAGAATTTATTGTGCTACGAACAAGTTGTGAGGACAACTTCTGGAAGAAAGGATTATACCCGAGCTTGGTAGAAAAGGTAAGTTAGTTGCATAGGTACATACCTACCTACTGGGAATAATTATTATGGTGTTAAATCTAAATATTGTAAAGTAACGCTGTAAAAATATGTAGGTAGGTACCTAAATATTTGAAGTGAAAAGTTTTATCTTTAATTCTAGTGTAATGTGTAATCTCACAAATTCAGGTTTTCATTAAATAGGTAAGTACCAAAGACGTAATAAAATATAGACACGTCATGTACGAACATCACGGCTTTCAAAAACGGCAAATATTTTATGCATTCAAAAAAAGAATTTCTATGAAATTATCTATGATAGCATGTATGAAAATTAAGGCAATTGCCTGACTTTTTTGTTGCCATTTTTCAGTGTTGATAACGTATCTATAGTTTTCATATATCATTGGTAAGTACCCTATTTTATATGTAAGAAAATATAAGTAGGTACTTAATCAATTTTTTTGGTCTCCATTTTTGCGTAACATTTTGAAACTTTACTCACCTCTCGACGTTTCAGCTATATTGCAAACCGTGGAAATAAAAACATGCGTTTAAAAACATTACTGACAAATACTCGTCTAATAACATTTTTTTTTTAAATAAGTTAGTAAGTACTTAATAAAAATATTATTGTAGTTATTCTTTTTTACACGGAAAAAAGTTAATGAAACCATATTGAAATATTCAACCAAAGCAAAATATTTTAGCTGGAGTGCTCTTTCCGAAATGAAAATCAATTTTCATATTAGCATAGTTTTCGTAAAAGGTTAAAATTTGTGTAATATGTATCTATCTATTATTTTATGTTTTAATGAACACAAGAAACTAGAAATCAAAGAAGTTACAGATATTATTTTACTATTATGCTTTGACTAGACATTTTATCCAGTTCTACTTAATAATCCGCCCGAGACAAGAACGAGGTACTTACACACATTTTTATCATACATTTTTATAGTTAACTAGCTGACCCGACAGACTTTGTCCTGTTATAACTATGAATATGGAAATCGATATCCCGAGGTCTGAGTTCGGGTCCCATGTTCCCGTTCCTGGTTCCCAGTCCCCTTTCCTTGTTTCGGCTTTTGGTTTTTATTTTGTCCCCGGTTCCCATTTTGGTGCTCTGAGTTCCAAGACCCGATCTAAAATCGCAATAGAAACCATTTCTTTGAACAGTTCGAGCCAGCTGCGAATTTTCTAATTTTCCACGCAACTTTCTTAATTTTTTCTTCCATTAGAACCTTCACCTGACAATACCTAACACAAAAAAAGGAATTAGAGAAATTAGTCCAGAAATTTACGCGTGATGGCGTGACCAAGGGAAATAGGGATTCATTTTTATATATATAGATTCTTTTCATCTGAACTATAGCCTGTGTTAATGTTACACTTGAAATCACACCAGCTCAAAGGTTTGAGTCCTTTGAGCCTCCATTTTAAGTTTGCTGTAGAGATCAATTGCTTGTATAATAGCTACTGAATCTATGTGTACTTGTCGAGGTACCGATGACAATTGTCGTTATTGAAATGTACCAAAGATCAAGACAAAGATTCTTATATGCTGTATGATATTTTTGGTGCTCTAGCCCCAAAGCTCTTCCCCATTATACAGTAAGAATAAGATATTGTGAACTTCATATTTTCACGCAGATAAAGCAAGTCGTTTGAGCGTTCATCTAGATTCTAGCTCATAGAGAACATTAAGAGAATTCTCAATGTTTCTAACGCAACTTTGCATATAATATTTCGTCTACTCCCACGACTGCTGTACAAATTATTCATCCTATAAATTAATGGATTTACTTACAAAAAATCTGAATCACGTGTTCTTATATTTGTATTATAGAGCGAGAGGTGTCTAATACATCTTCTATCTTCTAATATTATAAATGCGAAAGTTTGTGAGTGTGGATGTTTGTTACTCTGTCACACTCAACGGCTAAATGGATCGGGCTGATATTTGGTACAGATATACATTATAGTCTGGAATAACACATAGGCTACTTTTTATCCCGGAAATACGTTCCCACGGGAAGCGGGAATTTTTACGCAGGCGAAGCTGTGGGCATCAGCTAGTTTTATTATAAGTTTGGGTCAATATTTATAGCGTATCTTTGTATTCTAATCGTTTTGAAATTAAAAACCCTCTACCTAATGCAGTTCTTGTAGTAGGTAAACCTATTAAAACAATTTGTTTCATTATGTTTACAGCCATGGTAGTTTCTGCTACTTCCTAAATAGCACCAACATACTTTGAAATATCCGGTTATGTGTTATACAGGGTTACAGGAAAAGTCGTGCTAGATCCGTTAAAGGGCGTGGAGTACCCATTATTTCTGACTAATTTTACTATGAAACACCCTACCCTAAACTTAACCCTGTTCGAGATATTCGACTTTTAATATTTTTATTGAAAATTGCCGATTTTTAGGTTACAAAATTTTATTTTTTTATTTTGGGCGCCTTATTTATTATTTTTGTTGCATTTTGACATGTGTAATAAGATGCTCCAAAACGTCAATCATTGAAAAAGTGCATAAATTAATTAAACATGTCGTAGAAGACAAGTGAAAGTTAAGAAAATAAAAAAAATAGTAACAAGTTTATTTTTCTGTAAGGGTAAAAAAAATATTACGGTAGTCGTTCGGCAGATGTTTTTTAAAATATCTACATTTCATCAGCTATCTAGCGACGTATAGCAATGTAGGGTTGTATTTAAATTCATTGAAAAAAACTTAGTTTCAAAAGCGACAGTGGAGAAGAAAATTAATACTTAGCCCTAAAAAGTAAAATGAAACAATAGGAAAAGATGAAATGTCATTTATTAAACAAGGTTTTTACACAACTTTTTCATACTCTACAGTTCATGTTCAACATGGCCGCCTCGGTTATGAATACATTTTCGCATCCTTCTACGGAGACCAGTCTTTACTACTCCAGTGGTCAATGTTGTCCTCATTTGATTGGCTGCGTCCACAATCCTTTCTCTTAATTCTTCCACAGACGAAACTGGATTTGGCTCGCTGTACACAAGACTTTTCATAACCCCCCACACATGAAAATCCATGGGGGTTAAGTCCGGACTTCTTGCTGGCCATGGCAACGGCCCACCTCGTCCTATCCATTTATTTGGGTAAGTTGTGTCCAGTCAGTCTCGGACACTTCTTCTGAAATGGGCAGGGCAGCCATCATGCTGGAACCACATGTACCTGATTAAGTTTAGTGGCAGATCATCCAGCAGATCATTTAAGTCTCCTCTTAAAAAGTTTTCGTATGTTTACTCATTTAAAGTGTCCGGGAGAAAGTAAGGTCCAATTAAATAATTGAAGATAATGCCCATCCACACATTCACGCTGAATCGACGCTGGGACCCCGTCACTCTTTTCTTATTGGGATTCTTCAGTGCTTTTGGGGCCCAGTAATGTGCGTTGTGATAATTTGTTATTCCATCTTTATCAAATTTGGATTCATCTGTACACAAGACGTTTTTTAAAAAATTTGGGTCTTCTATGTCGGCATTCAGCATAAATCTGCAGAAATCTATCCTCCACGCCGGGTCTCCCTCTTCAACAACGTGTACCGGAGTGTAATGGTACGGGTATAGGCCAGCAGTATGCACTGTAAACCACACTCTCCATTGCGAAAGTCCCAGATCACGGGCAACAATATTAGTGGAAGTAGTTGGATCCGCTCGAAAGCGTTGCACTTTCTCATGTTCCTGTTCTTCGTCGCTATTAATTCGTGGTCTTCCCAAATCCGTACTTCCGTAGAAGGATGCGAAAATGTATTCATAACCGAGGCGGCCATGTTGAACATGAACTGTGGAGAGTATGAAAAAGTTGTGTAAAAACCTTGTTCAATGAATGACATTTCATCTTTTCCTATTGTTTTATTTTACTTTTTAGGGCTAAGTATTAATTTTCTTCTCCACTGTCGCTTTTGAAACTAAGTTTTTTTCAATGAATTTAAATACAACCCTACATTGCTATACGTCGTTAGATAGCTGATGAAATGTAGATTTTAAAAAACATCTGCCGAACGACTGCCGTAATATTTTTTTTTACATATTCCTTAGAGAAAAATAAACTTGTTACTATTTTTTTTATTTTCTTAACCTTCACTTGTCTTCTACGACATGTTCAATTAATTTATGCAGTATTTCAATGATTGACGTTTTGGAGCATCTTATTACACATGTCAAAATGCAACAAAAATAATAAATAAGGCGCCCAAAATAAAAATAAAAAATTTTGTAACCTAAAAATCGGCCATCTTCAATAAAAATATTAAAAGTCGAATATCTCGAACAGGTGAAAAGCTGTAGCTTTCAGGAAGAGAGAGAGAAATGAAAAGATTGAATTTAGAATATAAAAATTAACAATTTATTTGAATTGAGCACTTGGGGGTCGTGGGTGTGGTGACTTCAGGCAGAAAGTGCGGCTTCCGAAGGATTTCGCAGGGTTCGACTTATCTTGGGTAGGGCCTTCTTGGGTTGACGCCGTCCGCGACGTAGCCGTGCCGTCCACAACTTCGGCTGGCACGGTGTTCTCAACCCGTAGGGTGGATTTCCGCAACCCGCAGGGTAGATCTTGGCCACCCGTGGGGTGGAAGGTTCTCGTAGAACTCGAAGGGTGGATTTTCCCAATCCGTAGGGTGGACGATTGCCTGTAGCCCGTAGGGTGAATGATTGCTTGTAGTCCATAGGGTGAATGATTGTTTGTAGCCCGTAGGGTGAACCCTGGAATGTTCCAGATGACGGGTTAGCTGGAACCCTTTTTCCCGCCTATTGCTAAGACAGCCGACTCCTGTTAACCATTTCAGGAATCGGAGGTCTTACAATGTTTGGATATATTCTAATTTTACAGAGACATTTTTTCACACCCCTGTAATCTACCCTCCCATAACAGGGTTGACCAACAGCCGTTAATTTTCACTGTTTTAAAATCTAGATTACATTATAATTAATTTAACTCACCCAATGATGGGGTTATTGACGCTTGCAGCTAAATCACTGATCACTTTGGGAGTATTTCGCTCCCTATAATATCTCTTTACTTTGATTAGATTTATTTTCTGATACCCATACGCCTTCGCGACGAGTGTATTTTAATTTTTCGAATAATGGTCTTTGAAATTCGCGCGCGGTTGTATTTATATGTTTGTACAGCGCCTCTAGCGGCACCACTCGAAACTACTCAATCGTCAAGACCGCTTCTATAACTACGAATCAAGGCTTCCGTCGTTGCGACACTTACTCGGTAGATGGCGCTTTCATATGTTGACCCAAATTTTAATTCTAATCACTTAATATTAAACAATATCTGCACCCGTTGTTTCACAACGTTACATACTCCCCTTCCCCGGTGAGCGTTTGACGTACTATAACACGTCAAATGCTGCGTTCGTCCTCGAACGCCCCTAACTTAAGACCTACTACTCGTTTATGTGTGTGCGTATGTTAGTGTGCTGTGTGAATGAGGTGATGCTGGGTATAGCGAAGAGTCGGCCTCAACCTTAATGAAACCAACTCGCAGGATGTACTTAGGTGATTCTGAAAGATCTTGTGGGACAGAAAGAGAAAAGACGTATTTGAGGCTTTGGGTTGAAGGTTCAGGTAATACGCACCGCCTGAAAGTGGGGTGTGTATAATAAGGCTTTTTGCTGAAGGCTGGGATTTATACAACCGTCCCAGAGACGAACATCCTACTAGGGCTAGTGTAGCACTTCCGAATCATAGGATGGACTATCCCCCAGGGCAAGCCTCTAGCTTCCGAGTGGTAGGAGTAGCCATATGACGAAAATAAACATAAAGGTGACCTACACCTAAGACTGTTAGGGCAAGACCAATGCTGCCAAATAACAGTACACCATATATCTGTTCGGGTAAGACTCATGCTTCCTCGTAACAGTAACAACCTATACCTAATTCTGTTAGGGCACGACCA
The DNA here is from genome assembly GCA_933228765.1 of Miltochrista miniata. Lineage (NCBI taxonomy): Eukaryota > Metazoa > Arthropoda > Insecta > Lepidoptera > Erebidae > Miltochrista > Miltochrista miniata. The sequence goes on from OW121768.1 coordinate 13,101,978, forward strand.
TGCTGCCAACTAACAGTTAACGACGAACTCTGTTAGGGATAGACTCATGCTTCCAACTAACAGAAACTCCCAACTAAACCAAGAAACAGAAAAGTGATAGAAAATAATTTTACTTGCAGAATCCTTCGTGATGCTAATTAACCCCTACGTCCCCATGACGAACACGGCATGTGTCTGTCACGTTGCTACATGTAGTTATTTGTAAGTCGTGTGTAGTGTGTAGTGTCCCTAACCAATTACTAGGCTATTCAGCCCTTTAACAAAATAACACAAAAAAAACCAAGTGCTTATTCGCAACCTTAACAGTAATGACAGAAACTAAGTGCTTATTCGCCACCTTAGTAGTAGATTGTTGTGACTATTAAGTCAACCCTAAAAATGGCGACCGTAATATTATTTGTCTATAACGCCAATTATATAAAAAAAATGGGACCCTTGTGTGACACCATAGTAGTATAAAATGTATGTGCGTGCTTAAATGAATAATATGTATGTATGTACGTATGAAGTTAAAATTGTGTAAGTTGTGTTTTGCTAGCGCGTCTAATGTTGACGTAATAAAGTTGATGTAAACGTGTTTTCTATTGTTGTATCTAAGGCCAGTGTCACACTATATTCCATGCTATCTTAACCCGTCAGCTTTGGTCGGGACAAAACTTAGGACATTTGAGTCACTTTCTATAATCACGAATGTGACTCGCCTGTAGCCAGTTTGCCTCCTACTTCCGCCTTTGGGAGTCACACAACATGAAGTTCAAGTATCACTGTGTAAACGAACAAAAAAAAAACTGCTTATTAAGTGTTTGGATTGTGTGTGAAGATAATTGTGATGAATATGTGATGATCATCTATTACCTAATTATTATGTAAGTGTAATTGTGAACTTCCGTATGATAATGTGTATGCGTGTAACATGACACGAAATGTGGTACCTGATGTGCCACCTAAGTATTAATATTGTCTTACGGTGTGCTAACACCCTTATATTTTCCAAAAAAATAATTAGAAACACTATTGTGTAACTGTACTGATGTACTAAATACGCTATTCGCAAACGCATCTTAATGCAGTGTGTTCCGGCCTTTACCGTTATCTGCATTCGTCTTTGCATGTTGAGGAATGTGGATATTTCTCGACCCACCCTCGGAATAACGAAAAAATAAATTCTACTTTTTAGGGTTCGTTGAACCGAATTATAAATTGAACCTTTATAAAACTTAGTATTTGCTTTAGTAAATACTTAAGTTTGGAAATATTACCTTTTAGTGTTCCTTCACTCAAATAAAAATTTGGACCCTTCTAGATATTACTTGTCTGTCTGTCTGTCTGTGTTTAAATGTAATCTAATCCGAAGCAGTAAGTAGTGAAAGTGAGGTGTATGATGATGGGTTGATGAAGTTAGCTAAATGTTTGACCGTTTTGATCGATTAATGCAATTTTTGACGTTAATGTTATTTTTATTAAAATGTAACTATTCCCACTAACGTACTAAGAGTTGATTGTATATTAACTCGTACCAACTAATTTTTTTTTTTTTAATCGTTCCTTCTTACTACGGAACCCTTAATTATTACGAACTGTGTCAAAGACGATTCGCACTTGAACGGTTCTTGAAATAAACTATATAGTAGTAACTAACCTTTTATGTAAATTGTTCCTTACCACTACGGAACCCTTGAATATTTCGAATTGTTTGAAAAACCGATTCGTACTTGGACGATTCTGGAGATATTTTGTATCAGATTGTTGGTGTCAGGAGTGTATTTAATTCACTTCCACCCACAGTTTATACGAAAAAAAAAATTCCGCTACTATCGAGCTAGGAAACTAACTTACTTGTAAACGTTATGAAAGTAAAATCTGCCGTTGTTTATTCAGAACACGACTCAAAGTTATTAGTTTAAAATTCTTTTTTTTTGGCAAGAGTATTTTCACTGCGTGATCTACGTTTGGAATGTTTTTTCTTACAGTTTTATTTCAGTGTATCAGAATTCTACGTAATTCGAAAAGTGAAACAATTATAAATCTTTTATTATTTAGGTGAAGTGCAAATTCGTAAAATATTTGTTCTCCCGTTTTACTCAAGTGAAATTTCAATAGGGATTGTTACCCAGAAGTGTGATTATCGGCTGTTGGTCTCGCTGTAAATTCACATATAGGAAATACAACAAAATAATACACAAATTGAGGCGGTTTGACGCCGTAACAAAAAATAAAAATTGTGGTGGTGATATCCTTTGGCTACTTTTTACGATGAATATATGCTATACAACTCACTTACGAAAATTAATGTAAGCGTTTCAAATTAGAAGCTTTACTTCAGACTTTAACAAATGTAATATTTAAACTTGAAGAAAAAACTTTTACTTTAAATTTACTTAAAAAAATTTCCACCATAAAATAAATACTTGAGGGTGTGAAAAATAAATTGGGGACCGTTAAAATTTGGAAAATTTACAATTTACGTTGAGAAAAAATTCAAATTTTGCCTTGTTCTTGTTTATGCCGAAATCTGTCTAAAATAACTAAAAAACACACAAAATAAGCCGGAAAGAACAAGTTGGCAGCAGAGGTCAGGAGAGCCAAATTCCTGGGTAGTTATGATAATTTGGAGGGAAACTACCCCGCTAACGGGCACTCTTAAAACTATTTTGCACAACTTAAAATTCCTGATAACTATGACCTCCCGACTCACGTCGGAAATCGCTTTCTCGCTACCTGAAACCACGATATGGGCGCCACTGAAAAGCTGTACCTTTCAGGAAGAGAGAGAGAAATGAAAAGATTGAATTTAGAATATAAAAATTAACAATTTATTTGAATTGAGCACTTGGGGGTCGTGGGTGTGGTGACTTCAGGCAGAAAGTGCGGCTTCCGAAGGATTTCGCAGGGTTCGACTTATCTTGGGTAGGCCTTCTTGGGTTGACGCCGTCCGCGACGTAGCCGTGCCGTCCACAACTTCGGCTGGCACGGTGTTCTCAACCCGTAGGGTGGATTTCCGCAACCCGCAGGGTAGATCTTGGCCACCCGTGGGGTGGAAGGTTCTCGTAGAACTCGAAGGGTGGATTTTCCCAATCCGTAGGGTGGACGATTGCCTGTAGCCCGTAGAGTGAATGATTGCTTGTAGCCCGTAGGGTGAATGATTGTTTGTAGCCCGTAGGGTGAACCCTGGAATGTTCCAGATGACGGGTTAGCTGGAACCCTTTTTCCCGCCTATTGCTAAGACAGCCGACTCCTGTTAACCATTTCAGGAATCGGAGGTCTTACAATGTTTGGATATATTCTAATTTTACAGAGACATTTTTTCACACCCCTGTAATCTACCCTCCCATAACAGGGTTGACCAACAGCCGTTAATTTTCACTGTTTTAAAATCTAGATTACATTATAATTAATTTTACTCACCCAATGATGGGGTTATTGACGCTTGCAGCTAAATCACTGATCACTTTGGGAGTATTTCGCTCCCTATAATATCTCTTTACTTTGATTAGATTTATTTTCTGATACCCATACGCCTTCGCGACGAGTGTATTTTAATTTTTCGAATAATGGTCTTTGAAATTCGCGCGCGGTTGTATTTATATGTTTGTACAGCTCCTCTAGCGGCACCACTCGAAACTACTCAATCGTCAAGACCGCTTCTATAACTACGAATCAAGGCTTCCGTCGTTGCGACACTTACTCGGTAGATGGCGCTTTCATAATGTTGACCCAAATTTTAATTCTAATCACCTAATATTAAACAATATCTGCCCCCTTGTTTCACAACGTTACACAGGGTTAAGTTTAGGGTAGGGTGTTTCATAGTGAAATTAGTCAGAAATAATGGGTACTCCACGCCCTTAACGGATCTAGCACGACTTTTCCTGTAACCCTATATATGTTCGTCGATTTCACCAACAAATTCCGTGGACGCTATTGCACTGGACATCTAAATAGGAAATCACATTTCCTAATATGGTTGCAACTTCCTTTGGTGCAACCATTATTATTTTAGTTAATTTTTTCAATGGCCCGTCAATCAGCTGATGTATTGGTTTTATACGTTACACAAACGTTTTTGGCTTAGGTATGTTGATGTTGGTCATTACCATTTGCTTCCCTTGGAGGGACGGGCATATCGCCATTCAGGATGAGTCTTTCCTGATGAGGTGACTTACCAACCTTCCAAACAATTCTGCAATCATCTTTAGAATCTTCAACAGTTCTAGTTTGTTCTCTTCTTCTTTCTCTTTCTTCTCTTTGGTTTTAGTCAGCGAGGTGATTTTGAATGCTTTTTTCTCTGCCTTTTTTGGACTTATGTGGAATCGTTCTGTTGGATTATTATTCAGTTCTTCTGGTTAACTTTGTTTCTTATCCTAATTACGGGCGTGTTTGACCAAGTCGATTGTTGAACGTCCGAAGTAGGATTCAACATTATACAAGATAGAGATCTCCATCTACCGATATCAGAAATCCACCGTAGCACCGCAATCTAACAAGGATCATCCCAAATTTTCCAATTTACATACAAATCTCTGATTGATTTTCCAGTGTTGATATCGGCCGAAATCGTTTAATGCCCTCTGAACCCTTTTCAAGTGTATTTCTAGGCGTTTTCAGCTTATATCTCCTAGTATTGGAGTTGCGATCTGTATAAAGGAGATGTCCACTTTTTGTATGGACGTTGGTTTTTTATTCCAAGTAAAATCCAGCATGACTGAAATTGCACTGATAAATAGTAGCTAAAATTAGGAATCAAGAATTAGTTACATAATAATTTTTAAAACCTGCATTTAAAAGAAAACCCACAAGTTATTTTATGTTAGTAGATATTTTAATTAAATGGATGGCAATACAAACATATTTTTTGTAATAGCAATTATGACTGTCATCACTGTGAACTGTCACATAAAATCAATGTCAATTGTCAATTATGTCAATATCGCGTTTCGTCAATATCGTTTATATTCACTGGTTTCGTTATTTTTCCACTTATTTTGACTACTTGGCTTATCGCAACGATTCTTTGACTGTGCACATGAATTGGATGTTGATAGTGTTTGGACTTAAGTAGGTATATAAAACTACTTGGCTTTTTCACAACTGTTATTTGTTAACACTTGCGATTGGGACTTGAAATTTCGATTTTAAAACACTGACTGTAAGCATATTACTACCTTGCTTACCTTTCTAAGGGAGTACTTTAAATGCTTACTTGTATTAAAGTAACTACAAATAAACTTCCTATTTTTATAGATCAAGAGTATCATGGCTTAATGCAGAAATTGCAATTTAGCTATCCGGGCCAGAAACAGTTTCAGTATGAAGCTATTATTAGCACGAGTCCGGAGTTTATCTCAATACTAAAAGAGTGGATTACTCTGGAGGTGAAATATATTATTAAATTAGCTAATGCCCGCGGCTCTGCCCGCGTTTACGTCGGTATTTTTTTCGCATGATGCGATGACTATTGTTTCGTATCTTGGATGGGCTTGGATCAAAATGACATTTCTCCATCTGCATAGTTTTAGACCATAT